>OU343224.1:273253229-273389877 GCA_910596185.1 Chrysanthemum makinoi
CTTTTTATATCCCAATCTTTATCTCTCTTTCTCTGATGAATTCCAACACTTTCTTAGCCATTGATGGCTAGAATCAATCCCGCTCAACTGCTTTTGCCAATTTTAGATTTCAACGCTTGGGGTTGATATGCAGGGGTGTGCGGTGCAGCCAATTGATCCTTGGAAGTTAGTTGAGGTGGAGGGGGGACACGGTGAGGTGATCGGGAGGCTGGGTGGTTGTGGTTGGGCGTGGCATGGCGGGCGCATTAAAAGGGAGGGAAACGGGAAAGGGGTGTGTTTGACTGGGTTTTAATAATACAAGGGGGGTTCAAATTGGTTAAAGACAGGGGTCCAAAGTAGAAGGCAGGGTCCAAAGCATATGATAGGGTCCAAAAATAGGTTTAAAGAGTTAAATAAACAAGGACCTATGTTGTACTTTCTGAAAATAGAGGGACCTATTCTGCCAATTCTGCCAAGTTATTCTAAGGGATCACAAGTGACAACCTTCAAAAGTATAAGGACCAAACTTGCCATTTTGCAATTTTCCAGGGGCCATTTTTGCCAAATTTGAAACTTGAAGGACCAATTTTGTAATTTTCTCAAACTTTTCATATTTTTCACCAAAGGACTAATTTTGACAAGTTATGATTTTAAAAAGACCTTTGGTGATTTTTCTTTTGAAATTATGTGCTCAGGGACTGTTTTGACAACTTTTGAAACTTTGGGGACTAAACTGCCAATTCTGCAAACTTAGCTCATTTTCATCCTGATTTTGAACATTTTGCATCTCAAAACATATAAAATGCACTTTTGAGATATTTTCATCATTTTGATGCATTCTGAGCATTTTTAAACGTTTTGCAGTTCAGATTTGACTAAAAATGATGAGTATTTACATACTCATCAATCCCCCACACTAAACTATTGCTAGTCCCTAGCAATCTTTTGAGAAAAACTTAATGGATTTGCATCTCTTTACCAAAAGCCATTATCTCGAGTAGCCAAATGTTTAAGTTCAAGCAAGAACCATGGTACACCGATAACCATCTGATTTATTGGCAAATCATAAACCATATAACGGATTTGATGTGTCTTTACCGAAGCCTTTCCCCGACTAGCCAACTCTTAGATAAATTATCGAATTATCTTTGGTGAGCCAATACCAATTATGGTTTTTCCACCGCCTTTACCACAAGCCATAACCTTGCGGGCTAGCCAACTCTTCACTTTTTAGGATATGGTGAGTTGAGAACCATACAATTTTGGGCAAATTGCAAGCCATATAAACGAATTTGAGAAATCTTTACCAAGAGCCGCTTGTTCTCGGATTAGCCAATCCTTTTGTCTTACAGACAAGGCGACCGATAACCAAATGAGTAAGTGTAGAACACTTACTCCAAAAAAATTTTGGCCAAAAACGGGGGAATTGGGTAGATAATATATGAAATTCGTGAGAATTCCCCACACTAAGAAATGAATATTGCCCTCAATATTCAAAGTACCGCTGGTATGCCGAAACAAAGAACGTGAAAGGGAAATACTACGGCCATTATTTAGAAAGAAGATTTTTATTTTTTATTATTTTTTTTGGAAACAATTATATACACAACATGTGGGCAACTCCCCCACACTAGGGTGGTAGAAAGTAGAAAGAAGTCAGAAATATGGGTGAAAACCCATATGGCATGCTATTGTTTTTGATTACCGAGTCGCTAGCTTGACTCGACCCAATCATTTGTTCTTGGGAAAGTTACGTGGAAAACCAATCTCAATCGGACTTTCGTTCACAAGTAACAAAACATATGAACATCAGAAAGTTCCACACCGACGAGACACAACCGCGGTATTGTTAATAGAAGAATCTATAAAGGATGATACCGGGGTCAAAGATGGTGTCCTCATTCCCGAAAGAGAAAAGGGAAAGAGCAACCACACCATCTGTGAAGAATGGAATAAAGACGTACATGAGAATGCATGTCCATTCCTCATCAGAGAGAAGCAAATCACCGTTTTGACATTTTAAGCTTAAACTTGAAGCTTATATGGTGATTGTCAACAAGATGTCCGGGAGGGAGGGTGGGAAACGGTTCTTCAATCAACAGATTTTCCAGAAAAAGGATGTCCTCCCGATCAAAGTAAGTATTATCAATTCCCGTTGGAATTGACTCATCACTAAGAAATGCATCGACTTCATTCCAAAAGTTGTCATCTTCCTCATCAGAGCCGAGAAGGGATGGAAGAGTCGGGAATAAGACTAGAAGATGATGGATCATTTTGGAGCAATTCATCAATGGGAAGGATGTCTCCCATTGGATCACAAACATCATCATCCAACCAGATGAAACTAGAGAGTTTGGTTTCATCCACAGAGTTAACAAACTCGATGCGACAAACCGATTTCCGAGGTGGGACAAGTGGTGTGCTCATAGAGCTAGCAGTTTCCACCACTTCCGATGAAGTCTCCGATTCTAGATCATCATCATCATCATCAAGAACACTCTTGACTTCCCGGGTACAGCTTTCAAACCATTTGTTTGAACCAGGGGTAATTTTCAAAGCTTTAAGCTCAAAGACGCTTTTGAAAACTCCTCTTAACCGTGAAGTTTGAGAGTGTTGCATTGAATCTTCTGATCTTTGATCAATTGTGGCAACACTCTGTTTGTACAGAGGTTTGGAGTTCTTGTTGATATTTAACGTGAGCTCTTCGTTGTCAACCCGTATGGTCAACTCTTCAGAAACACATCAATCGAGAGCACCCACTGCTCTTAAGAAAGCTCTCCCTAAGATGAGGGAACTCTAGGATCTGCATCGAAGTCTACTACAACAAAGTCAACATGAAAGTGAAATTTTCCCACTTTCATCACGACATCCTCGGCTATCCAAGTGGACGAAGTTACGGTACGGTCCGCTAGCTCGAAAGTGTCATACGAGTGGATGAAAGTTCGTGAAGAGACAGTTTCTTCCATACCGAGTGGCATGAGGTTAATGCTAGCGCCAAGATCAGCCAAGGCGGAGCATTGAAACATCCCCAAGAAATCACACGGATTAAAACCGCCAGGTCTTCAAGCTTTTCGGGAAGCTTATTAAGAATGGCCGCCGAGCATTGCTCATTGAGAGGAGTTTTCGCCATCTCTGATAGCTTATCTTTGTTGGTGAGTAAGTTTCTTGCGGATGCAAATTTAGGAATTAGAACGAGAGCATCAACGAAGCTTATATCAAAGTGAAGCTCATTGAAGATTTGGAAAAATTTTTCCATTTGCTCTTGGTTTTTGTCTTTGAGCTTCTCATCATTCATTCTTGATGGGTAAGGAAGCCGACTAGACTTTTGAGCCGGGATGGAAGTGTTTTCTCCGCTCAGATTTTTCTTTGGAACTTCGGGTTCGGATTTGAAACTTGACTACCGGGTGGGACGTGTGCGGGACTTCGTGGGCTTGAATAATGCACCTTGTCCGTTGTCTCCTTGGTAACTTGACTCATGCCACGAGGAGGGGCATAGGAGTCGTGGGTCCATTGTGCGCCTTACCACTACGAGTGGTGACGGCTTTCAACTCGGCATTGGGATTGGGAATAGTATTGCTTGGGAGTCCTCCTCCGTAAGATGATGAAGCTTGTTCATATTCATGTTCATAAAACCGCTCATCATATTCTTTAACTCATTTGTCTCCGAGATATGTGGTATCAATTTACCTCTTTAGCTCACCTCTCATGTTATTGATCTGAGTTTGCATTGAACGCATGTTTGACTCAGCCATTTTCATGAAGTCATTTGGCATGGGATCTTGAGGAGGTTGTTGATAACTTTGATGATTAGGAGCTTGATATGGTTGGTTGAAATTGTTCCGATTTTGATTGAAATTTTGAGAGTTATTGAAGTTGTGTCCTTGATTCGGAACAAAGCGATTTTGATTGCCATGGTTTTGATTGCCATGGTTTTGATTGCCATGGTTTTGCACGGAGGAAAACTGTGTGGTGTCATACCGCTAGGTGCGTAGGAGGAGGATCAGCTTGTGGTCGGTATTGATTGTGGTTTACCGGCTACGGAGCTTGGTAAAAAGAAGCATCAGTTGCTTGACAATCATAATACGCGTGTGGACCACTACAAATTTCACACACCTTGTTTATGGCTTTGATTGGTTCCGCTTTTGAATTTCGCTTTTGATTTCCTTTACCTCTTTTATCATACAATGGATCATGTCCGTAGAGCGCTAACTGAGTCGCTAACTCGTAAGAGTTACCGGATGAAGAAGCAGGAGTGTTCGGAACATTGACTTTGTTTCGAGAAATAGGAACTTTTGATTTACTCTCGAAATTTCAAGCACATCTTTAGGTTTACGATTCAAGATATTGCCACCGCGGATGCTCAAAGAATCTTGATCGTTCCAGTTCAACCCATTATAAAAGATATTGACTTGTTGAAGCTCCGTGAATTCATGATGGGGCATTTCCTGAGGAGATCTTTGAATCTCTCCCATGCCTCTCCAAAATTTTCATCGAAATTTTGACGAAATCCAGAAATTTCATTTTTTAGATTAGTCGCCTTGATGGAGGGAAGAAATAATTAACAAACTTTTGAACAAGATCCTCCCAAGTTTCGATGGATCGAGGGGGTTTTTTTCCAAACCAATCCGGCCGCCCCTCAAGTGAGAACGGAAAAGCATCAACTTGATTACTTTTGTGGCACATCCTGGAAATTGATAGTTGAAGTCAACTTGTTAAACCAACGGATGTGTGCATACGGTCTTCTCGGCCGACCCGCTGAATTGATTTGTAGACACAAGTTGGATCAAATGTGTCTTCAATTCGAAGTGATCAGAGTTGATTACCGGTAAAACGATGGCATCTCCATAACCCTCGGTGGGTGCCTGGAGCATTTCCGCCATAGTACTTTCTTGCCCGTTGTTGTTTGAAATAGTACGTAATCTCGGTTCGACTATTTGGGCAAAGACGCCTACGAGAACGCCGTTTAGAATTTCGCTAGATCACGAAAGGACTCAATGATCTAGAAGAACGAAAGATGCACTAGAGTAACTCTAAGGACTCTCAGAGTTAAGGAGAGAAATGGAATTATGAAAATCTTTCAGATGAGAATGAGAATTATGAAGACGCTTTAAAAAATCAGTGAGAAGAATCTTTATGGGTTTTCTCGGTTCGAACGTCATCACACAAAACAATTAACACAAAATCGAGGCAAAACAACAAAGGAACTTAACCAATAATCACAAGATGAATGGATTCTTTGAAAAAGGTACACCAATCACAAGGACACAAAGGCAAGTTTTAAATCTTTAGTTCTGGAACTTATTATGGTCGCACCCCCAGTTAGGTAGTGCATTGCCTTGGTTTGCGGTGGTAATCTTTTAAGTTGTTATTATTAAAGAAAACGACGAATCTTTTTTGTATTTTTATTTTTGATACATATATAGAAACAAAAGGAAAAATATTTTTGTGTTTTATAATGCTTTGTTTGTTTGGTTTTTGGATTTTTGATAAGAAAATATGGATATATATATAGATAGATATGGATGATATAAACAAAGAGTGAGGATTCAAACAACTAATCAAGCAAGGAAGATAAATCAAGACAGCCTCGCAAGATAGGCGCAAAATTTGATGCGCCGAAAACCGCAAGCTAAATCACACAAGCCCGCCACTTGTGAATGGCGGACAGAACCACTTAAAACTGCTAAGCACGAAATCAATGAAGATCGAGTATAGGTCTCCCGTCGTTATGTCCCAAATGAAGCTATGCAATGGATCAATCAACGTATAGTGATCGAGAAGTTTGAACGAAAAAGAGATTATGAATTATGATTATAACTAAGGAAAAGCCAACAAATTACAACGGCTTAAATGCAAATTAAAGGAAATTAAAAAGATAAAATCTATTAAATAAACGCTATCACTATAATTAAAATGATGTTTTTGTTTTTATGTTTTATAAAACTGTATTAAAACTATGCGACGCATAAATTAAAAGTAAAACTACACAATATTAACCCTAATAATATGAAAATGATGTTTTTACAAACCTAATGATAAAAGAAAATATATAGAAAAAGAAAATTATTTTTAAAACTAATTATCTAATTAAAAACTATTTTTTTTACTAATTAATAATAACCTAAAATGAAAGAAAATAGGAAATAAAGCTAGAAAAATAAAATTATGAAATGGAAAAGTCTAAAATATCAAAATAGAATTTTCAAAACTATTTTTGTATTTTTCTGATTATTTTTCTATTTTCTAGGAATTTTAAACTATTAAAAACTAATTAAATTACTAAAATTACAAATGAACTATGAAAAATATGGAAAATTACTTTTTCTACTTTTTATATTTATCTAAACCTAAGAAAAATGAAAACTTATATTTTTGGACCTTTTCTAATTTTTGTATTAAAGCTAATTAAAAGTGCTTAAAAACTAATAAAATCAAGAAAAATAGCAAAATGACTTAGAAAAATATGAAAAATTCAGGAAAACTCTAAAATTATATTCTAAATCTGAGAAAAATATAAAAACAGGTGCTTATATGGAGAAATATAGAACTGATGTGGAAGTGCTACTTGAAATAAGCACTTGATAAGCCAAAAGCTCACTAAAAGCTACCACACTGATAAAGAAGCTATAATAAGCAAAATTAACCAAAATGCAACTAAAAAAAACAAGCCTTAAACACTGGAATGCAAGATAACAAGATTTGATGATTTGAGATTTTTGCTTAAAACACAGGTTTGGGTACCAACTTGCAGCCACAAAATAAGCAATCCAATAAGCTAGAAATTAGGAACAATAACTTGGAACCTATACTAGACCTGGGTGAGACCAAGTGCACCAAAATTCAGACCATATGGAGCTATGATAAGCTCCTCAGACAAGCTATGCAAAACCTCGCCAAGCCCTCGGCAGTTAACAGCACCGCACTGTGGCACTTAACACCCAAAAGAAAAGCTTTTTTAGAGCTTTCAAAAATTTATAAAATTCCACTAAAATGGTGACAAGAAAGAACACCAACTGAAGTTTTTATAACAACAAGTTTCACAGAATAAGACCCAAAAATGAATCCTAGAAAATTCTTTGCAGTTGGCTCAAAATGGCATTTTTCAAGTTTTTGACTTTTGATGAAAAAATGAAACTTTGACTTTTTTGAGTTTTGAACTTGATTTAAGGACTGATATTGTTGTATTATGATGGAATGAAGTTAATACAACCTTTGTTTATGTAATTTAAACACAACACAAGTGATTTGATCTTCAAATATCCAACAGTGAACCTGTTGGATGCTAATGATATGGATTTTGACTTTTTTGGATTACATGCACATAAGTAAGACAGATAAGAGTCTAATAGGACTAAACAAACCTCAAACAACAAAAACCTAACACTGAATACTCCTCTAACACCTTTTAGACTATAAATCCAAACACCCTTTTCTAGACTGTTTTGAAGATGAAAGTGAGCTAAACCCTGACCAAACTTATAATTATGATCAATCTAAGTTTAATTACCCTAAACACTACTATTAAGACAGGTTTGAGCAGATTAATACTACAAAAACTGATTAAGCATAAAAACTTGAAAATCACTTACAAAGGTCCCTTAGCCACTATGGCTTGCACCAACAACCAATGAACTACTAACCCCTATCAACCCACAGGAACTTAAATCAACCCATTTCCACATCTGAATCAACCATTGACCATCTCCATTGCTATTTTTGACCCTGTTTGACTTTTGTTGACCAAAGATCAAAATGAGTGGAAACTTGAATGTGAGCTTGTGAAAAGTCTGTATAAGCTTATACAAGCTTATTTGAGCTTTGAAATAAACCACCAAACACTTGTACTTAAGGTTTTGAAGTTGCAAATTAAGACAGTGAGCTTGAAACTTGCATTATAAATAGAAACTGAAATTTATGCTTGAAAGTAGTCTTAATACACTTAAACACTGTAAATGGATACAATTTAACAAAAGATTACAAGTTTTACACTAAGTTAAAGCTTTTACATAAAAAACGACATTAAAGTTAAAAATAAAACTAGCAGACTCTTTTTCTTGCTTCCCAATGCTCCTTTTTATATCCCAATCTCTTTATCTCTCTTCTCTGATGAATTCCCAACAATTTCTTAGCCATTGGATGGCTAGAATCAATCCCGCCTTGAATCCGTTTTGCGCCAATTTTAGATTTCAAATAAGTTGTTGATATGGTGGGTGGGTGCATTAATTGATCCTTGGAAGTTAGTTGAGGAGGAGGGGACATGGGTAGGTGATTGGGAGGCTGGGTGGTTGTGTTGGTGGCTGGGCATGGTGGGCAGACAAAGGGAGGGAAAACGGGGAAAGGGGTGTGTTTGACTGGGTTTTAATAATACAAGGGGGGTTCAAATTGGTTAAAGACAGGGGTCCAAAGTAGAAGGCAGGGTCCAAAGCATATGATAGGGTCCAAAAATAGGTTTAAAGAGTTAAATAAACAAGGACCTATGTTGTACTTTCTGAAAATAGAGGGACCTATTCTGCCAATTCTGCCAAGTTATTCTAAGGGATCACAAGTGACAACCTTCAAAAGTATAAGGACCAAACTTGCCATTTTGCAATTTTCCAGGGGCCATTTTTGCCAAATTTGAAACTTGAAGGACCAATTTTGTAATTTTCTCAAACTTTTCATATTTTTCACCAAAGGACTAATTTTGACAAGTTATGATTTTAAAAAGACCTTTGGTGATTTTTCTTTTGAAATTATGTGCTCAGGGACTGTTTTTGACAACTTTTGAAACTTTGGGGGACTGAAACTGCCAATTCTGCAAACTTAGCTCATTTTTCATCTGATTTTGAACATTTTGCATCTGAAACATATAAAATGCACTTTTGAGATATTTTCAGTATTTTGATGCATTTCTGAGCATTTTTAAACGTTTTGCAGTTCAGATTTGACCAAAAATGATGAGTATTTACATACTCATCACTAAATCTACACAAAGTATCTAGTGAAATCTTCTAAGAATTTCAATGATGCACTACATGATGTCATGTGTTTGTTTTCTATTTTTAGAAATATGTTAAAATGTGAATACATATGTAATGTTTTGTTTTAAGAAACTAAAACATTCTTGATCTAAAAATATTAACATACATTATGGTTTAGAATCATATCAAAAATATGATTAATCAAAATGTAAATGTTTGAGTGATGAAGATATTATTTGAAAAGATTGTTTTAATATCTATTAAACTTCGACAAGCTTTAAGCTTTATAAAAATAAATTTACTTTTATAAAGACCTGAAAATCTGAAACGACAATTGAACACTTGATACGAAATAACCTAAGATTTAAACTATGTTAAGATTTAAAAGCTACGAAATATGAATCCTAACCTAAGACTATATATAATTCGACTTCATATAACCTAAATACAATAATATCACGTGTAAGTACATTGATTTGGACCAATTTTATAACCATGTAAATATGGTACATGATATATATATAAATAAAAGAAAAAAAAAGAGAAAAAGAAAGATTATCAGATTTTATTTGTGTTATTTGAAAAGAATTGATGGAAGAATAAGTCTTCTAATACTCCTTTAGACTAGGTCTTTTACCGCTTATATTTCCCGTCAGTTCACTTCATATCCAACATGTAACACACATTTCTTTCACACATTAAAAACCTAAAACAATAGAACGGCATTCTTCTCCTTTTTCATCAAGAGATCAAGTACGCAGGTGGAAGCTTGGTTGGTAATCAGTTTGGTATTCTAACTTGATGTGACTCGTGTGTTTGGTTTTGGTTCAAAGTGTACGTCTAGTTGTTTTTGGGCTCGATTCTACCTCGCGTTGAATCTGTGGCACTCGCGTTGTGATCTTTGGTTCGTGGCTAGTAGATTGTTACGGTCTCATTTGTTGGAGGGTTATAGTTCGCGAGTTGTCGAAGTTTTGGGTTACACATTTAGCTCTTGTATACGGTAGGCCGGGTTCTTTCCAGTTGGAGTTCATAGTAGGAGTTTCGATCGTGCCTCATTGATTTCATATGTTCGTGTTCAATTAGTCTCGCACTCACGTGCTTGTTTCAGTTGCAATCTATCGTTCTTTTTTTGAGGTAAACCTTGACCACTCTAAATTTAATACTTAACCATATACAGTACATGCATATGTTATGAATTCTTGTCATAGTAATATACTTATAATAATATGAAAATACTACTGCATGTAGAAGAGATGGAAATTTACCATGCATGTATTACTTAACGAAAGTAAACAAGTAAAAGATACAAAAGAGGGTCATCGCGGAACCAACGGCTGGGTCGTTTGATGTTTTGAAAGTGTGTCGTGTGAAATGAGTCATGGGTTGGTCGTATTGCATGTTTAGTATGTCGTAGTTGTAAACTTCTTGAGCCGCGAGCAAGGGTAAAATGGGTAAGTTTTACGGGGTCTTTAACGTGTGTCGGGGAAGTCAAGTCGGAGGTTAGTAGTTATGGGTGTTTACTTAGTTGTGTCGATTAGTCGTTTGAACCGCGATCGAGGTTGAAGATGGCATGTCGAATGAAAATAGAAATGTGAAAACAAAACAGTGAATATATAATCATACGTATGGTAGAAAAAAAGTTGCATGTTTCTAATATTTTGATATTTTTTTTCATTTTAAACCCTCATCTTTGAGAATTTGTCACATGCAAACCCTAAACTTTTATAATTTGGCATATTACCACCTCATACTATTAAAAGGATAATATGGAGTTTTTAAGTTTTTAAGTTTAGTTACTTGTCACAATAAACCATAAACTTTGATAAGTTACACTTTAAACCTTAAGTTTGGAATATTTATATTTTAAACCCCAAACCATGATAATTATTTTATTAGACCTTTATTTTATTTAAGTTGCATTTGTAAATATAAACTTTCTATTTCGGACAATTTACAAATTTGAAAACCTTTCTAGTTTGGGAAAATATTTAACGTGATAAACTTAATAATTAAAAGTTGTGAATCGGTAAAAATATCTAATCGCAGAAACTTACTAATTACAGAAACCTTCTAAATATGGAAAGTTTCTAAAAATGGAAGGAAACCCTAAGTTTGAAATACGAATAACTATGAACCTTAAAACTATGAAATGGCGTTCTAAAACTTAAGCGATCATTATTCGTGTAGATCCGCGGAAGAAGGATTAGTCTTGGTTATGTGTGTGTTCGGGTGATTTGCTTTACGGTTGAGGTACAGATATTCTTTCCCTTTTCAGTAGGGATACTTTTGTACGTTCTGATCCTTTGATATGATCCTTTGCTATGATTTACCTATGATGATCCTTTGTTTGCTTTCTGAATTGATTCGTATGCTATGATTCTTCGATATGATTCGTTCCATTTTGACTTCGGTATGATATGATTCAGTTGCCATGATTTGTACGCTTATGATTCGGTATGATTTGGATATGATTATGATTTGTACGTTCTGCCCCTTTTGTTACGAGCCAACTAGCCATGGAGGTACCATGGCCATGTCATTGATGGCACCAATGGCATGACACTATCTCTGGGGCGTGTGATTAGTCCCCGGCATCCCCATTATGATTTGATATGATATGATTTGTGATTTGTGGCGCCTTATTTGCATATGTATACCTGTCTAGCTAACGGGGTACATATTGCCTTACGTACGGGGCGTGGATGCATCCTAGGCTTATGATTTGATATGATTTGATACGATATGATTTGATATGGTTTGACATGATTTGTATGGATTTGGCGTTTGGGCTGTGCGTCTTGCACCCTCCGCACTTGGTACTTGTGAGGTCTCCCCTCCCTGAACCCTTTTGTAAGTAGTGTCCTTCATGTGGCATGCTGGACGCATAGGATTATTTGCTCGTAGGCATCTTTCATTTGTAATTCATTATACTTCACTGGATTATGTATTCGTATGTTCGTTGTGTTCTCCATGTGGCATGTTGAACACCTTTTGCTTTGGTATTTCATTATGTTCTCTTCGTGACCTAATCCTTTATTGTTTATGACCTCTAATTCACTTTGATTTGTTATCTTTTGCTCATTTGATACATACGCCTTCATTCAGTTACTCGTTTGACCTTTCGTTCACCCAGAATCCTGATCTAGTCCATCCAACAACTATGTGGGGTTATAGTTATTTGAATTTAATATGCTTTCATTCCATGTGGTTGCCAAACTTAAGCTATCAGACTTTACTTCATATGTTTATAATGCTATGACATGAGTATATCTCTTTATTTATTATTATGTTGATGTATGACTACGTGATTTTCCTACTCTCCATGCTGATATGTGATTACATGAATTACCTGTTGCCATGCTCGTATGAAATTATCTAGTTACCATGTTAAGATGTGCTTATGTGAATTGTCTAGATGCCATGCTTATATGTAAATCTGTGACTTAGCGGCTTTTGGTGATGTCCTTATATAATTACTTCTTAAGTTATAATTATCATTAATGTACTATCTGCTAATTATTGATCTGCCATGATTACATTTACGCATTACGACTTGCCGACAGAAATTGATTTGACTTATGTGTGTACCTATTGAATTATTTAGTTTCCATGTTATAATCTTGCTTAGTATTACTACTGATGATGCTACTTGGTATGATGACCGTACAACTTGTCGTTGTTATTTATCTGTCTAGAGTAATTGCCATACTTGAGCTATATTATGTGGTTTCTTGCCTACTTATAGAGTATAATTTAGCTGTATGTATTAGATTTTTTGCCCTGTTTGTTTTGCCATATCATGTTGTTAGGATTTACGCTGCTTGATATACTCTTACAATATTTGGTTACATGTTTATCTATGATGCTGCTTTTCATCTTTTATGTGATTCTTTGAATAGTTGTATGTGCTTGTATGTATTCGTAGATGTACTATTTGCTATGGGGTTTCTTTGATTATATTCTTGGTGGATATATATTATGATGTTTTCTGCAGGTTTTTCATTGACTCATTCCTTCCGTTCATTCTAAGACGTTTTCGTTATTAAATTTTGATTTGTTTCATACCTTTGTTATATTTAGCTTTTGATTTATGTTATATCTGTTCACTGAGCTTTGTAAGCTCAGCCGCCTTTTCTTTTCTGTGGCGGCAGGTTCTAGTAGGGCTATGGGCAAGAGTGAGAGTTGGAACTTAGAAGACCTACCCTATTTTGATGTTTCACTTAATTATGGATTTATGTTTCAGATTTGTATTTCTATTTTGGATTTGTGGTTGTATTTATCATTTTGGAGTTATGATGTTCATGACTTTATTTTATTTGTATGATAAGACTTCCGCTTGCGTTACTATATGCTTTGTATGACACCATAATGTGGCATTCTGACCCGTATCGGGTTGGGGTGTTACAAATATGGTATCAGAGCAGAGGTTTCGTCTTGTTGACCTTAGGAATGACCTGTGAGGACTTGGGTAGATATTAGGCTTCCGTCTGTTTCGATCTTTTCCAATTCTTTTGATTTTTGTTCAGATTTGACTTCGATATTCTTTTGGCTTCGCTGATTTGACCTTCTTCTTTTTGCATTTAATTTTGTCTATTTTATCTTCGCGCATTCGTTTGTCAATCGTTTAGATTGAAACTACTCGTAGAGTCGAATATGGTGGTGCCGACCCTGAGTTGCTGGATTTGAAAGGTTCCTGAAGTAGAAGCCGCACCCGATTGTAATGCTGCTGGAGACATCAGGATGCTACTGGAGGGAGCTGGACAAAACAACCAGAGGAGAAAAGATGGAGACAAGATTCAACTGGTGGACACTTGGAAGACGTATGAGCAGAGGAACTATGAACGGCGTACTTTAGACATGCGGAGAAACTACTACCAAGATTCGGGCATATTTTGGTCAACAGTCCAACCGTTGAGATGCTGAGAAGATTCATCTGCTTCATATGATTGGGCGTGATTCGTATTATTCTCATTTGTTTCGTCATGCATTTTGAATTAGTTTGATATTTTGTCTTGTGGTTTTGGACCAGTGGTGTTTTCTTCGATTTGTTTAAAGCTTAGCATGGATGATTGAGTCCTATGGCTTGATTCTTAGGTGTTACTACAACTTCCTGTTATGTTTCATATCTCTTTGATAAATCGCAATTTTCATCCGTTATGTTTACATGATTCGTATCAGTAAGGTTAGACTTTGCGCCACTTTGTCATTTTAGTGAGCCTGAGGCTATTTTTGATCGTCAGTAATGAGTCATGAGGAACTTTCTCGAAGCAAAGCAGTAACTTTCTGCCTTTTCATGGAACGGTAAGTTGATTTGATGTATTACGTGTTGCTTGTATGTGAATATGGTTTGATCGGTTATGTTACTTGCTATCCGTATGTGTATCTGATTTGATATGATGTTAGTGATGTGTTTCGTCATGACCCGAGATAGAATATGATGACAACAAGGGCTTGTTATGTGATGCAAGTATTATGACGCCTGATCAACGTGATAATACCGAAATCATATAATTTGAACTCATTGAAATCATAAGACGTCCTGGGAAATCCCTGAGGTTTGTTCGTTGGATGGACTAGGACTCATATCCGTTATTTGTCAGTTTTCATATTCGTTTGGAATTATGTACCTCTTTACGAGATTCTCACTGGCATCTGTTGCGTATAAGTTATGTACGCATTAGACCAGAAATTTGTTATGATTTGTGCGAAACTAGGTTTCTACGTCTGCCGTAAACAAGTACGTCTCCATTTACTTGTACCACTTCAATTTCGAGGACGAAATTTTCTTTTTAGAGGGGAAGAATTATAAAGACCTGAAAATCTGAAACGACAATTGAACACTTGATACGAAATAACCTAAGATTTAAACTATGTTAAGATTTAAAAGCTACGAAATATGAATCCTAACCTAAGACTATATATAATTCGACTTCATATAACCTAAATACAATAATATCACGTGTAAGTACATTGTTTTGGACCAATTTTATAAGCATGTAAATATGGTACATGATATATATATAAATAAAAGAAAAAAAAAGAGAAAAAGAAAGATTATCAGATTTTATTTGTGTTATTTGAAAAGAATTGATGGAAGAATAAGTCTTCTAATACTCCTTTAGACTAGGTCTTTTACCGCTTATATTTCCCGTCAGTTCACTTCATATCCAACATGTAACACACATTTCTTTCACACATTAAAAACCTAAAACAATAGAACGGCATTCTTCTCCTTTTTCATCAAGAGATCAAGTACGAAGGTGGAAGCTTGGTTGGTAATCAGTTTGGTATTCTAACTTGATGTGACTCGTGTGTTTGGTTTTGGTTCGAAGTGTACGTCTAGTTGTTTTTGGGCTCGATTCTACCTCGCGTTGAATCTGTGGCACTCGCGTTGTGATCTCTGGTTCGTGGCTAGTAGATTGTTACGGTCTCATTCGTTGGAGGGTTATACCATGAAGGTCGAAGTTTTGGTTACACATTTAGCTCTTGTATACGGTAGGCCGGGTTCTTTCCAGTTGGAGTTCATAGTAGGAGTTTCGATCGTGCCTCATTGATTTCATATGTTCGTGTCTAAATTAGTCTCGCACTCACGTGCTTGTTTCAGTTGCAATCTATCGTTCTTTTTTTGAGGTAAACCTTGACCACTCTAAATTTAATACTTAACCATATACACTACATGCATATGTTATGAATTCTTGTCATAGTAATATACTTATAATAATATGAAAATACTACTGCATGTAGAAGAGATGGAAATTTATCATGCATGTATTACTTAACGAAAGTAAACAAGTAAAAGATACAAAAGAGGGTCATCGCGGAACCAACGGCTGGGTCGTTTGATGTTTTGAAAGTGTGTCGTGTGAAATGAGTCATGGGTTGGTCGTATTGCATGTTTAGTATGTCGTAGTTGTAAACTTCTTGAGCCGCGAGCAAGGGTAAAATGGGTAAGTTTTACGGGGTCTTTAACGTGTGTCGGGGAAGTCAAGTCGGAGGTTAGTAGTTATGGGTGTTTACTTAGTTGTGTCGATTAGTCGTTTGAACCGCGATCGAGGTTGAAGATGGCATGTCGAATGAAAATAGAAATGTGAAAACAAAACAGTGAATATATAATCATACGTATGGTAGAAAAAAAGTTGCATGTTTCTAATATTTTGATATTTTTTTCATTTTAAACCCTCATCTTTGAGAATTTGTCACATGAAAACCCTAAACTTTTATAATTTGGCATATTACCACCTCATACTATTAAAAGGATAATATGGAGTTTTTAAGTTTAGTTACTTGTCACAATAAACCATAAACTTTGATAAGTTACACTTTAAACCTTAAGTTTGGAATATTTATATTTTAAACCCTAAACCATGATAATTATTTTATTAGACCTTTATTTTATTTAAGTTGCATTTGTAAATATAAACTTTCTATTTCGGACAATTTACAAATTTGAAAACCTTTCTAGTTTGGGAAAATATTTAACGTGATAAACTTAATAATTAAAAGTTGTGAATCGGTAAAAATATCTAATCGCAGAAACTTACTAATTACAGAAACCTTCTAAATATGGAAAGTTTCTAAAAATGGAAGGAAATCCTAAGTTTGAAATACGAATAACTATGAACCTTAAAACTATGAAATGGCGTTCTAAAACTTAAGCGATCATTATTCGTGTAGATCCGCGGAAGAAGGAGTAGTCTTGGTTACGTGTGTGTTCGGGTGATTTGCTTTACGGTTGAGGTACAGATATTCTTTCCCTTTTCAGTAGGGATACTTTTGTACGTTCTGATCCTTTGCTATGATTCCCCTATGATGATCCTTTGTTTGCTTTCTGAATTGATTCGTATGCTATGATTCTTCGATATGATTCGTTCCATTTTGACTTCGGTATGATGTGTTATGATATGATTCAGTTGCTATGATTTGTACGCTTATGATTCGGTATGCTTTGGATATGATTATGATTTGTACGTTCTGCCCCTTTTGTTACGAGCCAACTAGCCATGGAGGTACCATGGCCATGTCATTGATGGCACCAATGGCATGACACTATCTGGGGCGGTGTGATTAGTCCCCGGCCTCCCCATTATGATTTGATATGATTTGTGATTTGTGGCGCCTTATTTGCATATGTATACCTGTCTAGCTAACGGGGTACATATTGCCTTACGTACGGGGGGCGTATGGATGCATCCTAGGCTTATGATTTGATATGATTTGATACGATATGATTTGATATGGTTTGACATGATTTGTATGGATTTGGCGTTTGGGCTATGCGTGCCTTGCACCCCCTCTCGCACTTGGTACTTGTGAGGTCTCCTCCCTAACCCTTTGTAAGTAGTGTCCTTCATGTGGCATGCTGGACGCATAGGATTATTTGCTCGTGGGCATCTTTCATTTGTAATTCATTATACTTCACTGGATTATGTATTCGTATGTTCGTTGTGTTCTCCATGTGGCATGTTGAACACCTTTTGCTTTGGTATTTCATTATGTTCTCTTCGTGACCTGATCCTTTATTGTTTATGACCTCTAATTCACTTTGATTTGTTATCTTTTGCTCATTTGATACGTATGCCTTCATTCAGTTACTCGTTTGACCTTTCGTTCACCCAGAATCCTGATCTAGTCCATCCAACAACTATGTGGGGTTATAGTTATTTGAATTTAATATGCTTTCATTCCATGTGGTTGCCAAACTTAAGCTATCAGACTTTACTTCATATGTTTATAATGCTATGACATGAGTATGTGATTCTCTTATTTATTATGTTGATGTATGACTACGTGATTTTCCTACTCTCCATGCTGATATGTGATTACATGAATTACCTGTTGCCATGCTCGTATGAAATTATCTAGTTACCATGTTAAGATGTGCTTATGTGAATTGTCTAGATGCCATGCTTATATGTAAATCTGTGACTTAGCGGCTTTTGGTGATGTCCTTATATAATTACTTCTTAAGTTATAATTATCATTAATGTACTATCTGCTAATTATTGATCTGCCATGATTACATTTACGCACATGATTCCTTGCCGAAAGAAATTGATTTGACTTATGTGTGTACCTATTGAATTATTTAGTTGCCATGTTATAATCTTGCTTAGTATTACTACTGATGATGCTACTTGGTATGATGACCGTACAGCTTGTCGTTTTTATTTATCTGTCTAGAGTAATTGCCATACTTGAGCTATATTATGTGGTTTCTTGCCTACTTATAGAGTATAATTTAGCTGTATGTATTAGATTTTTTGCCCTGTTTGTTTTGCCATATCATGTTGTTAGGATTTACGCTGCTTGATATACTCTTACAATATTTGGTTACATGTTTATCTATGATGCTGCTTTTCATCTTTTATGTGATTCTTTGAATAGTTGTATGTGCTTGTATGTATTCGTAGATGTACTATTTGCTATGGGGTTTCTTTGATTATATTCTTGGTGGATATATATTATGATGTTTTCTGCAGGTTTTTCATTGACTCATTCCTTCCGTTCATTCGTTACGTTTTCGTTATTAAATTTTGATTTGTTTCATACCTTTGTTATATTTAGCTTTTGATTTATGTTATATCTGTTCACTGAGCTTTGTAAGCTCAGCCGCCTTTTCTTTTCTGTGGCGGCAGGTTCTAGTAGGGCTATGGGCAAGAGTGAGAGTTGGAACTTAGAAGACCTACCCTATTTTGATGTTTCACTTAATTATGGATTTATGTTTCAGATTTGTATTTCTATTTTGGATTTGTGGTTGTATTTATCATTTTGGAGTTATGATGTTCATGACTTTATTTTATTTGTATGATAAGACTTCCGCTTGCGTTACTATATGCTTTGTATGACACCATAATGTGGCATTCTGACCCGTATCGGGTTGGGGTGTTACAACTTTTTTCGTGAACAAAACTTAGGTAAAGATCATAAAATAAATAACGATATTTGTATTAACACACCTTTAGTGCAAGATACCCCTAGATACACCCATCTGAGCCATTCCTTTCACTTTGTTAACCCAATATATTGTTTCGTTACACCCATACACCTTAGCCTACCCTGTAGTCTTTATTTGTGATTGGGAAGTCATCATTTGCCTAAGTCCAAGGTTCAAGTGGAAAGGTTCGGGAATCACGCTTTCGTCGACGACATATTCTTAAAGATCATTAAAGACCCCCCAAATTCCCATTGTTCTTCTCAAGTGGGGGGATGTTATGTTTAGCTGTTATGTTTATGATTCAAAAATAAAATAAAAAATAGTAGTTATGTTATTCAGTTTATTGTAAAGTGCGATGTTATAAGCACTATGTTATGAGCTTTATATAGATTTAGTATCGAGGAGGCCACCTCGGTCACATTTGAAGATTAGAATTGGTAATCGCGCCAACAGTTGGAGAAAAGGTAGTGTGCCCATCATGACGTCCTCTAATGACACATCTACCTAGTATATCATGATCCGGTTTCTTAACTTCGAAGCTTGAACTTTGGGCGAACGGTAAGTGGTGATGACTTGGTTATAGATTTAGACTATCTGCTTGATTTTTATTTTACACCAATGTGAAGATCGTTTATAAGCTCAGCTAGGGATAACAATAACATATACATACGCAGCGGAATAATAAAGAACATCAATGTTATTGCTAAAGGTTTTATTTCATTAACACTAACTAACCTTAGACGTTTATTGGAACACGTCTAAACTACTAACTAACTATAATAAAGATCAAAGAGTTGATCTAACACTAACTAACTAAACCCTAGGCGTTTTCCCTACGCCTAGGTTCCCACACACACACACCTTTAGACGTCTACATATTGTACGTACTATAAAACTAATGACCCTATGTCTCTTTATATACTAGAGACATCTAGGGTTTACAAGAGGAATCATAATACAATTAGGAAACTAAATATTCTTTTAAGCATATCTTCTAGAATCTTCCAAATCCTCCATCTTTTGTAGTTTCCCTTCTTGTCACTTTTAGTCCTTCATGTTTCATTCTTCTTGTTTTGTATCATCAAATCTATAATAGACTCAACAATCTTCCCCTATTTGATGATGACAAAACAAACACAATTCTTGTACGAACTTCCCTAGATAAAGTAGCAGAAGTTGAGATCATTAAATCTCACCATGAATGAAACATTCTTATCTTCCATGCTTCCCCTTGACTTGAACATGTCACTCAAACATCTCTTCCCCTTTTTGTTATTATCTAAATAGGGAACGTATGCAAATAATGATCTTGACCACCACAAACCAATATCATACTTCCAATCTAAGACTTCCAATGTTTAAAATCGCCCACCATTACGCACCATAAGAAAAATGGATTCAAAACAGTAGAAAACTCCAACTAGCAGTAGTAATAATGATCAACAGTAGTAAAAATCAAACACTTCCCCTTGAGTGATGCATATAGATGGTTAAACATTTAACAATAAGCTTCCCCTGAAACCCATATGTTAACCATCTTCTTGATTCTTCAAATCTGTAGGCTTTATGTAATGATTACTTGTGAAGAAAACCGAGTATAACGAATTTGATGAAGAAGTAGAATTTCCCAAACTTGTGTCTTAAATCTTGTACTATCCACGGAACTCCATACTTATACGAATCACCAAATATAAGTAGACCGCAATCCCTTGACAAAATCCTCAACTAATATGAGACACTAAGCACTACAATGTAACTCCTTTAAGTGATAGCCAATGTGTGCATAGAGCATCATAATAAAATTCACACATTGCTAGATTCACCAAGCTATATGATAAGAACACAAACCTGTGAAACTCAACTACAACATCAAATAAATGATATTCAGCCTTCTTCGTAATCAATTAATCCATAGAATCAAATACTAGCCTTTTTGAATCCTTTTAAGAACAAATCACCAAACTCCTTGTGTGTGTGAACAATAACCTGTGTGTGTGTCGTTCAAAAACCATAACAATAATTATGCTCGACTTCCCCTTAATTCCAAATCTCCTCCTATATAACTATCAATCAGTAACAAACTTAAACTTGCATCTTTGTATTGGCATATTCAATATTTAGCCCAAATGCAATTATCCAATTAGCCCATACACATTACTCATCAATTCGCATGACAATCCCTCGAAACAAATCATTTACTTTCATGCGAATCCTCAAACCATTAAACCAAATAAACAATACTTGAGACACATTAGCACCACGTGGCTTAACAATTGGGTTTTGAGAACTAGAATCACCATGCTTATTCAGAATATATAATTCATATTATGTTACCATGCACCATATTGTCACCAATCATTCTTCATAAGGAAAACCAAAACCCTTAGTGCCATATCTTGTCGTCTCCCAACTCGTTTTTTTTTTTTTTTTTTTTTTTTTAAAGACCAGTAGTACAAACATATTGCAATCTTCACGTTGCTTCAAAATAAGGACCAGAAAACTCCTCCAAAAATAAGAACGTGTACTGCCTTTCATCATCAAAACGTGCAAAATCTCTTTGAATAAAACTCAGTAGCAGCATCAATAATCCAAGACCTTGTATCCTCTCGCAGCAGTACTTAGAAAACGTAAGCAGTACTTTGCGTCGTTAATGAGCAGTACTTTCGAAAACAATATACTCTTGCAACATCAAATAATCTCCAACCTCACGTGATCACTTTATTCAACAAACCAATACCAATCCATGTCTTTATTAAAAACGCTTAAGATCGTAGTATACTAATTAATAACCATGCATGACTTTCACCGTCCCATTATTACTTGTGTCCAAACAATAAACATCACAAACTTTGTGTGGACCACTAGTACCATGCAAGTGTAATAGAGTAGTAGTCACTACATCCATATCAGACCATGACGCACAAAAAACAGATGTATATGAATCGTTGCTGGGGACCAGTAGTACAGAATTGAAACTAGCATCTTTACCTCTTGATTAGTCCATGTATCTTCATCACGAAAGAGGAACGATCAGCAGACTTTTAAAAGAGTAGCAAAGATTTATATGGTGGGCTTCGTCTCTCCAAAGTACTTTAATCATATGTAGCATTAGGTTCGATCACGATAATTCATAGCAGCAGTACGTTGAATCATAAGCAGTACTTTCAATGAACATCGATTACATCACACATGTACCTTCAAACAACTTATTACCATCTTTCTAGAACGGATATATAAGACCAGGAACAAGCATGATCTCGAAATAACAGTAGCATAAAACCATTAAATATGACTGATCATCAGACCTGCAAATCACACTAACCAACTTCAAACAAGAGTCCTAGGTTGGCACTTTCAAACCAAAGCACATGATAACATGTTTCAAAGCTGCTTCCATCGACAAAGAGTATCAGATTTTAATACATTTGCAATAAATAGCAACGACTTGCAATACACACCAACAATTACGGTTTAAGATCACATTAGTAGAAACGTAATAAAGTCGAGAACCCTAATTCAGATAAACCCTAAAACGCAGCAGCAGATTCATGCATAATATTCAAGATCACGAACCCTTAGTGCATGAATACATCAATACAAAGCACCAAGCAATGTATAACCATCTTCCATAATGATTTAATTCAAGTATGCACGAATTAAAGAAGTTAAGATCATGCAAACTCTAAAAATTCGAATTTCTGAAAAACCCTTTAGCAGCCAACTTCGACGCCTTATATCTTTTTACTGGAAGCTCAGATCGAAGATCCCTTCAGTGGAAAATTAGATTAGTATATAGAGAACGTCCACCTAAAATTTCATCCCGATCCAACGGTTAACGAAAACGTTATCGCTGTTTGAAAACAGCCCTGCAGAAACATTACGAAAATTTTTTAAAAACGAAATTTTCTTCTTTCTTCTTCGAAAAACCTTGTAGATCCCTATATCAAGAGCTCCCCGATCTGATACCAATTGTGAAAATCGTTTAAAATCTCAGCTAGGGATAACAATAACATATACATACGCAGCGGAATAATAAAGAACATCAATGTTATTGCTAAAGGTTTTCATTCATTAACACTAACTAACCTTAGACGTTTATTGGAACACGTCTAAACTACTAACTAACTATAATAAAGATCAAAGACTTGATCTAACACTAACTAACTAAACCCTAGGCGTTTTCCCTACGCCTAGGTTCCCACACACACACACCTTTATACGTTTACATATTGTACGTACTATAAAACTAATGACCCTATGTCTCTTTATATACTAGAGACATCTAGGGTTTACAAGAGGAATCATAATACAATTAGGAAACTAAATATTCTTTTAAGCATATCTTCTAGAATCTTCCAAATCCTCCATCTTTTTGTAGTTTCCCTTCTTGTCACTTTTAGTCCTTCATGTTTCATTCTTCTTGTTTTGTATCATCAAATCTATAATAGACCCAACAACCAATTATAGATCCCATGTCTTACCCTACCTTTTAGTCATGAAGCGTGTCTAGGTGATGCAGCGAGCAATCTTTGGTGTCTTGGCCATGGATTTGGTCATGTATCATTGATTTTGTCCACTTCGCCGTGACATGTTAGTAATGACAAATCACCCTTAAACCTTGTCGTGTCTACCCATATTGCCTTCAAGAATTGTTTAGCCCTTAAATCTAGTGGTGGAGATTTTGTAAACCAAGCTTATGGTAGAATACATGCTATGACTGTGCGATTGAGTGATCACCCCGAAATTGACACTTAGAATAGTTGAGAGATTTGAGTGTTTCGTTCCCATTTCGTGAGGTGTTCGGCTTTGTTTTATTCTAGCTTAAGGGATTTGTAAACTTATATTTTCCAGATAATGGGAGATATCTTTTTAGGAATCTATCTAATAAGGTCTACTTGAGGGCAAGTAGAGTTCAAGTGGGGATATTTGATAACATCAAATTATCCTGAATATTTAGTGTCAATTTCCCCCGATAATGCTTGTAATTTATATCATTTATATGGATTTATGCTTGTTTTCCATTATATTTCACTTTCAGAGAAATTACGAGCATTGGAGCTAAAGAGACGCGGAATTGGAGAGATTATTCAAGATTTATCATAATATGCTCACTTTGAAGAAGTTACGGCGTAACTCCTCTCTCACATTACGCCGTAACTAAAGCGTGGCTTAGAAAACCAACTTATCAGAAGATTACGGCGTAACTCTCCCAAAGATTACGACGTAACCATATTAGGTCAAATGAGGTTCCGCGCCGCTGATAATTACGCCGTAACTCATGCATCAACTACGGCGTAACCAAGATTTATTGAAGATACGGCGTAACTCCTTCCTGAGGTTACACCGTAACCAGCATTACTAGTGCAATTTACGAAGAATTATATGTTACGACGTAACTATTTTATTAGTTACGCCGTAACCAAGATCTGGCCTATAAATACCCCACGATTTCCAGCATTTCAATGCATCCAATTTCACACACAACAATCAGAGAACGTGAGAAGAAGCCAAAGGCAGATCTAGAGGAGCATACGGAGCTATCTCCAAAGGGAGAAATCACTCCCCTACGATAAGCATTAGCTTTTTATCTTTTCTTTACTTTCGATTCATGTATTTCGTAACATTAAACATTGAATTGATTTGTATGGTTAATATGAGCGGCTAAGGACCTCTTGGTGCTGGCCTAGTTATGATTCCTTAATTGTTTTTTTTGCGTTTACATTGCTTCCGTATAATTATTTCTAAGTGTATGCATGCATAGTTTATTGGTAGCTACCCTTGTTTCGGTAGTTTTGAATGGCGGTAGAGGCTAGTTGCTTAGGAGATATGACCAACTGACCCTAAGTGAGTAGACTGAGACGGGAAGGATAAGATATGACCAACTCCCTTTCTACTTGTACGATTTGACCAACTGATCACCTACCGTTTGGATGAACTTAAGAATTAGGGGGTGAGTATTTAAGTTGCTAGCGCCCGGGCACTCACTATTATAAGTCTAGCATGTAGTGGAACTTAATGACTTGGCTTAGGGGACCAGGGACAACTGGACTTATGAGGGGACACCTGACTTCTCCAGTGGTGGCTCTTTGCTGATAGGTTAGGACGAACTGACCAAATGATGTCCTCTCGACTTTGACCCCACCTGAAGTAATTGAAAGTAATTAGACGTAAACATTACTAGTTAGGATGAGTAACTAGGTTAGCACCACTCTCCTCTATTGATCACATCTTTGCCTTTATTTACTTTTATTAGTTAATTCCTTATCATAATCATATTAAAATATGTGACACCTAGACTTAGTATTAATCCACACACATAGCTCTTGGGATCTAGTTCTTTTACCAATACTACACTACACACCGCGGTAACGCCTTCGTTAGTGCATTAGGGTAGAACATAGGTATAACGAGTAATTATAAATATTAAAACCTGGTCAGTAAAACCTGCATCAGATGTTAAACCGAAGTTGACCGGCGTTGACCGAAGTTGACCGCCGTTGACCGACCCGCCGTCTAGGCCGATTTGGCCGATTTGTCCCACCTAGGCGGTTCGTTGACCGCCTTTAGACCAAAACGCCTAATTTGGCCGTTTTGCTACAAATCGGGGCGGTGGAGGGCCGACTAGCGCCTAGGCGCCGCCTAGGCCGCTTTTTACAACACTGGCGAATAGGAGTTATGGTAACCACTTTCCTCCTCTTTTTGAGAGCCGCGACGACTGGGTTTCTTTGGATCTCTGGAGTATACTGAGACACTTTTTTCCTTATCCCCTAGCCTGTGAAACACATCCTTGCGCAGCCTTTTGAACACCTCCTCTCTTTCAGCATTTTTCTTTCTTGGTGACCTGGATCGACTACGCCTTGGCTCAGAGCCTTCTCGTGCGTTCCGGCGCTTTCGAGATTCGATCTTTTTCCTCAAATCTCTTCTTCTAGTCGGTCTTCCTGACTCGGAGTGCTGCGACGCTTCACGGAAGTCTAGCCGAGTTTTTAGTGCCTCTATGGCCTTGGCCTTTTCTTCTTGCTTTTGAACTTTCTCTGTCACAATCGGCAGGATCTGATCATAGTACTTGTCACAGTACTTCTTGACGGCTGTGTTGGACGCGGGCCCCTCCAGTTCTACTAGAGATCAAGAGATCAAGTACGAAGGTGGAAGCTTGGTTGGTAATCAGTTTGGTATTCTAACTTGATGTGACTCGTGTGTTTGGTTTTGGTTCGAAGTGTACGTCTAGTTGTTTTTGGGCTCGATTCTACCTCGCGTTGAATCTGTGGCACTCGCGTTGTGATCTTTGGTTCGTGGCTAGTAGATTGTTACGGTCTCATTCGTTGGAGGGTTATAGTTCGCGAGTTGTCGAAGTTTTGGGTTACACATTTAGCTCTTGTATACGGTAGGCCGGGTTCTTTCCAGTTGGAGTTCATAGTAGGAGTTTCGATCGTGCCTCATTGATTTCATATGTTCGTGTCTAAATTAGTCTCGCACTCACGTGCTTGTTTCAGTTGCAATCTATCGTTCTTTTTTTGAGGTAAACCTTGACCACTCTAAATTTAATACTTAACCATATACAGTACATGCATATGTTATGAATTCTTGTCATAGTAATATACTTATAATAATATGAAAATACTACTGCATGTAGAAGAGATGGAAATTTATCATGCATGTATTACTTAACGAAAGTAAACAAGTAAAAGATACAAAAGAGGGTCATCGCGGAACCAACGGCTGGGTCGTTTGATGTTTTGAAAGTGTGTCTTGTGAAATGAGTCATGGGTTGGTCGTATTGCATGTTTAGTATGTCGTAGTTGTAAACTTCTTGAGCCGCGAGCAAGGGTAAAATGGGTAAGTTTTACGGGGTCTTTAACGTGTGTCGGGAAGTCAAGTCGAGGTTAGTAGTTATGGGTGTTTACTTAGTTGTGTCGATTAGTCGTTTGAACCGCGATCGAGGTTGAAGATGGCATGTCGAATGAAAATAGAAATGTGAAAACAAAATAGTGAAATATCTAATCGTACGTATGGTAAAGAAAAAAGTTGCATGTTTCTAATATATTGATATTTTTCATTTTAAACCCTCATCTTTGAGAATTTGTCACATGAAAACCCTAAACTTTTATAATTTGGCATATTACCACCTCATACTATTAAAAGGATAATATGGAGTTTTTAAGTTTAGTTACTTGTCACAATAAACCATAAACTTTGATAAGTTACACTTTAAACCTTAAGTTTGGAATATTTATATTTTAAACCCTAAATCATGATAATTATTTTTATTAGACCTTTATTTTATTTAAGTTGCATTTGTACATCTAAACTTTCTATTTCGAACAATTTACAAATTTGAAAACCTTTCTAACTTGGGAAAATATTTAACGTGATAAACTTAATAATTAGAAGTTGTGAATCGGTAAAAATATCTAATCGCAGAACTTACTAATTACGAAACCTTCTAAATATGGAAAGTTTCTAAAAATGGAAGGAAATCCTAAGTTTGAAATACGAATAACTATGAACCTTAAAACTATGAAATGCCGTTCTAAAACTTAAGCGATCATTATTCGTGTAGATCCGCGGAAGAAGGAGTAGTCTTGGTTACGTGTGTGTTCGGGTGATTTGCTTTACGGTTGAGGTACAGATATTCTTTCCCTTTTCAGTAGGGATACTTTTGTACGTTCTGATCCTTTGCTATGATTCCCCTATGATGATCCTTTGTTTGCTTTCTGAATTGATTCGTATGCTATGATTCTTCGATATGATTCGTTCCATTTTGACTTCGGTATGATGTGTTATGATATGATTCAGTTGCTATGATTTGTACGCTTATGATTCGGTATGCTTTGGATATGATTATGATTTGTACGTTCTGCCCCTTTTGTTACGAGCCAACTAGCCATGGAGGTACCATGGCCATGTCATTGATGGCACCAATGGCATGACACTATCTGGGGCGGTGTGATTAGTCCCCGGCGTCCCCATTATGATTTGATATGATATGATTTGTGATTTGTGGCGCCTTATTTGCATATGTATAATTGCCTCTAGCTAAGGGTACATATTGCCTTACGACGGGTGTCACACCCCAAATTACTCATGTTTTGCAAATGGAATGGAATTCCCGGGATTGACTGTCATAGCATCACAATCACAGGTATATTGAACGACCTAAAGTGTCGTTTGGAAAATACATCGCTTGATTTAATAAAACAATCAGAGTTTACAAAGTAGGTCCCAAATGAAAATCAACTTGTGCGGAAATAAGTTTGTTACAATTCAAACGATGTGTTAAAGTATGTAAAACCCAAGTGAGACGCGTCGTCACCACGACTCCATGATGTGTCCAAATGAATGCCATGAAGTGAATGCCTTAGATACCTGAGATAAAACATGCTAAAAGTGTCAACACAAAGGTTGAGTGAGTTCATAGAGTTTGTGTTGAAATGTAAAGCCTTTCAAAATCGATTATGCAGCAAAGGCATTGTAAATCGTTGAAATGTAAAGACTATCAAAATCGATTATGTAGCAAAGGCATTGTAAATCCACTCAGTTCCAAGTCCCGCCCATACAAAACTTGCAACCTCGTGTGTTCACAACCCACTGCCCGAATATGCATAGTTTATGTTCAAACAGAAATCGTCAAATGAATTCTCAAAATAGTGCATGACTCAATGTATCGAAATCGTTTATGCAGCAAAGGCATTGTAAATCCACTCAGCTCCAAGTCCCGCCCATACAAAACTTGCAACCTGTGTGTTCACAACCCATTGCCGAAATGTATATATAGTTTATATTCAACCACACATCGTCAAATGAATTCACAATAGTACCTAACTCGACGTAAACCATAGGTTTATTTAATTCGTTTGAACACAATCATCGTAGTGTGAGTTAAATTGTTTCACACTCATCGTTAAAAACAACATCGTATTTATTTCACTAAGTTCATGACACCAAAGCGTAAACATCGCACCAATAAAAATTGGTAATCATCGCTTTCATCGCCGCCTAATAGGTAATTTGCCAAATTACCTTACTGTTCAAATATAGTCTTCGATTTCCCCTAACTGGGTCAATAAGAACCGGAGTGTTAATTCCAATAGGCCTATTCACAATATTCGCGCTCACTCGCAAGTGACTAATGGTGCATGATGTAGGGACTTCGAACATGGCAAATACTTAGTGACAATAAAACATCGGATATAACATGTAGTTCAAAGCATTTGTGTTCGATTAAAAATGTAGCATGTATCTCCCCCCCAAGAGTTTGTAAAATGCATTAAAAGAGTAAAAGTGGGGCTATGAACTCACGGTAATTCATATAAGTTAAAGTACTTGTGAAAGTAAATGAAAACAGTTTGAGCATGTATCTCCCCCAAAAGTAGTATAAAACAATTAAAAGTGGGGCTATGAAAACTCACTTGATGGAATGAGGCGAAGACAAAAGTGAGTACACCGAGATGTAATGTGATACGCAAATCTTGACCTATGATGAATGATATGGCATGTAATGAGTTGCAATGTAATGTTATGCATGCATTTCGTATGTTATTTATACCATTTGCGAGTTTTGAAAATATTACTTATCGTCGAAAAATACTCGTTTGACGTCTTGACCCTTCAAAAATGACTTTACAAGTTTTTACGTCAAAATGTCATCCTACAATGGTTTTATAATGATTTATGGTGAAATTATCACTTTTCGTCGTAAAACAATGTCGTCGGAAATTTCATAAAAGTGACAAAAATGGCTCCGAAAAACTAGTCGTAAAACGGTGTACGTCGATCGTTAGAAAACGAACTCGACGGTTTTGGAAAGTTTGTATCAAAATCTAGAAGTTTTAGTACATGAGTTTTCGTCATAGAGGTCTCGAACATAAAGATAATAGGGTTAAATATGGTGATTTTAGTTACCGTAACACTTATCTCGTAAAAATAATATAGATTTTCTAAAAATAATAGTTACGGCAAGTTTATGAAAACGTGTATATCTTAGTCGCTTCAAATCCGCTTATGTATTATACGTCCTTAGATTCGTATCAAAGTATACTAATATATTTTTGATAAGTCGAAATAATTTGTAAAGCTTAGGACTCGTTTTTGACTCGTACAAAACTAAAATAGGTTGCTGAAATTTCAGAAAATATATATTTCGTCGTCAAACTTGAAAAATTCATAACTTCTTCGTTATAACTCCGCTTTAATCCGTTCAAGCGGCCACGGATTCGTTTTAAAGTATATTTTCTAATTATCTAGGCCAAAAACTCATGTCTACTGTCGGATTTTCCAGAAAAACAAAATAAGATCAGACCACTTTATATACTTGTCGAAAATAGTTTTTCTCGTACTAAACCTATTCCAATCCCTTCAAATCAACTCCAAAGCTAATCTAATCCTACCATACACCTTCTTAGGGTGTCATGGGTTCCTAAACATCATCAAGACCAAAATATACCAAGGGAATAATTATAGGATGACTTTATATATATATAACTCTAAAAATCATGTAAAATGGTATAAATCAACATAAGTCTTGCATGTTAGCTCCAAAAATGAAGAAATAACTATGAAATGAAGATGAAATATGTAAAATGATAGAAATATGCTTACAAGTAAACTTGATGAGGTGCAAAGAACAAAGGTTAACCTAAACACCCTAGGTTTTTATTTCAAAACCTTAATAAGAGTGTGATCTAGATTGTATATACTTGATCTTGCAAAATTTTTGATGATCCCTTTGTAAACACCTATATGGCCGGTTTTGAGAGAAGCAAAAACCAAGAGAGAACTTTTTATTACTTGATGAATTATGAGAGTGAATAAGTGAATGAAATGAGATGAATTGTATAAGTAAGACTTTAAGTATGAGTATGAATCTAAACAATCAAGAAACCATACCACAATTAATGTCACCTCCCCCTTGGTCGGCCAAGGGGGGAGGAATTTGTCAAATTACTTTTTTTTTTTTTTTTTATATATTGTATATGTAATTGTTAAAATGTAAGTAAATGTGTAAATAATAATAACTTGTAAGGTTTTGTATACATTAGTGTATTTGAGGTAATTTTAGGTAAAAGTAATTTTTAATAGATCAAAGTAGAGTATAATGAGGTCATAAAAATTGTATAAATACATTCCTTGTAAAATTTGAGTGATAATATAATTATCGTGTAGTTTTTAGGAAAAACGTCGTAATAATATAGACTTAACGATTTTTGCACTAAATAAATTTAAAACACTAGGTAAACTAAAAATATAGTTTATATAACTCAATGTAAGTATAAAAATGTGTCGGGATCATTTTTGAAAGTAACGGATTAAATATTTAAAATAATAACTCACGCGATAACGTTTATTTAATATAAAAATTACGCGCTAAATGTGAAATGAAATGTCATGAATGAATGTATATGATGCGAATGATGTAAATGAAATGTAGACTAAAATTAGTCCATATGAAATGTACGTGACGTTATGATCATGAATTCGCCGCTAAACCATAAAGGTTACGCGAATTTGGAACACGTAAACCAAGTTTACGATAAATGTTGAAATAGTGAAGCATAAATCGTTTCGAAAATGACCAAAGTACGGGTTGTCACATTCACCATCAAAAAGGAATTCAGTCCCTAATTCAGTTCGTTTTGTCTCTCGGGTTTAGGGTTTGATGTGGCAAACTTTACCATTCCCGAGCAAAACCCTCAAAAGACTTTTTGGTAACCGATTTTTGCTTAATCCCACAACTCATCAAACAAGAACTGTCATATGATTAGGCTAAATCGGTTTAGGTAACAACTTGTTTCTAGCTCGATCTTTGCCACTCATCAAACAAGAACTCCACGCGGATCAAACCGGAAACAAGTGGTTTGAAGAAAATCTTTTGAAAATTTGGCTCGATTATGGAATTGCTTACACATATAAGCCTACTACTCCCTTCATTGCATGATTCTTCCTAAATTAGACATAGGTGATCAGGCTATGTATAATTTAGGAGTAACTATGCAATGCTTGACCTAATCGACTCATATGATGTTTGGTGTTGAGTCAACTGATGTTAAAATTGTGATGAACATCGAGGAGAGAAGACATGGAGAAGTGTCGTTAAAATGATAGTTAAAGTAAAAAGAATTGAAATCCTCGTAAATGATAACAAATCGGAAAGAAAATAAAGTACGATAGATGAGAATATTTTACAACGAGTGGTTTATCAAACAGAAATACATCTTAGGTTATAAATATCCGGATACGATGGAAAACATAAATTTGTACGACATAGTACATAAGGAGAAATAAGACTGTTAGTTTCGAACTTCTTCTCAGCCTTCCGTTGATACCTTGACGCGCTCCTCCTCCTCCTTCCAACATATATACATTCCCATGAGCACCTTCAACTGGTTGACCTTGGTTTTGAGGACATTGATTCCGATAGTGTCCTTGTTCCCCACATCCAAGCATGTGACTACGCTTTACCTTTACAATCCCCGCTAGATGTCCCGGTATTTTGCATTTGTGGCACTTGGCAGGGCAAGGACCCGAGTGATGAAAATTACATCGATTACATAGTGGGTGTTCCAAAGATACCCTCTACCTCTCATTGGTGCAATGACATAAACCATTCCCGCTTGCCTTCTATTTGTTGTTGATGACGATTAGTGTTGCGGTTTTGGTTGTTGTTGTTATCATCTCCTTGGTCGTTTTCCCATTTCCTTTTGTTGTTGCTGATTTGATTATCGCCGTTGTTGTTGTTTTGGCTATTGTTGTAGTTGGTGCGGTTGTTGGGGTTGTTGTTGTTTTGGTTGGTGTTGGTGTACTTACCTCTTCACTACGGGCCATGAGCTGAGTCACCTAATAGCTTCCTCGATTGTTTGTGGATCAAACGAAGTCACATTTCCTTGAATAACTCGGGAAGTCCCCGATAAAAGCCTCTAGCAACTTCTCGTTATCCCGGTACCATCGACGGCATAACGCGCCAATTCTGAAATCTCAGAATGTATGTGTCAATATCGTACCCAATCGTTACTAGTTCGTAGAACTCCGTCTCCAACTTTTCACTTCCGTCATTTGGACAAAACTTCTTAGCCACCAAACCCTTAAATTGCTCCCAAGTAAGCTTGAAAGCATTCTCCATTCCAATCGGTTGAGCATATGAATTCCACCACGACAATGCTCCATCAAGTAATGTACTTGTAGCAAATTTGACCTTACTATCATCCGGGCAATTACAAAGCAAAACACCTTCCAACTTTTCAAACCATCGCATCATGGCCGGCTCCTTCAAATTCCCCCTAAACGTGGCTCACCACTTTTGAAATCCTTTACGAACATCTCCTAACTCCGGATCCTCCGGCATTTCCAAGTAGCATCGCTAGCCTTGCGCCAAAGGCAAGAATCATGCAGAGGAAAGCAGCCCACCGTTTCCCTTTCAATCCTTAATGCCTCTGCTACACTATCCCTTACCAACTTTTGAATAGCCGCTTGTGTCATTTCACCGCTTTCTTTTCTAAGGCCATATCTTCTTCAAAACAAGAGGAAATGTGAGACGTAGCAAAATCCGATGTTAATAGTAAATGCTCCAAAGAAATGTGATAAGAATGATAAGTTTGAGGTTATCTTTCAAAATAATCGACGGGTTCCGAAAAGATGGGTTATGAGGTGTCGTAAGTGCTTCAAGTGTATAATGGTTTAGTGACTTAATGTGTTAGTAACGTAACTTCGACATGTTAGTGATGAAACAAAGGAGTGAGAGTGACCTTGCCCTACTTAAGGGTTTATCTCTACATTCTGGCAAGCATTCGGTGATGAGTCAATTGATGTAAAGATTGTGATAGAGAATGACAGGCATTCTCCACATGGAGTATGAAGAAAGAATAATGGAATGGGCATTTAAAGGCATCCATGTGACAATCGATATGAAATGAAAGTAAATAACTCAAAAATGTGCGTATAAATCGCATGCAAAGTGAACATGCACTTATGATGAAATGATGAGATGCTATGATGATGTAGTTATAGTCTAGGGTCAATGATGCAACCTAGTTCTCTATAATCGCTTTCGATGCCAATCATCACACCCCCAAATTACCTGCTTTTGCAAAATGAATGGAATTCGGGATTGACTGTCATAGCATCACAATCGCAGTTATATTGAACGACCTAAAGTGTCCTTTGGAAAATACATCGTTTGATTTAATAAAACAATCAGAGTTTACAAAGTAGGTCCCAAATGAAAATCAACTTGTGCGGAAATAAGTTTGTTACAATTCAAACGATGTGTTAAAGTATGTAAAACCCAAGTGAGACGCGTCGTCACCACGACTCCATGATGTGTCCAAATGAATGCCATGAAGTGAATGCCTTAGATACCTGAGATAAAACATGCTAAAAGTGTCAACACAAAGGTTGAGTGAGTTCATAGAGTTTGTGTTGAAATGTAAAGCCTTTCAAAATCGATTATGCAGCAAAGGCATTGTAAATCGTTGAAATGTAAAGACTATCAAAATCGATAATGTAGCAAAGGCATTGTAAATCCACTCGCCCAAGTCCCGCCCATACAAAACTTGCAACCCCGTGTGTTCACAACCCACCGCTGAATATGCATAGTTTATGTTTAAACAGAAATCGTCAAATGAATTCTCAAAATAGTGCATGACTCAATGTATCGAAATCGTTTATGCAGCAAAGGCATTGTAAATCCACTCGGCCCAAGTCCCGCCCATACAAAACTTGCAACCCTGTGTTCACAACCCATTGTCGAAATGTATATATAGTTTATATTCAACCACACATCGTCAAATGAATTCACAATAGTACCTAACTCGACGTAAAACCATAGGTTTATTTAATTGCTTGAACACAATCATCGTAGTGTGAGTTAAATTGTTTCACACTCATCGTTAAAACAACATCGTATTTATTTCACTAAGTTCATGACACCAAAGCGTAAACATCGCACCAATAAAATGGTAATCATCGTTTATCGCCGCCCTAATGTAATTTGCCAAATTACCTTATTGGTTCAATATAGTGCCGATTTCCCTAACCGGGTCAATAAGAGCGGAGTGTTAATTCCAATAGGCCTATTCACAATATTCGCTACACACTGCAGTGACTAATGGTTCTTGATGTAGGGACTTCGAACATGGCAAATACTTAGTGACAATAAAACATTCGGATATAACATGTAGTTCAAAGCATTTGTGTTCGATTAAAAATGTAGCATGTATCTCCCCCAAGAGTTTGTAAAACAGCTAAAAGAGTAAAAGTGGGGCTATGAACTCAATTCATATAAGTTAATGTACTTGTGAAAGTAAATGAAAACAGTTTGAGCATGTATCTCCCCCAAAAGTAGTATAAAACAATTAAAAGTGGGGCTATGAAAACTCACTTGATGGAATGAGGCGAAGACAAAAGTGAGTACACCGAGATGTAATGTGATACGCAAATCTTGACCTATGATGAATGATATGGCATGTAATGAGTTGCAATGTAATGTTATGCATGCATTTCGTATGTTATTTATACCATTCATGAGTTTTGAAAATAATACTTATCGTCGAAAAATACTCGTTTGACGTCTTGACCCTTCAAAATGACTTTACAAGTTTTACGCCAAAATGTCATCCTACAATGGTTTTATAGTGATTTATGGTGAAATTATCACTTTTCGTCAGAAAACAATGTCGCCTGAAATTTCATAAAAGTGACAAAAATGGCTCCAAAAACTAGTCGTAAAACGGTGTCGCCGATCGTTAGAAAACGAACTTGACGGTTTTGGAAAGTTTGTATCAAAATCTAGAAGTTTTAGTACATGAGTTTTCGCCATAGAGGTCTCGAACATAAAGATAATAGGGGTTAAATATGGTGATTTTAGTTACCGTAACACTTATCTCGTAAAAATAATATAGTTTTCTAAAAATAATAGTTACGGCAAGTTTATGAAAACGTGTATATCTTAGTCGCTTCAAATCCGCTTTCTACGATTATAATGTCCTTAGCTTCATATCAAAGTATACTAATATATTTTTGATAAGTCGAAATAATTTGTAAAGCTTAGGACTCGCTTTTGACTCGCATTAAAACTAAAATAGGTTGATGAAATTTCAGAAAATATATATTTCGTCGTCAAACTTGAAAAATTCATAACTTCTTCAAGTTATAACTCCGCTTTTAATCCGTCTCAAGCTGCCACGGATTCGCTTTTAAAGTATATTTTTCTAATTATCTAGGCCAAAAACTCATGTCTACTGTCGGATTTTCCAGAAAAACAAAATAAGATCAGACCACTTTATATACTTGTCGAAAAATAGTTTTTCTCGCATTTCAAACCTATTCCAATCTCTTCAAATCAACTCCAAAGCTAATCTAATCCTACCATACACCTTCTTAGGGTGTCATGGGTTCCTAAACATCATCAAGACCAAAATATACCAAGGGAATAATTATAGGATGACTTTATATATATATAACTCTAAAAATCATGTAAAATGGTATAAATCAACATAAGTCTTGCATGTTAGCTCCAAAAATGAAGAAATAACTATGAAATGAAGATGAAATATGTAAAATGATAGAAATATGCTTACAAGTAAACTTGATGAGGTGCAAAGAACAAAGGTTAACCTAAACACCCTAGGTTTTTATTTCAAAACCTTAATAAGAGTGTGATCTAGATTGTATATACTTGATCTTGCAAAATTTTTGATGATCCCTTTGTAAACACCTATATGGCCGGTTTTGAGAGAAGCAAAAACCAAGAGAGAACTTTTTATTACTTGATGAATTATGAGAGTGAATAAGTGAATGAAATGAGATGAATTGTATAAGTAAGACTTTAAGTATGAGTATGAATCTAAACAATCAAGAAACCATACCACAAATTAATAAATACCTCCTCGTCGCCAATGGGAGGAATTTGTCAAATTACTTTTTTTTTATATATATTGTATATGTAATTGTTAAAATGTAAGTAAATGTGTAAATAATAATAACTTGTAAGGTTTTGTATACATTAGTGTATTTGAGGTAGTTTTAGGTAAAAGTAATTTTTAATAGATCAAAGTAGAGTATAATGAGGTCATAAAAATTGTATAAATACATTCCTTGTAAAATTTGAGTGATAATATAATTATCGTGTAGTTTTTAGGAAAACGTCAGTAATAATATAGACTTAACGATTTTTGCACTAAATAAATTTAAAACACTAGGTAAACTAAAAATATAGTTTATATAACTCAATGTAAGTATAAAAAATGTGGGATCATTTTGAAAGTAACGGATTAAATATTTAAAATAATAACTCACGCGATAACGCTTATTTAATATAAAAATTACGCGTTAAATGTGAAATGAAATGTCATGAATGAATGTATATGATGCGAATGATGTAAATGAAATGTAGACTAAAATTAGTCCATATGAAATGTACGTGACGTTATGATCATGAATTCGCCGCTAAACCATAAAGGTTACTCGAATTTGGAACACGTAAACCAAGTTTACGATAAATGTTGAAATAGTGAAGCATAAATCGTTTCGAGAAATGACCTGAAAGTACGGGTTGTCACAACGGGGGGCGTATGGATGCATCCTAGGCTTATGATTTGATATGATTTGATACGATATGATTTGATATGGTTTGACATGATTTGTATGGATTTACGTTAGTGGGGCAAAGGCGTGCCTTGCACCCTCTCTGACTTGGTACTTGTGAGGTCTCCCTCCTCGAACCCTTTTGTAAGTAATGTCCTTCATGTGGCATGCCGACGCATAGGATTATTTGCTCGTGGGCATCTTTCATTTGTAATTCATTATACTTCACTTTGGATTATGTATTCAGATGTTCGCGTGTTCTCCATGTGGCATGTTGAACACCTTTTGCTTTGGTATTTCATTATGTTCTCTTCGTGACCTAATCCTTTATTGTTTATGACCTCTAATTCACTTTGATTTGTTATCTTTTGCTCATTTGATACATACTTTCATTCAGCTTACTGTTTGACCTTTCGCTCACCCGTAATCCTCGATCTAGTCCATCCAACAACGATGTGGGGTTATAGTTATTTGAATTTAATATGCTTTCATTCCATGTGGTTGCCAAACTTAAGCTATCGACTTTTACTTCATATGTTTATAATGCTATGACATGAGTATGTGATTCTCTTATTTATTATGTTGATGTATGATACATTGATTTTCCTACTCTCCATGCCGATATGTGATTACATGAATTACCTCAAGGCCATGCTCGTATGAAATTATCTAGTTACCATGTTAAGATGTGCTTATGTGAATTGTCTAGATGCCATGCTTATATGTAAATCACGTGACTTAGCAGCTTTTGGTGATGTCCTTATATAATTACTTCTTAAGTTATAATTATCATTAATGTACTATCTCACAATTATTGATGCCATGATTACATTTTACGACATTACGATTCTTGCCGAAAGAAATTGATTTGACTTATGTGTGTACCTATTGAATTATTTAGTTGCCATGTTATAATCTTGCTTTATTACTCGATGATGCTACTTGGTATGATGACCGTGACAAATTAGTCGCTTTTATTTATCTCGTCTAGAGTAATTGCCATACTTGAGCTATATTATGTGGTTTCTTGCCTACTTATAGAGTATAATTTAGCTGTATGTATTAGATTTTTGCCCTCGCTTGTTTTGCCATATCATGTTGTTAGGATTTACTTGATATACTCTTACAATATTTGGTTACATGTTTATCTATGATGCTGCTTTTCATCTTTTATGTGATTCTTTGAATAGTTGTATGTGCTTGTATGTATTCATAGATGTACTATTTGCTATGGGGTTTCTTTGATTATATTCTTGGTGGATATATATTATGATGTTTTCTAGAGTTTTTTCATTGACTCATTCCTTCCGTTCATTCGTTACGCTGCTATTAAATTTTGATTTGTTTCATACCTTTGTTATATTTAGCTTTTGATTTATGTTATATCTCGCTCTTTCATCGAAGCTTTGTAAGCTCACCGCCTTTTTCTTTTCTGTCATGCGAGAGTGTTCTAGTAGGCTATGGGCAAGAGTGAGAGTTGGAACTTAGAAGACCTACCCTATTTTGATGTTTCACTTAATTATGGATTTATGTTTCAGATTTGTATTTCTATTTTGGATTTGTGGTTGTATTTATCATTTTGGAGTTATGATGTTCATGACTTTATTTTATTTGTATGATAAGACTTCGCTTATGCGTTACTATATGCTTTGTATGACACCATAATGTGGCATTCCGGACCAGTATCGGTTGGGTGTTACAACTTTTGTCGTGAACAAAACTTAGGTAAAGATCATAAAATAAATAACGATATTTGTATTAACACACCTTTAGTGCAAGATACCCCTAGATACACCCATCTGAGCCATTCCTTTCACTTTGTTAACCCAATATATTGTTTCGTTACACCCATACACCTTAGCCTACCCTGTAGTCTTTATTTGTGATTGGGAAGTCATCATTTGCCTAAGTCCAAGGTTCAAGTGGAAAGGTTCGGGAATCACGCTTTCACGAATTTGGTACATATTCTTAAAGATCATTAAAGACCCCCAAATTCCCATTGTTCTTCTTGGGGATGTTATGTTTAGTCAAGTTATGTTTATGATTCAAAAAATAAAATAAAAAATAGTAGTTATGTTATTCGCTTTATTGTAAAGTCGCTATGTTATAAGCACTATGAGCTTTATATAGATTTAGTATCGAGGAGGCCACCTCAGTCACATTTGAAGATTAGAGTTGGTAACGCTGGCCAACAAATTGGAGAAAAGGTAGTGTGCCCATCATGACGTCCTATAATGACACATCTACCTAGTATATCATGATCCTGGCTTAACTGGCTTGAACTTTTGGGCTAACGGTAAGTGGTGATGACTTAAGTTATAGATTTAGACTATCTCGCGCTTGATTTTTATTTTACACCAATGTAAGATCGCTTATAAGCCTACCAGGGATAACAATAACATATACATACGCCAGCGCATGAATAATAAAGAACATCAATGTTATTGCTAAAGGTTTTATTTCATTAACACTAACTAACCTTAGACGTTTATTGGAACACGTCTAAACTACTAACTAACTATAATAAAGATCAAAGAGTTGATCTAACACTAACTAATCCAAACCCTAGGCTTCCCTACTAGGTTCCCACACACACACACCTTTAGACGCCTACATATTGTAATGCATTGCTCATAAAACTAATGACCCTATATCTCTTTATATACTAGAGACATCTAGGGTTTACAAGAGGAATCATAATACAATTAGGAAACTAAATATTCTTTTAAGCATATCTTCTAGAATCTTCCAAATCCTCCATCTTTTTGTAGTTTCCCTTCTTGTCACTTTTAGTCCTTCATGTTTCATTCTTCTTGTTTTGTATCATCAAATCTATAATAGACTCAACAATCTTCCCCTATTTGATGATGACAAAACAAACACAATTCTTGTACGAACTTCCCTAGATAAAGTAGCAGAAGTTGAGATCATTAAATCTCACCATGAATGAAACATTCTTATCTTCCATGCTTCCTTGACTCAACAACATGTCACTCAAACATCTCTTCCCCTTTTTGTTATTATCTAAATAGGGAACGAATGCAAATAATGATCTTGACCACCACGAACCAATATCATACTTCCAATCTAAGACTTCCAATGTTTAAATCGCCCACCATTACGCACCATAAGAAAATGGATTCAAAACAAAGAGAAAACTCCAAATAGCAAAGAGTAATAATGATCAACAGTAGTAAAAATCAAACACTTCCCCTTGAGTGATGCATATAGATGGTTAAACATTTAACAATAAGCTTCCCCGAAAACCCATATGTTAACCATCTTCTTGATTCTTCAAATCAGAGCTTTATGTAATGATTAATTGTGAAGAAAACCGAGTATAACGAATTTGATGAAGAAGTAGAATTTCCCAAACTTGTGTCTTAAATCTTGTACTATCCACTGAACTCCATACTTATATGAAACACCAAATATAAGTAGACCGCAATCCCTTGACAAAATCCTCAACTAATATGAGACACTGAGCACTACAATGTAACTCCTTTAAGTGATAGCCAATGTGCGCATAGAGCATCATAAGAAAAATCACACATTGCTAGATTCATCAAGCTATATGATAAGAACACAAACCCTGGAAACTCAACTACAACATCAAATAAATGATATTCAACCTTCTTCAGAATCAATTAATCCATAGAATCAAATACTAGCCTTTTGAATCCTTTTTAAGAACAAATCACCAAACTCCTTGTGTGTGTGAACAATAACTTTGTGTGTGTGTCGCTCAAAACCATAACAATAATTATGCTCGACTTCCCCTTAATTCCAAATCTCCTCCTATATAACTATCAATCAAGAATAACAAACTTAAACTTGCATCTTTGTATTGGCATATTCAATATTTAGCCCAAATGCAATTATCCAATTAGCCCATACACATTACTCATCAATTCAAGACATACCCTCTAAAAAATCAGTATTTACTTTTCATGCTTAATCCTCAAACCATTAAACCAAATAAACAATACTTGAGACACATTAGCACCACGCGGGTTTAACAATTGGGTTTTGAGAACTAGAATCACCATGCTTATTGCATTAGAATATATAATTCATATTATGTTACCATGCACCATATTGTCACCAATCATTCTTCATAAGGAAAACCAAAACCCTTAGTGCCATATCTTGTCGCTCCCAACTCGCTTTTTTTAAAGACCAGTGAGGTACAAACATATTGCAATCTTCACGTTGCTTCAAAATAAGGACCAGAAAACTCCTCCAAAAATAAGAACGTGTACTACCTTTCATCATCAAAACGTGCAAAATCTCTTTGAATAAAACTCGCAAAGGCGGCATCAATAATCCAAGACCTTGTATCCTCTCGCTCGCAGCTAGCATTAGAAAACGTGAAGTGACTTTAAGCGCCAAGTTAATGAGCAGTACTTTCGAAAACAATATACTCTTGCAACATCAAATAATCTCCAACCTCACGTGATCACTTTATTAAACAAACCAATACCAATCCATGTCTTTATTAAAAACCCTTGAGATCTTCGTATACCAATTAATAACCATGCATGACTTTCACCGTCCCATTATTACTTGTGTCCAAACAATAAACATCACAAACTTTGTGTGGACCACTAGTACCATGCAAGTGTAATAGAGTAGTAGTCACTACATCCATATCGCACCATGACACAAAAACAGATGTATATGAATCGTTCTTGGGGACCAAGAGTACGTAATTGAAACTAGCATCTTTACCTCTTGATTAGTCCATGTATCTTCATCACGAAAGTAGGATGGACGATCAAGCGCCAGCATTTCTTTAAAAGAGTAGCGATTTTATATGGTGGGGCTTCGTCATCCAAGCAAGATTTTAATCATATGTAGCATTAGGTTCGATCACGATAGTTCATAGCCAGCAGTATCGTTGAATCATAAGCGTGATTTTCAATGAACATCGACACATCACATTACAAAATTCTTTCAAACAACTTATTACCATCTTTCTAGAACGGATATATAATCCCAGACCGTGAACAAGCATGATCTCGAAGAACAAGAGTTAGCATAAAACCATTAAATATGACCGGACATCGAGACCGCAAATCACACTAACCAACTTCAAACAAGAGTCCTAGGTTGGCACTTTCAAACCAAAGCACATGATAACATGTTTCAAAGGCTGCTTTCCATCGACAAAGAGTATCAGATTTGAATACATTTGCAATAAATAGCAACGACTTGCAATACACACCAACAATTACGGTTTAAGATCACATTAGTAGAAACGTAATAAAGTCGAGAACCCTAATTCAGATAAACCCTAAAACGCAGCTTGATTCATGCATAATATTCAAGATCACGAACCCTTAGTGCATGAATACATCAATACAAAGCACCAAGCAATGTATAACCATCTTCCATAATGATTTAATTCAAGTATGCACCTAATTAAAGAAGTTGAGATCATGCAAACTCTAAAAATTCGAATTTACGAAAACCCTTTAGCAGCCAACTTCGACGCCTTTATATCTTTTACCGAAGCTCAGATCGAAGATCCCTTCAAGTGGAAAATTAGATTAGTATATAGAGAACGCCCACCTAAAATTTCGGTCCCCGATCCAACGGTTAATCTAACGTCTATCGCCGCTGTTTGAAAATGTAGCCGCAGCCTGAGAAACATTACGAAAATTTTTAAAACGAAATTTTCTTTCTTTCTTCTTCTAAAAACCTTGTAGATCCCTATATCAAGAGCTCCCCCGATCTGATACCAATTGTGAAAATCGCTTAAAATCTCAAATACTAGGGATAACAATAACATATACATAATGCTAAGCAAATGAATAATAAAGAACATCAATGTTATTGCTAAAGGTTTTCATTCACTAACACTAACTAACCTTAGACGCTTATGGAACACGCCTAAACTACTAACTAACTATAATAAAGATCAAAGACTTGATCTAACACTAACTAATTCTAAACCCTAGCGTTTTTCTCCCTACGCCTAGGTTCCCACACACACACACCTTTATAATGCCTACATATTGTAATGCGTGCACTATAAAACTAATGACCATGTGTCTCTTTATATACTAGAGACATCTAGGGTTTACAAGAGGAATCATAATACAATTAGGAAACTAAATATTCTTTTAAGCATATCTTCTAGAATCTTCCAAATCCTCCATCTTTTTGTAGTTTCCCTTCTTGTCACTTTTAGTCCTTCATGTTTCATTCTTCTTGTTTTGTATCATCAAATCTATAATAGACCTGTCACACCCCCAATTTACCTGTTTTGCAGCGGAATGGAATTCCTGGGGGATTGACTGTCATAGCACCACATCACAGCTTATATTGAATCCACCTAAAGTGCCGCTTAAAAACACATCGTTGGATATTATAATAAAACATTCAGAGTACAACATCGGTCCCAAAAGGTTTACAAAGTTTCATGAAATACAAATATAATTCAAATCCAAACGATGTTTTGAAATAAAGTGCCATAATGTACATAATGTAAGTCGACGCCACTAAAATGTAGGTCCCTAAACCATGTCATGATGATAATGCCTCGCCATTAAAAATACATTGCTAAACCGGTCAACAATAATGTTGGTGAGAAATCATAGGTTTATGTAAATGTTTTATACGACTACACAAGTATCTATCATGCATGACCATCAAGTCACGTAAAAATAATGTTACAATTGCTCTAAGCCCATGACCTCAAACTAGACTGCTCAATCATGTATGCCCCTCGCAGAGTGTTTGCCGACAACCCGTAATGTGATCAAATGAAATGCATCCGTTTTCCTGGTTGGGATTCACCAACCCGGATGGAGGCGCCACCCTCGATAGATCTATCCACTCATCCTCGCTTCAAAGATTAACGGTTCATGTTCAAGTAATGGGGACTTTCAAATTGGCAAATGCGGTAACTTAAGCAATGTAATGAATTTAACATACTTGGTATCGTACAAAGAAAAATGTAGTGCAATGTATTCTCCCCTGTGGGTTTGAAAATAATCGAAAGCATGTAAAACGGGGCTATGAAAACTCACTTGGTAAACCGGAATAATGGCAAAAGTGAGTACACCGAGGTTTAATGTGATGCTAACCGACCTATTATCAATGACATGATATGTCATGAGTTGCAATGTAATGTTATGCATGCACTTGATATGTTATTTATACCATTTACGAGTTTTGAAAATATTACTCGACGTCGAAAAATACTCTTTTGACGCCTTGACCAATCAAAAATCACTTTACATGTTTTTACGCCAAAATGTCATCCTACAATGGTTTTATAATGATTTTTAGAGAAATTTTCACTTTTCGCAAAACAATGTCGTGCCGAAAAATCATGAAATTAACAAAAATGGCTTTGGAAAACTAGTCGTAAAAAAGTACGCCGATCGTTAGAGAACGAACTCGACGGTTTTGGAAAGTTTGTATCGATATCTAAAAGTTTCAGTTCAGAGTTTTCGTCCAAAAGGTCTCGAACATAAAGATAATAAGGGTTAAAGATGGTGGTTTTGGCTAATTGTGTAAAATTAGTTACGCAAGTTTATGAAAAGTGCATATCTTTGTCGCTTCAAACCGCTTTCTACGCTTTATATGTCCTTAGCTTCGTATCAAAGTATACTAATATATTTTTGACAAGTCGAAATAATTTGTGAAGCTTAAGGCTCCTTTTTGACTCGACAAAATAAATATAGCATGCTGAAATTTCTGAAAATAATATTTTCCGTCGTCAAACTTGTAAAATCCATAACTTTCGTTATAAGTCCGCTTTTATTCCGCCTGCCGCCACGGATTCGCTTTTAAAGTATATTTTCTAAAAATCAAGGCCAAAGTTTCGTACCAACAGTAGGATTTTCCAGAAATTCGAATTAAGGACAGAACATAAAATATAGTTATCGAAAATAGTTTTCTCGGACAAAACCTATTCTAATCCCTTCAAATCAACTCCAAAACTAATCTAATCCTACCATACACCTTCTTAGGGTGTCATGGGTTCCTAATCACCATCAAGACCAACCAATACCAAGGGAATAATTATAGGATGACCATATATATATATATACTCTAAAATCATGAAATAAAATGGTATAAATCACATATCATGCATAATATCTCCAAAATGAAAAGAAACATATGAAAATGAAAAGGAAATATGAAAATGATAAAAACATGCTTACTAGTGATAATGAAGAGGTGAAAGTAACAAGGATTAAACTTAAATACCCTTGGTTTTTATTTCAAAACCATAAAAAGAGTATAAACTAGATTGATTATAACACTTGGTTTTGCAAAATTTGATCCCTTGGAACCTCTATGTGTGGCCGGTTCTTGAAGAAGCAAGAAGAGAGAAAATTTTTATAACTTTGGAAATAATTGAGTAAGAATGAGCTAAATAATTCAAGTAAGACTTTAAGTATGTGTAAAAGTTAACAATCAAGATCCATACCACAATAAATGCATTCCCGGTCGCCAGGCCAAGGGAATGTGGATATTATTATTATTTTTTTTTTTTTTAAATGAAAGTATATGTATATGTGTAGTAATTTATAAAAGGTGCAAGAAATATGTAAGTAAATAAACACTTGTAAGGTAAATGGTGGATTTTGGTACAAGTAAGTTTTTGATAGGTCAAAATAGATTGTAATGAGGTAATAAAAATTGTAAAAATACATTCCTTGTGAAAATTGAGTGATAAAATAATTATCGTATAATTTTTAAGAAAAACGACGTAATAATCTAACTTTAACGATTAATATACCAAATAAATTTGAAACACTAGGAAAACTAAAAATATAGTTTTTATAAACTAAATGTAAGTTTAAAAATACATCGGGATCATTTTTGAAAGTAACGGATTAAATATTTAAAATAATAACTCACGCGATAACGATTATTAAATATAAAAATTACGCGTTGAATATGAAATGAAATGTCGTGAATGAACTAATGAGATGCAAATGATGTCAATGAAATGTAGACTAATCATAGTCCATATGAAATGTATGTGATGTCATGATCATGAATTCGCCGCTAAACCTTCAAGGTTACGCGAATTTGAAACAAGTAAACCAAGTTTACTATAAATGTTGAAATAATGAGACATGAATTGTGTCGAAATGACCTCGAAAGTACGGTTGTCACATTCAAGCCCATTCAAAAAGGAATTCACCCCGAATTCAATCGTTAGTTAGTCTAACGGTTCGGTGAAAAGATGAGGATACTTGCGCCGTGATCTGGTCTTCCCGCTCCCAAGTAAACTCGTGACCTCGTCGAGAATTCCAACGAACTTTCACAATCGAATACGACTGCTTTCAACCGCTTGACCTCGCGGTCCATGATTTCTACGTGTTCCTCCACAAAATTGAGTTTGTCGTCAAGTCAACTTCGCCCAATGGAATAACGAGCGATTCGTCCAAAAGACACTTCTTCAAGTTTGAAACGTGAAACGTGTTGTGCACATGGCTAAGTTCTGACGGAAGATCAAGACGATAAGCTACCGACCAACTCGCTCAAAATCTTGAATGGTCCAATGTATCTCGGTTTAACTTCCCACGCTTTCCAATCGCACCACCTTTCCAAGGCGATACTTTCAACATAACTTTGTCTCCCACTTGAAATTCCAAATCCTTGCCTAACATCCGAGATAACTTTTCTCGACTCCTTGCACTGAAGTCTATCACGAATTTGAACAATCTTTTCCGTGGTTTCGCATCATTTCTCGACCAAGAAGTTGTGCGCCTCCTACCTCGCCCAACAAACAAAGTGATCGGCACTTACGACCATAGAGTGCCTCAAATGGTGCCATCTTGATAATGGTGTGATAACTATTGTTGTACGAGAATTCTATCAATGGCAAATGGTTAGCCCAACCATTTCCAAAATCAATCACACATGCCCTTAGCATGTCTTCTAACGTTTGAATGGTCCTTTCACTTTGACCGGCGGTTTGTGGGTGATATGTCAGTGCTCATCTCTAATCTCGGTTCAATGAATCTTGCAATGAATTCCAAAAGTTTGAAGTGAATCGACTATCTCTGTCGGAAATGATAGAAATTGGTGCTCCGTGCCTCGAGACTATTTCCTTGACATAAAGTCTAGTGAGTTGCTCCATGGAATAAGTCTCTATAATCGGTATGAAATGGGCTGATTTGGTAAGGCGATCAACAATTACCCAAATAGCGTCGTAACCTCCCGATGTCTTAGGAAGTTTCAGTAACAAAGTCCATTGTAATGCGTGCCCATTTCCATTGAGGAATTTCCGGTTGTTGGAGTAAACCGAAGGCTTCGATATTCGACTTTACCTTAGAGCGTAAGACATTTGCTAACGACGTGGCAATCTCGCCATGTTCGGCCACCAATAAAGCTTCTTAAGATCTTGATACATCTTATCCGATCCGGGATGAATAGAATACTTTGACTTATGCGACTCATGCATAATCAATTCTCGTATTCCGCCATACAATGGAACCCACATTCTATCTTTGAAACATAATACTCCATCTGCTCTCTTTACAAAACCATTTGCGCTTTCGGGCATACCATAAAGCTTTTCACTTGGTCGATTTTCCTCCTTAAGTGCTTCGACTTGTGCTTCATGGATTTTCGATGGTAAAGGAGAAATAATCGTCATTCCCAATGATCGAACTCTTAAAGGTTTAGGCCTCTCTTTCCGACTAAGAGCATCACCCACAACATTGGCTTTTCCCGGGTGATACTTGATTTCACAATCATAGTCGCCGAGTAACTCCAACCAACGACGTTGCCTCATATTAAGCTCCTTCTGATCAAGAATATATTGCAAACTCTTGTGGTCGGTAAACACTGTGCACTTTGTACCATAGAGGTAGTGTCTCCAAATCTTGAGCGCAAAACTACGGCTCCTAACTCGAGATCATGAGTGGTGTAATTCTTCTCATGAGTCTTAAGTTGTCGAGAAGCATACGCTATCACCTTCTCGCTTTGCATTAAAACAGCCCCAAGTCCTTTATGCTAAGCCACAATATACAACAAAGTTCTCAATGCCTTCGGGTAGTGCCAAAATTGGCGCACCGCAAAGCTTTTGTTTCAACAACTGAAAAGCAACTTCTTGTTTCTTTCCCCACTCGCACTTCTTGTTTTTCTGTGTCAACTTGGTCAAAGGTCTCGCTATCTTCGAAAAACCTTCGATGAACCTTCGGTAATACCCTGCTAGTCCTAGAAATTGTCAATTTCTGAGGATTTGTTGAGTAGCCCAATCTTCCACGGCTTCAATCTTTGCGGGATCAACTTGTAGTCCTTGACTATCAATGACATGACCAAGAAATTGCACTTTGTGATTCCAAAAATCACACTTCAAAAATTTGGCATACAACTTCTCATTCTTGAGTAGCCTTAAAATCATCCTTAAATGCTCTTCGTGCTCTTCTTTGCTCTTGGAGTAGATCAAGATGTCGCCGATGAACACTATAACAAACTTGTCCAAATACGGCTTACAAACTCTATTCATGAGATCCATGAATACCACAGGTGCATTAGTCAATCCAAACGGCATCACTTGAAACTCGTAATGACCGTAACGCGTTCTAAACGCTTTCGAATATCCTCTTCCGAACTCAAGCCGATGATAACCCGATCGAAGATCAATCTTGGAATAAATACTAGAACCTTGCAACTGATCGAACAAGTCATCAATTATGGGGAGTGGGTAACGATTCTTCACCGTTAACTTGTTCAATTCTCGATAATCTATGCACATTCGAAAGGATCCATCCTTCTTCTTCACAAACAAGACCGGTGCTCCCCAAGGCGAGGAACTCGGCCTAATGAATCCTTTGTCTAGAAGCTCTTGTAATTGATTAGACAACTCTTGCATTTCGGATGGTGCTAGATTGCTCGCAAGAATCGGCTAAGCTCGGCACTAAGTCAATATGAAACTTCTACTTGACGCGTGCGGTGGAAGTCCCAGAAATCCTCTGAAATACTTAAAAATTCACGAACAATAGGAACATCTTCAAGTCGCTCTCCTCGACTTTTTCTCGGTTACATGAGCTAAGAAAGCAAGACAACCTTTCTTAATGTACTTCTCCGCTTTGATGCACGATATGATACTAAGTCTCGGTTCCACTTCGCTCCCCACTAATAATCAAAGTTTCGCCATTATAAGGAAGATGAACAACTTTCTCATCACAAATGATCTTCGCACGATGCTTTAGATAACCAGTCCAGGCCGATGACGACGTCGAAACTACCCAAATCTACGGGCATGAGGTCTATGTTGAAAGGATGATTAAGAAAATTGAATGTGCAACCGCGGACAATGGTGTTGGTGCTAACTAAATTACCATTAGCTAATTCGACAATGTATGATATGTCTAATGTAGTTGGTTTAATGTTGAGCAAAGGTGCAAATGCATTGGACACAAAACTTTTATCGGACCGAATCAAATAAAACAAGCGTAACGATTATTGAGAAGAAACGCATACCGTTATGACATTCGTGTCCTCCCTATCTTCTCCGCCTCCAATGACGTAAACCCTTCCTCGTGCCAAACCTCCTTGATTCGGATTTGCTTGATTCTTTCCTTTCTTACAATCCTTCTTGTAGTGTCCAGCTCAAGAACCAAAACATGTAACATGTGGCCACTTGCAATCCCTAGTACGGTGACCAACTTTCTTGCAATTTTCACACGGATCGACATCGACCGGATTGTGATGACTCAAACACTTATTACACTTCCAAAAAACCCCCTATATCCTTTTCCTTCCTTCGTCCCCGCAAAGATAAACCTTAGCAACCTCTTGCCTCTGGGGTTGTTGAGTAGCATTTCTACCCCTTGTGTTATCCCACTTGCGCTTGTTGTTGTTGCTATTGTTGTTGTAAGTTGCCTCGGATTATTGTTGTTGAAACGGTTGTTGGGGTTGTTGTTGTTTCGATTGGTGGTGGTGTACTTACCTCGCTTCACCACTTGTGCCATCAACTTCGAGTCACTCAATAGCTTCCTCAATTGTTTGTGGATCAAAAGATGTCACATCTCCTTGAATAACCTCGAAGTCCTCGATGAAAGCCTCTAGCAACTTTTCATTATCCGAAACCATCGACGGGCATACGCGCCAATTCCTCGAATCTCCAATGTATGTGTCAATATCATACCCAATGGTTACCAATTCATAGAACTCCGTCTCCAACTTTTGACTGCTCGAGGACAAAACTTCTGAGTCACCAAGCCCTTGAATTCCTCCCAAGTAAGCTTAAAAGCATTCTCCATCCCAATCGGTTGAGCGTATGAATTCCACCATGACAACGCTCCATCGAGTAATGTGCTCAGAGTAAATTTAACCTTACTATCATCCGGACAAGCATAAAGCAAAAACACCGATTCCAACTTCTCAAACCATCGAACCATGGCTGTGGCACCCTCAATACCTCTAAACTTAGTGGGTTCACCACTCTTGAAATCCTTGTACGAACATTTCTTAACCCCAGATCCTCCTGCATTACCAAGAGCAAGCTAGCCTAGCTGGCTTCAAAGAAGCCAGCCTCAGCAGAAGAAAGCAGCTTCCTTTTCGACTCTTAGAGCATTAGCAATGCTATCATTCACCAACTTTTGAATTGCTGCTTGGGTCATTTCCTGTGTAACTTTCTTAGGCGCCATAACTCTTCAAAATCACAAGATGAAACAATCATGAGAACTCGTAAGTAGAAACAACCATCATACAAATATATCCACAACCACAACATGCATAAAGTAAATGGAATCACAACGGAACAATAATGAAATATCACAAATATAATCACAACACACGTGGATAATATACATGAAAATTTCGGCCTACATGGACCGATATCATAGATAATAATAACCATTCCTACATAGTAGAGTCAATACTTGATACATTTGTTTGTACAACAACCAAAATACAACAAGTTCTTTAAACTACACACACCGTGACTAGGATAATAATGGTCAAAACTATACAATGACATAAGTCTACATAAGGCACCTCATGGTGCTTCACGCCTACCGATCCTGAAGATCACGAACCTCGAGTAGTCAAACTATCCACCAAACTCCTCAACTCTCCAACCGACCGCGAAAGAAGCAATACTCTCCCCGTCCTCTAACCGCCTATGTGAATACTCGATGTGACAAATCAATCAAACCCCGCCTAACACTAAACCCTCGACCTCCTCGCGAATGGGCTCAATCCTATCCACCGACAGTTCCTCCAACTGTCGCGACAACCTATCAATCTGGATCTGCTGACTATCAATACGGGCTCCTAACGCCGTAGAAGGTCGAAAGCTACTGCAGCCTTAGAACTCTCGCCTAACTCGAACCTAACGGTGGCTCGCTCAAGATGGTGGTGTAGGGATATCAAAACGAAAGCACGCTTTTGGGCAAGTCCGTCAGTAGGTAAAGGATCTCCAAGAAAATATGATGAAGATGGTGATGATGGTGGTGATGGTGCTAGTAGTGGTGCCGTGGATCGTGAGTGGGCTAACGCGAGGAGTGGGTGCAACCTCGCCCTCGGGCGGTTCGGTCCTCGGTCTGGTCCATGATAGGTGGAAAAACTGGAGTAGATCCAATGGAAGATACGATCTCAGTGGAATGTGATGCAACATCATCCATGATGGGGTTATTGAACATCATCCGAAGCTAGAGTCCGATGATATGGTGATGGGATGTGAATCAAGACATGTCTGCGGACAACCGATGTGAAAGAAAAGTAAATAATCTCGAATAAAGTGTAAGTGAATCCGCATGAAAAGTGAATATGTACTATGATGAAATGATGAGATGCTATGATAATGTAGCTATAGTCTAGGGTCAATGATGCAACCTAGTTCTCTATAATCAGAGCTCGTACCAATCATGTCACACCCCAATTTACTTTTGCAAATGGAATGGAATTCCCGGGGATTGACCGTCATAGCACCACATCACAGTTATATTGAACGACCTAAAGTGCCGTTTTAAAACACATCGTTGGATATTATAATATAAACATTCAGAGTACAACATCGGTCCCAAAAGGTTTACAAAGTTTGCGGAAATACAAATATAATACAAATCCAAACGATGTTTTGAAATAAAGTGCCATAATGTACATAATGTAAGTCGACGCCACGACTCAAAATGTAGGTCCCTAAACCATGTCATGATGATAATGCCTCGCCACTGAAAATACATTGCTTAAAACGGTCAACAATAATGTTGGTGAGAAATCATAGGTTTATGTAAATGTTTTATACGACTACACAAGTATCTATCATGCATGACCATCAAGTCAAGTAAAAATAATGTTACAATTGCTCTAAGCCCATGACCCCGAAACTAGACTGCTCAATCATGTATGCCCCTCGCAGAGTGTTTGCCGACAACTCCGTAATGTGATCAAATGAAATGCATCCGTTTTCCTCGGTTGGGATTCACCAACCCGATGAAGGCGTCACCCTCGATAGATCTATCCACTCATCCTCGATCCAAAGATTAACGGTTCATGTTCAAGTAATGGGGACTTTCAAATTGGCAAATGCGGTAACTTAAGCAATGTAATGAATTTAACATACTTGGTATCGCACAAAGAAAAATGTAGTGCAATGTATTCTCCCCCGTGGGTTTGAAAATAATCAAAAGCATGTAAAACGGGGCTATGAAAACTCACTTGGTAAACTCGAATAATGGCAAAAGTGAGTACACCGAGGTTTAATGTGATGCTAACCGGACCTATTATCAATTATATGATATGTCATGAGTTGCAATGTAATGTTATGCATGCACTTGATATGTTATTTATACCATTTACGAAGTTTTGAAAATATTACTCGACGTCGAAAAATACTCTTTTGACGCCTTGACCAATCAAAAATCACTTTACATGTTTTTACGCCAAAATGTCATCCTACAATGGTTTTATAATGATTTTTAGAGAAATTTTCACTTTTCGTCGCAAAACAATGTCGTCGGAAAAATCATGAAATTAACAAAAATAGCTTTGGAAAACTAGTCGTAAAAAGGTACGCCGATCGTTAGAGAACGAACTCGACGGTTTTGGAAAGTTTGTATCGATATCTAAAAGTTTCAGTTCAGGAGTTTTCATCCAAAAGGTCTCGAACATAAAGATAATAAGGGTTAAAGATGGTGGTTTTGGCTAATTGTGTGCAGAAAATTAGTTACGCCAAGTTTATGAAAAAGTGCATATCTTTGTCGCTTTCAAACCGTGCTTTCTACGCTTTTATACGTCCTTAGCTTCGGATCAAAGTATACTAATATATTTTTGACAAGTCGAAATAATTTGTGAAGCTTAAGGCTCGTTTTGACTCGACAAAATAAATATAGCATGCTGAAATTTCTGAAAATAATATTTTCCGTCGTCAAACTTGTAAAATCCATAACTTTCTCGTTATAACTCCGTTTTATTCCGTTCAAGCGGCCACGGATTCGTTTTAAAGTATATTTTCTAAATATCAAGGCCAAAATTTCGTACCAACAGTAGGTTTTTCCAGAAATTCGAATTAAGGACAGAACATAAATATATAGTTATCGAAAATAGTTTTTCTCGGACAAAACCTATTCTAATCCCTTCAAATCAACTCCAAAACTAATCTAATCCTACCATACACCTTCTTAGGGTGTCATGGGTTCCTAATCACCATCAAGACCAACCAATACCAAGGGGATAATTATAGGATGACCATATATATATATACTCTAAAATCATGAAATAAAATGGTATAAATCACATATCATGCATAATATCTCCAAAAATGAAAAGAAACATATGAAAATGAAAAGGAAATATGAAAATGATAAAAACATGCTTACTAGTGATAATGAAGAGGTGAAAGTAACAAGGATTAAACTTAAATACCCTTGGTTTTTATTTCAAAACCATAAAAAGAGTATAAACTAGATTGATTATAACACTTGGTTTTGCAAAAATCTTGATCCCCTTGGAACCTCTATGTGTGGCCGGTTCTTGAAGAAGCAAAAGAAGAGAGAAAATCTTTTATAACTTTGAAATAATTGAGTAAGAATGAGCTAAATAATTCAAGTATGACTTTAAGTATAAGTGTAAAAGTTAACAATCAAGATCCATACCACAAATAAATGCACCACTTCCCCTTGGTCGGCCAAGGGGGGGGAATGTGGATATTATTATTATTTTTTTTTTTTTTTAAAATGAAAGTATATGTATATGTGTAGTAATTTATAAAAGGTGCAAGAAATATGTAAGTAAATAAACACTTGTAAGGTAAATGGTGGATTTTGGTACAAGTAAGTTTTTGATAGGTCAAAATAGATTGTAATGAGGTAATAAAAATTGTAAAAATACATTCCTTGTGAAAATTGAGTGATAAAATAATTATCGTATAATTTTTAAGAAAAACGACGTAATAATCTAACTTTAACGATTAATATACCAAATAAATTTGAAACACTAGGAAAACTAAAAATATAGTTTTTATAAACTAAATGTAAGTTTAAAAATACATCGGGATCATTTTTGAAAGTAACGGATTAAATATTTAAAAATAATAACTCACGCGATAACGATTATTAAATATAAAAATTACGCGTTGAATATGAAATGACATGTCGTGAATGAACTAATGAGATGCAAATGATGTCAATGGAATGTAGACTAATCATAGTCCATATGAAATGTACGTGATGTCATGATCATGAATTCGCCGCTAAACCTTCAAGGTTACGCGAATTTGAAACAAGTAAACCAAGTTTACTATAAATGTTGAAATAATGAGACATGAATTGTGTCGAGAAATGACCTGAAAGTACGGGTTGTCACAAGACCCAACAACCAATTATAGATCCCATGTCTTACCCTACCTTTTAGTCATGAAGCATGTCTAGGTGATGCAGCGAGCAATCTTTGGTGTCTTGGCCATGGATTTGGTCATGTATCATTGATTTTGTCCACTTCGCCGTGACATGTTAGTAATGACAAATCACCCTTAAACCTTGTCGTGTCTACCCATATTGCCTTCAAGAATTGTTTAGCCCTTAAATCTAGTGGTGGAGATTTGTGTAACCGCCAAGCTTATGGTAGAATACATGCTATGACTGTGCGATTGAGTGATCACCCCGAAATTGACACTTAGAATAGTTGAGAGATTTGAGTGTTTCGCTCCCATTTTGAGGTGTTCTTTGTTTTTATTCTAGCATAAGGGATTTGTAAACTTATATTTTCCAGGTAATGGGAGATATCTTTTAGGAATCTATCTAATAAGGTCTACTTGAGGGCAAGTAGAGTTCAAGTGGGGATATTTGATAACATCAAATTATCCTGAATATTTAGTGTCAATTTCCACCGATAATGCTTGTAATTTATATCATTTATATGGATTTATGCTTGTTTTCCATTATATTTCACTTTCGTGAGAAATTACGAGCATTGGAGCTAAAGAGGCGCGGAATTGGAGAGATTATTGAAGATTTATCATAATATGCTCACTTTGAAGAAGTTACGGCGTAACTCCTCTCTCACATTACGCAGTAACTAAAGCGTGGCTCAGAAAACCAACTTATCGAAGATTACGGTAAACTCTCCCAAAGATTACGACGTAACCATATTAGGTCAAATGAGGTTCCGCGCCGCCGATAATTACGCCGTAACTCATGCATCAACTACGGCGTAACCAAGATTTATTGAAGATACGGCGAACTCCTTCCTCGAGGTTACGCCAGTAACGATTACTAGTGCAATTTACGAAGAATTATATGTTACGACGTAACTATTTTATTAGTTACGCCGTAACCAAGATCTGGCCTATAAATACCCCACGATTTCCGACATTTCAATGCATCCAATTTCACACACAACAATCGAGAAGGCATTGAGAAGAAGCCAAAGGCAGATCTAGAGGAGCATACAGAGCTATCTCCAAAGGGAGAAATCACTCCCCTACGATAAGCATTAGCTTTTTATCTTTTCTTTACTTTCGATTCATGTATTTAGTAACATTAAACATTGAATTGATTTGTATGGTTAATATGAGCGGCTAAGGACCTCTTGGTGCTGGCCTAGTTATGATTCCTTAATTGTTTTTTTTGGACATTGCTTCCGTATAATTATTTCTAAGTGTATGCATGCATAGTTTATTGGTAGCTACCCTTGTTTCGGTAGTTTTGAATGGCGGTAGAGGCTAGTTGCTTAGGAGATATGACCAACTGACCCTAAGTGAGTAGACTGAGACGGGAAGGATAAGATATGACCAACTCCCTTTCTACTTGTACGATTTGACCAACTGATCACCTACCGTTTGGATGAACTTAAGAATTAGGGGGTGAGTATTTAAGTTGCTAGCGCCCGGGCACTCACTATTATAAGTCTAGCATGTAGTGGAACTTAATGACTTGGCTTAGGGGACCAAGGACAACGGACTTATGAGGGGACACGACTTCTCCAAGGTGGCTCTTTGTCGATAGGTTAGGAATGACCGACCAAATGATGTCCTCTCGACTTTGACCCCACCTGAAGTAATTGAAAGTAATTAGACGTAAACATTACTAGTTAGGATGAGTAACTAGGTTAGCACCACTCTCCTCTATTGATCACATCTTTGCCTTTATTTACTTTTATTAGTTAATTCCTTATCATAATCATATTAAAATATGTGACACCTAGACTTAGTATTAATCCACACACATAGCTCTTGGGACGACCTCGGTTTTACCGAATACTACACTACACACGACCGGGTACACTGCCCGTTAGTGCATTAGGATAGATCATAGGTATAACGAGTAATTATAAATATTAAAACCTGGTCAGTAAAACCTGCATCAGATGTTAAACCGAAGTTGACCGGCGTTGACCGAAGTTGACCGCCGTTGACCGACCCGCCGTCTAGGCCGATTTGGCCGATTTGTCCCACCTAGGCGGTTCGTTGACCGCCTTTAGACCAAAACGCCTAATTTGGCCGTTTTGCTACAAATCGGGGCGGTGGAGGGCCGACTAGCGCCTAGGCGCCGCCTAGGCCGCTTTTTACAACACTGGCGAATAGGAGTTATGGTAACCACTTTCCTCCTCTTTTTGAGAGCCGCGACGACTGGGTTTCTTTGGATCTCTGGAGTATACTGAGACACTTTTTTCCTTATCCCCTAGCCTGTGAAACACATCCTTGCGCGTGACCTTTTGAACACCTCCTCTTTCAAGATTTTTCTTTCTTGGTGACTGGATCGACTACGCCTTGGCTCGAGCCTTCTCGCGTTCGGCTTTGAGATTCGATCTTTTTCCTCAAATCTCTTCTTCTAGTCGGTCTTCCCGACTCTGGAGTCTTCTGACGCTTCACGAAGTCTAGCCGAGTTTTTAGTGCCTCTATGGCCTTGGCCTTTTCTTCTTGCTTTTGAACTTTCTCTGTCACAATCGGCGGGATCGATCATAGTACTTGTCACTTCTCTGACTACGTGTTGGACGCGGGCCCCTCCAGTTCTACTAGAGTTACATTGTTTCCTTTTCCCGTCGTGTTCCCACGCGGATACGGGAGCGGGTGTTGGTTCAGACCGAGTACCTACGGTGAGCATTTTTCAAGAACGCAGTTGTGTACTGGGTCCCACGGATGGCGCCAACTTGTTAGTACAAAAAGTGTGATGGGTCCAAGTAGTTTGATTGAATTCCCTGCACAAGAAGGAGTAAACCGTTAGCCTTACCGTGGGGACTAATTACACGATTAGACTTCCGGCTGAGTAAGTCACATTCTTGTCAGAGAAATGAGAGTATGTGTGTGTTATTATGAGAGAGAAATTTGTACCTTGTATGGGGATTATATCCCCTTTTATAGGCGAGGCTTACCGCTAGGGTTTCCTGATTACTCGCATATAAAAGTTTAGCTGCCAGAGCCGGACCCTTATCGAACAGGGTCTCGTGGTAATCGCGGATGCGGACACATGACACTTAAGTATCCTGCGTGCGTCTTTTAGTCTGGACTATCTATAACCAATTTCGTTATTGGGCTTACTGTTGGTCCAGTGTTCGTGGTTACTTTCGTTGTTGGGCCTGGACCCAGTATGTGTATAGCACGAATCAGGCCTAGTAAGCCTGCTATATGTGCTATACTTCATCATTGGGTAAATGTTCAACTAACCACGTGAGTTTAATAAACTTTTTGGCATATCGAGCACGCGGCGAAAATGTTTACCGAGCTCGGTCATTGCTCAAATTTAACTACGAGTTATTTTGATTAAATTTGGATGTAAAAAGCGTGATACATATACTTAATAAGGGTTCATAGAACCATATTTGGACCTTTTTAAAGCGTTTAGACGTTATGCCTATAAATTATGATGGTCCGAAGACCTATATTTCAGAAATTAATTCTTCTTTTAAAGAAATCATTGACGTAGATAATAAGTTGAATACGATTAGGGAACTGATTTGTTTTTTCTTTTTTGTTAAAACAAACATATGTTATAAAATCAATTACCAAAACCGACATTTATGAAAACAAATAACTAATATCAACACTTTTATTTTCAATTACAAAAATCTACCTTAAGCGCGATTTGGTTTTGATCTCCATTTACTTTTGCGCTTCATGTGGCCCAACTCATATTTATATAACTGATAAGGAGCATAATTTTACTTGCTCTCCCCCTGCAATTTGCGCTTTCACATTAAGCAATAATAACAAATCGTTTGGTAATTGATTTTTAATAACAAATCGTGTATTTATTATAACCGATACATTTATTATCATTTACTTTTCATATCTACCTCATACCTTCATCTTTCCAAAATATGAAATGCAGTTGGAGCGCAAAAGTGGTAGGGAGAGCAATATATTTCTTATTTCCAAGTGAGTTGGAGCGCAAAAATGGTAGGGAGAGCAACATTTTTTGCGCTCCGGGTATACGTGGCACTATCCTATCCATTCAAATAATCGTGCAAAACTAATAAGAGAGCAATTATATTTGCGCTCCAGCCATTTTTTGCGCGTAGAGTACAACATGTTCCAAATTTGGAAGCGCAAAATTTAAGGGAGAGCAAAGATTTGTGCGCCTCGTGCCACTTCTGTGGTTTAGAGTGCTTTTAAATGACACATGTGACGATCTAAAAGGCGGAGCGCAAATTGTGTGGGCGCGCAATTAAATTTGCGCTTAAAGTAGTTTTTGTAACACATTTTTCAACGGTTCATTTTGGTAAAACGCATACCAATATGCTCCATCTGGAAATTTCCTCAAACAAAAATCCCAAATCGAACAACTTAGTCAGCAGGTTCTCATAACCAGAGTTTCTAATCAAAGAAAACAAGCACTTGATTTGATTGCCACCTTATGAAAGGCAGTTCCCAGTTCAGTTCCATTCTGTCTGGTTCGAAAAGCAACTTTTAAAGTTTTAACATCGTTTTCTTTGATTAAAACTTTCAGATCGGAAAATTGCACTTGTGCTTGCTTCACGGGTCAGTTTGGATCCAACCCGGTTTAGATGGGTCCTTTCAATCATTTTGTATATTGTGGTGTATGTTCTTTCAGGTTCAGACTCGACACAATGTACACTCTTGCAGAAATGTCACTTTTTGCTCTGAACAATATAAGAGTAAGAGTCTACGAACAAAAACAAAAACTTACGTCAAAAATTAGTTTCTATTGTAGAGAAAATATTAGTTACACATGCTGATCAAGTTTGTACAGAACTATAGAACTATCAAAACCCAGAATTACCATTGTACAAAAGCTTCATCGCTCAATGAAACCTTCACAAAACAAAAACTATTATATCAATTTGCATCATCCAGAAAGCCCAAAACTTGGGTTTTCAGGATAACTACCATCCATTTACCTGTTTCTTTTCGGGTATATAGTGGCTTTTGAAGAACACATGATCCGGATGATGTACATCCAAATTACGGAGCCAATTGTCACTCGAGTGTATGAGGGAGTTGATTTTCTCAGTGCCATGAACTCCATTTGCGGTCCAGTCAGCAATCTTGAACTTATAGACAGAAATTCCAAAGATTGGTAATGATAGCCGACACGGCATTTTGGCTTCATGAACCTGCCTAGCCGTCGAACCACGAGGGTGCACCCAATTTGCATCTGTACCTAGATGGTCAATGACATCAATTCAACATCGACTCACACAAACTGCACAATTTAATGGATCAGGTAGGAAGGGTAAAAGAGGGAATTACTTTTAAATGGCGTTGACAAGGAATGGAAAGTCAAGAAACTTGTATCAACGTTTTGGAGAGATGGACCAACAGGTATTCTGTATATTGGATACCTGCATAAAAAGATACAAGAATTTGAATCAACGAATTATAAGAGCTAAAAGGCATTCTAGGGAGCTTCGTTATATTAAAGTTTCAATGATCTAATAAACAACTGTTTGTACGAATAGCAAATCCGGATTATTAAATAAGCTAACTAATAAAATGACAAGAAGAGACATTCTTCTTATACATCAAAGTTTCAAGTTACAAACTGTCAACTTTTTTCTTAAAGTATCATATATAATCATAATTTCCAGTAGTAATAATAAGAAAATCAGTTCTGTCTCGCACATCTTGAGTTCCTCATTTGTGCGAGTGTTTTGGAAGACAAGTCTTTATAAGTTCCATTTTGCAATACAGTGTTTGGTAGAGAGGAGTGACCATAGCATTTGCCGAAAATAAAATATGCAAAATTTGATTAGGCATATAGCTCAGGGAACTAGTTGACTATAAACAAAAAAGCCTACATACCCTTTATTAAGTCAACAAATCTTGTAAACTCGAATTATCATAGCATTTTTTTTTTTTGGTAACAGCTTATAGACATCACATGTTGTCCAGTAGTGATGCATGTAGAGTTGTAGACACCTAAGATTCCAAGGAATATAGGAGGGGGATACTATTGTAATTTTTAGTCTTGATGCCAAAGAAATAATTTTTCCCATGAAAATCAAAATTTTTTATCTAATACACAAAGAAATCTCTTGTGTTCTCTCCCATAGTTGCAAAATAACAGAATCTTCTTAAACGTTATCAATATCATTAGTTCTTTGTTCAGAATAAGCTATTTCAGATTGAAATGTATAAAGAAAGAAACATTCATAGGATTTGAAGATGAAGCTCACCAAGCCACAGAAATCCAACTCGACTGAGTCAGATCACAGCTCCTTAATGTTTTCAGTTCGGGGAACTTCAATTCAAGATCTGCTATCTGTAACAGAAATAATATTTTTTGTAAGCTTAAAGAATTTAACAAAAGCATGTTGCGATAGTGCATATCTTATTGAATTGTGGATCCACCATTGGCCTTATAAATATCTAAAATACCCTTCCAGTTATGGACACAAATCCAAGACCATCAATTATATGCAACAATGGAAAAGGGTATACTAGTAATCTTAACTCAAAATTCAAATTTGCAGAGTTTTATAACTTACCTTGTTTGCCAGAGGTTCACGTTGAAATGGTGATGCACGTTCAAAGTACTCAAAGATTAGATGGCCAGGAGGGTTTCTTATCTCGCCTTCATCAGAATCACATCCCACAAGCAAATCAGCTCTGATCATGAGTTTATTGAAGCTCCCTGCAACAGAGTTGACATTTTTTCTTGTTTGGGGACCATGCACAGCGCCTGCACCTGCCTCGTAGCTGCCATCACTGCTAGTTGCTCTAGATGACTCATAGTCGCTGTCCTCACCTGAACGTCTGTACATAAAACCAAGAAAACTAGTCAAGAATTATGAAATCAGACAACTCTCGAGAACAACTCGGTGTAACATGGGAATTGCCGGAAATCTTGGGTGTGTATGGATTTGCATTCTGAAATGGATTATCTATATCGCGACTTATAGTCACAATAAAAGGTTTTTGATGTACGTATAAACAGATTCTGTACTTTGATGATTTAGGAGTCTAACATCATTTTCATACTTGCTGGCACAAAACTCATCATCAAACTATATGTTAAGACTGCCCAATTAATTTAAAGTTACACCACTGAATGCCTTTTTTACAAGATATATCTCCTCTATTAACATGTATATACATTTTGGTGAAATTATCTATTAGTTTCTTGAAAAATCAGACCTTACGAAACACTCCGATAACAAGTGATTATTAGTGTATCACTTTCAACAGCAAAAGCACAAATCACTATCATAATGCACAACCAAATTGCTCCTGTTCAACATGGCCATATTAAAACACGATATACTGAAAATGAACTAATTATGTAAAAAGCAACAATGCAGCATGCAATAGTGGCGAACCCAGGGTTTGTAGCCATGGTATGCATCTCCACACCCACAATAACACCAACACCCCCATCCCACACCAACTACTAAACAAATTAATCTTTTTGGGTGTACAATATATGTGCTGATACAAAAAGGTACTATGCATGTACCTTAATATAACTTATTTTTCTTCTGTATCCACATTCTGATGAAAACAATAGCAAGAATCAAGGTTATGATAGGTGTACTTAAAGAGTTACATTTCCGTTTTTGAGGTCTGATGCTTTGATTCACGACTTTAATCTAAAAAAAAATAAAAATAGATAAAGAATAAATAAAATACAAGTAGGGAAACTTTGAAACTGAATCAACCACAAAAACAGATAGGAATATTACATATTGAGGTTCCAACAATCATTGTCGTATCAGAACAAAATCACTTTCTCTTACTCTTTGAACCTTATATGATCCATATGAAGGTTTATCGAACCCATAAACACTTTCAGAAGTCATGTGTTTCATTAAGGAGAAACAGTATAGCACATTTCAAGTTTAGTGTATAAATAATAATGATACAACCAAGTCTAATTAGCATGCTTCCAAATGTAGACATCACAATCTTGATCCAACAGTAATCATGGGAGCAAAGATAATATCAATGTCGAATCATCATAATTTGTCCAAATGTGTAATTTACAAATATAATCTGACTACTATTTGATTTATTTCAAGGCGAACATTGCAGACCGCACTCCCCTATCAAAGTCCCACTAATTTATTATCATATTGTCATTCAACCTACACATTAGCACACTGATCCAATACCATACATTTCACAAAGCAAATAATATGACCCAAGTACTTTGGATGCCGAGAGTAGGGAGTACCAGAAGTGTACGTCTACAAAACAAAACCCATACATTGACTAAACTATGCTTAGGAATGCGAATATGTTATTATATCAATCAATTTTCAACAGATGAGGTGAATATTCAATTCAAATCATTCATTTTCTGCAGTTCTCAATTTGCTTGGACTGACAATAACTGTAGCTACTATTATCAATAAATATACAGGTTAAATGGAATATCTGTCGGATATTAAGGTGGTCAAACACAACCTTATACATTATATATAGTGCAGGCACATAAGGTAATGATGAATATGAAACACATATTTAGATATTTGGTATGGGTGGAAATTCCAAAATCCGAGCATGTTGTATGCGACAAAAACCAAGTACAAAGTACGGGTGGTAATCATCTTCATGACTCCATCTAAGTTTCAAAAGCTGTAACAGAAAAACCATTTAACTACACTCGCATTTGACACGCTGCTAGCAGAAATTACAGAAAGTAACAATTTTGACAAGTACAGTTGTTTCAGTAACGATTATTGAGAGCATTAGCCAGATTAGAAATAAAGTAAAAGTGCCTTGCTATTTGTTGCAATTTTCCCTATCCAAAATGCATGAGGAAGACCAGGTACATAAATTTACACACGAAGCAAAGTTGCGTCCAAATAGTCATAAATAAGAAAAATTTGGTTACCTTAAGCTCGTTGTTGGCGTACTTGGATCAACATACAGTTGAATGGCAGATAACGATGGAGCATAGTATTGAACAACGGGGTCTCGTTCATTCAACACCAAAGGAACTCCAACTCCATACGCACTCCACTCCTTAAACGATTCCCAAAGATCACCAAGTACAAAGTATGGGTGATAATCGTCTTCATGACTCCTCCATCCCTTCGTGCTACTCTATACATCTCAAAACGATAACAAGATCACAACCACATTTCTAAACACCTTTAACAGACTTAAGCACAAAAGAAACCCTCATTCTATATCACGGTTCATAAAAGAATTTTCAGCTCATAAAGCAAGTAGAGTAGAGAACAAACATCATCAAACATGAGTACATAACTACATATCTTTCAAAAATCTTCTCACCTTGGTAAACAAAGTTGCTACGTCATACAACACACTTAACAGTCAAGTCAACCCAAAAGCAAGTTCCTTACGGAATCTTGATTTCCAGACACATACTTAGAGATCTTTTTTATACTTAAAATGTATCAATATACAATATATATAAAAAACAAGTAAAGTAGCAAACAAACATCATCAAACATGAATATGTATAACTCAAGAAGCATCTCATATCACTAATCAAACTCGACACTCATGAAGGTATACTAAACCATAACCTCAAACCAAGAATGCAACCTCCTTTTCTAATCTTGATCTCCCGAACTAATAAAAGACTTTTTACTTACAAAATCAATATACAAATAAAACATTTAAACAATCCCCTCTTTCACATATGTTAAGCTATTTACCTCTCACATGTTCGCTGCCAGACCAATATGGCGCGGGTCACCATTGTGTCGGTTTCCCATTACTATAACAAATTACATTTTTCAAGACTCAAACTAATTCATGTTAACCAAACATCATATTCAACACATAACACATTTCAATATTTTACCATAATCTAACAAAAAAACACATTATATAAAAAACCAAGAACTACCCATTTCACTAATCAAACTACTTAACACATAACATTAAAAAAAAAAAAAAAAAAAAAACCTTTGGGAAATGTTGAGCAGTAACAATAGGAGTAGTATGTTTCATGAACTGATCCAAATTAGTAACAACAAACTGTTTCTTCTTTTCTTGTTTTCTCATCGCTGGTGGACTATAAAATCTGTCTTTTTTTACCCAGTTGCTTTTCGACATTTAAAAGAAAAAGAAAGGGGTCACTTACAAGTTGTATATGAGTTTTTGTAGTGAATTTGAAGATGGGTTTTTGTTAACTTGAATATTTCAACAAGTTGGGTTTAATGCGATCAAATGTTGTTGAGTTTTTGAAATATTTTGTTAGGGTTTTTGAATTAAAGAATTGGGGTTTTTTCTTGAGGTTAAAATCTTTGTGATTTTTTTAGTTGTAGTATAAATGGTCCTTGGACTATTTCGGTAGACCAATTGTAATGAATAGTTTTTTTTTTTTTTTTTTTTTTTAGAACGGTTAGAAATCTGACCCCCCGAGTTAAATCATCCAACGCAGGCGGTCTTTACCCCAACCACTGGAGACCATGAAAGAAAACCTTAGAACTTACGGCTTCGCACTAGGAGGAAAACATGGATTTTTTGTCTCTTGCAAGACTTGAACCTTGGGTAAAACCTCCCCAAACTCCAGAATGAGCCCCTGTTTGTCTTCAACATGATAGGTCATGTTGATATTTTTGTGAGAGGGTAAAAATAAATAAGCCCTTAACTTTGAGCAAATTTGGAAACATTTTTTTGGCTTAGTCATCTTTTAATTGGTCAACATGATCTATTATGTTGAAACAAACAATAAAGGATCTTAATCCATAATGAATCACTATTAAAAATGGGTGTATGTTTGGAATGGGAATGGTTTTTGAAACCCACCCGTCCATCTGGTTTACACTATGTTTTAATTGGCGAACTTGATTCATGATTTTCGATATCAAACTTATTTGATGGATTTTGGGATTGCTGTTTTTTCTGATTCTGCTTAAATGAGTGTCCTTATGAGCTTATATAAGAGGTTAATAAGCCTCAAAATTATGGTTTTATCAAAAGAGTTGGGGTTAAATAACATTTTTTTTATAAATTACCGTTTTTCCTTAATTATATTTAATTTATGCTTCATATATTTCTTAAGTTGTGTCCTTTTTAGTATATGATTAAATACCATAAGACTACACACTTTAGGGAGTGAACCTAGTGTGTATGGTAAGTTAAACCGATGTCGGTCACAAAGAAACGAATTTAACAAAGATTTAAGGTAACTAGCTTTTAGTGAAAATGAAGGATAACACATATACATATTGATTTGTATAATAATTAAAAGGCGTATCTATTGTTATTATAAACTACTAATAAAAATAATTATTAACCTGGTGGGCTAATGCAGTTGGTTTCTCTATCTTTATATTGAACTTATTGTTGGTGATTTTATATATAAATCATATAAACATATAAAACTAAACGCATCGAAAAATGTCACCAATGATGAATTTATAGTGTCATATAATTAATCGTATTTAACATTTAAACGCATACCTTTGTAGCGTGAACCGCACGGTTAAATGGAGATCACCTTCTTCTTCAACCCACATCCACGAAACTGCAAGTAACCAAAGTAGGTTACCTCTATGATTCCACACGCTACACGTCCTTGTATACCATGTGGATGCTAGTGAAATAACCCTTAATGCATTAAGCAAGTCTTGAACTTCACGAATCCAAGAGTAAGAGATCAAAACCAAAACCTTATGTGTGACTTCCAAGATGGATAAAAAAGAAAAGGAGGAATTATAGTGATCTTGTTATTATGTTATCGGATCATTCTAATCCCATCACATAATAACTTAATTAATTATATCTTAGTCCCCGAGACTTTTTCCCTTCCTTTTCCTTGTTCCCTTAGGCCGGCCATATGGAGGCAATAATGGGCTTCCATACTGTTTTGGTCTAGTTCAATAACACTAAGTCTAACATAGTTAATTGGTAGCCCAGTAGTTGATCTTGTTAAACGTGGGTTATATATAACATAAATGCAATATATACATTATATGCATGGTACCTCTGTGTATACGTGTGTAACCTCATAGGCTCGCATATTTCTAACCATATAGTTATTTATTATAATATGAGCATTTCCCAACAGTTCCCACTTGCGAACGTCATAATCACAAATAATTACACAAGCAAAGGTCAGTGTCTAGCAACACGACAATGCCCATAGAAATATATGAGGATAGTTTCTTAAACTCCTAATTTAAATGATTTATTAAATCAAATATCCCTTTGTTGTAGATACCTTGTTGAACATTAGACATTGATCATAAGTCATTTTACTTGTTTAACGATTTTGTTTCTCGATATTGATATTGAACTAGATTACCAAATTAATCAAGATTCATCTCAATTACATTTAGGTGCGGCCACGCATACATCTTCCCAATTCATCAAGGGGCCCAGTAGTATCTAACTCCAAAAACACGTAGAGGAACAAATCCCATTTTGGCTGCATATGTCGTTCATGTGCTTTACATCACTCCTGAAAGTGGCCATTATAACTACCTTATTCAGGATAATGTTTAATCATATCAAAGAATGACATTTCACATACACAAGACCTACTTGCATCTCAAGTCTAAGGATGAGAAACATAACCACTTGCGAGATTCACTATTGACGCAGATTCATGCAATGAACTTTCATAGGTTGGTTCAGTCTAATATTCATAACCATGAATAACATATGAGTTTGGTGAACACATCTTTTAAATATTTATTCATGATGAATATTACCAATACGCTCACATAGTCTTAATCCGATGATAGTCTCGTATCGTCAACCGACAATGGACAATTTAGAATGCATAGATTATTCATGGATTTAAACATGCAAATATAGAACACAATGATGTAAATGAAGACGATCATACCCGATATATCTATTCATTATTTAATACAACTGCTTAATGTTCCATTATCCAAATACTAAATAGGTCAATGCATGACAATCCTAGTTAAAGACTAATGAATTCAATCATGACGACCGCGTTTGTTGATATATATATAAGGTTTATGAACAATTCAACCAGGTTATGACCCTTCAAAACTTTCAAAATACTAATTTCAAACCTTACAAACAGTGAAGATTTTGAATGATACAATGATTGTCATTTTGTACACGTGTGTTCAAGTACTAGTATAACAATGCTAGTAGCACACATTACATTTCATAGGATGTTCGAAGTCAGCAACACCTATTTGAGACAGTCAATTTAACAGCCTCTCAAACTGTAAAGTAATCTTATTCTTTCTACAAATAGTGCAACAGTGTTCTCCGTTGAGCACGTCTAGTTAGTAGCGTCATTTTCCACAATGAAATCCTACAATGACTAGGTTTGAGTATCATCCCAATCAAACTAGTATTAGTGTATAAACACTACATTATGCTCTTTATCCAAAATCCATAAACGATGAACATTTCTTTAGTCCTTCATAGGCCCTTTATAATGTTCTTTTAATAGTTGTCTACTGACCTTCACTTAGATCCTATTGTTGTCAACTCATCTTGCACTCATGCAAATGATATAAATAGTCCAATATGATATTCATGATGAACCCTTTATCTAGACTCAAGGTATCCATATATATGTTCAATCTTACCAGGTGAGATTGAAATTTGAGGTTCGCTCAATGATATGTCATATTGTGTTAGAATTATTTAACCGCGCATGTTCATCCTTAATAAACATATTTTCCAAGGTTGTATGTTTTATTTTCTAAATCCCTCAAGAGAAACTTTATTCCAAGCTAAGGGATAAAATATAGCTTAGATGGAATGTTGTTTCTAATATGTTAACAACATATGTGATTCAAACAAACATACATAGTGCCCACACTAGCTCTCGGGAGTACTCAGGAGTCATCTTCTTTTAACCAAAATCAAAGCATTAATTTTACAATTTAAGACTCCTAGATGTGTGCTTTAATCCATACTTGAATTTTTGCATCTTGTACACTCTATAAAGATCATTTGGATTCAAAAACCCTTTTGAGTACTCACTGTCTTCGCAAAGGTAATCATACAAAAAAGAGTTTTGACATCCAATTGCCATATTTCAAATTCATTAAATCAAGTATGGCAATTTATTTATTTATTTATTTATATAATGCTTGCAGAAGAAAGGAAGTTTTAATCTTAGTTAATTGCTTGAGTATGAATAAAAACTCATATCACAAGGCATGCATTAAATGAGTGTACAATTTTAGCCTTATGTGTCTTCTCTTAGAAAACTCATTTTAACTTCACAGTCTAACAGATTGGTGAAAGATTAATCAAGTTTCAAAAATGATTGTCTTTCATGGACTGCATCTCAGCATTCATAGTTCTGAGTCATTCATCGGATCCAAAGATTCAAGATCCGACAATGCATCTCCGTAGTCAGCAAGTTGAACATGATCCCCCAACTAATGTTCCTCATCATTGATATAAAACCATATCATTCAGGTGCTTGAGATATCCCTTCGGATCTAGGAATGGGAGTTACATCACTTTGTGGTTCAACATTTACGTGTTCATCCTTAGCGTGACGTTCGTTAGTATATTCAGAAGGTTTGTGTATTTTGTTATCGAATCTCTTCAAGATCTTCAGATGCTTCCAATTGCTTCTGGTAACAAGAGACCATTTTCAAAATACTCGGCATCATGAACAACAATAAATTTCTCATTTGGGACATACAAAATACATCATTAGTTCCTGACTCTAGTTTGTTCATAACATGCTTCAAGTGATTTTAACAAATTTAGAACTTCAATCAAGACTTAATGGGAGTCATCCAGTTCCATAACTTGATGGTGCCTTAGTTACCCTCTTGGTTTGAACCATATACTGAGTATATGTGAGACATACTCAATTTTCCAACCTTGATAGTTTTTGGAGGTAAAGTAGTTAAAGTCATCAAAAATCAAACAATATCAACAGAGTTTGATTCTCCATGTCAAATATACCACGAAATTGTGGTATTTCATGAAGATTGAGATTCTGAAACAATTTCACAATTCCTTAGATGATCTTTTACTCTTTGGTTTTCACACTTGCCTACATGGTTTAACCAAAAGCATCACTAGTATTTCTAAGCCAATTGCATGCTATGTATTGTGAGCCTTTGAACATTTAAAGGACTTAATGTACATGTCTTGACAAGAAGATGTGGAAAACTAGAAGGGGGGGTTGAATAGTTTTACCAATTTAAAACTTCCTTTTAAATATTTAGATCGACTTATGTCAATCTATTTGGTTGTTTATGTTGGACGTTGATAGATAGATATATAAACGTGTAATGAAAGATAAGGAGTAAGAAGCACATCACCACGACACAAGTATTTATAGTGGTTTGGCTACAAGGATACCTTCATTGCCCTACTCCACTCCCCGAGTCACCTACTCGAGAGTTCGTAAACACTACACCAACTCCTTATGGCGGAGAAGCCTTCACAACGTCGCTTAACCTTTTTCGGGTACAAAGCTAAATACCGAGTTCCTTCACACCAAGGCAAACCGCACCTAACACAATGTCGCCTACCCTTTATACGGTGCTAGGCTAACCACCGAGTTCTTTTACACCAAGGAGAACTAATCCTATCACAACGTCGCCTACCCTTTATTAGGTACTAGGCTAAGTACCTAGTTCCATTACTATGGAGGAACTACTACCCTTCACAACACATCACCTAATATCAAGGAGAACCACTCCTTGTTACAACACCATCAAGGATATCACCATCCTTGGAAATAAACAAATACTTATATGTATAATGATGCACCTCATCGATTATACGACCTAGGCATTGTTCCCAAATGCCACTTGATTTGATTCATAGGCATCCTTCACTAATGCCTTTGACACAATGCTTGGCACCCTTCACTAATGCCTTCATCTTGACACCTTTAGCATTCACTAATGCTTTTGACACGGACGATAAGCACCTTTCACTAATGCTTTCATCTTGACACTTTCGGCATCCTTGACTAATGCCTACAACCCAACATCTATGGAGGAAGAAAGAACTATCAACAAGAGAACCTTAGTTGTCTTGATGATGCCGAAGCATGGCAACTCATGGACTTGAGCTTGCTCGTCTTCAAGAAGTGGTGATCTCGCCTTTAAGAGGAACCTAGAGAATCACACAAGAACAAAAGACAAACTACATAGATCACTTAGATCTGAGGTTAGAGGGTTATAATGCTTGGGGAAGTATGTGTGTAAAGTGATGAGTAGAAAGGAAGAAATGGCTCTCTATTTATAGAGGAAATTCTCTACTATTCCCCGGATCCCTCCCACAAGGGATCCGGCTAGCACAAAGCTAGGGATCCGTGGGACGCTCCTCTTTGCCCATGGGTATTTTTGGTTATGGGTCATGGGTCATGGGTCATGGGTTATGGGTTGATCCATGGTTTTCTTTCTAGATACAATGTATCTCAAGGATACAATGAACTTGGTTAAGTGGTATATATAAAACCATAGGTTATGGGTCAATACCATTTGCTAGTTTTTACCCATTTAGTATATACTTGTTTTTACCCATTTTAGTATATACTTTTTTTACCGATTTTAGTATACTTAATTTAAGTATATGCTAACCCAATATGGATTCTGGTCGTACAATGGAAGTTAATGAAGATAAGTCTACTAAGACAGTCGCATCACAAGAATCCCTTGTGAGTGATTTGAAAGAGATGGAGTCGGGTGTGGCTCCTAAAACTAGTGATTCTTGTATTCCGCCCGCCTCTTCTACTAAGAGAGTTAAACCCTTTTTCTAAAGTGGGAGAGATCGTGTTGTCGATCTAAAGATGAGGTGGTTGCTAACCCATTTGATGAGTCCGCTAATCTATTCGGTGGTGGCCAAGAGTTTGAAGATGAGTTTGATGACAATGACTACGATGACTATCTGAAGGTGTTTCGATCTTCCGTGGATGCCTTTAATGCCATGTATGGCACCAAGCTTCAAGGACCTAGGAACTAATTTTCTTTCGTTATGTTCTACGTTATCATTTGAGTAATGGTTTGTTTTCTTTTTTAGAAAATAGGTAGTATCTTGTTATGTAAGCTTTATGGCTATGTAACGGGCTGAGATATGGGATTTCACTCATATCCATTGTACTTAAAACGTTTTTGGTTAATATATTTACCAGGGTGCAGGATTACTCCCCTTTACCAAAAAAAAAAAACAAATCCAATATGTAAACACTAGTTGTTGTACATATGTATCTAAATCATAAAATCACTTATACTTGTTTTAGTGTTTTATGTGAAAACGTAAGTGTGTTAGGAAACTATTGACTCAAACTATTTACGTATTCTATTTGTTTCGTTAAAATGATTTTACGTTTGTTATCGACAAAACATTAGAAGATCGTAAAATATAAATAAACGTTTTTACGGCTTATTTGTATTAACAATCTCCCCCTTTTTGTTGATGACAAAACATAAAATTATTTTAATAAAAACTAAAATTCGTAGCAAATTTGAATTAGTAGTTTTTACTTTCTTCTCCCCCTTTTCGTCGAAACAAAAAGTGTTAACCAACACAATTTTTATAAAAAATATGTAAAAATGTAAAGAGAGCAAGTGACGGGAATGGTACTCGCCTTAACTCCCCCTTGACGAGTCCATCCCTTTGAGAGGGCGTCAAGGACATGACGTAAAATAAACTAATTGTGTTTGCAAATATGTTTGCAAATGGTTCGTCTAAGTGACGAAAACGTGCTCCCCCTTGAAGATTGCAAAGTTGCAATGGGGTGTCATGAAGTATAATCCAAAATCGGATTAAGTTTCAAATGTTTTTGCAATATCGTTTGACACAAAGCTCCCCCTAGCTTTATGGTGTCAAAGTCTTCATGTGTTATTTTGAAAATCTACAAAGTAAAGGTTAGAAAAACAAGAGTATAGTGCATAATTTCCTGCAAATAAACTCAAGTTAGTAGAAATTTGTGCTTCTGTACCACAGATCCCACGGTTCCCTTCTTGGAGGGATCTGGCTAGGCATTTTGGAGGGATCCGGTTGTCTGTTGACAGTTTCTTCAGTAATGAGAGTGTTTCAATCAATGCTAATGAAGATGTGAAGTAGTATATGAGATAGCAAGCACAAAGCACAAAGCACAAAGCACAAAACAATTATGGCATATAGATATTCATTCAATAAAAACAAGAGATGATCAAACAAATCTCTAAAACTAAGAGAATGAACTAGCTATACAAGTGCTACTAATGCTAATGAGTTACCCAAACTCAAGATTCAACTAAAAGCTTAATGATGATCAAGGATGAGATAAGTTTCCTAAACGTTCTAAGTTTGAGCTTGTGACTATGATGCTCATTATAGTTTAGGCTTGTTGACCTCTTCGAAACGTTCGAGGAGGTGATAAAACATGAAACGTTGCTCTTTACGTAGTTCATGTATCAACCTTTCAACATGTTTACAATGATAGCAATCCTTGTCATAGTTTTGAATTTCTTGAAGTAGAAGTTCAAGTGAAGTGGGTTGAGGATCTTCAAATGAAGGAGGAATTGGTGGAGGCTCATTAAGTGATGACTCTACAATGTTTGAGGGTGAAGGAAAAGAAGCATCAACTTCCATGTGGTCGGGTGGTTGACTTTGATGTCTTCTCATAATCCAAAATGGACTATTGGGGGGAATGAGAGAGTTTGATATTGGATCAAGTGTTGATTCAACATTTTGATTTTGTTGCTCAATCTTTTCAAGTGAATTTGTTGGTAGTGGCAGAAGGTGAGATGGCCAAGGAGGTAAGTCTTCTACATTGTGAGAGTGTGAAGATGATTGTGAGGTGGCTCTAGGTACTAATGATGTTGGTTGAGTTGTGGAGGGTATGTTTGGTTTAGTAGAGTTTGGTGATAAAATCCTAGTGGGAACACTCTTCTTGGGGATTAGTTTGATTGGTTTCCTTGGTGTAGGAGAGATCCTAGAATTAGTGGACTTAACCGGAGATGATTCGGTTGAGGAAACTTCGTGTATGATCCTAGCAAGTTTCTTGGGTGGTTCTTGAGTGGATGAGTTAGCACTAGTAGCCTTTCTCATGATGAAATGACTAAGGAAGATGGTTGTAATTGCTGATAATTGTGTTTGTGTTTGATGACTAAAGTGTTCTTAGCAATATGGCTTATAAAGGGAAGAACTTGGTAAGTGCATTTAAGACTTAAGCCACTAAGATTCTTAGAGATGTGATGATTAACATGCACAAGGTTGAAGTTCAGAGTTTCACTGATCTAGGAACTCATTTAAGATGAGATGGAGTGTTTGAGTTAGGAAGATGAGTTGAAATGATTGTTTTTGCAAGGTTTGACATAAACTGTCACCCGAATCCCACGGTTCCCTCACTGGAGGGATCCGTCTAGGCTAATCCTAAGGATCCAGCTCTCAGCAGTTATGACAGGTTAGAAATCAAGTTTCTAAAAGCTAGATCCTATATTATTTTGAGTGTTTCAGTCCTCCTAAGTTCCTAAGATGAGGGTACACTTGAATGATCAGGAGTAATGAATGTTGTAGCAAATGAATGCTTTTTATGGAAGGAAGATGGGACTAGATGACTACCAATGGATGTTCAAGGATAACACTAAGGGTTTTGGTGGTGTCAAGTCATAATAAATAATCCTAGAGATCAGATTTTAGCTTGAGGTGAAATTTGAAAAATCCTTAAAAATTACAAGAATTGAAAAACTAATTTTTGACCCACTTTGAGATAAAGATGACTAGAAACAATTTCCTAAAATTGTTCAATATGTCCACTTAGGTGTTTTGAAAGATAAGAAACAATTTGTGAGTGTTGAAGCGGAAATATGGTGAGGTTTGATGTGTTGATAAATCAAGAGGCATTTTGACTAAGATCTTAAGTAAGCCATAAATGAGTCTAAGCCTTTCTTATCCTTGAAGTGGACTTAGTTGGGTTCTAATATCATATGTTTAGCTAATGTGATGTTATCTAGAAAGCTATCTCGATGTAAGGGATGCTGTATTGCTGATCTGATGTCACGGATCCCACGGTTCCCTCAAGGGAGGGATCCGTCTAGGCTAATCCTAGGGATCCGGCATTTGCATCGTAATCTTCACAGAATTGATGTGCAGATTTTTGCACACTAATAAATCGTTAAGCTAAGAAATAAGAACAAGCATGTCATCACAAAGCACCACTTATAAAAGCATGATAAAGTAACAATAACCAAATTACACAAACCAAGATGCTAAAACGTAATCATCCATACATAAAATAAAAGAAAATAAGCATATTCCTATTGTCTCTTTCGTCAATCCTTTTTTTTCCTTTTTGGCGGCTTAGTGAGATTGTAAGCAAGGTTTTGAATCATGCCCCTCAATTTTTTGAATTCCGCGGTTTCGTTTGGAATGGTTGGAAGTTGTTCGTAGTAATCAAAGGGTTCCAATTTGATGTTGGCTATGGGGTCGACATCTTCTTCTTCTTCATTTTCTTCTTCATTTTCTTCTTCTTCTTCCGAGGAGTCTGAGAGAGCTTTGGGTTTCTTTCCATTGACCTTGAAGCATTTAGAGGGTATTTTGGTAAGAGGTACCATTACATGATCGGCAAGGAAATGATCATTGTTGATAGGGGATGGTTGCAATGCACTAACATACTTACAAAGTCGTGTTAGGAGCATACCATATGGAAGTACCATGTTGGAAACTTTGAATACCCCAGCCATTTTCCTTACCATGTAATAGGAGAGATTAACTGGCTTTTGGTGAATAAGACAATAGATCATTTGCACAAGACATGCGTTTGGATGATCTTTGTTTCCAACTAGGCTTATGATGTTTTCTCTACGGATTTCGTCCCATTTTCTATACATGGGATGGATTTCGAAAAGTTCCATTTAAAAAGGATTACGGTGAATGAGTTTCTTGTTTCGGTCAAAACGGGATTGTCAGCTCTTATTTTGAAAATGGTGTCTCGGATGGTTTCGGGTTCATCAAGAGGAGTATGGTACATTGGTTTAGAATCAAGTGCAAGGTTTTGAGTGTTAATTGCCCAATCTTGAGAGTACATACAAATTCCTTCACAAGGAATGCGAAAAATTTGAGCAAAGGTGTTGAGAGGAAGAGTAAAGTTTCGTGTATTGATGATGAAAGCGATTGAAATGCTATCATCGACGTTTCGAATGATCCTAATGCTTCTATAAAACTCAAATATGATGACCGGACAAGTTTGTTCATCAATGTCAAGAAGACAATCAAAATTGATTGCCGAGAAGACTTGACGAATGTCGGTATCCTCAAGGAAACATTCCTTGATTACACGACCTTCGTGGATAAGTCGTTTTTCGAGCTTTTTGAAGACCTTGCGATCTGTTTTTGAGAATTCCTCATTTCGATAATAATGAGTAAGGTAATGGACGGTATCATGATGATCTTGTTGAGTGGCTTTAGGCATGGTTGGTCCTAAAAACACAAATTTTTTTAATTAGGTAAGATTAGTTGAGGTGGGTTTATGATTTTGATTTGTATTAACAATGTTGTGAACACAATGAGAACTTAGTTATGTTAAAAACCCCTTTTCATGATTAATTTTGAAAAACCCTAATTAAACTAATTAATTAGAGATTTGTGAAACCATAAACCCTAGAATGAGGATGATGAAAATTAGAACAAGTTAATGTAATTACTTACAATGGTGTTCTAGGAAGGAATACTTGAGAGTATGGAATCCAATGAGGATGAAATCAGTGGTTTGGTCGTTTTTGTGTTATGTGAGTAGAGGGAAAAATATCAGTGGTGATTTTTTGAAAGCGTATAGTTGAGTTCTGTTCCACGGTTCCTCCAGATCCCTTGTATTTGGGATCTGGCTAGTACAACTAGAGGGATCCGCCATCGTGGACGAGAAAAAGGTTGTTTGGCATTATTTTTGTAGTAGGCTTATAAACTAGCTTACTAAAAAATAGTTTGGAGGAGGTATTAGATGAAGATTGTTTTTGGATGACGGGTTTTGATGAATCACATATCGAGGGTTCATATGTGACAACGACGTTAGTTTGACAAATCAAAAGGAATACTATTCCCGATGATGAATAAGACGGAAAAGTGACGAAAGAGACTTCTAACGATGCTAGTAATTATTAAACAAAGAGAACTACGAAATAAATTAAACTCATGTAATCTATCTAATGAAAAGTAAAACATACCTCTATGCTTCTTGGTTTGGCATAATACCAAAAATACTTCATGAGCTTTTAAAGTAATCCTTTGTACTTGGTGTACGTAAGTTGTGATTACTTTTTAGATCCTTCCTTGAATGTTGACTTCATTATTCTTTGAATAGAGATGAAGATTTTGGAGAGATTCTAGCATGAAGATTTCTTGAAAACAAAAATTGTTAGGATGATCTATCAATGTCCAACAAAATGATTTAAAAGAAAATATGACTTTAAAAAAAAATCTTCTTTGTAGTTTTCAAACATACACGGATCGTATCAAGTCTTTAAAATACAACATACTTTAAGAAACTTGGTAACGAAGCTCTGATGCCAATTGTGGAAAACTAGAAGGGGGTTGAATAGTTTTACCAATTTAAAACTTCCTTTTAAATATTTAGATCGACTTATGTCAATCTATTTGGTTGTTTATGTTGGACGTTGATAGATAGATATATAAACGTGTAATGAAAGATAAGGAGTAAGAAGCACATCACCACGACACAAGTATTTATAGTGGTTCGGCTACAAGGACACCTTCCTTGCCCTACTCCACTCCCTGAGTTACCTACTCGAGAGTTCATAAACACTACACCAACTCCTTATAGAGGAGAAGCCTTCACAATGTCGCTTAACCTTTTTCCGGTACAAAGCTAAATACCGAGTTCCTTCACACCAAGGCGAACCACACCTAACACAACGTTGCCTACCCTTTATACAGTGCTAGGCTAACCACCGAGTTCTTTCACACCAAGGAGAACTAATCCTATCACAACGTTGCCTACCCTTTATTAGGTACTAGGCTAAGTACCTAGTTCCATTACTATGGAGGAACTACTACCCTTCACAACACAACACCTAATATCAAGGAGATCCACTCCTTGTTACAACACCATCAAGGATATCACCATACTTGGAAATAAAAAAAATACTTATATGTATAACGATGCACCTCATCGATTATACGACCTAGGCATTCTTCCCAAATGCCACTTGATTTGATTCATAGGCATCCTTCACTAATGCCTTTGACACAACGCTTGGCACCCTTCACTAATGCCTTCGTCTTGACACCTTTATCATTCTTCACTAATGCTTTTGACATGGACGATAAGCACCTTTCACTAATGCTTTCATCTTGACACTTTTGGCATCCTTCACTAATGCCTTCAACCCAACATCTATGGAGGAAGAAAGAACTATCAACAAGAGAACTTTAGTTGTCTTGATGATGACGAAACATGGCAACTCATGGACTTGAGCTTGCTCGTCTTCAAGAAGTGGTGATCTTGCCTTTAAGAGGAACCTAGAGAATCACACAAGAACAAAAGACAAACTACATAGATCACTTGGATCTGAGGTTAGAGGGCTATAATACTTGGGGAAGTATGTGTGTAAAGTGATGAGTAGAAAGGAAGAAATGGCTCTCTATTTATAGAGGAAATTTTCTACTATTCCCCGGATCCCGCGGATCCCTCCCACAAGGGATCCGGCTAGCACAAAGCTAGGGATCCGTGGGACGCTCCTCTTTGCCCATGGGTATTTTTGGTTATGGGTCATGGGTTGATCCATGGTTTTCTTTTTAGATACAATGTATCTCACGGATACCATGAACTTGGTTAAGTGGTATATATAAAACCATGGGTTATGGGTCAATACCATTTGCTAGTTTTTACCCATTTAGTATATACTTGTTTTTACCCATTTTAGTATATACTTGTTTTTACCCATTTTAGTATACTTAGTTTAAGTATATGCTAACCCAATATGTAAACACTAGTTGTTGTACATATGTATCTAATTCATAAAATCACTTATACTTGTTTTAGTGTTTTATGTGAAAACGTAAGTGTGTTAGAAAACTATTTACTCAAACTATTTACGTATTCTATTTGTTTCGTTAAAATGATTTTACGTTTGTTATCAACAAAACATTAGAAGATCGTAAAATATAAATAAACGTTTTTATGACTTATTTGTATTAACAGAAGACATAAAAAGTCAATTTCTTTTCGATACGTTATAAGTCTTTGAACAATTCAAGGACTTCATGTACATGTCTTAACAAGAAGACATAACAGGTTACCGTCTTACTTTACATTACAATTCATGTTTGTGTCTTTACAAAAATACATAAGCATATTTAACTAAAGTAATTATGAACGCCAACTCTTGGCTTCAAGAGTAATTTCACGTTAATTGCTTACTTCATGTTTATGTCTTTACTAGAACTCTAGAAGGCATAATCATAATGGCTAAACCATTTAGTGAATGTGATGAAGTAACATTTCATTACTTCTTAACACTTGTTCTAAATATGGCAACATACATTTTATGTATATAAGTCCTAGTAGAATATTCTAAATAGGGCAACATACATTTTATGTGTATAAGCCCAAGTAGAATATTGGGTTTCTTACCTTGAGGTTAATAAAAACCATTAGTCATATTGTTATATATTATACCTTGCACACATTTAAGATTTCTCCAACTTGTGCAGGGCACAATATCATGCAGGTATATAAACAACACTACACTAGTTTGTTTATGTAGACCATATGCCAGTGTCATAGATAGAATATAATTTAAGTTAAACTCAAATCATATTTGCATTACAAGCATATATATAACTTGTAGTTTAATAAGCGATCGTGCATGGCTATTTTATAGATAACATTTTAGGAAGCGACATCTTATAGAATAATAAGCAATGATTTTTACAAAACTATGAAGTTTATATGTGGAAAGTGATGTATTATTTCAAGGCAAGCCAGAAATAAAATGGGTCACTTACAAGGTGAAAAAGCTCATAGCTCCTACTGAGTTAGACAACATTAGATGTATGTCATTATCAGTAATAAAACGCATAACTCCCGCCGGGTTAGACAACATTATAAGTGTTCCTTTGCTAGTGAAAAGAAATTAGCAATTTATGTACTTTCCTACTCTCTTTGAATGTCCACACATTATTGTAAATGATCCTCATAGAGTAGTAACATGTACTTAGGTATTCAAGGGAGTATATAGTATATAGATGATGGACTAGCTATCTATGATGTTATTTAATGTTAGGATCCAAATATTATTGTGTTGATGATTCGGGTGGTCTTGGATGATCAAAATACATGTTTACCATTTTAGAGAGAGAAAGTAGAGAGAGGGAGATTTCTTGGTAGAGACTTGGTTCACAAAAGTTGTAAGGTTAGATTGAAAAACTCCACCCCTTCCATGGATGGAAGGGGTATTTATAGTTACAAGAAATACGACCTCCTAACGGCCTGTGGATCAGGTATACAGTGGGTAAAGACCCATCCTTCCTCCACGGTGTTGCACTAAGCTATACTACGCTACAAACTAATAAATAAACTACTAAATAACGTAACTAATGACAAGTCTACGAGCTAACTTAAGCTAGATAACATTTGGGGTGACCGACTCTTCACTATGGAATTTTCTAATTCCTAACAATCTCCCCCTAAGGGAGGTCACCCCATGTTTTACATTTTGAATCCTAGCATTCTATACTTGACTTTGTTCTTGAGCTCGTAGACTTCAATTCTGCAATCTTTGTGCTTAAGCAGTGCATCTTCAAAGTACGAATGCTTTGTACTTTAAGTGGAGGCCTTTAACTGATCCACATCTTTGATGATCTTCGAGCTTTCATTGAGATCATCAGCCACATCAAATCTCTCTGGATCATCCATAGTTGTGTTGCCTTCATGTGATGTTGTGACTTTTGGACCGACATGCTCACACTTTTGAATCATGACATCTTTCCATCGGAGTAGCGGAAGCCTTACTTGTTCATGATATTTGCGCGTGAAGCGAAGCATAGTATGAAATATCGAGCCGGTTATGTAGATATGCACCGGTCATGATTTCTTCAAATAAGTGTGGATCTTTGTGAGCATGCGCCTTTGGATTGACTCCTCAATTACGATCATTTCCGCAACCGTCCAAATGTACCGCAAACAACGTTAGCAATAAAACACTCGAAAGTGTCTTTGATCACTTTCGTTGAATTGAGGTACATGGCCCATGGTTCCCGCTGATCGGTACAAGTCTTTTGTGATCGTAGGATTCCGAGGAATCTCCTTGACAGGGTTTCGCAGTTGCTCTAGCTGTTCTCAAACCGAACGTCTCAAAGAAGACAACACGGAGTGAGTGAACCAGCAAATTGAGATTCACGATTGATGAAAATGATTTGAAAACAATCGCGTATTGCTTAGAAGAAAGAGTTTTGCAATATGACGAAGGTTTTATGAGAAAGATCAATTTTCAATCAAAATACTTTTTGTATTTAAAAGAGTACACATTCGACGTGCTAGAGAAAAGAAGATTTGCACATCGAACGGTTTTTCTAAAAGTATTTTTTCAATCAGAGATACTTTTGTGTTTGAAAACATAAGTACACATTCGATGTGCTAGAGAAAAGAAGATTTGCACACGAACGGTTTTTCAAAAGTATTCGTCAATTCCATTCCTGGACCAAGGTTGATTCACGAGTGAATCGCCCCATCGTTTCTATCCAGTTGTCACATGGTTGATCTATAGACTAGATCTCACATGCCACCTACCAGGAGCTTGTTTGATGTTGGCTCCAGAAGGCTTTCCATCTTCATTGTGAATATGTATGCATATCACTCGATGTTCCGCAATACCACAAGGATAATGCGTAGGACTCTCAATATATATATTCTTACTTTCCACATTATGTGAAGCGACAAGTCTTCAAGAATAGTATATTAATGAGATATTGTGGATGATCTCTTGGCTCTAGACTCAATAGTGCACATTTGGTTCCTATGCTGAAGACTAGGGAGAGGGTCTCCTTCTTCAATATCAACTATCTCTAAAAGAAAGTCGATAGATTATGTAGGTTCCCGTGAGAATGAAACAAGCCCTTTTAAGAGGAACTTGAGTAGCTTGGGAAGTCTAGTGCGATGTCACTTTGGGTCCATGACGCCTTGTCTTCAATACCGGAGTTACCTAAGTAACCACCGAGCATATGTATTGAACCGGTTTTCGCCCTAAGGTTGAATAATTTGAGGGCTATTTCTTTTCACCCCTTTTCACATTCAATTCTTTTTCATTCTTCAACCCCTTGAGTGCTTACCGAGACTTCATAACTAGAACCTTGTTGGGTTTATTCCATTACTAGCTTTCTCGGTCCAAGACTCTTCCCATATCTTACTTTTCTCCTTTTTTCAATATACCTAAGGACTCTACACTATCTAGTGGATTGTCCTGGTAGATCCCTCCGCTCTGGCGGATCGTGGAAACGAATACCTAACCTAACCATCCTTATAACTCCATGCATAAAGTAAATTGGTCGGTCTTTGGTACAGCTTCTTTCCTTCTCGAAACCAATTGAAAAATCATTTGAAAAACAATCAAGGTACTTGTGATACGAGATCAAAGCATTTTGTACCTTAATAGTTTTGATCATTTAGAAAACCTCCCCCTCAACATGTGCATGTGATTTAGAAATTGTTTAGCACATGGAGGCAAGAGGACTTTGAAATATTTTCTTTGATCACAATTTTCATAGAAAAAGCCATTTGATTTTCTTTGGTAAATTCTCCCCCTCAATATGTGCATAGGATAAGAGAAATCATTTTAACACATAGAGGCAAGAGTTCTTTTGAAGCACATCCACGAACACACAAGCCATTAAGAAACCATTTAAAAACTCAATCAAGGTACTTTATAAATCACTTTAAAAAGCTTTCGTACCTCGATAGTTTGTTTGCTCCCCCTCAATATGTGCTTTGAGATTCGAAAGCGTTTAGCACATATAAGAGAGCAGCCTGCACAATTAAATCAAAACGATCACCTTTTATCAAATTTCATTATTAAATCACAAATTCTCCCCGATCAAAAATATCAAACCCTTTGAGATTTTGGATCCCAAGTGATTTAATTAGGTTTAGAAAACATGGGAGAAAATGTGGCTTGGTTTAAATACTCATCATGTTTTTGGATAAATCCTCCTCCTCAACATGTGCATTGTGTATGAAATCGTTTGGAACATGGAGGCAGGAGTGCCTTTAAAGGACTAAAACCAATTCCATTTAAAGCAGATAAGAGATTTACCTCACGATCTCTACCCCGATCAAAATTTCAAACCTTTTGAGATTTGTGATCCCAATTGATTTAAATCATTTAAAAGATTTTGGGGAAAGACGTGGCTTGATTTAATTTTGAAAAATGACAGATAAGGACCATTTTAAGACATTAAAGATTGTTAGTGTCGGGTATGATTGTTTTAAGAGATCTTTTAGGTAAAATAAAACAATTTCACAATCAAACAAGAACAGAAAAATTTCATTTTGAAAGATCTTGATTCTAAAGAAAATCATACCATGACATAACATTAAATCTTTAGATCACCACTTTAATTTCGTACAAACGGACTCTTTTGAAGATATATTGTTTGAAAATATTTTAAATTAAATCACTCTCCCCTCAATCGATGACCGAAGTCGATAATTGAGTGACTTAAATTTTGATAAAATGAAGTCCGGTGATTTACAAAATTTAGTCCAATATATTTTCAAAACAATATTTTCCATTTTCAAAAACACTACATTGCAAAGTTTTAGAAAAATGGTATCATCACAATTATCACGCACAAAGATACATTAGTGGTTGAGAAGCTTAGTTGTTGTTGCTTTGTAGGGTTTGGAAGAAAACCCTCTGCATATGCAAGTGAGACTTCTTCTTATGTTGCATTTTGAATGCAAACCGAGGTCAAATTAAGCTCGCTTTCTTCAATCACTTAGAAGAAAACCATATCTTTGATGGTGACCTCTTACGTTGCATTTATGCCAACTCTCCATTGAAGTCAAATTAAGCTCTGTTTCTTCATTTGTCAACCCAAGATATAGTTACCCTTTCCTTTCGGCATCCAATCATCTTCAATTGTGGGATCCGGATCGGGAACATTCTTATATACCAATATACGTGCATACGTTAGTGAACACACATCGATATATATGGTGGTCGACAACACCCATAACAACAATTGACTAATAAAAGTCAATGCAACATATCAATCAGATCATATAAATGTATGGGAATAATGTGTTCATCAAACTCTAATAATCTAATCCTAGCAATCATATCCTAGGCACCTAGTCCTTCAACATAGGTTAACATCATTTTTAATTAAGCATATTAAGAAAGCCCGTTAGAAGATGTAAATTTGAAAAACATTATCCCCCTCAATCCATGACTCATTTTATGAAAAATTTAAAAGCGCTGAAGTCATTGATTGAGTTTTCAATTTTACAAAAACTCTGAATCGGATAGTTTTTAAAGCAACTCATTTTCCACCGTTTTTGAAAACAACAAATATTTTTCTGAAGAATTTTAGACGGAAAAACATTTGTGTAGGAACAGCAGTCCTTCGACATACTTTCCTCAATATGTTTTAGGATAAGTGCACGAAATATTTGAAAAATGGTTTAGCGCAACACTTTCCTCTCTTGAAGAACGGGTTGCTATCTGAAATAATAGCAAGCCATAGTTTTAAGCACGGGTCACAGTCTGAAATAACTGCAAGCCTTATTTTTAGACATGTTTAGAAAGAAATATTTACACCTCCTGCTCGAACTTCATCTATGGTCCCGTGCCATTATTGAATGACATTTCTAAGACCGCATATGTTATCGATACCAGAAGACATGTCTTGAAAAACATATTTTTGGTATTTTTCAAATTTTCTGATTTTTATGGGTTTTAGAAGGTTTTATATTTTTCTATTTTCTTTTTCTTGGTTTTATATTTTTGTATTTTGTTTTTCTGAATAATATTTACAAGGATAGATTAGATGATATAGTTAAAGAAGATGATGATACGAGTACCGAGATAAGGATATCGAGAGCAAGACGTAGAAGATAGAAGTCATCAACTCTTAAACATTCACCACCAAAGCTTCTAGGGCTCTTGAATCGAAGAAAGAAATTGAACCATCTGAAAGTGAGACTTTGGTAGCTTCCCCCCAAACCGAAAATCCTTTAGGTGAGCGATTGAAGCTCTATTTCAAGCTTTCCTTAGCCAGGTGTACAGAGAAGCACACCATTATCATAAATCCCGATGCTCCTTTCAAGAATAATCACCGTGATTCTTAGTTCGAGGTTATATCATCAACATGAAGAACAACACCGTATCATCCCACACATAATACAATCTTCTCAAATTTCTTTTTCTACTGACGTCTGAAGCAATCCATTCCAAAAGGTGTCAAGAGACCACTTCCCCAACGTAGTTGAATTGATGCATCAGTCTTAGACTAGAGCTCACGAACCCGAATACACATACAAGACAAAGAAACTTATACCATCAAGTAGCGATTAAGTCCAATAGCCAAAGAATAAACCCGATGTATACTTTTCTCTCCCCTTGAAGAAAGTGTATGAAGCTCAAGAACCCAAAGTACCCGAATGCCCAAAGAGAATAACCGATAACATTGAAGAAGCAGGCCAGATCAGATTATCTCTGGAGGACTATCTCTGCGGATTTCAACTCGAATAAGTGATTATATCTCAATCACCGATTAAGAACTCAAGTGAAACAAGGCGTCCCCAATGTACACAATCTTCTCCCCGATGATTGTGATAACATCAAAATCATCACACACTTGTGTACCTCTTTCATCTTCGGAAACTAACTCTTCCATCACTTCCCCACATAGTTGGAATCAGAATACTAAACGCCTTGATGAGTAAAACCTTGAGTTTCTCTGCGGTCATGACATTTGTTTTCCGGGATATCTTCAATCACTTAGAAGAGTTAAGTTCATCAAGTTTACTCGCCATGAGTCAAACCTTGAGTTTCTCTCATGTAATAACATTTGTCTTCTCGGGATATCTTCAATTACTTAGAAGTATTAAGTTCATCAAGTTTACTCGCGTTTAGGTAGGTGTCTCCTTCCCCTTTTGGTTTTGATACTTGAGATCGAACTCATTGTAAGCCCGTTTACTAGAAATCATTTGAGAAGAACATCATTAGCTCATATGTATCTGAGAATCAACTTGTCGAGAATGTGAGCAAGTCTAATTGGGGATTAAATTTGACTTTTCACTCTCCCCCAATTAGTGCTCTCCCTAAACCGACAATCGTTTGATAACAACCCGTTAAGAAGAAGTCTTTAGATCGTTAAATGCAACTCGTCTTTAGTCTTCTAACATATAGCGAGAAAAGTAGAAACATTTGTAGACTCGACCTTTTTCAAGATTGTCCAGTTGGGGATTAGATAGTTAACATCTTCAACTCACCAAAACACAAGAACATCACCAAAAGGCATCCCAATTAACTTACATCTTGCAAATCCCCTTAATTAAGATCCTCCCAATCAAACAAGAACATAAAGATGTTCATCAAGGAAATCACAATCAGGCCGCATGGCGAACACACGAAATAGTAACACCAAGCAAACAATCACATCAAACAAGAACAGAAGGTTGTTCGGAATCATCATGTTGATGTGCACGTGAAGCATTAACCAGAAGCACTTTGTCAATAAACTCATATCAGCTTGTGAAGATGTCAACTAACGGCTCTTAGAAGAAGCACCATGTAAAGATGACCCGATAAGAAGAAGCTCGGTTCTTACATGAGTTTGGAGCCGTTTGACCATTTATTCTCAAATATCAATCAACCATGCAGAATGATCATACTTCTTCTCCCCCTCAAGAATTGCATACGAAGTTGCCATTCTTGATTAAACAAGTGATTATCATCCAAATGTATTCTATTCACACTTCTCCCCCGCAAAATAAGCACATGATGTCGCCATCTTCATTATAATCGAGAAAGTGGAATCAGAAAACAATCAACAGTAGCCCGGTTCACTTGAAGAATTAGCGCATGGAAAAAGTATGAAGCATGTTGATGAGTATGGTCATAATAAGAAGATTTCTCTTCTTCAGAAGATAAAGCGCACTGAAGCGTACACTTTTCTTTTCTTTGGAGAACGAGGCTTGAACTAAAGTATTCAAACGTCATAAGAAGATTTCTCTTCTTTAGAAGATAAAGTGCACTGAAACGTACACTTTTCTTTTCTTTAGAGTACGAGGCATGAAATGATGTGTTCATACGTCATAATCTCTCTCTTTTCAACTCTCTTAGCAAAACATGTAATCATCACCATTATCATTCAGTAGGCTCTTTGTAGTGACAGCTGATGGAGATAGCCCAATATGATGAATTTGACCACAAGTAAACTAACCCAAACTTGTGACTTAAACTTGCACATATGTAACAAAGAGCGGTGCCGAGACTTCATGCCCATTTGAATCTCTAAGTACTCTATACTCTTCATCCAACCAACCATCAAGTAATAGACGTACATCACCTCTTGAGAATCCACAATTCAATGTGACACTAAGCACTACAACGTAACTCCTTTAAGTGATAGTTATTTTGTGGTGATAAGAGCCCAATTCCCCCACGTGGTAAAAGGAAAAGACTCCAAAAAATAACTAGATTTCCAAGTCTTCGTTTTTAGAAGCAGCTCGAACAAGGATCTCGAAGAATCTTCATCCAACCATCCCGATACCTTCAGATACTAAGTACACTCGCCCGTGATATTTCACTTCAACCTCAAATAAATAATAGTGAATTAACTCCGTTGTCACATATTCTTGGTTAAAAGCTCAAATCTAGCCTCCTTTGACGCTTTTAAGTGAACTCGATAATGGTTTCATCCGACCATGGTTTAATGAGCATAACCCCGTAACACCATGTAATAACCAAAGCGCCATGAAGACACCCAAACACACCCAATTAATGAAGTACACCCTTTATCCCTTCTTTGAAGTAAACCGTAGCACCGATCAAGTAAGATCCAGAATTACACTTTGTCTTCTCCAAGATGGTTCCATCATAACGGGATTTTACAACTCTATGGTTTAAACCGAGAAATAGTTTCTTTCGCATGATTTTACAAAACCAAGAATAAACCGTAAGATAGATCCGGAAATGCACTTTACAATTACCAGGATGTTTCCACTGTCACGGGATTTTACAAGTCTATGATTTAAACCGAGAAATAGATTCTTTCGTGGGATTTTACAAAATCAAGACAAAACCGTAAACAATGTTAGCTTGAATGTGTTACGACAACTTTGGTTTCGGTGAATATCTGTTTTAGGGGAACATGTAGCGGTTCATCAACGGTTCATTAACCAACATCATTAACCATCCAATCAACACCTTGGAACACACATCATTCACGCTTTCTGTCGGCTATTGTAGTGACCATATTGAGAAGTAAACCCGATATGCCAAACTTGATCATGAAGTGAAAATCCTCTGATTTGTTACTTAAACTTGTACTAATCCTTGTGAAGAAGAAACAGTGTACCCAATGTACAAAACCTCTTGACATTCTAAACTGAGTGAGACACCGAAGTGATAGCTACGTTGTGGGTTAAGTGAGAAAGAATCACAAACGTAACGAAATAGCCAAGTCTTCATCACCCTCTATAAATGCCCAAACAAGTTATCATAAGTAAACTCATCCGAAAAACCTCACTTCAAATCCAAATAGGAGATATCGTCCAAACAACCCCGTAGTCACCCTAGTTTCAATATCAATTCAAGCCGAGACATAATAATCACTGTGAAAGTGTATAAACCAAAGTATCAAATTGTATAGCACAGCAAATCTCATCATTACACCAAATCACATATAAATGATCTAATTTAGAGAAGCCCATCTGTCCAACATCCAAATCCTAGCCCGATTCACGAATGGATCCAATACAAAGTCTAAAACCAAAAATAAGCACCCGATCCAAAATTGTGCATTAAACTCGATCTGATCCAATAGTGGTTTACAAGTTACTGTCCAAATGTGAACATCAAACTTATTTCCAACTCAATTCCAGCAATCCATTGGTCTCAATGTGAACTTGGAATTTCAATATTAGATCACGGATAACAAATATTAGACAAGAATGCAAATATGAGATTTCAGTAATGATGTCAGTTCAATCGTATGATATTCAGCCCAGTTGTGATCCAATATTCAGCCCATGTTTGATCCAATCATCAAGCGATTTAGACACAATGTCTAAATTATACACGTTTGGTCCATATACCCGGTCCAACTACTAAACACTCAAACCCCAATACTCAGTGTATAAGACACAATATCACACCAAACGTTACCCTAATCACACTCCTTCAAACCCTAAATATTCTCATCTCAAAAAAATATCCGCCCCCCACCTTAACGTTTCTCTCTCAAACCCAAGTCTGAATACTCACTTACGACCAACGCCTCTTAATCAATTCAAAGATCATAAAGATAACTCTTCAATCACGAACAAGCACGTGCAAACATATTCTTTCCTTTGTTGACCTTGCCACAGGGATGGCATGGGTCCATCGTTAATACCACAGGGATGGTAACGAGATAGACACATGGCTTCAAGGTAGGTTTTTTGTTGTTATGTTTTCGATTGAACGAATGACGGAGATTACTTATTAGTTATTTTCCCTATCACTTGTTATTTGGATAGAATCACAAACTAATATCAATGAAGACATTTGTTCATCTCATGTGTGTTGCCCCAGAGGCTTGATGTCACCATATAAAGTTGAGACGAACATATCTGAGAACTTGTAAAGCGATATCCATTTGTTTATTTTCTTTCATTTAACCGAACAAGAGGAGAGAATGAAACCCTAATGGTTTTGATCTTTCTTCAGTTTGTTTCGAATATTATCACAACCTTTGGATCGATGATGGTTGAGGTTCTAACCAACAAGATCTACCAAGATCTGGTAAATGGTTGGAATGAAACTGAGATCATTAGAATGATATGGTCTTGAAGATCATGATGTTAACTCTTTCATAATCTGTTTCGAGTCTAGGTCTAGAGATGTGTTTGATATGGGTTTGAAGTTAGGATAGATTGTAGCTTGATGTTGTTGGAAGTGGTATTCGGAACTGTTTTGGTTTATTGGATATCTCGTTTTCAGTTTACATAAGCAAGGACTGATGATGGTATAATACTGAGGTCGTGGTTTTTGTTTAACATGAGGTCTTAAAGAATGGATCTGTTTTTGTTTTGTTCTTTTCGAATTCTTGTACTAAAAATGGACCAATGATGGGTTTTGTTGAACCTTAGATCGAGTCTGTTTTGGTATATGGAGGTAATGGTCGAGGTCAAGGTTCAGTCATTCTTCTTCTTCATTTCTGCCACCAAGTCGCTAGACTAAATAGTCAAGTCACTAAACAAAGTTTTCAAAATAACTCGCTACTTGATAAATATCAAGTCGCTACCATCATAGTCATAAGTCGCTAGCTGAAAGATATCAAGTCGCTAGCTTTATCTGTAATCACAACTCGCTATCTTCTTAGCAAACAAGTTGCTAAGACTTTTTGACTCAAAAGTCAAAACAATAACTCGCTAAATGAGACCAGGTCGCTAACTTAATGACAAGTCGCTGCACTTGTAAATACAAGTCGTTAGGTAGAATAGACCAACTCGCCAACAAGAATATATGTCCATTTGACATTTTGGCCGAGTATTCGATACAAAACCGTCCATATTCAAAGAAACCCAGAAAATAGTCATAAAAATTGCATCTTTGACCCATTTTGACCACTCAAATCTGACTAGATACATATGTAACCGGCGCTATATAAACTTTCATATTTGGCTGAGTTTGACCATAGATAACAGACTTTGACCACAAAAGACCACTTTGACCCAAAACATAAACTGATATCATTTACCCAAGTCGCTAGAATGAATAACATGGCCAGAAGTTTAGCACGTGAAGAATATAAAAAACATTTTCATACCACCTATCAAAAATGTTATAAAACAGTTTTAGACCACAATAAAATGACCATATCAATCAATCTTAAAAAACATATAAATGAATTCATCAAAAACCGCATAAAATCGTGTGTCAAACCACAAGAATCACCATAAACAACACAACACAATAAACCTGGCTCTGATACCAATTGTTAGGATCCAAATATTATTGTGTTGATGATTCGGGTGGTCTTGGATGATCAAAATACATGTTTACCATTTTAGAGAGAGAAAGTAGAGAGAGGGAGATTTCTTGGTAGAGACTTGGTTCACAAAAGTTGTAAGGTTAGATTGAAAAACTCCACCCCTTGCATGGATGGAAGGGGTATTTATAGTTACAAGAAATACCTCCTAATGGCACTGTGAATCAGGGTATCTCGTGGGTAAAGACCCGTACTTCCTCCACGGTGTTGCACTAAGCTATACTACGCTACAAACTAATAAATAAACTACTAAATAACGTAACTAATGACAAGTCTACGAGCTAACTTAAGCTAGATAACATTTGGGGTGACCGACTCTTCACTATGGAATTTTCTAATTCCTAACATTTAACTTGAAAAATTGGCATGTAATTCCTCCTTTATTGGCCTACTTTGCCACAAGGGTGTGTAACACCTTTATTAGATTGAAGCAAATTTCTAGGTAGACATGCTAGTTTTTGCCTTCACCACTTTTATGTTTATTTACATTTCCATTTTCTAATTATGGAAACTCACAACATGTCTTAAAGAGTTCAAGACGTTATCTTATATGTTTCAAAACATTACAAAACCGGAAATTAGGTTATTAAATCGATTTGAAAGAATAAGATGTGCAATCATACTCAACCATTTGAATTTTGCAAGTCATTACGATTTCTTGAGTAAGTTTGTAATGAATTTTGCAAGTAGCTTTCTCGAGCCAGGAAAAAGGATAAAACAAATATTCTTATTCTAGCTCTCGAACAAGGAAAAAGGATAGGAGTGAGTCTCTCTCTCTTTCTTACAAGGAAAGGAGACTTGGTTTGTCTTCTTCAAGAAAGAAAAAACACTTGTTCTTGTTCATGTTTGCATTAATACCTTTATAAGAATTTACAAAGTTCAATTTTAGTATTTTCGATAATTATCCTTTTTAAAATTAACTACCCATGTTTATGATGAAAAAAAATATTTATGAAAAAGGCTAAGATCCACATTGAGCTTCTACTATCACATTAGTTGATCTGCTAGATTCAATTGGTAGGCGACGTCACTAATTACATTGCATGTGCAATTCTTAGATCTTTATGGGACCCATGACATCTAGTGTCATGTAAGCAAGTTTAGTCCCGTCTTCGCCTCGGGTTAAGCGTCTCACCTGGTTAACTCGATTAAGTCATCCAATGTAAGAACATGTGAAAATGTCTCTAGGTCTCACACATAGAGGATAACCACCTTGGATTGCAATTCATCTATGTCTTACGCATATGCAAAAGGCAAGTGCAAGTGTCCTCAATCGATTGGACGACAATGACTTAATATGTCACACCCCCAAAATATCGCACCAGAAGATAACCGTGGTATGACTTCATAGAGCAAAGCCACGAGATATAAAAAATGACCTCTACATGATTCGTTTAGGAAAGTAAATGTTCGATTATGGAAATGATGTTTTACAAAGTCATAACCCAAGAGTTCACAAAGTATAAAGAAGTTTTTGTTTTACAACCGAATGTAAAGTATTGCAACAAGTCTTCATCATGATGAAACCACAAAATGTGACTCTAATGCTATGCTCCTTGCAACCCGAGCTAATAAATCAAGGTCCTAAGAAATACATGCAAAAATGTCAACATAAAGTTGGTGAGATCATAGGTCTAAGTAAGTGGAAAACATGGACCATGAGATTTCAAGTCTTGTAACAAATACAACATCCGAAAATGTACTAGTAACTATTGTAACATATACAATATCATGAAAAATATTACTATTGCAATAAGCTCATGACATCGAAGCCTTAATGTGGTGCCTTGCCAAACACCTAGTACTACCTCAAATGAAATGCGTCCGTTTGACATACTTGGTCAAGTGAGAGCTACCAACAACCGGATGGAGGAGTTCAATCCCAATAGATCTATTCATAATATTCACGCTTATTACGTAATTAACAGTTCATGATTATGGGGACTTTTAACGGCAATAGCTGTAACTTAGGTAATACGTAAAAGTTTAAGTACTTGTGTCAATAAGTAAAACAACCAATGAAGTAGTTCAAAATGAATACTAAACAAGTAAAAGCGGGGCTATGAAACTCACGTCAACATAGTAATGATAACGAGAACAAGTACATAAGATTGAATGTAACACAAATGTCCTAACTGTTAGGAACTGGAAATTCCATGTTAAAGTGTCGGTCACCCCGATTATGGTCTAGCATATGTTAGCTCGTAGAAGTGTCATTATTTACGTTATTTAGTAGTTAATTAGTTAGTTTGTAGCGTAGTTTAGTTTAGTGTAACACCGTGGAGGAAGGACGGGTCTTTACCCACTGTATGCCTGATCCACAGTCCGATAGGAGGACGTAGTATTTGTAACTATAAATACCCCTTCCATCCTTGGAAGGGGTGGTGCTTCTTCTAATAATCTAACCTTTACTTTTTGTTAAGCAAGTCTCTACCAAGAACACCCTCTCATCTCTTTCTCTCTCTAAATGGCTAACATGTATTTCCATCATCCAAGACTACCCGAATCATCAAACAACATAAATATTCGATCATAACAATTGGTATAAGAGCCATGGTTGTGTTTGTTTTGATGATTCGTACGTTTTTGTTATGTGGTTTGTGTATGTGTGGATGCGGTTTGATTCGAATGGTGTTTGGAAACTTGTTTTGATGTTGGTCATGCACTTTGATATTTGATATGGTCTCTTAAATCTTGTTTTGGTGTCACTTGAATCTATTGGTTAATGCATGTTTTATGTTGAGTATTTCAAAACTGTTGGGCTTATAAATTCTAACATGTTTTATGCCGTTTGCTACTAAAGTATTTCTGGTTTTTTCAACATGCTTGTTCTTTATTTCTGGAAAAGTTGTTTGTCGCTGCAGTTTTGTGGTCAGATTCTTCATAGAGACTTGTCAAAACCGTCCAGATTCATTGTACCTGTATCCTTAGCGATTTGTCTCAAATGTCTCTTTTGAAAGCAGCGATTTGTCATTTAAATATGTGTTGACCAGGTCAAAGGCGAGTTGTCTCTAATAATGAAGCGAGTTGTGGTTGTTTTTTTTTTGTTCTTTTTGACTTTTGAGTCAAAAATATTTATAGCGACTTGTGGTTTTCATTTGACTATTGAGTCAAAAGATTGAAAGCGACTTATCACAAATTAAGATGTAGCGACTTGTTATTTAACATGTAGCGATTTGTCTCATAACAAGAAGTAGCGACTTGTGTCAAGATGTAGCGACTTGTGTCAAGAAGTAGCGACTTGTCTGAAGATATGAAGAAGATGTAAAAGACCATGACCTCGACCACAATCGTCCATAAAATATACCATTTAACAAACATCAATCAACCTCAGTCATAAGCCATCATTGGTCCATTCAATATCAAAAACCAATAACTCTACACCATTCAATCTCAGATCCGCAACAAAAACTAAACCTAGACAATCGATCAACTCCAATCTCATATCAATTTAAACCTAGACTCGAAGATTAAATGAAAAACAAATGAATCTCAGAAACCATTTCGTTTTTGGTGACATATATATCAAGACCATGGAAAAAGGCCCTCAAAACGATGTGTTCATCACAGATTCAATGTACACTTCTTGGTTAAATGTTCGAATAACAACTGATGAATGAACAAAACCTATTACGGTTTCATCCACTCATTACATTCGATTAAAGAAAAGAAAAAATTAAATACAGATTACTCTTCAAAAGGACTAAATCATTTAGATCTCAGTCAACTATTTTCGTGGTACTCGTAAGTAACATCAAGACCAAGGCCTTATGCACGAAATAGTATTACATCATTGATATTATGGTTCTTTTAAATATCCGATACTTTGAAGAAAAGACAAAACCGTTTAAGATGTCATCTTCTCTTCCTAATCGGTTGTAAGAATCAAACATAAATCTACTGGGATTTCATTTGATCTTTACATTCGTTATTAATCAAAGATTCACATAAATGTAAAACCTACCGTTGAATCACTTGGACTGATCTCTTTGCCGTTCTACACCATTCACCATCCCTGTGGCATTGTTAACAGGCTCAAGCCATCCTTGTGGCGAGCGTGTTTGATCCTTAAAAGAAGTATTGTGCTTGTGAGTTTGATACGTGAGATGAGGTGGGGTCGTTTTTAGGATCTTATTGGAGTGATTCAGTTTGAAGAGGGAGGCGTACTAAATGAGATTAGGGTTAAGAGAAGCAGATATGTGACTGGAATGTGAGAGGCGGATGTTTGAGAGAGTAGTTAGGGATTGGGTGCTAAAGATTAGGGTAAAATGAGTGTGAAGGTTGCGTTTAATACCCCTGATTTTAGGGTTAATGTGATTTGGACTTTACGTTGAGGCAATGGGCAGTAAGATGAACATGGGCCGTTATATTCATTTGGAATAATATGTTTTGTGTCGTGAGTTGTGTTGAGGTGAACTACTTGGGATATTAAGTGATTTATGAGTTATTAACTCGTTAGGTAAAGATTGTTAAAAGGTTCAGATATCTCAATCACCTTAACCGAGTGACATTATGTACATGGGTCGAGTGGAGTTTTATGGGATGAGTTTCACAATGGCCTAGAGACTGAATGATTGGACCGTCATGTTTCCAAATGTTTGGGCCGGCATCACTATTCTTGTCATAGCATGGCTTGTTATGATTAAAACGTGTTGAAACAATTTTGAATTTGTGAGATATCCATACGTTTATTAAGCATGGATGTGAGTGGGATTATGGATAATGTGAAATCAGTGCTAATTTCATACTCCATCTCTTTTGGGTATAAATGTTGTTGGATTGGGTGTACATGATTGAACCGGACACGGACTTGAGTAAGTACATGCTATGACTTGTAGTTGGATGTGTAATATGAGATTTGGGTTATGAGTTTTTTATTATGTGATTTAGCGTGATTCGATGGGTTATGTGGTTTGATACTTTGAGTTATACAATATCACGAAGGTTATTTTGTCACGGCTTTGATGTTTGTAATATGTTGACTACGGGGTTGTTTGGTCGATACTTCTAATTTGGGTTTGAAGTGAGATTTTTCCGGGCACGCTTACTTATTTCGTCTTCATTCTTTCTACCCTTCCGCGAAGATGACTTGTTTGTGCGTTTATTGAGTATGATAAAGACTTGGCTATTTAGTTACTGTTGTATCTCACTTAACCCACAACTTAGCTATCACTTCGGTGTCTCACGCAGTTGAGGATACGTCAAGAGGTTTTGTACATTGGGTACACCGTTTCTTTTTCACAAGGATTAGTACAAGCTTAAGTAACAAATCTGGGGAATTTCACTTCATGATCAAGTTTGGCATATCGGGTTTACTTCTCCATGTTGTCACTACAATAGCCGACAGAATGCGTGAATGATGTGTTTACCAAAGTGTTTATTGGATGGTTGATGATATTGTTGATGTTGGATAATGAACCGTTGAAGAACCGCTGCATGTTCCCCTAAAACAGATATTCACCAAAACCTAATTTGTCATAACACTTTCAAGCTGACATTGTTTACGGTTTAGTCTAGATTTTGTAAAATCCAGCGAAAGAAAATATTTCTCGGTTTAAATCATAGACTTGTAAAATCCCGTAACAATGTAAACATGCTGGTGTAAGTAAAGTGCATTTCCAGCTATATCTCTCGGTTTATTCTTGGTTTTGTAAAATCCCGCGAAAGAAACTATTTTTCGGTTTAAACTATAGAATTGTAAAATCCCATGATGATGGAACCATCCTGGAGAAAGGAAAGTCTACTTCGGGATCTTAACTAATGCTGGTGCTACAGTTTCTATTTCGAAGAAGGGATAAAAGGGTGTACTTCATTTATTGGATGTGTGTTTGGATATTCATCATGGCAGTTTGGTTATTACATGGTTTTACGGGGTTATGTGCTTTTAACCATGGTCGGGATGAAAACCGTTATCATAGTTCACTTAAAACGTCAAAGGAGGCTAGATTTGCGCTTTTAACCAGAAGATGTGACAACGAAGTTAATTCACTATTATTTATTTGAGGTTGAAGTGAATTATCACGGGCGACTGTACTTAGTATCTGAAGGTATCGGGGATAGTTGGATGAAGATTCTTCATGATCCTTGTTCAAGCTTATTATCAAAAATGAAGACTTGGTGTTGGGTCTATTATAGATTTGATGATACAAAACAAGAAGAATGAAACATGAAGGACTAAAAGTGACAAGAAGGGAAACTACAAAAGATGGAGGATTTCGAAGATTCTAGAAGATATGCTTAAAAGAATATTTAGTTTCCTAATTGTATTATGATTCCTCTTACTACTACTTGTTGGTATTTGTACTATTGGTTCAAATTTCTATTGCTTTAGTTTCATTTTTAGCAAGCTTTTTGGTGATCTTCATGGCGGGTATCTTGAGGCATTAGAAAGTTGGATTACTCGTATGATATTGGTTCGTGGTTTTGAAGATCAAAGTTGCTTCTACTTAGCTTCTCCTAGTGGATTATGACAAAAAGGGGAAGAAGGCATTACATAGAAGATTTGCAACTTGAAGATTCTTGATGATTGCATGTTTAAGGGGAAGTTCTTATCTTTCATGACATCTTAATTTTAGGGGAAGTTTGTGCTTATTTGGTTTTGTCATTATCAACTAGGGGAAGATTGTTGGGAATTATATTTGAGTTGATTATGACAAAATATGAAAGATGAAGGACTTATGAAGACAATTGATGAAGAAAGAAAGACAAGGGACTTAATTGTTAAAGAAGACTTTATTATTTAGTCCCTAGTAGTCAATTGTAACCCTAGACTCTCTAGTATATAAAGAGAGGCAGGGAATTAGGTTTTTAGTGTGTCAAGATGTGAACACCAAAGGTGTGTATATGTACAGGCGTTTAGGGGGCGCCTAGGGTGATGGTTTATTAGTTAGTTCCTAGGCGTATGTTCATGTAAACGCCTATGTTAGTAGTTTAGAGATGATGACGAAGAACTTTGTTAATAATAACAAACGGTGTTTTATTATTCCGCTGTGCATTATAATTGTTGTTATTATTATATCCTAGAGCTCATAAACGATCTTATCAATTGGTATCAGAGCCAGGGGCTCATGATATCTAGGGATCTACAAGGTTTTCTTGAAGAAGAAGGAAGAAAAATTCGAAGCTGTCAAAAATTCGTAATACTTCACAGCGGCCACCTTTGTTTTTGAGAAGGCATAACTTTTTATTGAAACGTTGGATCGAGCTAAAATTTGAAATGGAGCTTCTTGGTATATCTATATTTAATCTCACCGAAGGATTGTCAATCGAGCCCTCAATCAAAAGATATAAGCAGTCGAAGTCTGGCTGGCGATTTTTCGTGAGTTACAACAACCTTGTTTTGAAACGATCATAACTTTTTCGTTAATGTTGGATCGTGGACGAAATTTTGGGTGGATGTTCTCTATATATCAATCTAACTTTCCACCGAGGGATCTTCCATCTGAACTTTTATGTGAAAGTACTGCTGTGTATTTTGGAAAGTAATCTTGTTGTCGTTATTGGTCCCCCTACAAGCAAAGTACTTGCTTGGAAACGAAATACCTTGGAATTTGAAAATGCTGCGATTATTGAAAGTCTCGTTGTTCTCAAAGTCTGCTCAAGGTACTGATTCTTTCTCATATGGTTTTCGATTTAAGGGAAGTCGAGCGTGATAATGGTTATGGATTTTTGGATGACACACACATAATGGTTATTTGGTTCACACACAGAGGAAGAAGTTTATGTTCTTAAAAGGATTCAAAAGGCTTGTATTTGATTCATGAATAATTGATTACTTGAAGAGGATTATTTATCACTTATTTGAAGGTGAAGTGGAATTACTTGGTTTGTGTCCTTATCATCTAGCTTGATGAATCTAGCAATGTGTGATTTTTCTTATGATGCTCTATGCACACATTGGCTATCACTTAAAGGTGTTACATTCTAGTGCTGGTCATACCACTAGTTGAGGATTCTTGTCAAGGGATTGGGTCACTACTTATATTTTGATTCGTATAAGTATGGAGTTTCGTGGATAGTAAAAAGATTTAAGATACAAGTTTGAGAAATTCTACTTCTTCATCAAATTCGTTATACTCGGTTTTCTTCACAAGTAATCATTGCATAAAGCCTACAGATTTTGAAGAATCATTGATATACATGCATCACTCAAGGGAAAGTGTTTGATTTTTACTACTTTTGATCATTATTACTACTGCTAGTTGGAGTTTTCTACTGTTTTGGATCCATTTTTCTAATGATGCGTAATGGTGGGCGATTTGAAGCATTGGAAGTCTTAGATTGGAAGTATGATATTGATTCGTGGTGGTCAAGATCATTATTTACATACGTTCCCTATTTGGATAATAACAAAAAGGGGAAGAGATGTTTGAGTGACATGTTTAAGTCAAGGGGAAGATTGTTTCATTCATGGTGAGATTTAATTATCTCAACTTCTCGCATACTTGTGGAAGTTCGTACAAGATTAGTGGTTGTTTTGTCATCATCAAATAGGGAAAGATTGTTGGGTCTATTATAGATTTGATGATACAAAACAAGAAGAATGAAACATAAAGGACTAAAAGTGACAAGAAGAGAAACTACAAAAGATGGAGGATTTGGAAGATTCTAGAAGATATGCTTAAAAGAATATTTAGTTTCCTAATTGTATTATGATTCCTCTTGTAAACCATAGATGTCTCTAGTATATAAAGAGACATAGGGTCATTAGTTTTAAAGGACGTACAAGATGTAGACGTCTAAAGGTGTGTGTGTGTGGGAACCTAGGCGTAGGGATTGGGAAAACGCCTAGGGTTTGGTTTAGTTAGTTAGTGTTAGATCAAATCTTTGATCTTTATTATTGTTTAGTTAGAGATGGTGAATGAAAAACCTTGTTCATAATAATGTTGATTCTATGATTGAATATTCCGCCTTTATTATTATGTATTCCTAGATATAATATTAGACCTCGTCTAAGAGCTTACAACGATCTTCACACTTGGAAATCTAGTTATTGTTGGGTGACCTTTTCCTTTTCTTTTACCACTTGGGGGAATTGGGTTCGTACCACCACAAAATAACTATCACTTTAAGGAGTTACGTTTAAGTGCTCAGTGTCACATTCAATTGTGGATTTTCAAGAGGTGATGTACGTCTTATACTTGATGGTTGGTTGGTTGAAGAGTATATAGTACTTAGAGATGCTAATGGAAACCGGAACCACTCTTTGTTACATATGTGCAAGTTTAAGTCACGAGTTCGGGTTATTCTACTTTAGGGTCAAATTCATCATATTGGGTTTTCTCCATCAGCTGTCACAACAAAGAACCTACTGAATGATAATGGGATTGATTACAAGTTTTGCCAAGAGATTGAAAAGAGAGAGATTATGACGTTTGAACACAACAGTTCAAGCCTCATACTCTAAAGAAAAGAAAAGTGTACGTTTGGTCGCTTTATCTTTTTTGAAGAAGAGAAATCTTCTTATGACGTTCGAACACAACAGTTCAAGCCTCATTCCTCAAAGAAAAGAAAGGTGTATGTGTCAATGCGCTTTATCTTCTGAAGAAGAGAAATCTTCTCTATAATGACCATTCTCATCAACATACTTCATGCTTTTTGCATGTGCTTTCGATTATCAAGTGAACCGGGCTACCGTTGATTGTTTTCTTATTCCACTTGCTCTATTATAATGATGATGGCGACATCATATGCTACCTTTGAGGGGGAGAAGTGTGAATAGAATACATTTGGATGATTTTCACTTATTCAATCAAGAATGGCAACTCCGTATGCAATTCTTGAGGGGAAGAAGTGTGAATTCTTGCATGGTTGATTGATTTCTAAGAATAAATGGTCGAACGGCTCCAAACTCATGTAAGAACCGAGCTTCTTCTTATCGGGTCATCTTCACATGGAGTTTTCTAGTAAGAGTCGTTGGTTAACATCTTCACATGGGCTGATTTGATTAATGACAAAGTGCTTCGATTCTTGGTGATTTCCTTAATGAACATATTTCTGTTCTTGTTTGATTAAGAGGGATTTGCTATTTGTATGTTAACGGGAATGCATTTGGTGAGTTGAAGATGTTGACTTTCTATTCCCCAATTGGACAATCTTGAAGAAGGTCGAGTCTACAGTCGGTTCTACATTTTATGCTACATGTTAGAAGACTAAAGGCGAGTTGCAGTTAACGATCTAAAGACTTCTTCTTAATTCAAGCATTCATTATAAAGATTGTCGGTTTAGGGGAGAGCACTAATTGGAGGAGAGTGAAAAGCTAGATTTAATCCCCAATTAGACATGCTCATATTCTTCAGTAAGTTGATTCTCACAAGAGTTCAAGTGTTCTTCTCAACAGATTTCTAGTATATGGGCTTACGATGTGTTGTTGATTCTGAAGTATCAAAACCAGCAAGGGGGAAGGAGACACGTATCTAAACGCGAGTAAACTTGATGAGATTAATACTTCTAAGTGATTAAAGATATCCCGGGAAGGCTATTGTCATTACCGCAGAGAAACTCAAGGTTTGACTCATGGCGTTTAGTGTTCTTATTCCAACTATGTAGGGGAACAGATGGAAGAGTTAGTTTCTGAAGATAAAAGAGGTACATAAGTGTGTGATGATTTCGATGTTATCGCAATCATCGGGGAGAGAAATTGTATACATTGGGGACACTCAGCTGTTTCACTTGAGTGCTTAATCAGTGATTCAGAGATATAATCACTTATTTCGGAGTTGACGTCCGCAGAGATAGTCATCCGAGATAATCGATGATTCTGCTTCTTCAATGTTATCGGTTTTCTCTTTGGACATTCGTAAAGCCGGGTTCTTGAGCTTCATACACTATCATCAGGGGAGAGAAGAGTATACATCGGGGCTATTCTTTGGCTATCGGACTTAATCTGCTACTTCGATGGTATAAGTTTCTCCGATCTTGGTATATATGTATTCGGGTTCGTGAGCTCTAGTCTAAGAGCCGCATCAATTCATCTACTTGGGGGAAAGTGGCCTCTTAACAACTTTTTGGTATGGATCGCTTCAGACTTCAGTGGTAATGAAATATGAGAAGAAATTTCAAGCGTGGGATGATACGTTGCTGTTCTTGTTGATGATATAACCCCGAATGAAGAATCACAAAGATCATTCTTAAAAGGAGCAGCAAGATCGATGATAATGGTGTGCGTCTCTATGCACCTGGCTAAGGCAAGCTTGAAATAGAGCTTCGAATCTGCTCATCTAATGGATTTTCGGTTTGGGGGGAAGCTGCCAAAGTCTCTCTTTCTCAAAGGCTCATATTCTGTCTTCTATTCTGGAGCCTCGGAAGCTTTGATGGTGAATGTTTAAGAGATGATGACTTCTATCTTCTACAACGGGGCTGTTCGATATCCTTATCTCGGTACACGTATCATCATCTTTCCTAAACTATATCATCTACTCTATTATTGTAAATATTTATCAAAAACAAAATACAAAAATATAAAACCATCAAAAAGAAAATAGAAAAATATAAAATCAACAAAAACCCATAAAAATCAAAAAATTTGAAAAAGACCAAAAATATTATTTTCTAAAGATATGTCTTCTGGTATCGATAACATCTGCGGTCTTAGAAATGTCATTCAATAATGGCACGGGACCATAGATGAAGTTCGAGCAGGAGGTGTAAATATTCTTTTCTAAAACATGTCTCAAAATATGGCTTGCAGTTACTTCAGACTGTAACCTGTGCTTAAACCATGGTTTGCTATTATTTCTGATAGCAACCCGCTCTTTTAAAGAAAGGAAAGTGCTGCGCTAAACCAATTTTCAAATATTTTCGTGCACTTATCCTAAAACTAATTGAGGAAAGTATGTCGAAGGACTGCTGTTCCTACACGAATGTTTTTCCGTCTAAAATTCTTCAGAAAAATATTTGTTGTTTTCAAAAGTGGTGGTAAATGAGTTGCTTGAAAATCAATCAGATTCAGAGTTTTCGTAAAAATTGAAAACTCAATCAATGACTTCAGCGCTTTTAAACTTTTCAGAAAAATAAGTCATTGATTGTGGGGGAGAATGTTTTCAAATTCATATCATCTAACGAGCTTATCTAATTATTCTATATACTTAAATGTAAAACATGTTAACCTACGTTGAAGGACTAGGTGCCTAGGATATGATTGTTAGGATTAGATGATTAGAGGTTGATAAACACATTATTCCCATGCTTTACATGATCTGATTGATATGTTGAATTGACTTTTCTTAGTCGATTGCTGTTTGGGTGATGTCGACCACCATATATCTGTTTGGATGTCTACTAACGTATGCAGGTATATTGGTATATAAGAATGTTCCCGATCTGGATCCCACAATTGAATATGATTGGATGCCGAAAGGAAAGGGTAACTATATCTTGGGTTGACAAATGAAGAAACGGAGCTTAATTTGACTTCTATGGAGAGTTGGCATGAAATGCAACGTAAGAGGTCTCACTGCATCAGCAGATGGTTTTCTTCATCATCAAATGAAGAAACAGAGCTTAATTTGACCTCTATGAAGAGTTGGCATGACAAATGCAACGTCAGAGGTCTCACTGCATTAGCGCGGTTTTCTTCCAGCCCTACAGCAACAACAGAAGTTTCTGAACCACCTAACGCATCTTTTTGCAAGATAAATAGTGAATAATACCATTTTTCAAAATATTTGATAAAATTGTTTTTGAAAATGGAAAAATATTGCTTTGAAAATAAATTGGACTAAATTTTGAAAATCACCGGACTTCATTTTATCAAAACTTAAGTCACTCAATCATCGACTACGGTCATCGATTGAGGGGGAGAGTGATTTAAAATAAAATATTTTCAAACAATATTTCTTCATAAAAGTCCGGTTTGTACAAAAACAAAGTGGTGATATAAAGATTTAATGTTATGTCATGGTATGATTTTCTTTAAAACTCAAAGATCTTACAAAATGAAATTTTTTTTTGTTCTTGTTTGATTGTGAAATTGTTTTATTTTACTTAAAGATCTCTTAAAACTATCATACCTGACATTAACAATCTTTAATGTCTATAATTGGTCCTTATCTGTCATTTTTCAAAATTAAATCATGCCACGTCTTTTCCCAAAATCTTTTAAATGATTTAAATCAATTGGGATCACAAATCTCAAAAGGTTTGAAATTTTTGATCGGGGGAGAGATCGTGATTTAAATCTGAAATCGGTTTTAAAGGGTGATTGTTTCAAAATCATTCATTCCTTCATGTGACAAACGATTTTGAAATACATAATGCACATGATTGTGGAGGAGCATTTAACCTAAAATTAAAAGAGTATTTAAACAAGGCCACATATTCTCCAATGTTTTCTAAACCTTATTAAATCACGTGGGATCCAAAATCTCAAAGGGTTTGATATTTTTGATCGGGGGAGAATTTGTGATTTAATATGAAATTTGATAAAAGGTGATCGTTTTGATTCAAGTGTGCATCTTTGCTCTCCCATATGTGCAAAACGCTTTCGAATCTCGAAGCACATATTGAGGGGGAGCATTTCAAAAGAAAATAAACTTTCAAGGTACAATGATTTCTATGTTTCAACATAAGTACCTTGATTGATTTTCTAATGGTTTCTTAATGGCTGTGTGATCGTGAAAGTACTTCAAAGAACTCTTTCCTCTATGTGCTAAAATTATTTGAAACAACCATCGCACATTTTGAGAGGGAGAATTTACCATGAAAATCAAAAGGCTTTTCCTAAGGAAATTGTGATCAAGAAATTGTTTCAAAGAACTCTTGCCTTCATGTGCTAAAAAATTTACAAATCATATGCACATGTTGAGGGGGAGCATTTCTAAATAATCAAAACAATTAAGGTACAAAATGCTTTGATATGTTAGGATTTAGTAAATCCGGTCATTAAAGAGTCGGTCACCTCAAGTATATGTAATCGTTAGAAAGCTCATAGTCGTAGATTATTTAATGTTAAGTAGTATTTAGTTAAGTAACACTGTGGAGGACGGACGGGTCTTTACCCACTGTATGCCTGATCCACAGCCCGTAGGTGGCGTTTTATGTAAGAACTATAAATACTCTCTACCTCACAAGGTAGAGAGTTGGAGTTCATAATAAGATTTTTCTTTCTCTCACTAAAGTTCCCAACCTCTAACTTTCTCTCTAAAACCATAGTATATACGCCTCTTTGATCTTTGGTTTAGTGTGTTTATGAAATCAATATCTAAAATTGGTATCAAGAGCCATGGTTTGATCATCTCTCTTACATATCCTTGGATTTCTAGTGGTTTTAGATGGTTTTGAGTTTGAAAAAGTTTATTGGTTTTTGCATCATTTGGATCATTTATAGTGTTAAAGTTTGAATTTTGGGTGTACTTTTGTGTTTAGAATCATTGTAAGTGCTTGGGTTTTGATTTGGTAAGCTTGAATCACTGTGGTTGAGCTTGTTTTGGATTGAAAAGTGTGTTTTTGAAGTTTTTCTTGCTAGCGACTTGGTTCTCGTTGTATTTTTCATCGTAGCGACTTGCTTCAATAAAAGTTAGCGAGTTACAGTGTTAGTTGTTAGCGAATTGAGCCTAGCGACTTGTCTATTGAGACAAGCCGACAAATAGTACAAGTTAGTGGATTCTCCACTACGGCTAGCGACTTGGTGAGGTTAGCGACTTGATGCTAGCGACTTGGATCTTAGCGAGTTGTTCTTTAGCAACTTAACTGTGTCTAGCGACTTGGTGCTTATCGATTTGTTGTCATAATTCTTAGCGACTTGGTGTTAGCGATTTGGATCTTAGCGAGTTGCTCTTTAGCGACTTGACTGTGTAGCGACTTGGTGCTTTAGCGACTTGTGTCCAGCGACTTGGGTCTTAGCGACTTAGGCTTAGCGACTTGGTTCAATAACTCTTAGCGGCTTGGTTAATTTCTGTTTGTAATATGGTTTTCTCTTGATTTAGTAAAATCCCGTGAAAGAATTTATTTCCCGGTTTAATCATAGAGTTATAAAATCTCGTGTAATCTGTTAACATGTCTACCAACGTACCTACAATCATCTCCATTCTTTGAGGATGTTCAAGCAGTTGGTTCAGATACTCGTCCACCCATGCTTGCCAGGACTATGAGTCTTGGGCTCAACGAATCAGATCATCTTGTCTTGGAAAGGAACATGGGGTCAACATTCTCAAATCCATTGATGAAGGACCGTATCAGATTGAGACTACAAGAGACATAATTGATACTGCTGCAGATGGAACCATGATCTTTGTATTGGATAGACCAAAGACGTATGATGAGCTTAGTGATAAGGAGAAAAAGAGATTCGATGCTGATATCAGGGCCTCAAACATCATACTCTGAAGGTCTTCCAAAAGATATCTACAAGCTTATCAATCACAACACTGAAGCCAAGGTAGTTTGGGATAATGTCAAGATGCTTCTCGGGTTAGAGTTAACCAAGGAAGACAGATAATCACAACTGTATGATGAGTTTGAGCACTTCAAGATGAAACCAGATAAGAGTGTCTATGAGTACTATGTGAGATTCCATAAGCTTGTTAATGACATGAGGAACATCAAAATGACCATGCCAAACATTCATTTGAACTCAAAGTTTGTGAACAACATGAATCCCGAATGGCACAAGTGTGTCACCTCTGTGAAGCTAACCAAAGGATTGAAGAACACCAACTATGAGAAACTGTATGCCTTCATTCTCCAGAATGAGAGACATGCTATGTTTGACAAAAGGATTCTAGAACAGTTCAAAACAAAACATGGAGAAACAAGTTCCTCAAATGACTCAACAGCCTTTTACACAAATGTTGGTAGAGGATATGTGGTAAATCAGAATAGGGGAAGGAATGGAAATCAGGGTCAAGCAAAGCCAATTAAGTGCTACAAGCTGTGGTGGTGAGGACATATTGCTAGTAACGCACATCTCCAAAGCGTCCACGAGAATCACGGAATACTTGAGACAAGATGTTGCTTGTGCAAGCTCAGGATAATAGAGCAGCTCTGGATGAAGAGGAGTTGTTGTTTCTTCTTGAAATGCCGAACCTATGATCTTGATGTTGATGAACAACCAATTAAGGAGATAGGTCATAATCATCAAAATACCTTTCAAGTAGTATCGTGATGCATTTGACTCTGATGTCGATGATGAACCTACTGCCCAAACAATATTCATGGCTAGCATCTCACCTATGGTCTCTCCAAAGGTCCTCACCACAAAGTTGGTCCATCCAAAGAATCAATCATCTCAGAGGTATTAAAACTATATGATGATGTTGATGACAAAAGAAACATGATAAGGTTCAATCGCAAGAAACCGGTATGACTCGATATTGCTAATATGGGCAACGATAATATTGTCCCATATGATCAATATGTGACCCAATGTGAAAGTGTGATTGAACCAAGTGATGTATCTAATGCGATCAATGATGACTATATCTTTGATGAATACCTTGCATGTGCCCCGATGATTACTTTACCTCTGAACTGAAAGCCTATAAAGAACAAGTTGCTATTTATGAACAACGTGCTAAGTTTGAGTTGACCACCCGTGAGCAGGAAATGGATGACCAAATGCGTACAATTATTAGAAAAATAACTTTAGAGAAGAATTCTTAAAACAAGAGTTAAACTCCTTACAAGAAAAGCTTTCTAAAACTGCTAAGCAAAAACAAGAACTTCAAGAAAATGTTAAAATGATTAAGCAAGAATTCAATGCTAAGGAATCAAAACTTTTGAATGATTTTTCCAAACTAAAAACTTTGAAAAACAATCTCGAAAATAATTTGTACGTACAAGGGAATACCATTAGGACTTTTCACTTGATCACTAAGCATAGAGTCTTAGCGATAAGCATAGCATTCCCCTTGTTATGAAACCTAAATCGAGGTTGTTAAAAGGCTAGATGCTCATAATGTAATCTATGATGGTAATGAGATTCTTAAACCTAGACGAAACCTAGTTAGTTGAGTGCTGAGGAAGATAGAAAATTAGATGATGCATCTAGGGAGAAAATGAACAAGAAGCTAGAAGATCCTGAATGTAAATAGAATAACATAACGATCAAACCCCATGATTACAAAAAGGAAAATTGGATTTCCTTGAACAATTTTAAGCCTCAAACATTGTTAACACCCGAACAAGTGTTCTGGAAAAAGGATTTAGATAAGCAAAAAGCAGAGAATCTTGTAGTAACAAACCCTCCCTTAGGAAAATGCCTGAATCGTGTATCCTCCAATACACTAATGCATTTAGTTCCTAGAACTATTGCCACTAAAAGCAAGACCTTAATCATCAATATGTTATTTTTCAATTATTTGTTGATTTTGAGAAAACTTGTGAGAAAAGGATCACACCCACTGGGATAACTGAAGGGGAAAGGGGTTTTGAGCAAACTAAAGAATGTTGTTTAATTGAGGTCATACCTTTCTTTAAACAACTAAAAGATCAATTTGAGAGTCTTAAAAAGGGGATGGATTTAGATATTAAAGAAATGGAAAAGGAATTTGATGCAATGATAGTTGAGGTTTGTGACTATGAGCGAGAATTAAAATATAATGAGATTGAGAGGAAGAACTTGCATACATTGAATGAGAATCTTATTTCTGGATGTATTTCTCAAGATGTGTTTTACACTGCTATGAATTATTCCATTAATGCTTCTCAATTTCATATATTATCTGTTGCTCTGAAAGTCTCCCATGATCGTGTCATTGAGCTTGAAAAGACTAATTCTAAACTAAATGAGAAAATTGATCAGGATGATCACAATAATTTGGTAAAACATCTTTCTAAACTAGAAGTTGAACATTTTGATTTACAACTAAAATATCAACATCTTAAAGAAAATGTCAAAACCTCAAACATCAAGACATCCTCAGATGTTCCAGAGTTTGATGCAGTTTTTCAGATAAACAAACGTGATGACGATTCAAGCTCATTGTAATACGATCAGAAAGTTGAAAGCCCAAATTTCTCAATTAAAGGGTGAAAAGAACAATGTGACTGGTTCCCAAATGCCTCCTCCTTTAGATTCTCAGTATTCTCAAACTTTTCATCTTCAAAACTTTGTTAATGCTTTACAAAAGGAAAACGAGAGTTTTCTAGTAGAAAATGAAAAAGTTAAACGACACTTTAAAGAGTTATATGATTCAATGAAAGTCACTCATGACAAAAACAACGAAAAAATAACGTCTTTACAAAAGGAAATTGAGAATCTGAGGAGTCAGGAAAAAGGAAGCGCCACTTGTTTTAATGAGAATGTTGCATCAAAATTATCCTCGGCAAATATATTGTATGTTAAATACATTCCTTCTCCTCTTAGGAATAATGAACCTGTGTTTCATAACTATTGTGCTCACCTTAAGGATAGTCTAGAATGTCTCCGTGAGATTGTGGGAGAGAATTTCATTAATAAACCTCTTGATAGAGAAATTAGGTTTGCTTGCATTCAGGCCAAACGATCTCAAGAGCTGCTAGAATGTTTAATTACAACATGTGCTAAATCCTTAGGTGCGAAAGGTAAAGTTGTAATGCCTTGTTCTATGCCTAGTGCCAAGCATACAAACCATTCCATGCCCAGTTTTAAGAAAGTGAACACTAATGTGCCTTCAGTAGTTCGAGATCCTGCACGTCTAGTTCAGGAATGCAAAAAGTATATCAACCAACTAATGTTCCCATAATTCCCTCTAGAGAATCGGTGAAATAAAGCAAGCGGGTCAAAGCCTCTAGGCTATACCAAGCAAGATAGGACCTCGCAAGCTAAGAATGTGCATTGGAAGAGAGTAGAAGATCACCCTAGGAATATTAAGTTTGAGTTGAATAAAACGAATCGTGTTGATTCTAGTATTAGCTATAAGCGTCCTGTAATTAATTCGAATTCTGCTACTATTCGCAAACCATGTAATGATGATGCTTGATTTACATTACTAATCATGAATGTGGTGTGAATGTTTTGTCTAATCTTTGTCAAATGCCCGATAAAATGTTAATGTTAAAATTCAAGCTAAGAAGGCTAAAAGGAAAAGGCGTAAGAAAGTTAGAAAACAGTGGAAACCCACAGGAAGGAAATTTAGTAATATAGGTTATCAATGGATACCTACCGGACCATAAGATTAATGAGCTTTGCCTAAAGTTGCTAAATCAATGCCCACTAGAAAATGGATGCCTCTTGGTAGAACTATTCCTTTAAGAAGCGAACATACTTTGAATAGGTAAAATACGGACACTAGCCTTTATCTATTTCTAATGAGTCCATTGTTTCTACCTCTGATGTGGGTGTTCCAATCACATTTACTAACCAAGTGGAACCCATTATTGCATGGGGTTCCCAATTATCCATTATCCATTCTTGTTCGTGTTCAATGCGATCGTTCAAATCGTTCGTGGTACTGGACTCAGTACGTTCCAAGCATATGAGGAGACCGTCGGCTCATGAACTTGTGAGTAAAATTCATCGGATTGTTAGATTCGAGAACAATCATTTCGGTGCAATTATGGGTTATGGAGATTATGTTGTCGGTGATAGTGTTATCTCCGGGGTATATTACGTAGAAGGTCTTGGTCATAACTTATTCTTTGTCGGTCAATTCGTGATTCGATCTAGAAGTGGCCTTCAGAAAACATACTTGTTTCGTTAGAGAACTTGATGGTAAAGAACTTTTAAGAGGAACACATGGTTCAAATCTATACACCATCTCTATCGAAGATATGATGAAGTCTTCTCCAATTTGCTTGTTGTTAAAGGCTTCGAAAACAAAGTCATGGTTATGGCATCGTCGTCTCAATCACTTGAACTTCGGCACCATCAATGATCTCTCCAGAAAGGACTTAGTTGTAGGTTTACCTAGACTAAAGTATGAAAAGGATCATCTTTGTTCAGCATGCCAATTGGGAAAAAGCAAGAAGTATGCCTTCAAACCCAAACCTACAAACTCAGTTACAAAAGTTCTTTATACAATTCACATGAGAATATCTTTGGGAAGAAATATATGTTAGTTGTGGTCAAGGTTGCAAAAATCGTGAATCGGTAGTGGTGATTACTCCCCTGTATTTGTAATGTCGGTTAAAAGCGGGATTAATGGTGATTAATCGAATTGGCATTTTCGAAGTTTTGGGTATTTTCGGCAAGTTTTGGGGTATTTCCGATGAGATTTGGGTATTCTAGACAAGACTTTCATTGAAAATCATCTTGTAACAAATAAAAACATCAAATATAATTGCTTAAACTTGTTCAAGACAAGTTTGGGTATTCGACAAGATTTGCAAGTTTCAGGCAAGTTTGACCACAGTAACATTCTTGACCGCCATTGACCATTGTTGACCGATTTGTTTGACCCGATTACACAATCGGCAAGGTCAGTGGCCCAAGATAGCACCTATCGGTGATTAATGGCCTTGTGGCCTTGTTTTACAACAATGGTTGTGGTTGATGATAACTCTCGATTCACCTGGGTTAAGTTCTTAAGGACAAAGGATGAAACTCCGGATATCATCATCAAACTTATCAAACAGTGCAGTTCGACTTAACAAAGCTGTCGATTATCCAGAACAATGGAACTGAGTTTTGTTAATAAACAACTTAGTGAGTTTTATGAAAGTGTTGGAATTAGTCATCAAAGAAGTGTTTCATGAACTCCTCAACAGAGGCTGCTCCTATCCCTATCAATGAAGTCAACCCTTCTGTTTCAATATCATTAAGCCAAGAAGCGCCTGCTGCTGATCACTCTGTCTCATCAACAAATCATCAATCATCGAATGTACATCATGGAATTGTTTCGGGCACCCATGATGAAGTTAATCCCTTTGCTACTCCCGAAGATGCTCCATTTGAAAACATATTTGCTCGAATCATCATCGAACCACCTTCATCGGGAGATATCGACTCGCTACTTAGGTTCCTCAACAACAGCCATATGAACACCTTAGAAAATGGACACATGATCATCCATTGGACAACATCATTGGAAACCCCTCTCGTCCAGTATCCACACGTAAACAACTTGAAACCGATGCCTTATGGTGCTTCTTCAACTCCGTACTCTCTAAGGTCGAACCAAAAGATGTTCAAACCGCCATGAATGAAGACAATTGGTTCAATGCCATGCAAGAAGAAATTCATGAGTTTGATCGACTTGATGTATGGGAATTAGTACCTGCTCCAGATTGTGCTATGATCATTGCTCTAAAGTGGATCTTCAAAGTGAAACTTGATGAGCATGGTGATGTTTTAAAGAACAAGGATCGATTGGTTGCAAAAGGATACCATCAAGAGGAGGGTATTGACTTTGAAGAATCATTTACTCCAGTTGCTCGTATCGAGGCAATCGAATCTTCTTGGCTAATGATGCAAGTAAGAACATGGTGGTTTATCAGATGGATGTAAAGACGGCGTTTCTTAACGGAGATCTTAAAGAAGTCGTTATCGTCCCAACTGAAGGCTTTGTGAATCCCGAACATCCTACTCACGTCTATCACTTGAAGAAGGCTCTGTATGGTTTAAAGCAAGCTCCAAGGGCATGGTATGATACGCTATCAAAGTTTCTTTTATCTCTGGATTGACAAAGGAGCGATTGATCCGACATTGTTCACCAGAAAGTCGGGCAAACATTTAATTCACGTTCAAATATATGTTGATGATATTATTTTTGCCTCGATTGACCCCAAAGAATGTGATCGTTTTTCAAATGAAATGGGTTCCAAATTTCAAATATCAATGATGGGACAAATATCATTTTTCTTGGGATTACAAATTTCACAAAGTCGAGGCATTTTATAAATCAATCTAAATATGCAAATGAGATTTTAAAGAAATATGGATTTGATTCTAGTGACCTGTTGACACTCCCATGATAGAAGCACTAAACGGATGAGGACCACTCAGGGATCATGTTAGACCAAACGAAATATCGTAGTATGATCGGATCCCGATGTACCTCACACCAGACCAGACATTCTTCATTTGTTTGCATGTGTGCTAGATATCAGGCTAAGCCTACCAAAAAGCACCTTGAAGCGGTTAGGTCTTTCGGTATCTCCAAGGAACCATCAATATGGGACTTTGGTACCCGAAGGACATCGGTATGTCACTAACAGCCTATGCGGATGTTGATCATGCGGGATGTCAAGATACACGCGAAGCGTCGGAGGTGCTCGGTTTCTGGGTGATAAGCTTGTGAGCTGGTCTTCAAAGAAGCAAATGAGTACTTCTATTTCCTCTACAGTGGCTGAATACATAGCCATGTCATCTTGTTGTGCTCAAATCCTATGGATGAGATCCCAATTATCTGACTATGGCTTTGAGTTCAACAAAATCCCTCATCTTGTGATAATAAAAGTACTATTGCTCTCTCATGCAACAACGTTCAACACTCAAGAGCAAAACACATTGACATTCGACATCATTTCAACAAGGAGCAAGTAGAAAACGGTGTGGTGGAACTTTATTTTGTGAGGACTGAATACCAGTTAGCAGAAATCTTCACCAAAGCTCTTCCTAGAGAACGTTTTGAGTTTATCCTCCCACGACTTGGTCTAAAGAGTCTTCAACCGGAAACACTTAAAGCTCTTCAAGAGGAAGAAGAGGAGTAAAGGTCTTTCTTCATCCATATCTTGCATTTATTTATTCGAAAAGCAAAATACAAAATTTCAAAACCTTCAAAAAGCAAATAGAAAAATATAAAACTTTCAAAAAATCCATAAATATCTGAAAAATCTTGAAAAATCTAAAAAAATATTGTCATTTTGTCATGTTTTTCTCGATTCGAAAATATCTACGGTCTTTGTGTTGTCATTCAAAGAATGACACGGGACTTTAGATATTGTTGAATGTTCTTAAAAAAGTTTTTGGGAGAAAGTGAAACTATGGTTTATTGTCATTTCAGGCAATAACCCGCTTTTCAAAGAAAGAACAGAGCCATGCTTTATCTTGTTTTTCAAATCTCATGCTCTGATTCTTTAAAACAATTACTTACTATCTAATGAAAACTAATTGCTTTGTAAAATAACTCGGACTCTTTTTTTGAAAATCATCTGAACTTAACGTTTGTCAAAAATATCTACCACTCAATCAACAACTTATGTCATTGATTGAGGGGGAGAATGATTTCAATTAAATCAAAAGGTTGTTTGACATACAATTGTTTTCAAATAGATAATCATGCATGTTTAATCAATGGAGTGTAAAGTCTCAAAATCCGATCCTTTTCAGTTAAAATGTTCTCATAATCAAGTCACAATTCTCCTCAAAAGCTTTCAAAATCAATTTAAATCTACAGAGATCACAAATCTCAAATGATTTGAAAATTGTGATCGGGGGAGAATTGGTGATTTAAATTGATAATTTGATAAATGGTTTCGTAAGTGTTTAGCAAGATTTCCTCCCCACATGTGCAAAACAATTTCAAATTTTCCATGCACATGTTGAGGGGGAGCATCTATTTTAAACCACAAAGAATTGAAACGTGATTGATTTGTATCTAAGTGCAGATTCCTTCTAATATGTGCAAAACTCTTTCAAACCTCGAGGCACATATTGAGGGGGAGCAAATTTATGAAAACCTCATCCTTCCTTAATATGCTTTATCTACTTGATGTGATCAGGGAAGTGATGTTGATATCTTTAGAAAATGGTAATCAAAGAAGTTAATTCTTCCTCTTGCCTCCGTGTGCCAAAATGATTTCAAATACATGAGGCACATGTTGAGGGGAGCTCTGTTTCTAAAAATATCAAAAACCATTCAGGTACAAAATGCTTTGATAATATATCACACGTATCTGAATTGATTTTCAAATGGTTTTCAATTGGTTCCAATGGCAGATGAACAATACCAAATAAACCGACCAAATTTACTTTATGTATAGTGATATAAGGATGATAAGGTTAGGTATTTGTTCCCATGATCCGCCAAACAGGGGATCTACCGTGGACAATCCACTAGTTACTGTAGAAGTCCTTAGGTTTGATGAAAAAAGGAGAAAAGTGAGATATGGGAAGAGTCTTGAGGCTGAGCTAATCTGGAATAAACCCAACAAGGTTTTGGTTATAAAGTCTCGGTAAGCACTGAAGGGGTTGAAGAATGAAAAAGAAATGAAATGAGAAAAGGGTGAAAAGAAATAGCCCTCCATTAATTCAACCTTAGGCGAAACAGTTCAATTCATATGCTATTAGTGGTTACCAAGGTAACATCGGTATTGAAGACAAGACGTCATGGACCCAGTGACGCACTGCACTACGACTTCCCAAGCTACTCAAGTTCCTCTTAAAAGGACTTGTTTCATTCTCACAGGGAACCGACATTATCTATTGACTTTCTCTTAGAGTTTGTTGATGTTGAAGAAGGAGACCCTCTCCCTAGTCTCCGGAATAGGAACCAAATGTGCACTATTGAGTCTAGAGCCACGAGATCATCAAATAAATCTCTTTAGGACACTGTCATTGAAGACTCTGTTTCACACAATGTGGAAAGAGAGATTTTATCTTATGAGTCCTACGCATTATCCTAGTGGTATTGCGAGAACATCTGAGTGATATGCAAACATATTCACAATGAAGATGGAAAGCCTTCGAGAGCCAACATCAAACAAGCTCCTGGTGGGTGGCATGTGAGATCTATCCAATAGATCAACCATGTGACAACTGAACGAAACAATGGGGCGAGTCATAATTATGACTCAATCCGGTTCGAGTTATGGATTGACGGATACCTTTGAAAAATCGGCCGTTGTGCTTAAAACTCTTTTCTTTAGCACATCGACTGTGTACTCATATTTCAAAATAAAAGGTGTTTATGATTGATAATTGATTTTCTTTAAAACCTTCGTTGTATTGCAAAACAATTTCTATTGTGCGGTACTCGATTGTTTTTCAAATCTCTTTTCATCAATCGGTGAATCTCAATTATTTGGTTCACTCACTCCGTTTGTCTTCTTTGAGACGTTCGGTTTGAGAACGCTGAAGCATGCGAAACCTGTCAAGGAAATTCTTGAATTATACGATCACGAGGCGATACTTATGCGATCAGCGGAACCGTGGGCCGTGTTTCTCAATTCAACGAAAGTGATCAAAGACACTTTCGTGCGCTTTATTGCTAACTGTTTTATGCAGGTACGCCCGACGATTGCAGCTGATTAGAATGACGCGGTAAATCCATAGCCGCATGCTAACACATCACATTCATTTCAAAAGAAATCATGATTAGTGCATCAATGACTCGGATATTCTCACTCCATGCTTACGCTCTGCTCGCCAATATCATGAATCAACTAAAGCTTCCGCTACTCTGATGAGAAGAAATCATGATCGAGAATGTGAGCATGTCGGTCCAAAAGTCACAACATCACATAATACCAACACCACATAGGATGAGTCAGAAATTTATGATAGTGATGATCTCAAAGTGGCTCAAAACTCATTATCACGCAGGATCGGTTAAAGACCTCCACTTGGATTCACCAAACATGCAAAAATAAAGAATCGATGACTACGAGCTGCTGAGCAAAGAAATTTAACAAGAATCCAAGAACAATCTTATTGTAATATCTGTTTGTATTCAATGTATTTTTGAGGTGACCTCCCTTAGGGGGAGATTGTTAGGATTTAGTAAATTCGGTCATTAAAGAGTCGGTCACCTCAAGTATATGTAATCGTTAGAAAGCTCGTAGTCGTAGATTATTTAATGTTAAGTAGTATTTAGTTAAGTAACACCGTGGAGGACGGACGGGTCTTTACCCACTGTATTCCTGATGCACATCCCATAGGTGGCGTTTTATGTAAGAACTATAAATACTCTCTACCTCCCATGGTAGAGAGTTGGAGCTCATAATAAGATTTTTCTTTCTCTCACTAAAGGTCCCAACCTCTAACTTTCTCTCTCTAAAACCATAGTATACGCCTCTTTGATCTTTGGTTTAGTGTTTTTATGAAATCCAATATCTAACATGATATTATATCACAAGTACCTTGATTGATTTTCCAAATGATTTTTTAATTGGTTTCGAGAAGGAATGAACAATACCAAAAGACCGACCAATTTGCTTTATGCATTGTGATATAAGGATGGTTAGGTTACGTATTCGTTCCCATGATCCAGCAAGAGCCTGAGGGATCTACCCAGGGATAATCCACTAGATAATGTAGAGTCCTTAGGTATGATGAAAAAAGGAGAAAAATGAGAAATGGGAAGAGTGCGGACTGAGATAGAGCTAGAACTGGAATAAACCCAACAAGGTTCTAGTTATGAAGTCTCGGTAAGCACTGAAGGGGTTGAAGAATGAAAAAGAATTGAATGTGAAAAGGGTGAAAAGAAATAGCCCTCCAATAATTCAACCTTAGGCGTAAACCGGTTCAATACATATGCTCTTGGTGGTTACTAAGGTAACACCCGGTATTGAAGACAAGACGTCATGGACCCAGTGGCGCTTGCACTAAACTTTCCAAGCTACTCGAGTTCCTCTTAAAAGGGGTTGTTTCATTCTCACGGGGAACCTATATAATCTATCGATTTCTCTTAGAGATTGTTGATATTGAAGGAGACCCTCTCTCTAGTCTCCGACATAGGAAACCAAATGTGCACTAATTGAGTCTAGAGCCAAGAGATCATCCACAAAATCTCATTAGGACACAAAATTAATGAAGACTTACTGTTTCAAACAATGTGGAAAGTAAGTATATATATTGAGAGTCCTACGCATTATCCTTGTGGTATTGCCAGAACATCCGAGTGATATGTAAAATATTCACAATGAAGATGGAAATCTTTCTAGAGCCAACATCTAACAAGCTCTTGGTAGGTGACATGTGAGATATTCGCGTAAGATCAAGCTTGTGACAACTGGATAGAAACGATGGGAAGATTCAATCTTGAATCAACCTTGGTCCAGGAATGGAATTGACGAATGCTTTTGGAAAAACCGTTCGATGTGCAAATCTTCTTTTCTCTAGCACATCGAATGTGTATTCATGTTTTCAAACTCAAAAAGTATCTCTGATTGAAAAAAATACTTTTGGAAAAACCGTTCGATGTGCAAATTACTTCTTTTCTCTAGCACATCGAATGTGTACTCTTTTCAAATACAAAAGGTATTTTTGATTGAGAATTGATCTTTCTCATAAAACCTTCATCGTATTGCAAAACTCTTTCTTCTAAGCAATACGCGATTGTGTTTCAAGTCATTTCATCAATCAGTGATTCTCAATTCGCTGGTTCACTCACTCCGTGTTGTCTTCTTTGAGACGTTCTGGTTTGAGAACAACTAGAGTAGCTGCGAAACCATGTCAAGGAGATTCTTCGGAATTCTACCTGATCACAGGCAGTACTTGTCAACGGGGAACCGTGGGCCGTGTACCTCAATTCAACCAAAGTGATCAAAGACACTTTCGTGTGTTTTATTTGTTGGGAATTATGCGAAGTAGGATTTCTACCGTCAATTCTGCCGAAGGATTATCTTTGAAGTAGAAGCAGAATCTGCTGAAGAAGAGATTCTGCTCAAGTATAAAAGCCGTGCCGTGTTTCTGCTGAAGGGTGGAAGCTGACTAGGATCTGCATGCGCTTTATTAATTACATGCTAACCCATCATTATTCTTGAACTGCCCGAGGTTAGCATGGGTATTATTGTACTTCTCAATATTGTTTAATGTTTACTCATAACATGTATGGGTTAAAACAAATGTTTAAATGCATGCTTGCATGTTTAGTCGTTTGGGTAGAATAGTTTAGGGTTCCTTGTCTATAAAAGGAACTTGATAGTATGTAATAGGCATGAGGTTTTTCTGAGAAACATAGAGTTTCAGTTAATAAAAGATCCATAGAGGATCTAAGTGTTCTTAGTTATTATAGCTTGTATTTACATTCCGCTAAAGAATACGAGTTGTAGAGAGTTTCTATTAGTTTGCTTATGATTACATAGGCAACACTAACGATCTACGAGTGCTTAAGATCTGTCAAGGTCTATGTGTTTTTCAACAAGTGGTATCAGAGCCTCGGGAAAGTCTCTACGATACTGAGAACCATATTTAACCTCACCCCCATACAACCAAAAATCCATTCACCATGCATGAACTGATAATGAATCCGAAGTCACCAACAACAACAACCACAACAACACCACCTCTATGCAGCAACTTAGTCTTTCCAACGAATGCTAAGTTTCCTTATCTAAGAAGGAAGAGTATGATTTGTGGACAATGAAGATCAATGGATCTCCAATATTGATTGGAATCTTTGGGAGATTGTAAAGAATGGAAACTTGATGCGAAAAAGACTATCCCAGATTTTGATGGTAAATTTACCATTGCTCCTCCCAAATCTGCTGAAGAGATTCTAATTGCAAAGAGAGCACAAAGTAAGAACCATCCTTCTTCAAGCTATTTCCGAAGATCACTTGGGTGATTTTCACCACATGGTTGATGCAAAGGACATATGGATGGCTCAAACAAGGTTCGGTGGCAATGAAGAATCCAGGAGAATGAGGAAGTCCATGTTGAGACAACACTTTCAAGAGTTCAATATCTCAGAAGAAGAAGGTATCCACAAGGGATACGATAGGTTTCATAAGATTTTGAGTCATAAACCAAATAATGCAAAACGACAATGATGATTGCAATTCAAAGTTCCTACGATCTTTGCCTCCATCATGGTTACATGTTAGTATAGCCCTTAAGGATAAAGGTGGGTTGGACATACTCACTTTTGATGAGCTGTACTACAAACTCAAATCTCTTGAACCTGATGTCAGAACTCCCTACCGTGCATCATCTTCTGGTCATACAGCCTTTGTTGGGACATCTCACTCCAATATGATGATACATGCTCCTAGTCCAACTTACTTACCATCATCATCTTACACTCCCATTCCACCATATAACAATCGTCCCACTCCATCATGCCCTCAAGCTAAAACTGGTAGTATATTGGAGGATGTTCTTCATTCATTTGTTCTTGCGATTATGATACTCAGCAGCATCTTGTCTATGAAGATTTTGATCAGGTGGACCCACTTGAAATGGAGGAGATGAAACTGAAATGGCAGGTGGCCATGCTTTCAGTAGATATCAAAAGGTTTGAGGAGAAGTCATGAAGAAAGTTTGGCTTCAAGGGAAAGGATCCAGCTCGTTTTGACAGGAGAAAGGTCAAGTGTTTCTCTTGTCACCAGATGGGTCATTTCTCAAGGGAATGCAAAGATAGAAAGAGTGAAGAGGGAGCTAACTACAATTCCTATCGGCAGAATCGAAGGAAGCTAGAACTTCAGTAGCTCTTGTCACCTTGGATGAACAGGTCAATTGGGCTGCACATGAACCTGTGAATGAGGAAGCTGATCTGAGAGAAGCTTGGATTGCGGCAAGATGTACTTAGAAGATAGGCATGATCAATTTGCCTTGATGGGACTTTCTCAGTACAATAACCAGTATATTTGGTTGTAGTAAAAGATACAATGAACTTAAAGAAGCTTATGATACTATGAAACCTAAATACAATGAATGCTATGTTGATAATGAAGCTTATAAACTTTTGTTAAAAACATTAGAAAGACAAAAGGTTTGGTTTCAAAAGAATCAGATAGCTTATGAAGAAAAGATAAAGGTGTTACAATTTGATCTAGATATTGCAAACATTAACTTAAAAGCATCTGAAAAGGAAAAAGGCTGATGCTATTGCCGAGAACCTAGAGCTTAAAGAGAAACTAGCAGAGGAAGTAGCTAGACATAAACAATGGTTAATATCAGGTGACAATCTAGCTAGAGAAATCTATAGTAGTCAACCAGTGACCTCTGGAATAGGTTTAGGTTTTCAAAAGTATGTAGGATTGGAAGCTAGGAATGATGGTAAATCTACACCGAGGCTTAGCAAATTTTGTTAAAGTAGGTGATTTGCATCGTCCTTGGACCTATTAGAGGTGAATTCATGCCCATGACTGTCCATTCTTGTTGACTTTGATGGATCACATCATCTATATGGCAAAAAGTCAAAAGACTTACAAGACCCCGATGCTTCATCTAATGACTCTCTCTTGCTCGGCACAAAGTGACAATTCATCGGATCAAGGGTCTACTTCTTGTGCCACTGTGTTTCAAGTGATAAGTCGGACCTTCCCAAGCCCTCACGAGCCTACACCCAAGCCACCCAAGTCTATCTACAAGCCTTCTAGGGTAGGCTGGAGAATCAACTTCCAAGACTGTTTCCTCTGAAGACTTGTCCTTTAAATCTTTGCATAATAAGTCTGTTAAAAACAATTCCTTTAATATTTCTGGTTTAAGTACTTCTACATGTAATATAACATCTTCTTCGTTGAATAAATCTTCCAAAAGGAAGACATGTTTTGTATGTGGAAGTAAATTTCATTTAATTAAGGATTGTGATTTCTATGAGCAAAGATTAGGTATATGTGCTACTCAGTGAGGCCTAGACCGTATGGACCAATGTTAATAATATTCCACCATATGTCCCACAAGCTACTATCTGATTCTCCTTGGAGGAGTCAGTTGATAGACTTATGTGCAACCTACTAGCCCATACTTTAAACATGGTTATTGGCCTGCATATGTTGACTCTATGAATAATGGGAAAGGATTTTGAGGTACTGCTGTCAAGACCTTAGCAGGTTGTTCTTGGAATAATAAGGGACCTAAATTTCAATGGAAACCCAAGAACAATGGTGGATCTTTCTCCTCTTAACCCTTAACTACAAAGTTTAAGGGGAGGCATAGGCCTCAGGGGAGGCATATGCCTCAGGGGAGGATTTTGTAGTATATATGTACAGTCTTTTGTGATGTTTATTTTCTTTGTTTTGTTTGATAGTTATTTCTTAGTTAAAAAAAAAAAAAAAAAAAAAAACACTCTTTCTCTTGCAGGTTAGTTGTATATAGTTGATGGTTTTTAACTCACCAGATATACCTTGTGTATATCAAAGAGTTGGCTAGTCCAAAGGGTACAGCTTTGGTAAAGACACATCAAATCTGTTGATAGCTGTAATGATTTGCTCAAAATCATAGGGTCTGCAACCACCCATGCTTAATTGCTGAGAGTTGTATGGTCATCAATTCACCATGGTATATTCCTTTTTGGAATCCAAGAATTGGCTAGCCCACAAGTATATGGCTTGTGGTAAAGGTAACTAAATCCATATTTGGTTATCAATTCACCAATTCTAAGAATTGACTAGTCCTGAGCAAACGGCTACGGGTAAAGACACATCAAATCCGTTTATATAGTTCTTTGATTTGCTAATAAATCAGATGGTTATCAATGTACCATAGTTTTCGAACTCAAACATTTGGCTACTCCAGTAGTGATGGCTATTGGTAAAGAGACATCAAATCCATTATTTTCTATGATTCACCTCTCACGAGTTAACTCACGGATGTGATGAGAATAGTTTGAAACTGATATGTTTTGATGTACACTATGTCATTTGTTGCTGCAAAGACCTGGCATTTCAAAGTTTGGTCATCATAGAGATGAAATTGTTTCGGTTCTTTACCACGATGTTTGAGAACAATCCTCTAGTACTGCAGTCTCTAAGATCTATCACAGGTTAGGAAGCTGGAACTTAACCAAGTCAAATTCCAGTTTAGGGGAGGATTGTTGGTAATTATGCGAAGTAGGATTTCTACCGTCAATTCTGCAGAAGGATTCTGAAGTAAGCGAGAATCTGCTGAAGAAGATTCGTTGAAGTATAAAAGCCGTGCCGTGTTTCTGCTGAAGGGTGGAAGGCGACTAGGATCTGCATGAGCTTTATTAATTACATGCTAACCCATCATTATTCTTGAACTGCCCGAGGTTAGCATGGGTATTATTGTACTGCTCAATATTGTTTAATGTTTACTCATAACATGTATGGGTTGAAACAAATGTTTAAATGCATGCTTGCATGCTTAGTCGTTTGGGTAGAATAGTTTAGGGTTCCTTGTCTATAAAAGGAACTTGATAGTATGCAATAGGCAGGAGGTTTTTCTGAGAAACATAGAGTTTCAGTTAATAAAAGATCCGTAGAGGATCTAAGTGTTCTTAGTTATTATAGCTTGTATTTACATTCCGCTAAAGAATACGAGTTGTAGAGAGTTTCTATTAGTTTGCTTATGATTACATAGGAAACACTAACGATCTACGAGTGCTAAAGATCTGTCAAGGTCTATGTGTTTTTCAACATTATTGCTAACTGTTGTTTGCAGGTACATTTGGACGGTTGTAGCTGATCAGAATTGAAGATTCAATCCAAAGCCGCATGCTCACATCATCCACACTTAATTAAAGAAATCATGACAAGTGCTTATCTACATATCCTGGCTCTGATATTTTTATACTATGCTTCTGCTATGCCACTGCAAATATCATGAACCAGTAAAAGCTTCCGCTACTCTGATGAAAAGATGTCATGATCCAAAAGTGTAAGCATGTCGGTCCAAAAGTCACAACATCACATGATGGCAACACAATGAAGGGTGATCCTGAGATTTACTGTGGCTGATGATCTCGAAGAAAGCTTGAAGATCATCAAAGATGTGGATCAGTTCAAAGGCCTCCACTACAAGTACAAAACTATGCAGACTTTGAAGAATCGCTACTTAAGCACAAAGATTGCGGAACTTGAAGAATAGAAGTCTACGAGCTCAGCACTAAAGACAAAGATAGAATGCTAGGATGCAAAATGTATTTTATGGGATGAACTCCCTTAGGGGGAGATTGTTAGGAATTGGAAATTCCATGTTAAAGTGTCGGTCACCCCAATTATGGTCTAGCATATGTTAGCTCGTAGACGTGTCGTTATTTACGCTATTTAGTAGTTAATTAGTTAGTTTGTAGCGTAGTTTAGTTTAGTGTAACACCGTGGAGGAAGGACGGGTCTTTACCCACTGTATGCCTGATCCACAGTCCGATAGGAGGACGTAGTATTTGTAAATATAAATACCCCTTCCATCCTTGGAAGGGGTGGTGCTTCTTCTAATAATCTAACCTTTACATTTTGTTAAGCAAGTCTCTACCAAGAACACCCTCTCATCTCTTTCTGTGACAACCCGTACTTTCAGGTCATTTCTCGACACAGTTCATGTCTCATTATTTCAACATTTATAGTAAACTTGGTTTACTTGTTTCAAATTAACCTTGAAGGTTTAGCGGTGAATTCATGATCATGACATCACGTACATTTCATATGGACTATGATTAGTCTACATTTCATTGGCATCATGGGCATCTCATTAGTACACTCACGACATTTCATTTCACCTTCAACGCGTAATTTTTATATTTAATAATCTTTATCGCGTGAGTTATTAATTTGAATATTTAACCCGCTACTTTCAAAAATGATCCCGAGGTATTTTTAAACTTACATTTAGTTCATAAAAACTATATTTTTAGTTTTCATAGTGTTTCAAATTTATTTGGTATTTTAATCGTTAAAGTTTAATTATTACGTCGTTTTCTTAAAAATTTTACGATAATTATTTTATCACTCAATTTTCACAAGGAAAGTATTTTACAATTTTATCATCTCAATACAATCTATTTTGACTTATTAAAACTTACTTGTACCAAAATTCTCATTTTACCTTTATTTGTACATTTCTACACCTTTTACTTATACCTTTTATCAAATTATGCAAAGTTATACTAGTAATAGATTTAAAAAAAATGAATTGGAGACAACCCCTCCCAAAAACCGGCCAAGGGGAGGGTGGTCAATAAATGAGGTAAGGTTCATGTCTACTAATAATTCACAAACTTAAAAGTCTTCTACTACTACAATTATTCATTCATTCTCATTCATAAGTGTTAAACAAAATTTTTCTCTTCTTTCTTTGTGTTCTCCAAACCGGCCAAACATCAAGGTGCCAAAGGGATCAAGATTTTTCAAGCAAGTGTTATTACAACCTAGATTATATCCTTTATATGGTTTTGAAATAAAAACCAAGGATATTTAAGTTAATCCTTGTTACCTACACCTCTTCACTATCACTAGTAAGCATGTTTTATTCATTTTCAAGCTTCCTTGTCATTTTCATATGTTTCTTGTCATTTTTGGAGCTTATATGCAAGTTATGTGATTTATACCATTTATTTCATGATTTTTGAGTTATATATATTTATTGGTCATCCTATAATTACTCCCATGGTATTCTTTGGTCTTGATGGTGATTAGGAACCCATGACACCCTAAGAAGGTGTATGGTAGGATTAGATTAGTTTTGGAGTTGATTTGAAGGGATTAGAATAGGTTTTGTCCGAGAAAAACTATTTTCGATAGCTATATTTTAAGGTTCTGTCCTTGTTTCAATTTTCTGGAAAATCCGACATTTGGTACAAAACTTTGGCCTTGAATTTTAGAAAATATACTTTAAAACGAATCCGTGGCCGCTTGAACGGATAAAAACGGACTTATAACGAAGAAGTTATGGATTTTACAAGTTTGACGACGGAAAATATTATTTTCAGAAATTTCAGCAACATGTTTTTATTTGGTCGAGTCAAAATGAGCCTTAAGCTTCACAAATTATTTCGACTTGTCAAAAATATATTAGTTTACTTTGATACGAAGCTAAGGACGTATAAAACGTAGAAAACGGATTTGAAACGACAAAGATATGCACTTTTCATAAACTTGCCGTAACTAATTTTCTGCACTCAATTAGCCAAAAACCACCATCTTTAACCCTTAATATCTTTATGATCGAGACCTTTTGGACGAAAACTCCTGAACTGAAACTTTTAGATATCGATACAAACTTTCCAAAACCGTCGAGTTCGTTCTCTAACGATCGACGTACACCATTTACGACTAGTTTTCCAAAGCCATTTTTGGTAATTTCATAAAAATTCCGACGACATTGTTTTGCGACGAAAAGTGGTAATTTCTCTAAAAATCATTATAAAACCATTGTAGGATGACATTTTGACGTAAAACCATGTAAAGTGATTTTTGATTGGTCAAGGCGTCAAAAGAGTATTTTTCGACGATGTGTAATATTTTCAAAACTCGTAAATGGTATAAATAACATACGGAATGCATGCATAACATTACATTGCAATTCATGACATATCATATCATTGATAATAGGTCGGTTAACGCATTACAGTATACCTCGGTGTACTCACTTTTGCCATTATTCCAGTTTACCAAGTGAGTTTCATGGCCCTACTTTTACTTGTTTTCATAAGCTTGTTTGGGGGAGATACATGCTCGACTATTTTTATTACATTCATGATTATTTGCAAACTACATGTTTATCTAAATTGAATGCTAGTCATACGAAGTAACATTATTGCCATACTTAGAATTTCTATTTCGTATATTCATTGAGCTAATGGTCTTGGTATATTCATTGGTCTAACGGTCTTGGTATATTCATTGGTCTAACGTACTTGGTATAATATTGATCTAACGGACTTGGTATACGATTATGGACTAACGGTCTTGGAACGATTTGAACATTAACTATGCATATTCTGGCAGTGGGTTGTGAACACACAGGTTGCAAGTTTTGTATGGGCGGGACTTGGAACTGAGTGGATTCTAATGCCTTTCTTCGCATAAACGATTTCGATACTTTGAGTCATGCACTATTATGTGAATTCATTTGACATCATGCACTTGAACATTAACTATGCATATTCTGGCAATGGGTTGTGAACACACGGGTTGCAAGTTTTGTATGGGCGGGACTTGGAACTGAGTGGATTTACAATGCCTTTGCTACATAATCGAGTTTGATAGTCTTTACATTTCAACGATTTACAATGCCTTTGCTGCATAAACGATTTGGAAAGGCTTTACATTTCAACACAAACTCTATGAACTCACTCAACCTTTGTGTTGACACTTTTAGCATGTTTTATCTCAGGTATCTAAGGCATTCACTTCATGGCATGCATTTGGACACATCATGGAGTCGTGGTGACGACGCGTCTTACTTGGGTTTTACGCACTTTAAAACATCGTTTGAATTGTAACAACTTATTTCCGCACAAGTTGATTTTCATTTGGGACCTATCTTTGTAAACTCTGATTGTTTTATTAAATCAAACGATGTATTTTCCAAACGACACTTTAGGTCGTTCAATATAACTGTGATTGTGATGCTATGACAGTCAATCCCCAGGAATTCCATTCCGCTGCAAAACAGGTAATTTGGGGGTGTGACACTTTCTCTCTCTAAATGGCTAACATGTATTTCCATCATCCAAGACCACCCGAATCATCAAACAAAATAAATATTCGATCATAACACTAACCGCTACCGAATTCAATAAGACGCCTTACGAATGATATGATATGTTCGATATGCATATGAGTTGTAGAAACTTATATCACCTGTATAAACTTGTAGTAAAGTATTACAAAGTTTTCACATGTGAAAAATAATTAGAAAATAAAAGTGACCTTTTTTTCTAAACCAAATTTTCAATATAAGGGCTTTTTGGAAACATATAAAGACTTCATTTGCCCTTAATTTCCTCGTTTCTTATCTGAGGGTTCTCATTCAAAGCCCTAAACATAGGTTCATGTGTCTACTTTCAAGAAAATATGGCCTCATTAGAGAAATTAGGTTTTAGTTGCTCAAAAGTACCCTAGAAGCCACGAATACCAAACTGCTGTTTTGCTCAGAAAATTCACCTAATTTCGAAAGGCTATAACTTCTTCGTTTTTCAACCAATTTTGTTCATTAAAGTCCATGAATTTGATTTTATGTATTAACTTTCTAAAAAGTCTAGTTAGAACTTCTGATTTGGAGTATAAGTCCTTGAAAAGTGTGCAATAAACCATGTCTTCCAGCAACTTGAGCTGTTGGGTAACTTGTCGTATGAAAATGTTTAAAAATACTAATAAACTTCCAAAAATTATAATTCTTGCGTGAAATCTACCTAAGACCTAGTAATATACTGGGGAGGAAAAAAATTGCCCTAATGTTTATTTGAAGTGGTTAAATCTAGCAAGTAAGTCGACCCAAACTTCTGCCCATATTAAGTATATTCGTAAACAAGTTTAAATTAACTTTCGACACTACAAATCTACAAATGTGATACAAAATTATGCATGATATGTTTAATATGAGTAAAATGGAGTATGATGAGACACTTATAAGAATAATGGTGTGATTGGTCTTCAAGAAATGTACAAGAACTAACAATGAACCCTAGAAACCTCTAATTTCAACCGCAAACCTTAGCTTCATTGTAACCCTTTTGTGTAAACTCTTGACCAACTAAAATACCCTTGTTTGGACCCTTGGTTATAGCCAAAACATAGTGAGGGAAATGAGTGAGTTGGTGTGTTTAAGTGTGTGATAAGTTTCCACCAAGAGGTCTCTTATATAGCTAAAGTTTAAGAAAGGTCAAAATGGGTTTTAGGAGTCACCAAGTTCTTGTAATGTTTTAAATAGGAAAGAGACAAAGGTGATGCGTTTTCAAAGGCTCTTTGAGACGTGGGATTTGATAGGGACAAGGGGGGCTTTTGACTCTTCTTGGCTTATTATGGTTTGTATTAGAAAGGAAATGTGGTGTATCAAGGTTGAAAAAGTGATGTTGGTGCTTCTCCCTTTGTGGCTGGTTTTGGAGGGAAACTCAATTTTTAAAGTGTAAAAGTGTAAGTATTGGTATATAATGAAAAGGTGGTGATCTTGGTTAGGTATTTCATGCATGCATGAGACTTCATGCAAGTCATAGATGATTAACGTAAAAATTGTAAAACCAAATGCAAATGACTTACAAACCATACTCATGAGAGTGATAATGTACTTGTTTGACATAAATTAACTTAGTCTAGTGACATAATACTTTCAAAGATGTTTCTTGTTATGCGCGGGATAACTTAACGATTATATGTAAAGTCAAGTATTCATGTGTTTAGTATAAAACGATCAACTTTATGATCAAGTATTAACCTAAAAATATCGGTTGTCACAGTCTTCCCCCGTTAAAAGAATTTTATCCCGGAATTCAGTGTGTGTTATCCGATGGTGTGGTTTCAGTGAAAAGGTGAGGGTACTTGCAACGGTTCTGATCTTCACGCTCCCAAGTGAATTCAATACCTCTCTTTGAGTTCCATCGGACCTTGACAATCGGAATGCAACTTTGCTTCAACTGTTTGGCTTCTCGATCCATAATCTCCACCGGTTCCTCAACAAGTTTAGTTTATCATCAACATGAATTTCCTATTGTGGAATAATGGGGGTTTCATCCGATAAGCATTTCTTCAGATTCGAGACGAGAAACGTGTTGTGAACACTACTAAGTTCTTATGGAGTCAGTAAGCTACCAGACTAACTCTTGCCATACTCTTAAAGGGTCCAATGTATCTCGGGTTCAGTTTTCCTCATTTCCCGATACGCATCATGGCTTTCCATGTGAGACTTTCAACATGACCTTATCTCTAACCTGAAATTCTAATGGTTTATGCCTCACATTAGCGTAACTCTTCTGACGATCACATGCAGCCTGCAACCTGTTTCGTATCTGGATGATCTTCTTAGTAGTTTCATGAATGATCTATGGACTAGTGAGTTGGCTATCTCCAACCTTATTCCAACAAATGGGTGATCAAAACTTTCATCCATAAAGTGCCTCAAACGAGGCAGCCATGATGCTGGTATGATAACTGTTGTTGTAAGAAAATTCGATTAGTGGCAAGTGGTTATCACAACTATTTTTAAAATTGATCACACAGGCGTGTAACATGTCTTGTAGAGTTTGGATAGTCATGTCACTTTGGACATCTGTCTAAGGGTGATATGCAATGCTCATATCCAGACGAGTACCCAATGCGTCCCGGAGCGACTTCCAAAATCTAGATGTGAATTGACTATCTCTATCCAAAATAATCGATATTGGTACTCCATGTCTTGAGACTACTTCCTTTAGATAAATTCTGGTCAATATCTCTGTCTAGTCGGTTTCTTTGGTTGGTAGAAAATGTGCAAACTTAGTAAGACGATCGACTATTACCCAAATTGTGTCGTACCCGCTCGATGTCTTAGGTAGCTTTGTGAGAAAGTCCATTGTTATCTATTACCACTTCCATTGCGGTGTCTCTGGTTGCTGTAACAAACCAGGAAGTTTATGATATTCTGACTTCACCTCATTAAAAATTTGCTGACATAAGTGGTGATATCTGCCTTCATGTTAGGCCACCAGTATAATTTCTTAAGATCGTGGGACATTTTGTCGAATCATAGATGGATAGAATACAGTTATGCGATACGTGCATAACTAAAACTGTCAATCCTCCAAAATGTGGTAACCAAATTCTGTTCATAAAACACCGGGTTCCATCTGACCAGGTCTCAAAATTCTTATCTATACATCGTACTTCGTTCTCTATGTTCTCTTCCTTGAATGTTTCGACTTGTGCATCGTGAATTTGTACAGGGAGGTTTGTATGTATTGTCATGACCAAGGCAGAAGTCATAGTGGCTTAGCTCATTCCTTTCAGCTTAAAGCATTAGCTACTACGTTTGCCTTCCCAAGGTGATAATGAATATCACAATCGTAATCACTGAGTAGTTCGATCCATCGACGTTGCCTCATATTCAACTCCTTTTGACCGATACTGAAGGCTCTTATGGTATGTGTACACAGTACATTTTGTACGATACATGTAATGTCTCCAAATTTTGAGAGCAAGCATTACGACTCCCAATTCTAAATCATGGGTTGTGCAATTCTTCTTGTGGATCTTGAGTTGACGAGATGTGTAGGCTATGACCTTCTCCTTCTACATTAATACAACACTTAGTCCTTTGTGCGAAGTGTCACAGTAAACTAAAAAATTATCTGTTCCTTCAGGTAGATGGAATCGGTGCTCTACAAAGTCTCTGCTTTAGCAATTGAAAAGCTGACTCTTACTTCCATTCATACTTTTGATTCTTTTAAGTCAGTTTAGTCAAAGACTTAGCTATCTTAGGGAAACCTTCAATAAATATTCTATAATAACCAACAAGACCTAGAGATTGGCGTATTTATGTAGGAGTTCTAAGTGTCGCCCAATCCTTGATGGATTCAATATTAGCAGGGTCAACGTGTAAGCCTTGATTATCAATCACATGTCCGAGAAATTGTACTCTTTGGATCCAAAATTCACACTTAGAGAATTTGGTGTATAATTTCTCTTTGTTGAGCATCTCTAATATTGTCTTGAGGTGTTCTTCATGCCTTTTTTTTGTTTCGAGAGTAAATCACAATATCGTCAATGAAAGCGATCACAAAGTTTTCTAGGTATGGCTTGCATACGCGATTCATAAGATCCATGAACACCGCTGCTACGTTAGTCAAACCAAACGACATCACTTGGAACTCTTAATGACCATAACTAGTCCTAAACGTTGTTTTTGGGATATCTTCTTCTCTAATTCTAAGCTGGTGATAACCTGATCGCAGATAAATCTTTGAGTAGAAACTAGAACCTTGTAGTTGGTCAAACAGATCATCAATTCTTGGGAGTGGATACCGGCTCTTCACAGTTAACTTGTTTAACTCTCGATAGTTAATACATATCCTGAAGGATCTATCCTTCTTCTTAACAAACAAGACTGGAGATCCCTATGGTGAGAAACACGGTCGAATAAACCCTTTATCCAAAAGTTCTTGTAATCGAATAGATAATTCTTGCATCTTTTAAGGAGCTAATATGTATGGAGATCTTACCACTGGTGCAGCTCCAAGTACCAAGTCGATTTTAAATTCTACTTAACAAGCTGGTGGAAGTCCGGGTAAGTCTTCGGGAAAGACTTCTGGGAAATCCCGTACAATAGGCACGTCTTCAAGTCACTTCCCCTCTGACTTCTTCTTTTCTATATGTGCCTAAAAAACATGGCAGCCTTTCTTCAAATATTTCTGAGATGATGCTTAGCTTAGTGATGCAGGTTTCTTGACCAGGTTTTAATATTCATAAAGTCTTGTTATACCTATGGTCTACCCTAGTGCACTAACGGGCAGTGTACCCGGTCGCGTGTAGTGTAGTAATCGGTAAAGCCGAGGTCATCCCAAGAGCTATGTGTGTTGGATTATTACTAAGTCTTGGTGTCACAGATTTATAATGGTTTCGATAAGGAATTAATTAATTAAACTACTAAGGAATATAAAAGCAAATAAAAGCAGATAAAAGGTAAAGGGTAAATCAATAGAGGATAGTGGTGCTAACCTAGTTAATCCTCCTAACTAGTTATGTCTACGTCTACTTACTTTCAATTACTTCAGGTGGGGTCAAAGTCGAGAGGACAGCATTTGGTCAATTTGCCCTAACCTATCAGCAAAGATGCCACCACAGAAGAAGTCAGGTGTCCCCTCATAAGTCTGTTGTTCCCGGTCCGTAAGCCAAGTCATTAAGTTCCGCTACATGCTAGATTTATAATAGTGAGTGCCCGGGCGTTAGCAACTTAAACACTCACCCCCTAATTCTTAAGTTCATCCAAATGGCAGGTGATGAGTTGGTCAAATCACACAAGTAGAAAGGGTCGTCAGTTGGTTATATCTTACCCTTCCCGTCTCAGTCTGCTCACCTAGGGTCAGTTGGTCATATTTCCTAGGCAATTGGCCTCTACTGCCATTCAAAACTACCGAATCAAGGGTGGCTACCAATAAACTATGCATGCATACACTTAGAAATAATTGTGGAGTAATGTAGCCGCATAAACAAAACAATTAAGGAATAATAACTAGGCCAGCACCAAGAGGTGCTTAGCCGCTCATATTAATCATACAAACCAATTCAATATTCAAAGGTACGAAATACATGAATTGAAAGTAAATAAAATATAAAATGCTAATGCTTATCGTAGGGGAGTGATTTCTCCCTTGGAGACAGCTCCGTATGCTCCTCTAAACCTGCCTTGAGCTTTTTCCCACTATTTGATATTATCAAATATCCCCCCACTTGAACTCTACTTGCCCTCAAGTAGACCTTAGTTATAAGATTCCTAAAAGGATATCTCCCAAAACCAGGAAAATATAAGTTTACAAATCCCTTATGCTAGAATAAAACAAAGCCGAACACCTCACGAAATGGGAACGAAACACTCAAATCTCTCAACTATTCTAAGTGTCAATTTCGGGGTGATCACTCACTCGCACAGTCATAGCATGTATTCTATCATAAGCTTTGCGGTTACACAAATCTCCACCACTAGAGTTAAGGGCTAAACAATTCTCGAAGGCAATATGGGTAGACACGACAAAGGTTAAGGGGTGACTCGTCATTATTAACATGTCACCGCGAAGTGGACAAAATCAATGATACATGACCAAATCCATGGCCAAGACATCAAAGATTGCTCGCTCCATCACCTAGACAAGCTTCATGACTAAAGGGTAGGATAAGACATGGGATATATAAATGGTGTAAAATAAAAAACAAGCAGGTAGTCTAAATCTATAACTAAGTCATCACCACTTACCGTCCGCCCAAAGTTCAAGCTTTGAAGTCAAGAAACCGGATCATGAAATATAAGGTAGATGTGTCATTAGAGGACGTCGTGATGGGAACACTACCTTTTCTCCAACTGTTGGCATAATTACCAACTCCAATCTTCAAATGTAACCTAGGTGGCCTCCTCGATACTAAATCTATAAAGCTCATAACATAGTGCTTATAACATCGCACTTTACAATGACATAACTTTATTTATTTATCTTTTTTTTTTATTTTTATTTTTTTTGAATCATAACTATAATAACTAAACATAATATCCCCCCACCTGAGGTAAACAATGGGAATTCTGGGGGTCTTCAATGATCTTCAGGAATGTTGTCGATGAAAGCGTGATTTCCGAACCTTTCCACTTGAACCTTGAACTTAGGCAAATGATGACTTCCCAATCACAAATAAGACTACAGGGTAGGCTAAGGTGCATAGGTGAATCGAAACAATATATTGGGTTAACAAAATGAAAGGAATGGCTCAGATGGGTGTATCTAGGGGTATCTTGCACTAAAGGTGAGTGCAACAAAAGGGTTTCACATGGGGGTCGAGAAGTCGAGGTGACTAATCGATAGACACACAATGGTAGGCTATTTGGGTGATAATCCTATAATATTGCCTTCTAAAACTCAAAAGTCCAAATACATCGAGCTAACTCAATATACCTCGTCTATGGTCTCTAAATGATGCAAAGGCCAAGTTCTAAAATTTACAAGCTTCCGGCACACTCATAATTTGGTGGAGTTGGGGTAAATTATTGGAAACGGATAAGGCTAATCTCACCATAATATATCAAGGGTTGTATGTGCTCGGCTAAGGTCTAATCTAGTTAGGTTAAGAAAAACATGTCAAAATTAAAAATGGCATAATTTTTCAAAATAAACTAGAAAAAAGAGGGCCAAATAATGTTCAAGAGATAATTCTACTCCCGTCCCCCGACTTGAATTGTACAAAGTCCCTTTTGTACTAAGCATTAAATAAAGGTGAAGAGAAAAGTAGAATTAGACCGAGAACTTCCCTGAAATTCGCTCCAAAAGAAAGAGGCCCACGAAAAAAGAGACATGCCATTATAAGCATCATGAACAAACTTCAATCCCTGAAATCAAAATACCGACAAGCATAATTCTAAAAATAAAAATAAAAAATAAAAAAACAAACCTAACTCACTTTTGTAGGAATCACGGTTGCATTTAGCATATGCAACAAGCCTTTTAAACCACTTGGTGTCCCAAGTGGACGAGTGAAGTCTCGTGAGGGTTTACAGGGAACACACCCACAAAGTCCATTTAAAATACTAATGCAAGGTTATTGTGTTTTAAAATGAAAGAATTTAAGAGAGGAAGGTTACGTCGTAACTCTTTTGAGGGAGTTACGCCGTAACTAGAAAAACCTGACATAAACTGCAAAACGAGTTGTTACAGCGTAACCACAGAGATGGTATTACGCCGTAATTAGTAATTCGTCAAGAGTTCTACTGCAAAAAGTTGGTTACGGCGTAATCACATAGACGAGTTCGCCTAACTTTCACAGTCAATCGACAAAGCTGCAAAAGCAATTACTTCCTCGTTTCTGCGAAAATGGTTAGAAAATACAAACCCTACAGAAATGGAAATAAAACAAAAAGGGATAATTAGGGTTATCTCTCGAAGAGCACTTTTCTTTATTCTGAGTCTTTAAGTTAGACTCGAGCCGCGGGGCTTCTAAGGGGCCTTTGGACTTCCCGACTTCCTCCATATCTTTCATCAAGTTACGCGACCCAACCATTTGTGGCAGTGTAGAGATATTCTTTGGTTTCAATCTTTTGAATTTTGCAAATTTTTTCTTCAGGTCCCAAATGGTATCGCGTAAACTCATATTTTTCGGTTATAATTGGTGGTGGTCTCTTAAACGGGATGCCAAGAAGTTTGCATCTTCTTTTTTTTGTGTACTTCATCATCTGGGTCAATGAAACCGTCTTCTCCTTGTAACTCGAGGTAATCGAAATCATCGTCGTCGGAATTGGTATCTTCAAGTTGGTCATCGTTAGGAGAATTTTCTACGAGTATTTGCTTGCATTCTTCTTTTTCTATCTTAGACGAGTCCTTGGTGTCATCTACTGATTTTTCATTAGGAATTTCGTTGTTAGGTTGATCTTTACTCATACATCCATTCCAGATTTTCTCTTTAGCTAACGCGTCAATTTTTCCGTATTTGATTCTGACCCAATCGTCGAATCCGAGATCATCTGGCCAAGACAATTCTGTTCTTTCAGAATCATTAGTTGAAGTCTTTAGGAACTCGTCGTCCCCAGCTCTCTCAATCTTTGCTTCCTCCATCACATTCATACTCAAAAGGGTTGCACGAAGCCCAAACATTTCCGTCTGCGGTTTTAAATTGTTCACACCAATGATTTTTAGTTCCTTCGTCCTTGTCATTATCAGAAGGAATATCATCGAGGGGCTTAATGGTTTTTCTTCGAAGAATATGTTTTTCATATTTGAGTTCCAGATTTCTAAACAAAACTGAATTAATTATTGCGTCCCCGAATCTTACTGAATACCAATCTCTGAATGATAGATCTCCAAATTCAACATCATTCCTCCCAGATTCATGTGGGCATATCCAAACTTCGTTCTTCACATTACCTCCTCCGTTGCAATATTCTCGAAAAGGGGTTGCCGTTGTGGCGTTGAGTAATCTGTCTTACAAAGAGTGATGAGTAAGGGTTTTGCATAATGCTTGATAGGTGGTCCTTCAGCCGTTGCATTAGAATTTAGTAACCTTTCTTCTGGATTGAGGTGTAGTCCATGTCGTCATCATTTACCCTTTCTTTATCAACTCTCCATT
>OU343224.1:273389977-273432506 GCA_910596185.1 Chrysanthemum makinoi
CCATTATGTTAGCTTGTTAGACTTGGGTTATTCACGTTGATTTTGTAGTAATAGTTAATTAGTAGCGTAGAAAGTTTATGTAAACACGTGCGAGGAAGGACGGGTCTTACCACTGTATACCGATCAACAGGCTGTCAGGAGGTCGTGTAGTCTTGTAACTATAAATACCCCTTCCATCCATGGAAGGGGTGTGGCTTGGAATCTAACCTTTCATATTTTGTTCATCAACTCTCTACCAAGAACACCACCTCTCTACTCTTTCTCTCTAACTATGGCAAACATGTATTTTCATCATCCAAGACCACCCGAATCATCAACACAATAATATTACGATCCTACATCCTCATAACTAGTTATGTCTACGTCTACTTACTTTCAATTACTTTAGGTGGGGTCAAAGTCGAGAGGACAGCATTTGGTCAATTCGCCCTAACCTATCAGCAAAGATGCCACCACAGGAGAAGTCAGGTGTCCCCTCATAAGTCTTGTTGTTCCTGGTCCCCTAAGCCAAGTCATTAAGTACCGCTACATGCTAGATTTATAATAGTGAGTGCTCGGGCGTTAACAACTTAAACACTCACCCCTAATTCTTAAGTTCATCCAAACGGCAGGTGATCAGTTGGTCAAATCGCACAAGTAGAAAGGGTCGTCAGTTGGTCATATCTTACCCTTCCCATCTCAATCAGCTCACCTAGGGTCAGTTGGTCATATCTCCTAGGCAATTGGCCTCTACCGCCATTCAAAACTACCGAACCAAGGGTGGCTAACAATAAACTATGTGTTGGGAATTATGTGAAGTATGAATCATGCTGATATTACTGCTGATGGATTCTGCTGAAGTGTAGTTGAATTCTGCTGAAGACATGATTATGCTGAAGTTATATTAGTTGTAGTTTGTTTCGGCGGAGATAGTATTCCGTATATTCTAGAATTAGTTAGGATATACATGAGCTTTATTAGGAAGTGATTGTGTATATCTTATTTAGTTTCATAGTTATACGTTTCTTAGAAAACAAGTTAGGGTTCCTTGTCTATAAAAGGAACACAATAGAATGTATTATGTACGTGCTTAAACAATTTATTAATATAATGATCCATAGAGGATCAAAGAAGTTCTTAGTTATCTGTGTTTTATACTTGTATTTATATCCCGCTAAAGAATACAAGTTGTAGAGATTTTCTTTTAGTTTGGTTGTGATTACACAAGCAATACTAACGATCTACGAAGCTCAAGATCTATCAAGGTCTTATAGTTTTTCAACAAGTGGTATCAGAGCCAGGTTAGAGTCTCTACGATACTAAGAACAGGTTCTTCTAAACACCCATACAACCAAAAAAAAACTCACCATGCCTGGTTCAGATGTTGATGTTGAAATCACCAACAACCAAAACTCCACCCATCTGCAACAACTAAGTCTCTCTAATAGCAATGCTAAGTTTCCTTACTTGAAAAGGGAAGAGTGTGATCTTTGGGCGATGAAGATGCAAAACTGGATCTCCAACATTGATTGGAATCTATGGGAGATAGTATTGAAGGGAAACAGTTTGAAGAAAACTACTGTAGATGCTGCTAGAACAATGACTTATGTCCCTCCAAAACGCTGAAGAGTTACTGGCGGTCAGAGAGAAAACCAAGGTTAAAATCATTCTTCTTCAAGCTATTCCTGAGGATCACTTGAGTGATTTTCACTTCATGCAAGATGCCAAGGACATATGGTTAGCAATTAAGGCTAAGTTCGGTGGGAATGAGGAGTCGAGGAGATGAGAAAAGTCCATGCTTAGACTACAGTTTCAAGACTTTCAAATCTCTGAAGAGGAAGGAATTCATAAGGGCTATGACAAGTTTCACAAGATTTTAAGTCAGTTAAATCAGCTGCAAGCAAAGCCAGATAATGATGATTGTAATTCTAAGTTCTTGAGGTCTTTACCTTCATCCTGGCTACAAGTGAGCATTGCTTTAAAAGCAAAAGGTGGTTTGGATATGCTTACTTTTGATGAGCTGTACAACAAACTTAAAGCTCTTGAACATGATATAAGAAGTCCTTATAGATCATCATCTACTGCAAGTCACACAGTATTCGTTGGAGCTTCAACCCCAAAGATGAGTCATGGTCCAAGTCCAACTTACTCATCATCATCTTACACTACCACTCCATCAAGTTCTCAATCTGGAGGTATAATGGAAGATGTGCTTGGATCCTTCTTTGCTGATTATGATCCTCAGCAGGAACTTGCCTATGAGGATATGGATCAGGTGGATCCACTGGATATGGAAGAGATGAAGCTGAAGTGGCAGGTGGCTATGCTGTCCATGGATATCAAGAGGTTTGAGCGCAAAGCTGGCAGAAGGTTTGGCTTACAAGGAAGAGATCCAGCGAGGTTTGACAAAAGGAAGGTCAAGTGCTTCACATGTCAACAGATGGGTCACTTCTCCAGAGAGTGCAAAGATAGGAAAGTTGGTGATGAGACGAGATACTCTACTTATCAGCAGAATCAGAGGGAGGCTGGAACTTCAAAGGGATCAGCAGCTTGGTCACTCTTGACAGCAATGTGGAATGGAAGCTACATGAGCAGGAAAATGATGATCCTGTTATTGATAATGTTGGTCTGATTGCAAGCTGTACTTCGGAGGATAGGCAAGATCAGATTGCCTTGATGGGCATCTCTCAGGTACAAAACTGTTTGTTTGGTTGTAGTGAGCGTTATAATGAACTCAAAGAAGCTTATGATATTTGGAAACCTAAATATAATGAATGCTTTGTAGAAGTTGAAGCTTATAAACAGGCTTTAAAAAAACTAGAAAGACAAAAGGTTTGGTTTCTGAAGAATCAAATAGCTTATGATGAGAAAATAAGTGTGTTAGAAAGAGATCTAACTAATGCTAAAAATGAGTTAAAATATTATGAGAAAGAAAGAGCTAAAGTAGAGCTAGAAAAACAAGAAGTGCAAGAAAAATTAGATGCTGAAATTGCTAGGCATAAAGAATGGCTAGTTTTGGTGACAAGTAGCTAGCTCGTCATCTATATGGTAGTCAAGCTCCTAATTCTGTGATAGGTTTAGGTTTTAAAAAGTATGTAGGATTAGAAGCTAGGCATGATGGGCGTAATACTACACCAGCATGTTTAGCTAATTATGTCAAAGAAGGTGACCTACATGCTGTACGTGGATCTATTAGAGGTATACCTATGCCTGTTGACCTTACCCTTCCTGATGACTTTGATGGATCACACCATTTATATGGCAAAAAGTCAAATGACTTGCTAGACTCTGATACTTCTTCTAATGACTTTGTCTCTTGTGTTAACAGTGACAAGTCCTCCGAGCAAGGGTCTACAGAGTGTGATTCAAATGACAAGTCTGACCTTCCCAAGTCATCACCCCTGCCTGCACGCAAGACTACCCATAAGCATGTCAGAGTTGATGCCAAGGAATCCTCTTCCAAGACAGTTGCCTCTGAAGACTTGCTTTTTAATTCTTTGCATAATAATAATGTTAAAAACAATTCTTTTCATGGTTTTATTTGAATACTTTGTAATAGAACATCTTTTGGTATATAAATCTTCTAAACATAAGACATGTTTTGTGTGTAGGAAGTAAATTTACTTTAATTAAGATGTGATTATCATGAGCAAAGATGGGTAGGTGTGGTGATTCTAGGACATCTGCACCAAATGGACTAATGTTAATGCTATACCACACCTTATGTTCCCAAGCAACTTATACTAATACTCCTTCGCCTAGGAGAAGAATTTGTAAGACCATACGTACAACCAAACAAGTTCATATTTTAAGAATGGTCACCTGGATATGTTTGACTCTATGACTGATGGGAAAGGGAACTGGGATACCTGTCAAGTCTCAGCAGTTGTTCTGGAATAAAAGGGACCTAAATTTCAATGGAAACCCAAGAACAATAGTGGATCTTATACATCTGCATGGCATAGTTCATGATCCATTAAGGCAGTGTTCAAGAATGACTGAGCCTCCAGTGTGTACTAATATTTTGTATATTTTTGTTGTTGTAGAATCATCCCTGCATACAAAGATGTTGGCATGTTGGATAGTGGTTGTTCAAGAAGTGTCGTGAAACAGGATATGATGCAACTTGTATCAATTGAAGGAGGAGGCAATGTAACCTTTGGAGGAAGTGATGGAAGAATTAAAGGGACCATCAAAAAACACCTCAATCGACTTTGAGAATGTATACTATGTCAAGGAACCTCAACACTTCAATTTGTTCTCAGCCTCACACAGACACCAAGAACAAATTACTCTTCTCAGAGGATGAATGTCTTGTGCTGTCTAAAGACTTCAAACTCCGTAAGACACTTCAATTTTGCTGAAGTTCCTCGAATCACAATCTTTATACATTCAACTTAACTGATGTTAAACTAGAAGGTGACTTAACTTTTTTGGTGGCTAAAGCATCTTTGGATGAGTCTACCAAATGGCATAGGAGGATGGCCCATGTCAACTTCAAGACCATAAACAAGCTCTCTAAACTGGGTCTTGTGGAAGGTCTTCCTTCCAAAGTCTTTACAAATGATCATAACTGTTGTCACAAACAAAGAAGCAACATAGAGCCTCATACAAAGTCGCTGCTGTGAGCATTATTTCTCGAACCTCTTCAACCGCTTCCTATGGATCCTTTTGGTCCAAATCAAGTGAGAAGCATTGATCAAAAGTATTTTTGTCCTGGTTATCATGATGGTTATAGCAGATTTTGTTTGTATTCTTTCTAAGGACCAAAGATGAAACATCTCCAGTGCAGAAAGAATTCATTACACTTATTGAGAATCAGTTGAACAAAAAGGTTAAAGGAATTCGGTGTGATAATGGGACAAAGTTCAAGAATGCTATACTTATAGAACTCTGTAGGTCAAAAGGGATCAAAAGGGACTATAGCACTCCAAGAACCCCACAACAAAATGTGGGTAGGTAAAGAAAAATATGACCTTAATAGGCTGCAAGATCAATGTCAGCACACTCTAAGCTACCCACCATAGTTTTGATGAATTTGCAAATCTTGTTATGTACTGAATAGAGTGAACATTACTAGACCACACTTCAAAACACCATATGAACTTCTCTATGGGAAAGTTCCTACTATTCATTACCTTAAAACTTTTGGCTGTCAAGTGACCATTCTGAATACAAGTGATCCATTGGGCAAAATTTGATGAGAAATGATGATGGTTACATTGTGGGATATTCTCATAGTACAACAGTATGTATTTTACAATTTATCCGCAGAAGATTGAGGAGACATTGAACTTGAGGTTTCTAGAAGACAAACCTAATGTTCAAGCATGTGGTCATGTTTTGGTCGTTGACCTGACTTAACTGATTATTTGGTTATTCTAGACATATGGCTAACCAAACATGCAAGTACTCAAGAGTCTCCAACTACCAAGGCAGATACTATGGATGTGATCTCGATAGAGTTTTGAAGATTTAACAACCCATTGTAGTACCTTCTTTCTCCCCTAACAATTTTACAGGTGACACTTCCAAAGTTACTTGAGAGAGGAAGACAGTCCAATTATGCATAGGACCTTGCTAGGTAAAGACACAGAGTATGCAGCTAATCTAGAAGTCGAAAGGAATGATGAGGAGAGTGCAGTGAAGCAATCGTGGAAACATCAATGTCACCAACATGATCCGTTTCTCCTATCATCACCAATTTCTGAAGGCTATGCTATTTCTACTCCCATTTCTACTAGAGTGTCCACTGACTTTGAGATTCTTATATCTAAGTTTCCAAGACCCCAGATCTTGGTAATCATCAACCCAAAGCTGGAGTCTTCACTCCCCACCTCTATGACACTGATTTTGAACCTACTATGACTAATCTTGATTCTTCCATTGAAGTCAACACCACGCTACAAAAGGATTCACAATACTCATCCACAGTCAAATATTATTGGTGATCCTAATGCACCAGTTAGAACAAGGGGTACTATGGCAAGTTCTAAATATGGTCAAGTGGCTTTTATCTTTTATGTCTCAAATCAGCAAAGAGACAATCACACAGACTATGAACATTGTCTGTTTGCTTGTTTTCTTTCGCAAGTGAAACCAACCAGTGTTAATCAGGCTCTTGAAGATTCAAGTTGGCTTGAGGCAATGCAGGAAGAGATGCAACAATTTCAAAATCGCATGTTTGGATATTGGTACCACTACCTGATGGCAAGTATACAATTGGGACTAAATGGATTCTCAAGAATAAGAGAGATGCAAGGGTGTTGTTAAAAAAGCAAGATTGGTTGCTCAGGGTTATAGACAACATGAGGAGGATTGATTATGATGAAGTGTTTACACCTGTGGCAAGAGTTGAGGCCATACGGATTTTCTTGGCTTATGCATCCTATATGGGTTTTATGGTATATCAGATGGATGTTAAAGGAGCCTTCCTGTATGGTGAAATAGAAGAGGAGGTTTATGTCACTCAACCTAAAGGATTTGAAGACCCAGATCATCCTAATCATGTTTACAAAGTAGTCAAAGCTCTCTATGGACTACATTAGGCACCCAGAGCTTGGTATGCTAGGCTTTCAACATTTCTGCTGAAGCATGGTTATCGAAGAGGTGCAATTGATAAGACTCATTTCCTTAAGAAGAATTCCATAGATATTATTCTTGTGCAAGTGTATGTGGATGACATTATTTTTGGATCCACAAAGGAAGCTTGGTGCAGGGAGTTTGAGGAGCTTATGAAGGGAGAGTTTCAGATGAGTGCCATGGGAGAAATGACTTTCTTTTGGGGTCTCCAAGTTCAGCAGAAACCTGATGGTATCTTTATCAGTCAGGACAAATATGTGAGGGACATCTTAAAGAAGTTTGGTATGGAGAGTGTAAGGACTGCCACTACACCTTATGAAGCTCCAAAGTCAAAGACCAACAATGAAATAGATCCACTAGTGAATGTACATCTTTACAGATCTATGATTGGTTCTTTGATGTATCTAACAACTTCACGGCCTGATATTACTTTTGCTGTAAGTGTTTGTTCTTGACATCAAGTTACTCCACTTACTTCCCATCTCAATGTTGTTAAGAAGATCTTTAAGTACCTCAAAGGCCAACCTCATTTAGGCCTTTGGTACCCAAAAGAATCTCCATTTAAGCTGGAGGCATATAGTGACAGTGACTATGCTGGTGCAAATCTGGATAGGAGGTCCACTACTGGAGGTTGCCAATTCCTTGGGAAGAGATTGATTTCTTGGCAATGCAAAAACAACATCATTGTGGCTACCTCATCTACAAGAAGCAGTAGTACGCTATACTGCAAATTGTCGTGGACAGTTCTTTGGATACAAATCAATTGTTGGATTATGGGTATAACTTCATGAACACAACAATTTTTATTCATAATCAAAGTACCATATGCATTGTTAAAAATCCAGTTTTCACAGTCGAACAAAACATATTGAAATCAGGCACCACTTTATAAGAGATGCATAAGACAAACATTTGATAAAAGTGGTTAAAATTCACAATCGATGATAATGTGGCAGATTTGTTAACAAAAGCTTTTGATGGACCAAGATTTCAACACCTTGTGGTCCATATTGGTATGCTTAACCCTTAACTACAAAGTTTAAGGGGAGGCATAGGCCTCAGGGGAGGCATATGCCTCAGAGGAGGATTGTGAAGAATCATATTACTACTTTATACACTACTGGCATGTCAATGAAGCAAATCTTAGCTTTATCTGATGATGAATTGATCAGAAAGTATAATATGATTATGAAGTTTTCTTCATCTGGTTCTACTTCTTCTACATTGGACAGGATTGATAATACGTCTGATGTTCCTAAAGCAAAGCGACACAAGACAGTTGAAATTGTAGATAATTTTGATGCTGTGGCACCAAAATTCAGTTCTCCTGTAGTTAATACTGATGTTGAGGAGAGAAGTTCATCTGATATGGTTTTATCTGCTGAACCTTCAAGTGTTGAATCTTCGTTCCTTAAGGAGATCTGTAAGACTAGCTAGGAAACATCTTTCCAAAAATATCCCTTTAGATCTCACGGCTGCTGAGTCAACTTTTATTAAAGTAGGATCAGTTGATGTTTTTCTTGAAGGAACACATGCTGTATTGATCAATTGGACAGCTGGGAAGCTTAATACTATTTATCGATTGGATAATTCTACTATACAGTTCAACTTCTTGAAGGAAATCTTTCATTTGGTGGATAGACATGATTTGAAGATGCTGTATGAACATGTTACTCAATATTATACTATTCATTCACCACAAAGTTCTGGTTTATATTTATTGGGTGATCTTTAAGTCTTGTTTGATTCTCATTCTCCAGATGGTAAAGGGTATTCTATTTGGAAGGATTCACATAAGTGGGAGATTGAGAGTTGGAGATTTTATCCTATGCCATGTGTTCATGTGGTTCGGACAAAATGTGGCATGATTTTGTGTATGTTCTCGGATAAGACTTATCCTTTGTCTGTTTCATTCATGGAAAGAATGCTTAGACAGAAGTTGGAAGTACCTCCTAATCCAGTTGGCAATGATGACCTTCATGCAGAACAATGTGTTGGATTGATTAAAACTCAGCTTCTGCAACATAAAGGTTTATCTTGATTGTGGTATTTTGTATCTTTTGTAATATTTATTTTCTTTATTTCTTAGTTAAAAAAAAAAAAAAAAAAAAAACTATGTATATTTTTTGTTTACCTAACTTTTATTGCAGGTTTGTTGTATATTATTGCTGGTTATTAACTCACCAGATATATCTTGTGTATATCAAAGAGTTGGCTAGTCCAAAGGGTACAACTTTGGTAAAGACACATCAAATCTGTTGATAGCTGTAATGGTTTGCTCAAAATCATAGGGTTTGCAACCACCCATGCTTAATTGCTGAGTGTTGTATGGTCATCAATTCACCATGGTTTATTCCTATTTGGAATCCAAGAATTGACTAGCCCACATGTATATGGCTTGTGGTAAAGGCAGTGGAATACTATATTTGGTAATCAGTTCACCAATATTAAGAATTGACTAGTCCTGAGCAAACGGCTACAGGTAAAGACATTTCAAATCCGTTATATGGTTGTGATTTGCTAATAAAAATCGATGGTTATCAGTGTACCATATTTTACGAACTTAAACATTTGGCTACTCCAGTAGTGATGGCTATTGGAAAAGAGACATCAAATCCATTATTTTCAATGATTCACCTCTCACAGGAGTTAACACACCTGGATGTGATGAGAATAGTTTGAAACTAATATGTTTTGATGTACATGTTGTCATTTGTTGTTGCAAAGATCTGGAGTTTCAGAGTTTAATCATCAAAGAGATGTTTTTGTTTTGATTCTTTGCTGATGATGTTCGAGTACAATCCTCTAGTGCTGCAAGGTTAAAGATCTATCAAGAAACTGGAACTTAACGAAGTCAAATTCCAGTTTAGGGGAGGATTGTTGGGAATTATGTGAAGTATGAATCATGCTGATATTACTGCTGATGGATTCTGCTGAAGTGTAGTTGAATTCTACTGAAGACATGATTATGCTGAAGTTATATTAGTTGTAGTTTGTTTCTGCGGAGATAGTATTCCGTATATTCTAGAATTAGTTAGGATATGCATGAGCTTTATTAGGAAGTGATTGTGTATATCTTATTTAGTTTCATAGTTATACGTTTCTTAGTAAACAAGTTAGGGTTCCTTGTCTATAAAAGGAACACAATAGAATGTATTATGTACGTGCTTAAACAATTTATTAATATAACGATCCATAGAGGATCAAAGAAGTTCTTAGTTATCTGTGTTTTATACTTGTATTTATATTCCGCTAAAGAATACAAGTTGTAGAGATTTTCTTTTAGTTTGGTTGTGATTACACAAGCAATACTAACGGTCTACGAAGCTCAAGATCTATCAAGGTCTTATAGTTTTTCAACACTATGCATGCATACACTTAGAAATAATTGTGCGGAACTAATGTAAACGCAAACAAAACAATTAAGGAATCATAACTAGGCCAGCACCAAGAGGTGCTTAGCCGCTCGTATTAATCATACAAACCAATTCAATATTCAAACGTACAAAATACATGAATTGAAAGTAAAGAAAATATAAAATGCTAATGCTAATGCTTATCGTAGGGGAGTGATTTCTCCCTTGGAGACAGCTCCGTATGCTCATCTAGACCTGCCTTGAGTTTTTTCCCATGTTCTCTAGTTGTTGTGTGTGGAATGGGATGATTAGAAATGTTGGAATTCGTGGGGTATTTATAGACCAGATCTGGGTTACGGCGTAACCATAACAAGAGTTACGCCGTAACCTTCAATTTCTTCGTATTTTGCACTAGATCTGCTAGTTACGGCGTAACCTAATAAGTGGTTACACCGTAGTCTTCAATAAACTTGGTTACGCCATAGTTGATGAAATAGTTACGGCGTAAGTATCAGCGGCGAGGAACCTCATTTGAACTAATATAGTTATGTCGTAGCCTTTGGGAAGAGTTACGCTGTAACCTTCTGATAAGTTGGTTTTCTGAGTTACGTAATAGTTACGGCGTAATGTGAGAGATGAGTTACACCGTAACTTCTTCAAAATCAGCATACTATGATAATTCTTTAGATAATTCTACAATTCCGCGTCTCTTTAGCTCCAATTCTCGTAATTTACCTGAAAGTGGAAAACAATGGAAAACAAGCGTAACTCCATATAAATGATATAAATTACAAGCATTATCGGGGGAAATTGACACTTAATATTCAGTACTATTTGATGTTATCACTTAGTTCTGCTCTGATCACCTCAGATTGTTTGGGTTTCATCATTGTAGGGAATATGGACAAGCTTTTTGTCACATATGATTCTTGCGTGATTCCTAGACAACTAATCGATGCCTATCAAAACTTCCTAGTTCTACGGGCATCAAGTCTATGTAGAATGGATTGTTCAATTAATTCAAGGTACACTTCTCGACTTATAGTATTATTTCCTATTAACTTAGTAGTAGCTGATTCAATTGTATACTTAGTGTCTAAGACAGTCGAGGCGGTGTCAACTAGTGAGTTAAAATCAATGTGAAAAAAACTTCTATTGGCACCCGTATCAAATTCTTAATAATCCGTGAATTTGATAATTCCACATTGTATTATGTTATCGTAAAAATGTTGGCCAGGCATTTTAATGATAGCATCATACCATATCTCTTCATCATCATCAGTTCATCTTGTTTGTTATTTCTTACATGTCAAGTCTAAGGCAACACCTATTATAAGCATTTCTACTCCAAGGCACTTAATCATCTTTATTGGCATATATATATATATAAATATATATATATATATATATATATATATATATATATATATATATATATATATAATCTAGTACTATGGTTTAAGTTTAGGCATCCTCACGAGTTTAGAGAAGTCAAGAAACTAGTCGTTATGGGACATGATTGCACGCAGATTATAACCAAACAAAATGGGATTAATACCTGATAGTTAATACATTGTTTACAACTCAAGAAAACAGTGCATGTGTCTTATTTCGAGTACTACTCATTTCTCTATTTTGACACATCTCCGACCTCTAGTGCCCTCGGTAATCCTTTTTCGTTTCTCCAAGACTGGAGTGTTCCAGGCATTCAGTTCCATTGACGGGCATTCGTCCATCGGTGAGGTCTAGCAGTGGCTTTAGTCGTAGCCACAATGATGGTATCCTTGTACATTTGTGGCATCCGGATGGTGTTCCTAGGGGTAAAGGTCATCAGTGGCCCATTAGGGTAGTTTTGGAGAGTCTGGAATTATGGAGTTCACCCTGGTTGGGAAAATAAAAGTAGGTGCATCATGAGTGGGGAGTGGTTCCTCTGGTTCATCCTATATGGTTTAGGTTCATACTCGCACGACTCAGATTCCATTGGTTCATCTTGGAATGACTCTGTCTCGATGTCAGAAATCGGTGTGTAATCGGGTGAGATAGGTATCAACAGTGGTAGACGAGTTATCAAACTCATCTTCTGATTCAGATAAGATGATGACACGGGGAATCGTCATTCTCTGTGACAAGTTTCATGATCATGTAAAATGATATTATGTAAGGTCATGAAAAAGTTTTAGAGACCATTTTATCACTCACAATGTCTTGGAAATAAATGAGACCATTGTATTACTCACAATGTCTTGGAAATAAATGAGATCATTGTATTACTCATAATGTCTTGAAAACATTTTAGAGAGCATTAAAACAAATGCGTAACTAATATAATAGTTACGCCGTAATCTTCAATTTCTTCCTAATTTGCACTAGATCTACTGGTTACGGCGTAACCTTATAAGTGGTTACGCCGTATCTTCAATATCTCTTGGTTACGACATAGTTTAAACAAGAGTTACGGCGTAGTTATCAGCAGCGTGGAACCTCATTTGACCTAATATGGTTACGTTGTAGTCTTTTGTGAGAATTACGCCGTAATCTTCTGATAAGTTGGCTTTCTTAGTCACGCTTTAGTTACGGCGTAATGTGAGAGATGAGTTACGCCATAACTTCTTCAAAGTGAGCATACTTTGATAAATCTTTGATAATTCTCCAATTCCGCGTCTCTTTAGCTCAAATGCTCGTAATTTACCTAAAAGTGAAAAACAATGGAAAACAAGCATAAATTCATATAAATGATATAAATTACAAGCATTATTGGGAGAAATTGACACTTAATATTCAGGACTATTTGATGTTGTCAATTAGGTTTTTGGTTCATTGTTAGTTCTTGTGCATTTCTTGACCACCTATCACACCACCATTCTTTTAAGTGTCTCATCATACTATATTTTACTCATATTAACATATCATGCATTATTTTGTATCACTTTTATAGGTTTGCAGTGTCAAAAGTTGATTTAAACTTGTTTGCGATTATACTAAATCTGGGCAGAATTTTAGGTCGACTTACTAGCTAGATTTTGTGACAACTCGTACTTTCAGGTCATTTCTCAAAACAATTCATGCTTCACAATTTCCTCATTTATCGTAAACTAGGTTTGCGAGTTTCAAATTCGCGTAACCTTAATGGTTTAGCTGCGAATTCATGATCATATCATCACGGACATTTCATATAGACTAAGTTTAGTCTACATATCATTTCCATCATGTTAGTTCATTCATGATTTTGCATTTCACATTAAACGCGTAAATTTCATATTAAATAAACGTTATCGCGTAAGTTATTATTTTGAACATTTAATCCGATACTTCCAAAAATTATCCCAATATATATTTATACTTACATTTAGTTTATAAAAATAATATTTTGAGTTTACCTAGTATTTTAAATTTATTTTGTATATAAATCGTTAAATTTATATTATTACGACGCTTTTCTTAAAAACTACACGATAATTATTATATCACTCAAATTTTACAAGAAATGTATTTTTACAATTTAGATGACCTCAATATATCTTACTTTGATCCATTAAAACTTATTTTGAGACAATACTACTCTAATTTCACAATTATATGCAAGTTACAACATATTGTACTTAACTATATTTTACTTACACATTTATATATACAATATATAAAAAAAAAAAAAAAATGTATTTTACAAATACATACCCCCTTGGCCGACCAAGGGGGGTGATGCATTAATGGGTTGGTAAAATTTTTCTTACATATCAAGACTTACACTCCAACTTACTTTCACTCATTTCAATCAAAATAATTCAAAGTTCAAGTCAAGTTTCTCTCCTCTTGTTTTGCCTCTCCAAAACCGGTCACACCTAAGGAGATAGAGAAGTTCATCAAAATTTTCCAAATCAAGTTTTAAACAATCTAGTATACACTCTTGTTTAGGTTTTGAAATAAAAACCTAGGGTGTTTAAGTTTAATCCCTTGTTCTTTAAACCTCATCAAGTTAACTAGTAAGCATATCATCTTCATTTTTCATCTTTCATTATCATTTCATAGTTATTTCATCATATTTGAGCAAAGCATGCAAGACTTATGGATGTTTATACCATTTTTACATTGTTTTTAAGAGTTATACATATATAAGTCATCCTATAATTAATCCTTGTTATATATCACTCTTGATGATGTTTAGGAACCCATGACACCCTAAGAAGGTGTATGGTAGGATTAGAATAGCTTCGGAGTTGTTTTGAATGGGTTAGAATAAGTTTGGCGCGAGAAAAACTCATTTCGACACGTTTTGAAAAGGGTCTGTCCTTAAAATTTAATTCTGGAAAATCCGACAGTGAACAAAAATATTTGGCCTAGATATTTAGAAAATACACTTTAAAACAAAAACGTGGCCGCTTGAACGGATTAAAACGGAGCTATAACGAAGAAGTTATGAATTTTTCAAGTTTGACGAGGAAAACTATTAATTTCAGAAATTTCAGCATTGAAAATGTCACTCTTTACGAGTCAAAAATGAGTCTTAAGCTTTATAAATTGTGTCGACTTATCAAAAATATATTAGTATACCTTGACACAAATCTAAGGATGTAGAAAACGTAGAAAACGGACTTGTAACGATTAAATTACACGCGATAAATCAAGTTGCCGTAACTTTATTCTATTAGCAAAATTAATATATTCTTTATTTAAAACATACTACGGCAATTAAAGGACCATGTTGGCGGACGTTTTTAACAATGATGTAGAACTTTTTATAACGAGATGTCTTCTAGTAAAAGTAAGTTCGCCAAGTATATTTTCCAAAATGTCCAACCGTTTGTCAAGCGGAGTTGTAACGAATAATATTCGGTCGCTTAAACTTTGCCGAAAACCACACTTAAACCACATTTTGGACACAAGTACCATACTTTACCTATGTTTTTTCTCCATGATCGAGACCTCTATGATAAAAACTTAAACACTAAAACTTTGAGATATTGATACAAGCTTCCCAAAACCGTTGAGTTCGTTTCCTAACACTCGACGTGCACCATTTTACGACTAGCTTTTAAAAGCCGTTTTTGTCACTTTCATGAAAATTTCAATGACATTATTTTACGACGAAAAGTTATAATTTCATCATAACTCATTAAATGATTATCGTAAGATATCATTTCAACGTAAATACTTGTAAAGTATTTTATAACATGACGAGATGTCATAAACATATATTTCGACGATAAATTCTATTTTCAAAAGCGTATAAGTGGTATAAATATCATCCGAATTGCATGCATAACATTACATCATAACTCATTACGTATCATAACATTCATAATAGGTCAAGGTTAGAGATTCACGCTACATTTCAGTGTATCCACTTTTGTCATCATAATCATTGCAACAGGTGAGTTTTCATAGCCCCGATTTATTCAAGTTTTTACTTTATTTCAAACCTACGGGGGAGAATACATTGCACACCATTTTTATTACGCTACCAAGTATGTCAAATTCATTATATTGCTTAAGTTACCTCATTGCCGCTTAAATGTCCCCATTTCATAAGCATGAACCGTTAATTTCCTAGAAGCGTGGGTGAGTGGATAGATCTATCGAGGGTGACACCTCCATCCGGGTTGGTGGATCCCAACTAGTCATACGGATGCATTTAATTTCATAAACATTATTTGAGTTGTTTGGCAAGACACTCTGTTGGGGCGAACATCAGTCAGAGCTTCGGTGTCATGTGCTTAAGCAATTGTAACATCATTTTGTGACATCATTGTCATACATAATTTATACTTGTGGTAGTCGTATTAACATTTACATAAACTCTATGAACTCACTCAACCATTGTGTTGACACTTTTAGCAATGTATTTTCAGGTAGCTAAGGCATTCACTTCATGGCATGCATGTGGACATATCATAGAGTCGCGGTGACGACGCGTCTCACATGGGATTTATACACTTTAAAAAAAACATCGTTTGACTTGTACCAAACTTACTTTCCGCACATAATAACTTTCATTTGGGACCTATCTTTGTAACTCTGAATGTTTTATTAAATCAAGCGATGTATTTTCCAAACGACACTTTAGGTCGTTCAATATAACTGCGATTGTGATGCTATGACAGTCAATCCCCAGGAATTCCATTCCGCTGCAAAACAGGTAATTTGGGGGTGTGACAGATTGGCATCAGAGCTTCGGTTATAGAGAACTAGGTTTCATCATTGACCCTAGACTATAACTACATCATCATAGCATTTCATCATTTCATCATAAATACATAGTCACTATACATGCGGTTTTATACGCACATTTTACGAGTTATTTACTTTCATTTCGAAATCGATTGTCACATAAATGCCTTCAAATACCCATCCCATCATACTCACATCAGAATTTGACATGGAGAATGCCCTGTCATTCCCTATCACAATTTTTACATCAGTTGATTCAACGCCGATAACATCAGATGACGAGACTGAACCCTTTGAGGAGGGCAAAGTTGCACCTACACCATCGCGATCACTATTGATTCACCGTAGGATCAGGACAGTTTTTATCATTCTGTTGAGACAGATCATACCATTTGGTAGGACTTACAAGCTTAGTCCTAGTGGACCTATTAGTCATACAGTTGATTTGCCGCTTGGGAAGCGTGCATGATTTGACATATCATTACTACCATATACCACTAAGACTATAGACACTACACCATCTCATAGATTTGAGGACTGTGAGATTTCTAGGGCTATTGCCACTAGACCGCCTACTGCTTTTACACTTGAGACACGATTAGACCATCGACAGGAATAAATAATAAGTACCTTTCTAGCTAATGTAATCTTTATCACTTATTATCTCCACGATAATCACAACCTTTGTTCATTTCATTCCTTATTTCAATTGCCCAATTTTCAATCATTTCGCGATGATACCTCACTATCTTACTAGGGGTTAGGCCAACTTTAATTCTTGACCAATTAGGAGACTATTACTACTCGATGAGGTTCTCCCATGTATCTTACAAACCATTCAACAAATTTTATTTCAAGTTATTTTGCTACCATTTCACGAAATTATTTCACTTAATTTTATTTCGAGCTATTTTATCACCATCTTAGAAACGTTGTTTTATAAAGTTTTAAAACAAGTTGTTTCATTACCACCCTATCAATTGGCTTTCAATCATTTTATCAATTATTTAATACCATCATGCGAAACGATTTTCATGTTACTCTGAAAAAAAAAATTAAAAAAAAAATAAAAAATAAAAATTTACTGAGCCATTATCTTACAAAACAAAACGTTGAATACCATCTAAAACTTCGGAGGAACATAATACCATTTCAACAAAACCAAGCATCACATCATTTGTCCTCGATTATACATGGCCTGATCACCTATGTATAATTCAGGAAGAATTATATTATGAAAGAAACAAGTATCGTTTCAAATTTCTTAAGACAACCTTCATTCAAAAGCAAAGTTTTGTAATCATATAAATTGTTCATAAACTTATCTTTTTAATAACACACTATCGATGCTCACGCCATTCATCCCTCACTCAGCCGATAAGTTAGAATTTGACGAGTGATCTTTTTAGGAAAGACTTTTTATACCATTTACGAGGAGGATTCCTCGATGCAGGAAAACAATGAAAGGGTTCAGAATTTTCCACAAGGACTAGAACTAGGTATTAGGATGATTCAAACTCAACATAAAGCTTAAGACATCATGAGATAATCTGAACCATTACCTTTGGACTAGAAGCCAAATTCTAACATTTCAAAAGTGCCAGCTATACCGAGTCACAAGATTTAGTACGAATCGAATACACACTAAGCGACACTATAGAAATAAACCAATCCTCCTAATTGAGACTACAGAACATTTCATTAAACAAGGCTTCAACAATATGTGAACTTCCCTACAATGAGTTTCCCTTAAAGGAAAATTTAATTAAATTAAGGTTATCGATATAAACTTCCCCTAAGGCATTGTGTTCTCTAGAAATTCCAAGTAACCTCACTTCCATATCAAGAGATGTAACAGGTTTGAACATATTGAACAATCAAGGACTATCCATCTACAAGTGAAATTAGAACAAACATTCTTCGACATAGTATGAGATGATATCTATTTCTTGCTAGCATGATAACAATATAAGTGATGAAATATTTTAGAAGCACTCAATATCGGGACAGATTTGAAAATCAATCACCACACCACATCACTTACACATTTAAGGTTTTGTGACTTGATAACATATAGCAGGGAAACGTTTCAATAATCAAACCATAAACATTTTGTAATGGAGACTAAGCACCTTAGGCAGGTAAGACTCAAGTAATGACATTCGCTAGAACTAGGGACGCGAGGAATCACAACTGTTACCTATAATCTATTCTTTTCAATAAGGTCCTTTCCGACAGATTTAACATTTTGAAATCTAACACGAGACACGTGGTATCAATTCCAGTTGTACCTATTATAAGCTATTCGATTCACCTTAGACTGCTGACAGCCATTTCAGGATTTCCATGGAACCTACTAGGACATGATTACCTCCTACTATCCTCAGCTCAATGGTTAGAGCGAGAGAACAATTCCCACATTAGATAATATGCTCAAGCAAGTGTGATTTTCTAGAAATGATTAGGCAAATCATTCTACATTAAACAAGTTGCTTTACAACGATAGTTATTACATGAACATATTGACTACACCAATTAAGGCACCCTAAGGTTGAGGTATCAGTCACTTATTCACGGGTTAAAATCAGGAAAGTCCAATTCATTAGTCCATAACTCATTCATGAAACAAACAAAGAAGTCATACAAATCAAGAATCAGTTACAAGTAACAACATATAGCTAGATAAGCTACATCGTCATACGATGCAAATTTTGGAAATATGTCCCATAAGCCGCCAACCATTAGAATCTCAAGTTGGCAACAGAATTATGTTCAAAGTCTCATCTTGGAAGGGCGTGGTACGATTCAGAAAGACATTGGACGACCCAATGCGACCCGAATATCCTCACCTTTCACCGACAACACCGTAGGACCCAACAAGGACTGAATTCAGGGACTGAATTCCTTTTTGGATGGGCGAATGTGACAACTCGTACTTTCAGGTCATTTCTCAAAACAATTCATGCTTCACAATTTCCTCATTTATCGTAAACTAGGTTTGCGAGTTTCAAATTCGCGTAACCTTAATGGTTTAGCTGCGAATTCATGATCATATAATCACGGACATTTCATATAGACTAAGTTTAGTCTACATATCATTTCCATCATGTTAGTTCATTCATGATTTTGCATTTCACATTAAACGCGTAAATTTCATATTAAATAAACGTTATCGCGTAAGTTATTATTTTGAACATTTAATCCGATACTTCCAAAAATTATCCCAATATATATATTTATACTTACATTTAGTTTATAAAAATAATATTTTGAGTTTACCTAGTATTTTAAATTTATTTTGTATATAAATCGTTAAATTTATATTATTACGACGCTTTTCTTAAAACTACACGATAATTATTATATCACTCAAATTTTACAAGAAATGTATTTTTACAATTTAGATGACCTCAATATATCTTACTTTGATCCATTAAAACTTATTTTGAGACAATACTACTCTAATTTCACAATTATATGCAAGTTACAACATATTGTACTTAACTATATTTTACTTACACATTTATATATACAAAAAAAAAAAAAAAAAATGTATTTTACAAATACATACCCCCTTGGCCGACCAAAGGGGGTGATGCATTAATGGGTTGGTAAAATTTTTCTTACATATCAAGACTTACACTCCAACTTACTTTCACTCATTTCAATCAAAATAATTCAAAGTTCAAGTCAAGTTTCTCTCCTCTTGTTTTGCCTCTCCAAAACCGGTCACACCTAAGGAGATAGAGAAGTTCATCAAAATTTTCCAAATCAAGTTTTAAACAATCTAGTATACACTCTTGTTTAGGTTTTGAAATAAAAACCTATGGTGTTTAAGTTTAATCCCTTGTTCTTTAAACCTCATCAAGTTAACTAGTAAGCATATCATCTCCATTTTTCATCTTTCATTATCATTTCATAGTTATTTCATCATATTTGAGCAAAGCATGCAAGACTTATGGATGTTTATACCATTTTTACATTGTTTTTAAGAGTTATACATATATAAGTCACCCTATAATTAATCCTTGTTATATATCACTCTTGATGATGTTTAGGAACCCATGACACCCTAAGAAGGTGTATGGTAGGATTAGAATAGCTTCGGAGTTGTTTTGAATGGGTTAGAATAAGTTTGGCGCGAGAAAAACTCATTTCGACACGTTTTGAAAAGGGTCTGTCCTTAAAATTTAATTCTGGAAAATCCGACAGTGAACAAAAATATTTGGCCTAGATATTTAGAAAATACACTTTAAAACGAAAACGTGGCCGCTTGAACGGATTAAAACGGAGCTATAACGAAGAAGTTATGAATTTTTCAAGTTTGACGAGGAAAACTATTAATTTCAGAAATTTCAGCATTGAAAATGTCACTCTTTACGAGTCAAAAATGAGTCTTAAGCTTTATAAATTGTGTCGACTTATCAAAAATATATTAGTATACCTTGACACGAATCTAAGGATGTAGAAACGTAGAAAACGGACTTGTAACGATTAAATTACACGCGATAAATCAAGTTGCCGTAACTTTATTCTATTAGCAAAATTAATATATTCTTTATTTAAAACATACTACGGCAATTAAAGGACCATGTTGGCGGACGTTTTTAACAATGATGTAGAACTTTTTATAACGAGATGTCTTCTAGTAAATGTAAGTTCGCCAAGTATATTTTCCAAAATGTCCAACCGTTTGTCAAGCGGAGTTGTAACGAATAATATTCGGTCGCTTAAACTTTGCCGAAAACCACACTTAAACCACATTTTGGACACAAGTACCATACTTTACCTATGTTTTTCCTCCATGATCGAGACCTCTATGATAAAAACTTAAACACTAAAACTTTGAGATATTGATACAAGCTTCCCAAAACCGTTGAGTTCGTTTCCTAACACTCGACGTGCACCATTTTACGACTAGCTTTTAGAAGCCGTTTTTGTCACTTTCATGAAAATTTCAATGACATTATTTTACGACGAAAAGTTATAATTCCATCATAACTCATTAAATGATTATCGTAAGATATCATTTCAACGTAAATACTTGTAAATTATTTTATAACATGACGAGATGTCATAAACATATATTTCGACGATAAATTCTATTTTCAAAAGCGTATAAGTGGTATAAATATCATCCGAATTGCATGCATAACATTACATCATAACTCATTACGTATCATAACATTCATAATAGGTCAAGGTTAGAGATTCACGCTACATTTCAGTGTATCCACTTTTGTCATCATAATCATTGCAACAGGTGAGTTTTCATAGCCCCGATTTATTCAAGTTTTTACTTTATTTCAAACCTACGGGGGAGAATACATTGCACACCATTTTTATTACGCTACCAAGTATGTCAAATTCATTATATTGCTTAAGTTACCTCATTGCCAGTTAAATGTCCCCATTTCATAAGCATGAACCGTTAATTTCCTAGAAGCGTGGGTGAGTGGATAGATCTATCGAGGGTGACACCTCCATCCGGGTTGGTGGATCCCAACTAGTAATACGGATGCATTTCATTTCATAAACATTATTTGAGTTGTTTGGCAAGACACTCTGTTGGGGCGAACATCATCAGAGCTTCGGTGTCATATGCTTAAGCAATTGTAACATCATTTTGTGACATCATTGTCATACATAATTTATACTTGTGGTAGTCGTATTAACATTTACATAAACTCTATGAACTCACTCAACCATTGTGTTGACACTTTTAGCAATGTATTTTCAGGTAGCTAAGGCATTCACTTCATGGCATGCATGTGGACATATCATAGAGTCGCGGTGACGACGCGTCTCACATGGGATTTATACACTTTAAAAAACATCGTTTGACTTGTACCAAACTTACTTTCCGCACATAATAACTTTCATTTGGGACCTATCTTTGTAACTCTGAATGTTTTATTAAATCAAGCGATGTATTTTCCAAACGACACTTTAGGTCGTTCAATATAACTGGGATTGTGATGCTATGACAGGTCAATCCCGTGAATTCCATTCCGCTGCAAAAACAGGTAATTTGGGGGTGTGACTGATTGGCATCAGAGCTTCGGTTATAGAGAACTAGGTTGCATCATTGACCCTAGACTATAACTACATCATCATAGCATCTCATCATTTCATCATAAATACATAGTCACTATACATGCGGTTTTATACGCACATTTTACGAGTTATTTACTTTCATTTCGAAATCGATTGTCACATAAATGCCTTCAAATACCCATCCCATCATACTCACATCAGAATTTGACATGGAGAATGCCCTGTCATTCCCTATCACAATTTTTACATCAGTTGATTCAACGCCGATAACATCAGATGACGAGACTGAACCCTTTGAGGAGGGCAAAGTTGCACCTACACCATCACGATCACTATTGATTCACCGTAGGATCAGGACAGTTTTTATCATTCTGTTGAGACAGATCATACCATTTGGTAGGACTTACAAGCTTAGTCCTAGTGGACCTATTAGTCATACAGTTGATTTGCCGCTTGGGAAGCGTGCATGATTTGACATATCATTACTACCATATACCACTAAGACTATAGACACTACACCATCTCATAGATTTGAGGACTGTGAGATTTCTAGGGCTATTGCCACTAGACCGCCTACTGCTTTTACACTTGAGACACGATTAGACCATCGACAGGAATAAATAATAAGTACCTTTCTAGCTAATGTAATCTTTATCACTTATTATCTCCACGATAATCACAACCTTTGTTCATTTCATTCCTTATTTCAATTGCCCAATTTTCAATCATTTCGCGATGATACCTCACTATCTTACTAGGGGTTAGGCCAACTTTAATTCTTGACCAATTAGGAGACTATTACTACTCGATGAGGTTCTCCCATGTATCTTACAAACCATTCAACAAATTTTATTTCAAGTTATTTTGCTACCATTTCACGAAATTATTTCACTTAATTTTATTTCGAGCTATTTTATCACCATCTTAGAAACGTTGTTTTATAAAGTTTTAAAACAAGTTGTTTCATTACCACCCTATCAATTGGCTTTCAATCATTTTATCAATTATTTAATACCATCATGCGAAACGATTTTCATGTTACTCTGAAAAAAAAAAAAAAAAAAAAAAAAATTTACTGAGCCATTATCTTACAAAACAAAACGTTGAATACCATCTAAAACTTCGGAGGAACATAATACCATTTCAACAAAACCAAGCATCACATCATTTGTCCTCGATTATACATGGCCTGATCACCTATGTATAATTCAGGAAGAATTATATTATGAAAGAAACAAGTATCGTTTCAAATTTCTTAAGACAACCTTCATTCAAAAGCAAAGTTTTGTAATCATATAAATTGTTCATAAACTTATCTTTTTAATAACACACTATCGATGCTCACGCCATTCATCCCTCACTCAGCCGATAAGTTAGAATTTGACAAGTGATCTTTTTAGGAAAGACTTTTTATACCATTTACGAGGAGGATTCCTCGATGCAGGAAAACAATGAAAGGGTTCAGAATTTTCCACAAGGACTAGAACTAGGTATTAGGATGATTCAAACTCAACATAAAGCTTAAGACATCATGAGATAATCTGAACCACTACCTTTGGACTAGAAGCCAAATTCTAACATTTCAAAAGTGCCAGCTATACCGAGTCACAAGATTTATTACGAATCGAATACACACTAAGCGACACTATAGAAATAAACCAATCCTCCTAATTGAGACTACAGAACATTTCATTAAACAAGGCTTCAACAATATGTGAACTTCCCTACAATGAGTTTCCCTTAAAGGAAAATTTAATTAAATTAAGGTTATCGATATAAACTTCCCCTAAGGCATTGTGTTCTCTAGAAATTCCAAGTAACCTCACTTCCATATCAAGAGATGTAACAGGTTTGAACATATTGAACAATCAAGGACTATCCATCTACAAGTGAAATTAGAACAAACATTCTTCGACATAGTATGAGATGATATCTATTTCTTGCTAGCATGATAACAATATAAGTGATGAAATATTTTAGAAGCACTCAATATCGGGACAGATTTGAAAATCAATCACCACACCACATCACTTACACATTTAAGGTTTTGTGACTTGATAACATATAGCAGGGAAACGTTTCAATAATCAAACCATAAACATTTTTGTAATGGAGACTAAGCACCTTAGGCAGGTAAGACTCAAGTAATGACATTCGCTAGAACTAGGGACGCGAGGAATCACAACTGTTACCTATAATCTATTCTTTTCAATAAGGTCCTTTCCGACAGATTTAATATTTTGAAATCTAACACGAGACACGTGGTATCAATTCCAGTTGTACCTATTATAAGCTATTCGATTCACCTTAGACTGCTGACAGCCATTTCAGGATTTCCATGGAACCTACTAGGACATGATTACCGCCTACTATCCTCAGCTCAATGGTTAGAGCGAGAGAACAATTCCCACATTAGATAATATGCTCAAGCAAGTGTGATTTTCTAGAAATGATTAGGCAAATCATTCTACATTAAACAAGTTGCTTTACAACGATAGTTATTACATGAACATATTGACTACACCAATTGAGGCACCCTAAGGTTGAGGTATCAGTCACTTATTCACGGGTTAAAATCAGGAAAGTCCAATTCATTAGTCCATAACTCATTCATGAAACAAACAAAGAAGTCATACAAATCAAGAATCAGTTACAAGTAACAACATATAGCTAGATAAGCTACATCGTTATACGATGCAAATTTTGGAAATATGTCCCATAAGCCGCCAACCATTAGAATCTCAAGTTGGCAACAGAATTATGTTCAAAGTCTCATCTTGGAAGGGCGTGGTACGATTCAGAAAGACATTGGACGACCCAATGCGACCCGAATATCCTCACCTTTCACCGATAACACTGTAGAACCTAACATGGACTGAATTCAGGGACTGAATTCCTTTTTGGTTGGGCTAATGTGACAACTCGTACTTTCAGGTCATTTCTCAAAACAATTCATGCTTCACAATTTCCTCATTTATCGTAAACTAGGTTTGCGAGTTTCAAATTCGCGTAACCTTAATGGTTTAGCTGCGAATTCATGATCATATCATCACGGACATTTCATATAGACTAAGTTTAGTCTACATATCATTTCCATCATGTTAGTTCATTCATGATTTTGCATTTCACATTAAACGCGTAAATTTCATATTAAATAAACGTTATCGCGTAAGTTATTATTTTGAACATTTAATCCGATACTTCCAAAAATTATCCCAATATATATATTTATACTTACATTTAGTTTATAAAAATAATATTTTGAGTTTACCTAGTATTTTAAATTTATTTTGTATATAAATCGTTAAATTTATATTATTACGACGCTTTTCTTAAAAACTACACGATAATTATTATATCACTCAAATTTTACAAGAAATGTATTTTTACAATTTAGATGACCTCAATATATCTTACTTTGATCCATTAAAACTTATTTTGAGACAATACTACTCTAATTTCACAATTATATGCAAGTTACAACATATTGTACTTAACTATATTTTACTTACACATTTATATATACAAAAAAAAAAAAAAAAAAAAAATGTATTTTACAAATACATACCCCCTTGGCCGACCAAGGGGGGTGATGCATTAATGGGTTGGTAAAATTTTTCTTACATATCAAGACTTACTTTCACTCATTTCAATCAAAATAATTCAAAGTTCAAGTCAAGTTTCTCTCCTCTTGTTTTGCCTCTCCAAAACCGGTCACACCTAAGGAGATAGAGAAGTTCATCAAAATTTTCCAAATCAAGTTTTAAACAATCTAGTATACACTCTTGTTTAGGTTTTGAAATAAAAACCTAGGGTGTTTAAGTTTAATCCCTTGTTCTTTAAACCTCATCAAGTTAACTAGTAAGCATATCATCTTCATTTTTCATCTTTCATTATCATTTCATAGTTATTTCATCATATTTGAGCAAAGCATGCAAGACTTATGGATGTTTATACCATTTTTACATTGTTTTTAAGAGTTATACATATATAAGTCATCCTATAATTAATCCTTGTTATATATCACTCTTGATGATGTTTAGGAACCCATGACACCCTAAGAAGGTGTATGGTAGGATTAGAATAGCTTCGGAGTTGTTTTGAATGGGTTAGAATAAGTTTGGCGCAGAAAACTCATTTCGACACATTTTGAAAAGGGTCTGTCCTTAAAATTTAATTCTGGAAAATCCGACAGTGAACAAAAATATTTGGCCTAGATATTTAGAAAATACACTTTAAAACGAAAACGTGGCCGCTTGAACGGATTAAAACGGAGCTATAACGAAGAAGTTATGAATTTTTCAAGTTTGACGAGGAAAACTATTAATTTCAGAAATTTCAGCATTGAAAATGTCACTCTTTACGAGTCAAAAATGAGTCTTAAGCTTTATAAATTGTGTCGACTTATCAAAAATATATTAGTATACCTTGACACGAATCTAAGGATGTAGAAAACGTAGAAAACGGACTTGTAACGATTAAATTACACGCGATAAATCAAGTTGCCGTAACTTTATTCTATTAGCAAAATTAATATATTCTTTATTTAAAACATACTACGGCAATTAAAGGACCATGTTGGCGGACGTTTTTAACAATGATGTAGAACTTTTTATAACGTGATGTCTTCTAGTAAAAGTAAGTTCGCCAAGTATATTTTCCAAAATGTCCAACCGTTTGTCAAGCGGAGTTGTAACGAATAATATTCGGTCGCTTAAACTTTGCCGAAAACCACACTTAAACCACATTTTGGACACAAGTACCATACTTTACCTATGTTTTTCCTCCATGATCGAGACCTTTATGATAAAAACTTAAACACTAAAACTTTGAGATATTGATACAAGCTTCCCAAAACCGTTGAGTTCGTTTCCTAACACTCGACGTGCACCATTTTACGACTAGCTTTTAGAAGCCGTTTTTGTCACTTTCATGAAAATTTCAATGACATTATTTTACGACGAAAAGTTATAATTTCATCATAACTCATTAAATGATTATCGTAAGATATCATTTCAACGTAAATACTTGTAAAGTATTTTATAACATGACGAGATGTCATAAACATATATTTCGACGATAAATTCTATTTTCAAAAGCGTATAAGTGGTATAAATATCATCCGAATTGCATGCATAGCAATACATCATGACTTATTACATATCATATCATTCATAATAGGTCAGTTTTGAGATTCACGCTATATTTCAGTGTATCCACTTTTGTCATCATAATCATTGCAACATGTGAGTTTTCATAGTCCCGATTTATTCAAGTTTTTACTTTATTTCAAACCTACGGGGGAGAATACATTGCACACCATTTTTATTACGCTACCAAGTATGTCAAATTCATTATATTGCTTAAGTTACTGATTGCGTGCCAAACAGTCAAGCTAAATCACTCAAACCTGCCACTTGTGAATGGCAGACCGTAATCAGCTTAAAACTGCTCAAGCACGAATGCAATTTAAGATCAGAGGAATATAGTGTATTCCTGGGTCGTTAAGTCCCACGGAGGATGAATTGGTGTTTAAACAACTTCAGATGATAGAATGATCACTAAGGATAGTGATCAGGAAGGTTTTGAATAGATAATTACCTAAAGAAAAGATCTACAAATAACAGCGACTTAAATGCAAATTAAAATAAATTAAAAAGTTAAAAAATATTAAATAAACGCTATCACTATTTTTAAAATGATGAACGTTTAAAACTTAAAAACTTACGTTTAAATTAAAAACTACGTTAACGTACAAAATAAAACGTGAAACTTACACAATATAAATCCTAAAAATATGAAAAATACATTTTTACAATCCTAATGATAAAAGAAAATTATTAGAAAAAGAAAATTATTTTTACAACTATTTATTTAATTATTATTAATTAAAAACTATTTATTAAGTATTTAAAATGCACTAAAATACAAGAAAATACAAAATTAACCTAGAAAAATGAAATTATAACTTGGAAAAATCTAAAATATGATAAAACTTATTTTAAAACTGAAAATATATTTTTTAGACTTTTTATGTATTTATTATTAATTTAAAACTATTTAAAACTAATTAAAATGCTAAAAAATAATATTTAAACTAAGAAAATTATGGAAAAATACTTTTTATTACTTTTATATTTATCTTAACCTAAGAAAATTGAAAAATTATTTTTTAAAGCTTTTTCTGATTTATTAGTATTAAAAGCTATTTAAAAAGGATTAAAAACTATTTAAAATAAAGAAAAATAGAAAACAGTGTAGGAAAAATCTGAAAAATTCAGGAAAATGTTAAAATATTATTCTAAGTCTAGGAAAAATATAAAAACATATGCTTATATGGAAGAAAAAGCTACTGCTGTGTAATGCAGTCCTAAATAAGTTACTAAAATAAGCTATAAGCTACAGGAATGATCCAAATGATTAGCAGAGCTAAAGTTCACTAAAATAAGCCTAATGAAACTTATTAATACTACTCTAGACCACTAATGATGTATTAACTAAGAATGAGCTTATGAGATTAATAATACAAAACAGTGATCAAGGGGGTACCTTTAAGCACTTGCACAAGCTAAGTAAATAAGCTAAAGGGAAAACGATGCTTGGACCTAAAGTAGACCTGGTAGGGTACACAAGAACCAAAACTCAGCTCCTAATGAGCTCACATGAGCTTTATGCAACCACTGCAATAAGCTGAGAAGCACTCAGCATATTCTGACCCTGTGAGCAGGGCATTTGACATCCTAAAGAGAAGCTTGTTTGAAGCTTTTAAGAAATTTGCAAAAATCTGATAAAATGATAATAAGAAAGGGGACCAGTTGAACTTTTTAAAACAACAAATTGCACTGAATTTGGCTTAGAAATGAACCAATGAAAAATAACTCTCAGTTGGCTCAAAACAAGTTTTTGCAACGTTTGACTTTTAAAGCAGTTGAGTATGGTTGACTTTTATGAAGTTTGGACTTGATTTGAAGACTGATAATGAGTTTAATGGATGAAATAAAGTTAACACAAACTTTGTCTATTGATTTTGAACATAAAACAAGAACTTGCTTTGTAAAAGATCCAACAGTAAACTGATTCAAGACCAAAAAGAAGGATTTTGACTTTTTATTAAATGAGTACTAGATTTTATGACTACACTGATCTATTAGATCCTATTGTGACTTATTACAATAATACATAACAGCTCAGATGGCCTCTATCACGTAAAGATCAGCAAATCCAAACACCATTTATTTAGATTGTTTTGAAGATTTTCATAGCAAGACAAAGATTAAGACCATGAGATTGATTGCAGAACCATGTATTATCATACACTAAGACTAAAGAAACCTTAAACAACAATACTAACAACATTGAACTGAAAAATCACAATAATGCTAATTTGACTGCTAAAATAAAGTTTTTAGTAAGTATGGATTCTAATAAGCAATTAAGTTGTTTTAATGCTTAACTCTACTTAAATACAGCTTTTAAACATAAACAAACAAAGTTTTAAGCTAATTAACCACTCAAACAGTAATATGCAAAAATGGAGAATTAAGCTTACTAGTTGGATCCAAGTTCAGATCAGAGAAATGAGATGTATAAACACAACCTAAAGCTTCCCCATAAGCTCTATACCAAGGCCATCCAAAATGTACCTTGCTCCAGCTTTCTTGTGTCTTTAACCATAGATTTTTATTTTTATCTAATTTATTTGGTATTTTTAGTGATTTTTCTGTTTTTAACACTAGACTGATTTTTTAGGTTTTTTAAAAGCTTGAATAAGCTTTCTAGGAGCTTACATGAGCTATTCAGTCTCTAATAACAACTAACAAACAACATTAAAACATTTCGAGATTTTTGAATTTAGGAAAACTTGCATAAACTGAGAACTTGAATAAAAACTGAAATTAAAGGTTACAAATGTTTTATTGCACAAGGAAAACTTGAAATACAAAGCTTTAAAGATAAAACATATAACAAAATCAAAATTAAACTAAAACACATTAACTAAAACTAAACTACACTACTTGCCTCTCCTTTGCTTCTTTCTCTCAGATTTATTGACTTCAAATATCTCTTGTCGACCTCTGAGCAAATCCCATCACATATTGACCATTGATTTGAGCCAGATCATCAGATTTGCCATTTGTCACTTTTGGCGCCAATTTTTCAAAGAGTTGGTTTTTCACATTAATTGGGTTTTGTTTGGTGTGGAGGTGGAGGGGGGAGGTAATCAAGTGGTGTGTACCTTTGAAATGTTGAAAATGAGGAAAAACCATCACTGGTTTTGGCTAAACCAGTGTGGTGAAGAGGGTGAACAGTACGCGCGGTTTTATTTAAAATTTGGGCCGGGTCACTGTTTGGGTTGGATTGGGCTTACCCGGGTAAGACTAATAAGGTCCGTTTGGTTTGGTTTAACAACAAGGACCATATTTGCAATTCTGCCAAAGTTGAAGGGCTTATTTTGAACATTTTCCAAAGCTTTCACAAGGGTTAAACCTGCCAAATAAGATTAGTACAAGGACCTATATTGATAATTTCCAATATTGTAATTTCTCAAAAAGTTTACCATAAGGACCATTTTTGCCATTTATTAATAGAACAAGGTTAAAATTTGATAATTTTCATTTTTTAAATTAACCAAGGACTATATTTGACATTTTTCAAACTTGAGGGACTAAAGTTGTCATTTTGTGATTTTTAAACTTTAAAAGGTTTGATTTGACAACTTTTGAATCTCATGGACCTAAAATGATATTTTACAAGTTTTTGACTTACCAGGGACTGATTTTGACAACTTTTGTAACTTGGGGACTAAAAGCAATTATGCAAACTTAATAATGCTTTTCACCAGATTTTGGCGTTTTTGCATTTAAAACATATAAAACACTTGTTTGTGATATTTTTATCATTTTGATGTGTTTCTGAGTGTTTTCAGATGTTTTTGGCATTCTAACAATATAAAAATGATGAGTATTTAGACACTCATCAATCCCCCACACTAAGATATTGCTAGTCCCTAGCAATGATTTGAGAAAACTTAATGGTTTTGAAACTCTTTACAAAAAGCGATTACTTCTGGAGTAGCCAAATGTTTCAGTTCAAGCAAGAACCATGGTACACCGATAACCATCTGATTTTGAGCAAACCACCACTTCAACGGATTTGATTTTGTCTTTACCGAAGCCGTACTTTCCATCGACTAGCCAACTCTTAGATAAATTATCAATATTATCGTTGGTGAGTCGATTACCAATTATGGTTTTTCCACTGCCTTTACCACAAGCCATAACCTTGCGGGCTAGCCAACTCTTCACTAATTAAAGATATGGTGAGTTGAACACCATACAATTTTGGGCAAATTGCAAGCCATATAAACGGATTTGAGATATCTTTACCAAGAGCCGTTTGCTCCTGGATTAGCCAATCCTTTTGTTTATCAAACATGGCGGACTGATAACCAAATGAGTAAGTGCAAAACACTTACTCCAAAAAAAAATTTTGGCCAAAAACGGGAATTGGCGGATAATATATGAAATTCGTGAGAATCCCCCCCACACTTAGAAATGAATATTGCCCTCAATATTCAAAGTACCCGTGTTATGCCGAAACAAAGAACGTAAAAGGGAAATACTACGGCCATTATTTAGAAAGATTTTTAAACACAACATGGGGGCAACCCCCCCACACTAGGGTGGTAGAAAATAGAAAGAAGTCAGAAATATGGGTGAAAACCCATATGGTGTGTGCTATTGTTTTTGATTTCCGAGTCGCTAGCTTGACTCGACCCCGAATTAATTGGTTCATGGGGAAGCAAAGTGGAAGAAATAATCTCCATCGGACTTTCAATCAAGATGTTTGGACAAACATTTGAAGCACGTGAAAGTTCCACACCGACGAGATATACAGAGAACCGGCTCAAAAATGATAAATGAAAATGCCGGGGTCAAAAATAGTGTCCTCATTCCCGAAGGAGTGAAGAACAGGAGAAGCTACGGGATAAGTGAAAAAGAGAAAGAAAGTCATGATAAAGATCATGATTAACTCATCATCACTCACAGGAGAATTCATGGTTTCATGAATTTCATCTTTTAAGCTCAATTGGTCTAGACATATCCCGGGTGTGTCTAGATCGAAGTAGAAATTATCATACTCCGGTGGAGATATGATATGAGTGAGTTCACAGGAGAACTCCTCAAAGAAAAATGATTCATATTCGGGATTGATTTGAGTGAGTTCACTGGAGAACTCCTCAAAAGTGAATGATTCATAATCGGGGAGAGAATTATGAGAATGAGAAGTGGTAATACCACTAATCTTCTCTCCCATATGATCAAAATGGAACGTTTGCAATTCAGGAATAGAATCATTGAACAAAAGTTCCCTATCCTCAAAGGGGATAGGATATGAAGTAGGCTTTTCATTAAAAGCCTCGATTCTAGAAATGAGAAGATTAACATTCAATAATGTAAGACGAAGAGCTTCGTCTTGGATTATTTCTTCCTCATTCTCTTCTCCTAAGCTGACAAGCTCAGAAGGTAATTCCCCCACATAACTTATGTCTCCACAAGATAAAGAATAGTCCTCATCAGAATCAGAGAACATCTCAATATGATCATTTTGGAAGACAAGAGGGGTAGGGATATCACACAAATGCTCGAGAATTCCCTGTGACTCTCTTGGGATTGGGACAAGGTCCTCAACACTAGACTTTATGAATTCGTCCGATTCCTTTTCAGGAACAGTGTCAAGAAGCTCGTCCCCATGTTAAGAGAGTGAATGTGAACCTCGGGTGTGATAACAGCAGACTGAGGGAGTTGAGAAGGATTAGCGCTTATGGATTCTACAAGTTCCATTATTTCTACTGCTAGTGATTCGGTCATATTCTTTTCTCCCTGCATTTCCACGGATGGAATCTCAACTGATGAACTTGATGAATAAAATTGTAGAATATCAAGGGTATTTTCATCATCATCGTCATCAGGAATGAAATGGAATTGAGAGCTAGATTTGAATGCTTTTTGTAGTTTAATTGATTCCCTAACAGTGTTTTCAATGGCAATCTGGGAATCTAATTTAGCAGTCCGTTCCTCAGCTAACAATTCTTCCATGGATTTCTCATGTGACAAAGCCGACTCCTCCTTAAGTTCTTTTAATAACTCAAGACTCTTCAGTAGAAGGTCTGTCTTAGTTTCATGAGGAGTTGCTTGAATCATTTGGTATTGTGGAGGTTGGTCTTGAAACGAATAGTCGTAATTGTTACAAGGAAATGGATTCCTTGTTTGACAATCCGAGCTAGAGTGAGGATCTCCACAATACTCACAACAGTAAACTGATGTGGTCGTGAGTTAGTGTTGTAGTCATAATTGTTATCGGAACCTCGCCATAGACAAGCGTGTTTCCCGATTGACAATCAGACTGGAGTGTGAACCATCACATACTCACAACAGATAACTGCTGAGTCTCAAAGTGTGGTAGCTGATGGAATAAATCGTTGTTATGGTAGGAATAAGGATCTTGGTTATAGACAGACCCGTTTCCTGATTCCACCATGCTACAACTGGGGCAATTGCCACCATTATAAGGATCACCACACCATTGACAACCAAGAGGGTGAGGATAAGACATAGAAATAATCAAATGGTTCTAGAGGGTAAGAAATGAAGAATCAAAGGGGTAAGAGGGTAAAGTGGAATATTTTTGGTATTTTTGAAAAACATGCCATAAAAACAAAGAATGAAAATATTTTTGGTGCTGTTAACACTTCAAGAAAAGTGTTAATGAACTTTTTTGATTTTGAAAATTGTTTACAAAAAAGGTGGTATATGTGCAAGAATGGATCTGGAAATGCTTAAAACACGCTTACAGCACCTCCCGCAGCGGCCAAATTTGATTTGCCAACAGTCAAGCTAAATCACTCAAACCCGCCACTTGTGAATGGGTAATGCTTAAAACTGCTCAAGCACGAATGCAATTTAAGATCAGAGGAATATAGTGTATTCATGGGTCGTTAAGTCCCACGGAGGATGAATTGGTGTTTAAACAACTTCAGATGATAGAATGATCACTAAGGATAGTGATGAGAAGGTTTTGAATAGATAATTACCTAAAGAAAAGATCTACAAATAACAGCGACTTAAATGCAAATTAAAATAAATTAAAAAGTTAAAAAATATTAAATAAACGCTATCACTATTTTTAAAATGATGAACGTTTAAAACTTAAAAACTTACGTTTAAATTAAAAACTACGTTAACGTACAAAATAAAACGTGAAACTTACACAATATAAATCCTAAAAATATGAAAAATACATTTTTACAATCCTAATGATAAAAGAAAATTATTAGAAAAAGAAAATTATTTTTACAACTATTTATTTAATTATTATTAATTAAAAACTATTTATTAAGTATTTAAAATGCACTAAAATACAAGAAAATACAAAATTAACCTAGAAAAATGAAATTATAACTTAGAAAAATCTAAAATATGATAAAACTTATTTTAAAACTGAAAATATATTTTTTAGACTTTTTATGTATTTATTATTAATTTAAAACTATTTAAAACTAATTAAAATGCTAAAAATAATATTTAAACTAAGAAAATTATGGAAAAATACTTTTTATTACTTTTATATTTATCTTAACGTAAGAAAATTGAAAAATTATTTTTTAAAGCTTTTTCTGATTTATTAGTATTAAAAGCTATTTAAAAAGGATTAAAAACTATTTAAAATAAAGAAAATAGAAACAAAGTGTAGGAAAAATCTGAAAAATTCAGGAAAATGTTAAAATATTATTCTAAGTCTAGGAAAAATATAAAAACATATGCTTATATGGAAGAAAAAGCTACTGCTGTGTAATGCAGTCCTAAATAAGTTACTAAAATAAGCTATAAGCTACAGGAATGATCCAAATGATTAGCAGAGCTAAAGTTCACTAAAATAAGCCTAATGCAACTTATTAATACTACTCTAGACCACTAATGATGTATTAACTAAGAATGAGCTTATGAGATTAATAATACAAAACAGTGATCAAGGGGGTACCTTTAAGCACTTGCACAAGATAAGTAAATAAGCTAAAGGGAAAAACAGATGCTTGGACCTAAAGTAGACCTGGTAGGGTATACAAGAACCAAAACTCAGCTCCTAATGAGCTCACATGAGCTTTATGCAACCATCGCAATAGCCGAGAAGCACTCAAGATATTCTGACTCCTGTGAGCGTGGCATTTGACATCCTAAAGAGAAGCTTGTTTGAAGCTTTTAAGAAATTTGCAAAAATTTGATAAAATGATAATAAGAAAGGGGACCAGGTTGAACTTTTAAAACAACAAATTTCACTGAATTTGGCTTAGAAATGAACCAATGAAAAATAACTCTCAGTTGGCTCAAAACAAGTTTTTGCAACGTTTGACTTTTAAAGCAGTTGAGTATGGTTGACTTTTATGAAGTTTGGACTTGATTTGAAGACTGATAATGAGTTTAATGGATGAAATAAAGTTAACACAAACTTTGTCTATTGATTTTGAACATAAAACAAGAACTTGCTTTGTAAAAGATCCAACATAGAACCTGATTCAAGACCAAAAAGAAAGATTTTGACTTTTTATTAAATGAGTACTAGATTTTATGACTACACTGATCTATTAGATCCTATTGTGACTTATTACAATAATACATAACAGCTCAGATGGCCTCTATCACGTAAAAGATCAGCAAATCCAAACACCATTTATTTAGATTGTTTTGAAGATTTTCATAGCAAGAAAAAGATTAAGACCATGAGATTGATTGCAGAACCATGTATTATCATACACTAAGACTAAAGAAACCTTAAACAACAATACTAACAACATTGAACTGAAAAAATCACAATAATGCTAATTTGACTGCTAAAATAAAGTTTTTAGTAAGTATGGATTCTAATAAGCAATTAAGTTGTTTTAATGCTTAACTCTACTTAAATACAGCTTTTAAACATAAACAAACAAAGGTTTAAGCTAATTAACCACTCAAACAGTAATATGCAAAAATGGAGAATTAAGCTTACTAGTTGGATCCAAGTTCAGATCAGAGAAATGAGATGTATAAACACAACCTAAAGCTTCCCCATAAGCTCTATACCAAGGCCATCCAGAATGTACCTTGCTCCAAATTTTCTTGTGTCTTTAACCATAGATTTTTATTTTTATCTAATTTATTTGGTATTTTTAGTGATTTTTCTGTTTTTAACACTAGACTGATTTTTTAGGTTTTCTAAAAGCTTGAATAAGCTTTCTAGAGCTTATGTGAGCTATTCAGTCCTTACTAACAACTAACAAACAACATTAAAACATTTCGAGATTTTTGAATTTAGGAAAACTTGCATAAACTGAGAACTTGAATAAAAACTGAAATTAAAGGTTACAAATGTTTTATTGCACAAGGAAAACTTGAAATACAAAGCTTTAAAGATAAAACATATACTGAAAATCAAAATTAAACTAAAACGACATTAACTAAAACTAAACTACACTACTTGCCTTCTCCTCTGCTTCTTTCTCTGTATTTATTGACTTCAAATATCTCTTGTCGACCTCTGAGCAAATCCCATCACATATTGACCATTGATTTGAGCCAGATCATCAGATTTGCCATTTGTCACTTTTGGCGCCAATTTTTCAAAGAGTTGGTTTTTCACATTAATTGGGTTTTGTTTGGTGTGGAGGTGGAGGGGGGAGGTAATCAAGTGGTGTAACAGCTGGAAATGTTGAAAATGAGGAAAAACCATCACTGGTTTTGGCTAAACCAGTGTGGTGAAGAGGGTGAACGACGCGCGGTTTTATTTAAAATTTGGGCCGGGTCACTGTTTGGGTTGGATTGGGCTTACCCGGGTAATACTAATAAGGTCCGTTTGGTTTGGTTTAACAACAAGGACCATATTTGCAATTCTGCCAAAGTTGAAGGGTGTCACACCCCCAAATTACCTTTTCTTGCGAATGGAATTCCTGGGATTCTTGTCATTAGCATCACAATCACAATTATATTGAACGACCTAAAGTGTCGTTTGGAAAATACATCGTTTGATTTAATAAAACAATCGGAGTTTACAAAGTAGGTCCCAAATGAAAATCAACTTGTGCGGAAATAAGTTTGTACAATTCAAACGATGTTTTAAAGTACGTAAAACCAAAGTGAGACGCGTCGTCATCGCGACTCCATGATGTGTCCAAATGCATGCCATGAAGTGAATACCTTAGATACCTGAGATAAAACATGCTAAAAGTGTCAACACAAAGGTTGAGTGAGTTCATAGAGTTTGTTTTGAAATGAAAAGCCGTTAAATCGTTTATCGCAAAGGCATTGTAAATCATTGAAATGTAAAGACTTCCAAAGTCGTTTATGTAGCAAAGGCATTGTAAATCCACTCAGTTCCAAGTCCGGCCCATACAAAACTTGCAACCTGTGTGTTCACAACCCACTGCCAGAATATGTATAATTTATGTTCCAAACATATGATTTCAAATGAATTCACAAAAATAGTACATGACTCAATGTATCGAAATCGTTTATGTAGCAAAGGCATTGTAAATCCACTCAGTTCAAGTCCCTACACCAAAACTTGCAACTGTGTGTTCACAACCCACTGCCGGAATGTATATAGTTTATGTTCTAAACATATGATGTCAAATGAATTCACAATAGTACCTAACTCGACGTAGAACAATAGCACGTAATCAATAGCACTTAACTCGACGTAGAACAATAGCACATAATCAATAGCACTTAACTCAATTTATATTAGTCAACTGATTTAGAACGTTATCTGACGTGAGTACCGTAGCACGCAAACAAGAACAATCTATATAGTATAACCTTTGATTTAGAAACAATGGTAATCATGATAGATTTTAACCTTAAAATCTAAAGTACTTGTGAAAAATAATTGAGCATGTATCTCCCCCAAAGAGTTTAATAACAATATTAAAACAAGAAAAGTGGGGCTATAGAACTCACTTGGTAAGCGGCGAGATGACAAGAGTGAGTACACTGAGGTATAATGTGATCGTTATCGGTACCTAGTACCAATGATATGATATGATATGAGTTTCAATGTAATGTTATGCATGCACCATTATGTTATTTATACCATTTGCGGGTTTTGAAAATATTACTCGTCGTCGAAAAAATACTCTTTTGACGTCTTGACCAATCAAAATGACTTTACATGTTTTTACGTCAAAATGTCATCCTACAATGGTTTTATAATGATTTTTGGTGAAATTTTCACTTTTCGTCGTAAAACAATGGCGTCGGAAAAATCATGAAATTAACAAAAATGGCTTTGGAAAACTAGTCGTAAAATAGTGTACGTCGATCGTTAGAGAACGAACTCGACTGTTTTGGAAAGTTTGTATCGATATCTAAAAGTTTCGGTTCAGGAGTTTTCATCCAAAAGGTCTCGAACATAAAGATAATAAGGGTTAAAGATGGTGGTTTTTGGCTAATTGTGTGCAGAAAATTAGTTACGGCAAGTTTATGAAAAAGTGCATATCTTTGTCGTTTCAAATCCGTTTTCTACGTTTTATACGCCCTTAGCTTCATATTAAAGTAAACTAATATATTTTTGACAAGTCGAAATAATTTGTGAAGCTTAAGGCTCGTTTTTGACTCGGACAAAATAAATATATGTTGCTGAAAATTCTGAAAATTATATATTTCGTCGTCAAACTTGTAAAATCCATAACTTCTTCGTTATAAGTCCGTTTTTATCCGTTCAAGCGGCCACGGATTCGTTTTAAAGTATATTTTCTAAAAATCAAGGCCAAAGTTTTGTACCAAATGTCGGATTTTCCAGAAAATTGAAACAAGGACAGAACCTTAAAATATAGTTATCGAAAATAGTTTTTCTCGGACAAAACCTATTCTAATCCCTTCAAATCAACTCCAAAGCTAATCTAATCCTACCATACACCTTCTTAGGGTGTCATGGGTTCCTAATCACCATCAAGACCAATGAATACCAAGGGAATATTTATAGGATGACCATATATATAAATAACTTTAAAAATCATGTAAAATGGTATAAACAACACAAGTCTTGCATGTTTTGCTCCAAAAATGAAGAGATGAATATAAAATGAAGATGAAATATGTAAAATGATAGAAATATGCTTACAAGTACTATGATGAGGTGCAAAGAACCAAGGTTTATCCTAAATACCCTAGGTTTTTATTTCAAAACCTTGATTAAGAGTAATACTAGATTGATTAAACACTTGTGCTTGCAAAAATCTTTGATCCCTATGAGCTTGATGTATGGCCGGTTTTGGATGAGAGAAAACCAAGAGAGAAGAAAATTTACTTGACTTGTGGAAATGAAAGTGAATGAATGATTAATGGTGAAGTAAAAATATGTACAATCAAGAAACATTTACCAACTCTTTTAATGAGTTACCATCCCCCCTTGGGCGGTTTTTATGGGATGTGGTTCCCAATTATCTTTTTTTTTTTTTTTTTTTTTTTAAAATGAAACTTGTATACATCTTGTGTTTAATTTGTAGAATTTGTAAAGAAAAGGTAAGTAAATTGTAGATAATTGTGACTTTTTAGTACAAGTAAGTTTTTTTGTAGGTCAAAATATAATGTAATGAGATAATAAAAATTGTAAAAATACTTTCCTTGTGAAAATTGAGTGATAAAATAATTATCGTACAATTTTTAAGAAAACGACGTAATAATTAAACTCTAACGATTAAAATACCAAATAAATTTGAAACACTAGGAAAACTAAAAATATAGTTTTTATAAACTAAATGCAAGTTTAAAAAAAATACCTCGGGATCATTTTTGAAAGTAACGGATTAAATGTTAAAATAAACTCACGCGATAAAAGTTATTAAACATAAAAATACAGCGTTGAAGGTGAAATGAAATGTCGTGAATGAATTAATGAGATGCACATGATGTCAATGAAATGTAGACTAATCATAGTCCATATGAAATGTGCGTGATGTCATGATCATGAATTTGCGCTAAACCTCCAAGGTTACGCTAATTTGAAACAAGTAAACCAAGTTTACTATAAATGTTGAAATAATGAGACATGAACTGTGTCGAAATGATGACACGAAGTACGGATTGTCACAAGCCCATCCAAAAGATTGAGTCCACAAATTCAATCGTTGTTAGGTTTAACGGGTTTAGGGTTTGATGTGGCAAACTTTCCATTCAAGGCAAAACCCTCAAAAAACTTTTAGGTAACCGATTTTTACTTAATCTCACAACTCATCAAACAAGAACTCACGATTAGGCAAATCGGTTTAGGTAACAACTTGTTTCTAGCTCGATCTTTGCAACTCATCAAACAAGAACATCCACGCGGATCAAACTGGAAACAAGTGGTTTGAGGAAAATCTTTTGAAAATTTGGCTCGATTACGGAATTGCTTGCACATATAAGCCTACTACTCCCTTCATTGCATGATTCTTCCTGAATTAGACATAGGTGATCAGGCTATGTATAATTTAGGAGTAACTATGCAATGCTTGGACTAATCGACTCATATGATGTTTGGTGTTGAGTCAACCTGATGTAAAATTGTGATGAACATCGAGGAGAAAGACATGGAGATGTCGTTAAAATGATAGTTGAAGTAAAAAGAATTAAAATCCTCGTAAATGATAACCAATCGGAAAGAAAATAAAGTACGATAGATGAGAATATTTTACAACGGGTAGTTTAGCAAAAGTAGTACATCTTAGGTTATAAAGTTTTGAATACGATGAAAGACATAAACTTAGTACAACGTAATACAATAGGAGAAATAAGGCTGGTTTTAGACTTTTCACCTTAGGTCTCCGTCGTTGATACCTTACGAGTTCCTTATCATATATACATTCCCACGAGCACCTTCAACTTGTTGACCTTGGTTTTGAGGACATTGATTCCGATAATGTCCTTGCTCTCCACATCCGAAGCATGTGACTACGGCTTTGCCCTTACAGTCCTTAGCAAGGTGTCCTACTTTGTGACAGCTAAAACATATACCACATGGACCATTATGATGTAGCGTGCATTGGTGGCATCGCGGTAAGTTTCCTGCATAAGCTCTTCCCCTTGTTGGTGCGGCAACATAGACCACTGGCGACTTCTTGTCTTCTATTATGTTGTTGGTGATGGTTAGTGTTATGGTTTTGGTTGTCGATTATCATGACCTTCCGGTCATTTCCCACTTTCTTTTGTTGTTGTTGGTTTGGTTATCGTTGTTGTTGTTGTTTTGGTTATTGTGGTAGTTGGTGCAGTTGTTGGGGTTGTTGTTGTTTTGGTTGGTGTTGGTGTACTTGCCTCTCTACTACACGGGCCATGAGCTTTTGAGTCAATCGAATAGCTTCCTCATCGTTTGGGGGAAGAAGTCACATCGCCTGATAATCTCGGGAGTCCGTCAATGAAAGCCTCCAATAGCTTCTCATTATTCGAAACCATAGATGGGCATAACACGGCCAATTCTTGAAACCTTCGAATGTAAGTGTCAATATCGTACCCAATAGTCGTTAGTTCATAGAATTACATCTCCAACTTTTTCACTTCGTGCGAGGACAAAACTTCTTAGTCACCAAACCCTTGAATTCCTCCCAAGTAAGCAGCGGCATTCTCCATACCAATCGGTTGAGCATATGATTTCCACCATGACAAAGCTCCATCTAGTAAGTACTTGTAGCAAATTTAACCTTCTGTCATCGGACGATTCTAAAGCAAAAACAGATTCCATTTTTCAACCATGAACCATGGCGTAGCTCCTCGGTACCTCGAAACTTAGTGGGATCTCCACTCTTGAAATCCTTGTAAGAACAACTCTTAACTCCGGATCCTCAAATTTCGGCAGATAGCGGTAAGCTTGGCGGCCACCGGCGGCGCGGCCTCGGCCGGCCCGGCAGCCATGTTCCCTTTCAATCCTTAATGCCTCGGCTACACTATCCCTTACTAACTTTTGAATTTCCGCAGGTCATTCGGTGTAGCTTTCTTGATTGCCATATCTTCTTCAAAACAAAATGTGAGGCGTAGCAAAATCCGATGTTAATAATAAAAGCGCTTCAAAGAAATGTGATAAGCGATAAGTTTGAAGTTATGATTCAAAATGATCGTGGTTTCAGAAAAGATGGGTTATGAGGTGTTGTAAAGTGCTTCAATGTATGATGGTTTTAGTGACTTAGTGTGTGAATAGCGTGTAACTTCGACATGTTAGTGGTGAAGCAGAGAGGAGTGAGGAAGTGACTTAAGCCCTACTTAAAGGTTTATCATAGGCGTTGACACTTCGGTGATGAATCGGTGATATAAAAAATTGTGATAGGGAATGACAAGGAATTCTCTACATTGGAGTATGAGGAAATAATAATGGGATGAGCAATACGTAAA
>OU343224.1:273432606-273511330 GCA_910596185.1 Chrysanthemum makinoi
ACGAAAGTTTGAAAACTTTTGCAAAACTTAAATCTTAACACCAAATAACCTTTAAAGTACAAGAATCTTGAGGTTTAAAGTGTTAAAAATAAGTTTTTAAAGCGTATGAAGATTTAAATACTGAGACTTACACGTATCTTCTAAAACTTCAAAACAAAATCGTTTCAACAACTATTTGGAGAATGATACCATCGTAGGGTCACCATGTTTGTGTAACAAGCATCAATATGAAGAAATGAGATAAGAGAAGATCGAATGAACACTTAGCCAAACACACGAATGAATGATGAAAGGTTTATGTGTCACACCCCCAATTTACCTGTTTTGCGTTGAATGGAATTCTCGGGATTGATCACAGTACTCACAATCATAGTATTGAACCACCTAAAGTGTCGCTTTGAAAATACATCGCTTGATTTAATAAAACAATCAGAGTTTATAAAGATAGGTCCCAATTGAAAATCATCTTGTGCGGAAATAAGTTTAGTTACAATTCAAACCATGTTTTAAAGTGTGTAAACCTAAGTGAGACGCTGCCATCGCGACTCCATGATGTGTCCAAATGCATGCCATGAAGTGAATGCCTTAGATACTTGAGATAAAACATGCTAAAAGTGTCAACACAAAGGTTTGAAGAGTTCATAGAGTTTGAAAGGAAATGTAAAGCCTTTCAAAACGTATTATGTAGCAAAGGCATTGTAAATCCACTCTCGCCTAAGTCCCGCCCATACAAAACTTGCAACCTGTTCACAACCCACCGCCAATATGCATAGTTTATGTTCAAAGAAATCGTCAAATGAATTCACAAAGTGCATGACTCAATGTATCAAATCGCAGGAAAAGGCATTGTAAATCCACTTTCGGCCCAAGTCCCCATACAAAACTTGCAACCTCGGTGTTCACAACCCATTTTAAATGTATATATAGTTTATATTCAACCACACATCGTCAAATGAATTCACAATAGTACCTAACTCGACATAAAACCATAGGTTTAATTAATTCGCTTGAAAACATCGAGTGTGAGTTAATTGTTTCACACTCATCGCTAAAACAACATCGTGATTTATTTCACTAAGTTCATGACACCAAAGCGTAAACATCGCACCAATAGAAATTGGTAATCATCGCTTCATCGTCACTTCTAATAGGTAAACTTGCCAATTTACCTTAATGATTCAATATAGTACCGATTTCCTAACTGGGTCAATAAGAGGGAGTGTTAATTCCAATAGGCCTATTCACTATACCGCTACCACCCGGGTGACTAATGTTGCTTCATGTAGGGACTTTAACATGGCAAATACTTAGTGACAATAAAACATCGGATATAGCATACGGTTCAAAGCATTTGTGTTCAATTTAAAATGTAGCATGAATCTCCCCAAGAGTTTGTAAAAGCTTAAAAGAGTAAAAGTGGGGGCTATGAACTCACCTGTTATTCATATAAGTTAAAGTACTGTGAAAGTAAATGAAAATAGCTGGCATGTATCTCCCCAAAAGTAGTAAAAACAATTAAAAGTGGGCTATGAAGCTCACCATAAATGATTATGATGACAAAAGTGGGTACACCGAGGTATAATGTAATGCTTTACCCTTGACCTATTGTGAATGATATGATACGTCATGAGTTGCAATGTAATGTTATGCATGCATTTCATATGTTATTTATACCATTTGCGAGTTTTGAAAATATTGCTTATCGTTAGAAAAATACTCGCTTGACGCCTTGACCAATTAAAAATCACTTTTCAAGTTTTACCAAAATGTCATCCTACAATGATTTAATAATGATTTTGTGAAATTTCCACTTTTACGCGAAAACAATGTCGCCGGAAATTTCATGAAAGTGATAAAAATAGCTTTGGAAAACTAGTCGAAATGGTGTACGCCGATCGCTAGAGAACTTAACTCGACAGCTTTTGGAAAGTTTGTATCTAAATCTGTTTCGGCCGTTTTACATAAAGGTCTCAACATAAAGATAATAGAGGTTAAATACTTATTTTACACCGTAACACTTATCATCTCGTAGAAAAATAATATAGTTTTTCTAAAAATAATAGTTAACGCGTTTATGAAAACGCGATGATATCTTGGTCAAGCCAAACCGCTTTCTACGTATTATATGTCCTTAGCTTCGTATCAAAGTATACTAATATATTTTGACAAGTCGAAATAATTTATGAAGCTTAAGGCTCGCTTTTGACCTCGCACAAAATAAAAATAGTATGCTGAAATTTCAGAAAATATACATTGGCCGCCAAACTTGAAAAATTCATAACTTCTTCATATAATTCGCTTTAACCGCCTGCCGCCACGGATTCGCTTTTAAAGCATATTTTCTAAATATCAAGGCCAAAAATTCGTGCCTACTGTCGGATTTTCCAGAAAACAAAAATAAGGACAGAACACTTTTATATACTTATCTAAAATAGTTTTTCTCTGCATCAAACCTATTCCAATCTCTTCAAAACAACTCCAAAGCTATTCTAATCCTACCATACACCTTCTTAGGTTGTCATGGGTTCCTAGACATCATCAAGACCAATATATACCAAGGGAATAATTATAGGATGACTTTATATGTAAAACACTAAAAATCAAAGTAAAAATGGTATAAACAACACAAGTCTTGCATGTTTTGCTCAAAAATGATGAGATGAGTATGAAATGAATATGTAAGATGAAAATAAACATGAGATGCTTACTAGTGATATGATGAGGTGATTAGAACCAAGGATTAACCTAAACACCCTAGGTTTTATTTCAAAACCTTTAATAGAAAAAACTAGATTGTTTTAACTTGATCTTGAAAACTTTTGGTTTTCTTCCTTGAGCTCCTAAGGCCGGTTTATGGAGGATAAAACAAAGAGAGAAGAAAACTTTTATAAACACTTGAATTATTTGTGATGAATGAAGAGTGAATGAAGTTTGTGTATCAATCTATACAATCAAGAAAAAAACTTACCAACCATTTATGCTTACCCCCTCTGGTCGCCATGGGGAAGCATATGTAAAATATATATATTTTTTTTCTTCTTATTTGTATAATTGTGTATAATTGTTGTAAGAAAAAATGTAGTTAAGGTAAATATGTTGTAACTTGTATATAGTTGTGAAATTAGAGTAGTATGAACTAAAAAATAAGTTTTAAGGATCAAAGTAAAGTATATTGAAATCATAAAATTGTAAAAATACATTTCTTGTAAAATTTGGTGATATAATAATTATCGTAGTTTTAAGAAAAGTGACGTAATAATTTAACTTTAACGATTTATATACCAAATAAATTTAAAACACTAGGTAAACTCCAAATATAGTTTTATAAACTAAATGTAAGTATAAAAATATATCGGGATCATTTTTTGTGTAACGATTAAATATTCAAAATAGTAACTCACGCTAACGCTTATTTAATATAAAATTTACGCGTTTAATGTGAAATGAAATGTCATGAATGAATTATCATGATGCAAATGATGTCAATGAAATGTAGACTAATCTTAGTCCATATGAAATGTACATGATGATATGATCATGAATTACCGCTAAACCTATAAGGTTACGCTGAATTGGAAACAAGTAAACCAAGTTTACTATAAATGTTGAAATAGTGAAGCATAAATCGCTTCGAAATGACTGGTGTCGGGTTGTCACATTCACCATCCAAAAAAGGAATTCAAATTCAATTCAATCAAGTTAGGTCTAACGTTTTTAGGTTTGATGAGGCAAGCCTTCCCATTCTCGCAAAACCTCTAAAAGACTTTTGGTAACCGATTTTACTTAATCCCACAACTCATCAAACAAGAACCGCATAACGATTAGGCTAAATCTGTTTAGGTAACAACTTGTTTCTAGCTCGATCTTTGCAACTCATCAAACAAGAATCGCCACGCGGATCAAACCGAAACAAGTGGTTCAAGAAAATTTTGAAAATTTGGCTCGACACGAATTGTTACACATATAAGCCTACTACTCCCTTCATTGCATGATTCTTCCTGAATTGATATAGGTGATCGTGCTATGTATAATTTAGAAGTAACTATGCAATGCTTGGACTAATCGACTCATATGTTGTTTGGTGTTGAGTCAACCGATGCTAAAACGATGAACATCGAGGAGAGAAATACATGAGAAGTGTCGCTAAAATGATAGTTAAAGTAAAAAGAATTGAAACCTCTAAATGATAACAAATCAGAAGGAAAATAAAGTACGATAGATGAGAATATTTTACAACGAGTGGTTTATCAAACAGAATACATCTTAGGTTATAAAGATTCTGGATATGATGGAAAACATAAACTTAGTACGATATAGTACATAAGGAGAAATAAGATCTAGTTTCAACTTCTTCACCTTCCCGTTGATACCTTGACGCGCTCCTCCTCCTCCTTCCAACATATATACATTCCCATGAGCACCTTCAACTGGTTGACCTTGGTTTTGAGGACATTGATTCCGATAGTGTCCTTGTTCCCACATCCGCATGTGACTCACGTCACCTTTACAATCCTCGGCTAGATGTCCCTGTTTTGCATTTGTGGTAATTTGGCGTGGCAAGGACCCAGTGATGAAAATTACATCGATTACATAGTGTGTGTTCCAAAGCATACCCTCTACCTTCATTGGTGTAATGCACATAAACCATTCCCGCTTCTTGCCTTCTATTTTTGTTGTTGATGACTGTTAGTGTTGCGGTTTGGTTGTTGTTGTTATCATCTCCCTGGTCGTTTTCCCATTTCCTTTTGTTGTTGTTGATTTGGTTATCGCTTGTTGTTGTTTTGGTTATTGTTGTAGTTGGTGCTGTTGTTGAGGTTGTTGTTGGTTGTGTTGGTGTTTGTACTTACTCTCTTCACTACCTGAGCCATGAGCTTTTGAGTCACCCTAATAGCTTCCTCGATTGTTTGTGGATCAAACGAAGTCACATTTCCTTGAATAACTTGAAGTCCCGATAAAAGCCTCTAGCAACTTCTCGCTATCCCAGTACCATCGACGGGCATAACGCCAATTCCCGAATCTCCGAATATGTGCAATATCGTACCCAATCGCTATTAGTTCAGAGAACTCCGCCTCCAACTTTTTCACTGCAGACGAGGACAAAACTTCTTAGTCACCAAACCCTTAAATTGCTTCCAAGTAAGCTTGAAAGCATTCTCCATTCCACCTGGTTGAGCATATGAATTCCACCACTTCCATCAGTAATGTACTTGTAGCAAATTTGACCTTACTATCATCCGGCAATTACAAAGCAAAAACACGGATTCCAACTTTTCAAACCATCGACCATGGCCGCTCCTTCATCCCCTAAACTTGTGGCTCACCACTTTGAATTTTGTACTAACATTCTTAACCCGATCCTCCGGCATTTCAAAGAAGTAAAGCCTAGCCTAGGAAGCCAAATACTCTCTCAGATAGCCATGTACCATCGCTTTCCTTTCGACTTTTAAAGCATCACTATGCTATCATTCACTAACTTTTGAATAGCCGCTTGGGTCATTTCAATCGTAGCTTTCTTCTGCCATATCTTCTTCAAAACAAGAGGAAATGTGAGACGTAACAAAAATCCGATGTTAATAATAAACACTCCAAAGAGATGTGATAAGAAATGGTAAGTTTGAGGTTATTTTTCAAAATAATCACGGGTTCCAAAAGATGGGTTATGAGGTGTCGTAAGTGCTTCAAATGTATAATTGTTTAGTGACTTAGTGTGAATAACGGTAAACTCGACATGTTAGTGATGAAACAAAGGAGTGAGAGTGACTTCACTCTATTTAAAGGTTCATCTCGCATTCGTCAGTTATCGATAATGAATCACCGATATAAAAAAATTGTGATAGGGAATGACAAGGAATTCTCCACGTTAGAGTATGAGGAAATGATAATGGGATGGGAATTTAAAGGCATCCATGTGACAATCAATGTGAAATGAAAGTGAATAACTCAAAAATGCGTATGATAAATCGCTGCAAAGTGAACATGTACTTATGATGAAATGATGAGATGCTATGATAATGTAGTTATAGTCTAGGGTCAATGATGCAACCTAGTTCTCTATAATCAAGCTCGATGCCAATCTGCACACCCCCAATTTACTGCTTTGGCAATGAATGGAATTCGGGATTGACCGTCATAGCATCACAATCAAGTATATTGAACGACCTAAAGTGTCGCTGGAAAATACATCGCTTGATTTAATAAAATAATCAGAGTTTACAAAGTGTAGGTCCCAATTGAAAATCAAATTGTATGAAATAAGTTTGTTACAAGCCAAACGATGTTTTAAAGTTTATAAAACCCAGGAGACTGCCGCCTCCGCTGACTCTATGATATGTCCATATGCATGCCATGAAGTGTATGCCTTAGGATACCCCGGAAAAACATGCTAAAAGTGTCAACAAAGGTTGAGGAGTTCATAGAGTTTGCGTTGAAATGAAAAAAAAACCTTTCAAAATCGTTTATGCAAGAAAGGCTGTGAATCCACTCAGTTCTATGTTCCGCCCATACAAAACTTGCAACCTGTGTGTTCACAACCCATTGCCAAAATACGTATAGTTTATGTTCAAACGCATGATGACAAATGAATTCACATAACAAGACATTACTTAATCTATCAATATTCAATTGATATAACACGTATGAGTGTTGTTTCAAATAATTCCAAGACCATTTGTTCATGATTATACCAAGACATTTAGTTCAGTGATTATACCAAGACATTTAGCTCAATGATAATACCAAGACATTTAGCTCAATGATAATACCAAGACATTTAGCTTAATGATTTATGATATAGAATATGACTAAACATTCAGTTCAGATAAACATATAGTTGCAAATAATCATGAATGTCATAAAAGTTGATGAGCATGTATCTCCCCCAAAAGTAGTAGAAAAACAATTGAAAATGGGGCAATGGAACTCACCTGTTGCAATGATTATGATGACAAAAGTGGATACACCAAAATGTAGCATGAATCTCTAAACTTGACCTATTATGAATGATATGATATGTAATAAGTCATGATGTAATGTTACGCATGCAATTCGGATGATATCTATACCACTTATGAATTTTTGAAAATAATATTTCTCGTCGAGAAATAATCTCTTAACATCTTGACCATTTTTAAATTACTCCAAATGTATTTACTTTGAAATGATATCCGACGATAATCATTTAGTGATTTATTAAGAAATTATAACTTTTCGTCGTAAAATAATGTTGTTGAAATTTTCATGAAAGTGACAAAACGGCCTCTAAAAGCTAGTCGTAAAATGGTGCACGTCGAGCTTTAGAAAACGAACTCAACGGTTTTGGGAAGCTTGTATCATTATCTCAAAGTTTTAGTACACGAGTTTCCATCCTAGAGGTCTCGAACATAAGGAAAAATATAGGTTAATTATGGTACTTGTGTCCCAAAATATAGTTTAAGGATGGTTTTCGGCAAAGTTTGAGTAACCGTAAATAATTCATTACAACTCCGCTAAACAAACGGTCGGACATTTTGAAAAATATACTTGGCGAACTTACTTTTACTAGAAGACATCACTTTATAAAAGGTTCTACATCAATGTTAAAAACAACCTTCTACATGGTTACTTGTTTGCCGTAATACTTGTCTATTAGAAATTGAATAGTTTTTCTTATATATTAAAGTTACGACAACTTTTTGTAAACGTGTATAATTTAATCGTTACGAATCCGTTTTCTACGTTTTATATGTCCTTAGCTTTGTATCAAAGTATACTAATATATTTTTGATAAGTCGACATAATTTATAACGCTTAAGTTTCATTTTTGACTCGTACAAAATAAACATAACATGCTGAATTTTCAGAAAATTATTGTTTTCGTCGCCTAACTTGAAAAATTCATAACTTCTTCATTATAGCTCCGTTTTAACCCATTCAAGCCGCCACGTTTTCGTTTTAAAGTATATTTTCCAAATATCTAGCCCAAAATATTTTGCTTACTGTCGAAAATTCCAGAATTTCAAAATAAGGACAGACCCTTTAGAAAACTTGTCGAAATGAGTTTTTCTCGCGCCAAACCTATTCCAACCAATTCAAAACAACTCCGAAGCTATTCTAACCCTACCATACACCTTCTTAGGGTGTCATGGGTTCCTAGACATCACCAAGAGTGATATATAACAAGGAGTAGTTATAGGATGACATAAATATATATAACTCTTAAAAAACATGTAAAAGTGGTATAAACATCCATGAGACTTGCATGTTTTCTCAAATATGATGAAATGAATATAACAATGAATATGAAATATGATCATGAATATGGATGCTTACTAGTTAACTTGATGAGGTTTATTAGCAAAGGTTTTTCCTAATCACCCAAGGTTTTTATTGCACAACCTTAATCAAGAGTGATACTAGAGTGTATAAATCTTGTCTAGAAAATTTTTGGATGAACTCTTCTTGGTCCCTTGGTGTGGCCGGTTGCAAGAGGAAGAGAGGAAGAAGAGAGAGTTTGATCTTACACCTTGGATATTTGTGTGTATGTGTTTGTATTAGTGTATATTAAGATATACAAGTGGAAGATATTTTCAAGTTACATGACTCACCCAAGTTGGTCGACTTATATGAAAAAGAAAAGACCAAATGTATTTTGATCACTTAAGCATACTTATGTTGAAGTAAATGTTTAGTTATTTAGGAATAATTAGTAACTTGTGTACATATTTAAGCTTGTAGGGTAGCGTTAGCTAAAAATAAATTTTAACGGATCAAAATAAAATATATTGAAGTCATAAAAATTATAAAAATACATTTCTTGCAAAATTTGAGTGAAATAATAATTATCGTGTAGTATTTAAGAAAACCGTCGTAATTATATAAACATAACAATTTATATACGAAATAAATTGAAAACATCGGGTAAATTAATAATATAATTTTTATAGTCTTAAAATGAGTATAAAAATATATTAAGATTAGTTTTGGAAGTGTCGGATCAAATGTTCAAAATAATTAATTGACGATAGCGTTTATTTACTAGGAAAATAAACGTTTAATGAAAAATGCAAAACCATGCATAAATTGATATGAAATGATGTGATGACATGTAGACTAAACCTAGTCTATATGAAATGTCCTTGATGATTGTTCATGAATTCGCAGCTAAACCATTAAAGTTACGCGAATTTGATACTCGTAAACCTAGTTTACGACAAATGATGAAATAGTGAAACTTGAATAGAAATTTTCTCCGGGAATGAATAGTGTTTCGTGAATAGAAATTTTCTCCGGGAATGAATAGTGTTTCATGAATAGTAAATAGTGAAACTTTGACTCCAAAAACGGTGAATAGTAAAATTTTGAATAGTAACTGGTGAATAGTAAATTCCCGAGATGAATAGTAAATTTTGAAAATGACCTGAAATTGCGAGTTGTCACAAGACGATCCTAACATGCCTGGCTTAGAAATTTGGGTGATAATCTTGAAGTTCCACAGACTCCTATTTTAAGAATTCATAAAGATCATCCTACTGGTCAAATCATTGGACCTTCTACTCATGGAGTGCTCACAAGAACCAAAGCTAAAGGTTTTTCTACACCACATAATGCTTTACTTAGATTTGTGTATAAACAAAACAGGCTGAATCATAAGGATCATCAAACATGTTTGTTCACTTGCTTTATCTCTCAAGAAGAACCCAAGAACATTGCTCAAGCATTAACTAAAGAGAGTTGGGTTGAAGCTATGCAAGAAGAACTTATTCAATTCAAACTTCAAGAAGTTTGGGTACTATGTGATCTACCAAAAAGAAAGAAAGTAATTGGTACAAGATGGGTTTTCAGAGTCAAGAGAGATGAAAGAGGGAATGTCATCAAGAACAAGGTAAGGTTAGTTGCACAAGGATATAGACAAGAAGAAGGAGTAGATTAGGATGAAGTATTTGCTCCTATATCAAGGATTGAAGCTATTCGAATATTTCTTGCTTTTGCATCATATGGGATTTCGGTTTATCAAATGGATGTTAAAAGTGCCTTTCTCTCTCGAAGATTACAGAAGAGGTTTATGTTAAACAGCCTCCTGGTTTTGAAGATCCTGCACATCCAAACAGAGTTTACAAAGTTGTTAAGGCTCTTTATGGCCTACATCAAGCACCTAGAGCTTGGTATAAAAGGCTCTCTACTTTCTTATTGCAACATGGATACAAGAGAGGAGCAATTGACAAGACTTTGTTTATCAAGAGAGACAAGAAGGATATCATGCTAGTTCAAGTTTATGTAGATGATATCATCTTTGGAGCTACGAAACAATCCATGGTAAAGGAGTTTGAGCAGCTGATGCAACATGAATTTCAAATGAGTTCTATGGGTGAATTAACTTTCTTTTTAGGGCTTCAAGTTAAAACATCAAAGAGGGAATTTTCATAAGTCAAGATAAGTATGTCTCTGACATTCTTAAGAAGTTCAATTTTAATGCCATGAAGCTAGTCACTACACCTATCAAGTCTATCAACTCATTGGGCATAAGATGGTCAACCTGTTGAAGTCAAGTTGTACAAATTTATGATTGGCTGTCTTATGTACTTAACTGCATCTAGGCCTGATATCATGTTTGCTGTCTATTTATGTGCAAGATATCAAGTCTCACCTAAGGTCTCTCATATGAACGCAGTGAAGAGATTTTTTAGTTATTTGAAACAACAACTTAAGTTAGGTTGTGGTATCCAAAGGGTTCACCTTTTCACTTGGAAGCTTTTTCAGATAGTGATTATGCAGGTGATAACTATGATAGAAGATCAACCACTGGTGGATGCCAGTATCTTGGAAGAAGATTAGTCTCATGGCAATGTAAGAAGAAAACTATTGCAGCAACATCATCCAATGAGCGGAATATGTTGCTGCTGCAAGCTGTTGTGGACAAGTGTTATGGATGCAGAATCAATGTTTGGATTATGGGTTCAACTTCAAGAATACTCCTATCAACATTGATAATGAGAGTACAATTTGTATTGTGAAGAATCCAGTTTATCACTCCAAAACCAAGCATATACAGATAAGGCATCACTTTACCAGAGATTGTTATGAGCATAGGCTCATTAATATTGTCAAGGTTTACACAGATGATAATGTAGCTGATCTACTCACCAAAGGATTTGATGTTTCAAGATTCAATCACTTGGTGGTGAGTATTGGAATGATTAATTACTAAGCTAAATTTAAGGGGAGGACTGATTAGTTTGTCAGACAGTCCTATTCATTGCTTGAGGGGAGGCAATCCAATGCCTATTTGGAGTTTTTGCTATTGTAGAGAAGAAAATGGAAAAGTACTGCTTTTTGGTTTTATGAAAGTACTGCTCTGAAAGTAATGATTTGGAAAGTACTGCACACGTGGAAAGCATTGCTTGTCTTATCAACGTATCTCCAACGGTCAAAAGATGGGTTAAAATTCAACTAACGGTAACTTTGTTATTATGGGCTGTGATTTTTCAAATCCTACCTATAACTAACTACTTTCCGATTTTCCCTCTCATCTTTATTCTTATCAATCTTTTCCATATTTCTCTCTCTCTCACAATTACTTTTTCATCGAATCAATCACTTATACAACCATCAATGGCGAACCGAAACACTGTTTCTAAACACAACATGGTGGCAAATTTGGATAAAACTAAAGCTAATGTCGCATTCCATGACATCATTGATTTTCTCACGGGGTCTCCAATTAGTTATGCACTTTTGGTTGAACCAGATGTCATTGAGCCCTGGATTGAACAGTTTTGGGCAACTGCTAGGACTCACATGGAGAATGATGATTCGTATATACAAGCTAAAGTTGCTGGAAGGCTTGTGAAAGTTACTGAAACTTCAATTCGTGATGACTTATTATTTGATGATGCAGAAGGAGCTATTAGATTTGATAAACAACTTCTTTGGATACGTTGCGTAACATTGGATATGAAGGGTCTTTAACAGAAACGACATTCAAGAAACCCTTATTTAGTCCGAAAGTACTTGGTTCATGTACTACTTCATTGTATCAGTTCTAAGAGTACTTCATGGGAGCAATTTGGATCTAATATAGCATCTGCTATAGTGGGATTGGCTATAAATCGTATCTTCAATTTTTCAAGGCTAATTCTAGATGGTATGTTATCTCACATTTCTCATGGATCACGCTGGTTGATGTATCCAAGATTTATTCAAGTCTTCTTGAATAAACAACTTCATGATGTACCAAAGCCTTCGAGTTTATTACCTGTTGTGGTACAACCTGCAAAGATCTTCACCTTCATGGCTAGGAAGAGTTATTTGTTTTCTGGAAGGAACACTCCATTGACTACTTCTATGATGGAGATTGTTCATGCAATTAGAGATGAGGCTGCATCTAGTGATAAAAGAGAAGGTACTGCTTCAACTCAAGGTACTGCTTCTCAAGGTACTGAATCTCAAGGAACTGCTTCTCTCAATCGATGTAAACGAAGGTAATGCAGTTTCACCTACCTCATCTCACCATGATACTCCACCTATTGAGTCAGAACCAGATATCCCTAATCTCTCATCATCCTCTGAAGGAGATGCAGCTGATATACCCCCTGAAGGTTTAGTGCTGGATAATTATGTTCTGACAAGGGAGCTAGTCAGATTAAAGAAAACAATGAGGCTCGCTGCTCACATAGCCCAGTTGAAGATCAAGTTTAGAAAACTTAAGAGGTCTGTCGGCCTTTAGTAAACATCACGATTATGGGTCAAGGCTGAAAAGAAGAAAATAAAGCATTTTAAGAAGGCTTCTACAGGCAAAAAGGTTCACCAGCAATCTTCTATCCAATTGGGGAGGAATATAGAGCAAGAGAATTTGAAAGAAGATGCTGAATTTTATGAAGATGAACCTCAAAGTACTCGAGCAAGTGTTAATATTCAAAGTACTGCGCCTGAAAGAACTGGTGTTCAAAGTACTGATGATCAAGGTGTCACGACCAAAGTACTGGTCTTCAAGAAATTCAAAGACAAGAGTTGATTACACCAAGGACACTTAATTTTGATGAAGAAGCTGGTCCTTCAATAATTCTACAAGAAGAGGAAGCTATTACACCCAAAGTAGTGCACACTGCAAGTGATGATGAAACTGTAGCTGAGATATTTCACAACTTATCAAGACCAAGGGGTGTTAGCATTCCAGGAGTTACTGAAGAACAACCACAAGCTTCTCAACCAGTCTTAGATCCAAAAGATAAAGGTAAAGGTAAACTGGTGGAAACAAAGAAGAAAAAGAATCTAACTTTAGTAGAGATAAGAGCTATTGAAGTAGCTAAGAATGAAGCAGCTGCTAGGGAACCACAAGCTAAATTTGATGCTGAGATTGCCCAACCAGTGAAGGAGCCTGAAGTTGTTATACCTAGAAGACCAATCAGTAAAGCTAAAGAAAGAAATGCTATGATGGCTTATCTAAAGGGTCAAGGGTATACTGGATTACAAAAGCTGAACTACTTAGAGATGAAAGATTTATATAAAGCTGTCAGAGAAGCTTATCAGAAGAAAGTTGAGAGTATTAGTTATTTCAAGGATGATAAGCAAAAGAAGGATGATAGTAAAAGAAGCTTGAAAAGAAAAAGAACAACTGAAGCTGAACAGTCATCAAAGAAGATTGAGTTAAGATCAGATACAGTTGATGAGCTGAGAAATTACTTAAGAGTTGTTGACTTTGAGAATCCTAAATCCAAAGATGCTGCATTAAAGAAGACTAAGATAACTACATTTGAAGTAGTAGAGTCAAAAGATGGAAACTATCTGATGTTCCATAAGGAGGATGAAAGTTTTAGAGTATTCAATTTGCTATGGATATACTGCATAATAGATAGAGCATATCTGTTTCAACTATATCAGTTAGTACAAGAATACTTTGAACATATTCCATCAACTGGAATTCGCTTAGTATTACTAGGAGACCTGACAACTATATTTGAAACTGAGGAATCAAGCACTGATGAAATCTGGCAAAACAAAGAAGATTGGGAGATTACAAGCTAGAGATTTTTTGAAGAATCAGGAGTGCATGCCTTGGAATTGGAAAATGGAAGTATGATCCATATGTTAGCTGAAAGAAGATATCCTTTGACTAATGATCTTATGAGAAGGATGCTGGATCATGGAATGGAAGTTGAAGAAATGAAATGACTCTAATGGTTGTTGAGTTATATATCAGATGGGCAACTACATGATGATGAAGCATAAATACTGGTATGATGTTTAATTGTATAAATTTTTAAAAGTAAGTACTTTATTCAAAGTACTCATTGATCAAACAGTACTTTAATCAAAGTATTGCTTGCAGTACAAAACCAGTTAGTGATTTTTGAAAGAAAACTTTTGTTAAAGTAATAAATTTTTTTGAAACAAAAGTTATAAGCAACAAATGGTTTTTGAGATGGTTATAACAATAGGTTATCAATCCACCATGTTAACAAAAGGATTGGCTAATCCATGAGCAAAAGGCTCTGGTAAAGATATCTCAAATCCGTTATATAGTTGACAACTTGCTAATAAGTTGTATGGTAATCAACTCACTATATCAGCAAATGTGAAGAATTGGCTAGCCCACAAGAAAAATGGCTTATGGTAAAGGCTGTGGGAAAACCATTTATATGGTAATTAGTTCACCATGGTTGCAAGAACTAACTAGTCCAAAAGGGTACAGCTTTTGGTAAAGGCAAATCAAATCTGTTGATAGCTGATGATTTGCTAAAAATCATATGGTTATCAATGTACCATGGTCTTACACACCTAAACATTTGGCTATTCCAGAGTTAATGGCTTTGGTAAAGAGACATCAAAATCCATTAAATTTTCAATGATTCCCCTCTCACAAGAGTTTACACACCTGGAAGTGATGAGAATAGACAGAAACTTAAATGAACTGATGTACAAATTGTCATATGTTGCTGAGTTGCTGAAAAGATGCAGCTTGCTGATTGTTACTGTAAAGAATTACATATAAAAACTACTTTGATGATGATGATATAAGCACAGGATCTACAAAGACAAAATTTGAAGATAAAGCCACAATCTCTCTTTGAAGATAAAGATGTTAAAGTTTAATATACAAAGGAACTTGAAATCAAGCAAGTAGAATTCAAGTTAGGGGAGGATTGTTGGGATATAAAAAGTCAAAGTACTGAAGAATCAAAGTGCTGAAGAGTCAAAGTACCGTCGCTAAAGAATGAAGTCAAAGTACTGTTCGATTCATCAAAGTACTGCATGCTTAAAGGACTGATATGCAAAATCGTTAAGGATTATCTTGTAATTCTAGAATGTTCTTAGATTAGTTTAGTATTTCTTGTCGTACAAGGTTTGTAATTGTAAACCGACTAGGGTTATCCTTAAGCCTATAAAAGGATCCCTAGATTGGCATTAGATGTACGTGCATTATTAGAGTTTTTAGAGAGTTCGATATTAGAGTATTAGAATTGTTAAAGAATCTGTATAACAAGCATGTTCTAAGTATTAATAAAATTTATGAAGTTAAAGTTAATTCTTCTTAGCTTTGTTAAGTAAATTCCGCATACTTAATAGAGTTAGTTCAGTGTTTCATTGTTAGTAACTTAGGATTTATTCTAGGTTATTAAACCCTTACAAGCTATTTAAGTTAGTTTGGTTAGAGTACATCGATCCAACACATTGAGTTTCTTGACCATGACTGGGTATGCGACCCATATTTGATATTTGACTAGTCATTAGATACCTGCTTGGATTAGGTCCTTAACATGGGAATCCATGGCCTGAAATCGTTCTAGAGAAAGATTGCGTCTTTTCTGCCTAATAGGTCGTGCATATTGGTTTAGACCGAGGTTGTGCTCTGCTAATTCCCTTGGAATGCTCGTCGTGTCAGAAGGTTGCAAGGTGAATACATCCAGGTTGTTTGCTAGTAGTTATACTAACTGGTTCTGAACCTGGGATGAGAGGTCGACTACGATTGTGATTGGTTGATTTAGGTATTTGGGGTGTATAATGACTTTTACCTACTTGGGATTGTCTCCAAGAATACGTACCCATGCTATCTCTCTGATGTTACTTTCTTCTACCGCGGCTGCCAGACTTGCCTCTTTACGAGGGTAGTCGCTTTTTACTGTAGCGATTCCCCTTGTGTTGGGAACTCTACTAAAGACATAATGGTGGAAACTTCCATGATGATCTTTTGAAGCCTTTTCCTTCTGTGTATGACATTATGCTTGGATGCTAATTTGGCTATAAGAAATTGTAATAAGATTGTTCTCGACAGCGGGTATGTTCCTACTGTGAGCTCTAAAGTTACTACTCCTTCAGGGTATGATCTCTCCACTGAGAAACTGATTAGTAGTGTGATTGGGGATCTAAGGCTTGACCTGATGTATTCTAAGAGCTTGTTGAAACAGTGTTCGTACATTATGTCTACTGAACTCCCTCCATCCATGTATATTCTACTCACCCTATGTGAGGCTATCATTGATGTTATAACTACTAGATCGGATGATGGTATGAACGCATCCCACTAAATGCTTCTCGGTGGGGTATGTTGCCACGTTCCCATGACCTCATTACTTCTTTTTGTACCTGAGTGCTATGATTGGATCATGTTGATACTCTTCATCTGTTCCTTGAGGGATTTTAGTTCCTCTTGGGTATTGTTCTCTACTCTATGTTGTGTGTCATAGTAGGTAGGTATGGGTGGACCGGCTATGTGCTCTGAGTGTAAATTAGGTTATAGGTTATGTCTGGGGAGTGGCCTAGGAGGGGATGTCAGGGTTCCTTTTTGTATGTGATACATGAGGTGGTTTCCATGTAGTGATTTGGTCTAAATGCTAATGTGAATTAATATGACATGAGTTGTACATTTGTCAGAACCCTTTCTTGACATCTTCCAGCATCCCCTACTACCCTTTGAATCCCATGTGTTTGTGATTTTTGAGCTTGTGTGAGCGACCTGGGAGAGTGGTATCTCTCGTAGAACCATGTTGGCTTCTTTGATAGGAATGACGTGGGCAGGCCTGTAAGGTCAGATGTCGCATGTATCTTCCTCATTAGTTTGTTTGTCTTGCTTTCAAGTGGTTGGTGTGTCTCCTTTTTGGGTTTTTGTTGGTTTTTCTCCATGTGAGAGAGGTTTTCCACTCAGATAGCTCCAAGGTGGTTTTTGGTTGTTTCCAAAATTTTAGGGTGTTGATCACCAGCCATGTTTGACCAAGAAACTACTAGTTTTGGGAAAACATCTTCAATTTTGAGTGAAAAATGAATAAAAATAGGTGAAAATTTTCATAAAAATTATGGCTATTTTGTATCATGTCCCCATGGATGGCACCATGTTTACGTATGGTATGTAAATCGATTTAGAGGTAGGATGGGAATGGTTTTGTTATTTGGTTTCCCGTGTTAAATGGTAAGGACCCGATGAGAATGATATAGATCAAGAAGCTCGGGTAACACTTAAACAAGAACTACACCCCACTGCTGTGAGGCAGTATTTGACCAAGTGTGTGAAAAATTATGTGCTGTTGTGTGTTGCTCTCTTTTTATAGAGAGGCTTGCAGGGTTTAGAGATAAACCCTTAGAGAGTGATCAACGGCCACCACAGTGCGATGTCAGATGCTACATCTTAACCGCTAGTGACAGTTGGGGAGCAATAGCTTTCTCCTTAGTCATTCAGGCCTTAGAGATCTTTCCAGGCCCTACGGTGGCCTAGGATTTAAGCCATGTCTTTATCAAATGTTGATTGGGCCTTGGTGATGGCTTGATCCGAGCATGTAATTAATGGTCTTGGCCATTAATATTGATACACTATCAAACATGATATAATATAGAACTCTCATCCGAGATTCTATGGTATTGCATAGCAAAGTAACATTTCTATCAATGTTTTTTTAGTAGAGTTAGTAATCAAAAACTAAATAAATAAATTAGACAAAGTAAGCGGAATTTTATTTGAAGTAGTCAAATCAAATATAAAGTTACCACATTATTACCAAACTAATTAATTGTCATATTATTATACAAATCATGTAACAAGAGAAATACAAACCAAACAAAACTAATATCTATTCAAAACCAAATTTAGCAAACTATCCTTAGAGTTTAAGTCACTTTTCTAGCAATCTCCCTATGACTTGAACTCCTTCGTCTATTTGAGAACACTTTCTCAAAACTTGTAAAACAAATATCTTTTACATGCACCAAATTTCCAAATTCAAATTCAAAATTACAAACATTAATGATACTAGCCTAACTTAAAGCAAAATCCAATTGTGCTGACTAAAAGATTTGATGATTCCCAAAAACGATCCAAAACAAACGTCCATGACTTTAAAACGAATAATTAAATAGTAACTGATAAATACAATATGACCACAAAACCAAATCGACTCAAACGATCTTCTATGATGACAATCAATTCAGACAATAAATTGGAAAGCCTCACACTATAAGATCTTAAATTTTTAGACTTATCAAACAAGTTCAAGTTGATAAAAAAACTTATGAATGAAATCTTATAATTCAAATGCCCCCGGTGTAAAACTGATAAGTATAATGTCTCACTTATATAATAAGGACTATGCCCAAGTTTGAATACAAAGAAACCATCACTCATAAAGCGAAAATGAATTAATAAACACAATATCTATTCGAAATGAAGTCTCCAGACCAAATCTATCCACAAATAAACTTGATAATTCTAAGCAATTTCAAGAAGTTGAAATCACCCAATGAAATATAAAAACAAATTTGATCGATTAATTGTTGCAAGTTAGAGCCCAAAAAACAAAATTATACTATTTAGCTACTTATACAGCCCAATCAATAATCTCATTTTGGCCAACTACCAACAACCCAAATTCTAATGAACCGCTCATATAGAATTCATAAATATGACACAAATATAGTAGAACGATTAGTGAAAACCCAAAGTAAATAATTATTTATTTAAACCAAAATCTGTCAAACTTTACTTCAAACAAAAATCCTAAAGCAACTTTTTCTATAAGTGTTGGAAACTGCTCATATCATAATAAATAATTATATGTATAGAAGTATGTGAGCCTATAGGGTCATACACGTATACACAGAGGTACCATGTATACAATGTATATATTGCATTTACGTTATATATGACCCACATTTAACGAGATCAACTAACAAGCTACTAATTAACTATGTTAGACTTAGTATTTTTGGACTATACCAAGACAATATAGAATCCCATTATTGGGTCCATATGGTCGGCCTAAGGGAACAAGGAACAGGAAGGGAAAAAGTCTTGGGTGCTAAGTGTAACATTGGTTAAGTTATTATGGGATGGGATTAGAATTATCCCATAACACAATAAAAAGATGACAAGATTTTTTCCTTCTCTTTTTTCTCCCTTTTGGAAGTCACGGCCAAACACCTCATTTAGCTCGGGTTTTAGTTTTGGTCTCTTGCTCTTGGATTTGTGAAGTTCAAGACATGCTTAACAAATTACGGGTTATTGCACTAGCATCCACATGGTATAAAAGGACGTGTAGTGTGTGGAATCATAGAGGTAACCTACTTTGGTTATTTAGCGTTTCATTGATACAAATTGAAGAAGAAGGTAATATCCATTCAACCGTGCGGTTCAAGCTATAAAGGTATACGTTTACTTGTTAAATACGATTAAATATATGACACTATAGGTCCATCATTGGTGACTCTATTTATTTATATTTTTATATGATTCATATTAAAATCACCAATATTGCCATCACGAGCCATTATAGTATGATTATTGGGATGCGTAAAAGTAGCCTAAAACGCGTATTTTTCAACGTTTTGTGAATCGGTTTGAAAACATCCCTAAAGGAATTTGTTAGGTTCAGTAAATACCCAAACCCCCTTAAGTCTAGGATTTGAATAGAAAATACCCTAAGTGTTGTCCCTTAAACACTGATAAGTCATTGAGCGCATAGTCTCTCAGTGAGCTATCTTCAGGATACTCAGTAAGAGATAAAGATGAAGTCTCTCCACTCAGTAAGGCGGAACTTAAGAGGTGAAGAATGAGTCAAGAAGAAGATGGTGGATTCAGTGAGTGATGACAATAACTCACTGAATCCCGAAACTCCTCAACAAACACTTTCACTGAAGACAAACTGAAGTTGAAGATAAAGAAGGCAATGAAGACTGAAGAAAGAGCGGGACAAGGCGGGATAAGTTTGAACAGATAAGACGAAGTATTTGTAAACAGAGACAAAATACATCAGTATTTTGTCTGCTCTAACCTGTCAGTTTGTCACTTAGGATAGAGTTAAAACTCATACTTGCATAAATAGCATAAGAGATGGAGTGAAAGATTTAAAACTTGTGAATTGTAAAACACACACACACAAGCCATCTTTCACTCCTCTAAATACAACTCTGTCCCTGAGATAGCTCAGTGGTTCCATTGTAGTTATGCTCAGACTTAGCCTGAGCTTCGTGAGGAGTTACAACACTTTGTCATTTCAATCCCAAGTAATGTTCCGCAAGTACTTGGGTAATGTATTCTTTTGATTTGTTTCCAATAAAGAATATTAAGCTGAAAACTATTCAGTGTGTTTTACTTACATCATTTTATTCATTAATTCACTATTTTTTTATTTAAGTGCTTAAACTGTTTTTATACGATAGTGAATAGGGAACAACGAGTGGTATCAGAGCAGGTTGATTATAAAACCCTTATAAGCCGCTCAAAAACGTTTTTAAATCAGGATCCTAATGGCTGAAATTGATGTGCCCCAACTTGTCGACAAAAAGGGTGGAGCTTATTCAGCTGTTGCCCCTCGACTAGAAGTTGGTAAATTTAACAAATGGAAAAAGCGAATGCTTTGCTATTTGACTGGGATTGAACCTTACTACATAAATTTTATTAATGAAGGTACATTTGTCCCAAAGACTGCTGAAGGTTTTCCTAAACCTGAAGCTCAGTGGACTCAGGATGAGAGAAGAGTGGTCAACCAGGACCAAAGGCTCAAAAGTATCATCAGATCTTGTCTTCTTGCTGATATTATGGAGTCTGTTATAACCTATAGTACAACTAAAAAAATCTGGGATGACCTGGTCCATAGTCATGAAGGTCCATCTGATACCAAGGAAAACAAGATAATGGACCTAAAACTTGAGTATAACACCTTCAGGGCTAAGGACTCAGAAACTCTGTCTCAAACTTACACCCGTTACAAAATTTTGTTAAATGAACTGTCAAATGATGGTGTTAAGTTGTCCAAACATGAAATCAATGTTGGTTTTGTCAATAGTCTCCCTAAGAAGTGGCTGAATTTCTCTCAGGGACTTAGGAATGCTAATCATATCCAGAATCTTGAACTTCCTGAAACTTATCTGAAATTTTTCTATGAGGAAAACCTCATCAACAGACGATACCCTGACTTGAATAAGTCTCAGGAAGTCAAGAAGTCCCTGGCCACCACTTCATTACCTATCTCTACTGCTTTTTATTCTAACAGTGTGGTTCAAGATTTTCAAGAAAATTCAGATGATGAGCCTGATGAGAGATCAAGTGAGGAGTACCTAAATGACCTGAACATCGAGTTTCAGGAAAAGGCACTCCTTGCTAACTCTCGAAGATTTATAAAAAGAAACAAAAGTTTTTCCAACGCTAAAGCAAATGAGGACACTGAATGCTTTAAGTGTCATAAAAGAGGTCATTTTGCCAAAGACTGTTTTTCAAAAACAATATCTGAACCCTCTTACAAACCATCAAGGTCAAATCAGTCCTCAGGCTTTAGCAAATTTCAACCAAAAATCTATCAGTCTCATCAAAATTTTCAAAACAAATATGATCAAAGTAAAACTGTTGATTTTGAAGCTAAGTAAAGGAAAGTCAAAGCCAAGCTAGCACTGCTAGAGGCCACTCCCTCAGAAACAACAAACATTGTTAAATCTGTGCAGGGTAAAAACAAAGGCCTTGTTGCTAAAGTCTTCTACTGGGATGAAGAGCCAGTCTCCCTAGACGATGAAATGGTGCAAGTCAGTTCACTGATGGCTCTTTCAGAAGAGGACAAGCTAGCTGTTGGGAAAAATCATGCCAGGAACGGAGAATGGGTCAACATCACAATGAAGAAGGTAAATATCTTACTTTCTACGGATGATGATTCTGATTGGCAATCTTATATGAACTATATCAATGTTGACCTTAAGTTTGTAGAAGAGCAACGATTAAACCTTTTTTCCAAATAAAAAAAGTTAAGTTTTGAACTGAACAAGTGTAGGGACGAACTGCTTCTTTTAAAACAAACTAAGCTTGAGGCTGTCACTTTGCAAAGTCAAAAAACTGAACTAGTCAAAAGAAATCAGGCTCTTCAAGATGAACTTTAAAAGGAAAAAGATATCATTGAAAGTTGGACTGCCAAGAATCCAAGGCTCTTTGATGTTGTGGGAGCCCTAGTAGCAAAAAGAGAGTCATAGGTGAAGATCATCTCCCTGACTCTCACAACAAAGACCAGAGTCCAAAGCCATTTGTGTCTGGTGGCATGATTACCAATATGTTGTCAATTCCCAAGCCCAGTGATTGGATTGAACGGGTTAACCTGAGCAAATTTCGATTCTGGAAGAATACTAGAGCCTGAAAGCCAAGCTCTAAAGAGCATGCTTGGACTCCCTGATGTGCCCAATGGTACTGAACACATCTCTGAGTCTGAAGCAGAATCTCAAGCACCGCTTCCACCCCTGAAACCTCTTCAGGGTGCTGCACCAAGCTCTGAGCTTACTCCATTGCAATTCAATCCTCACTCACCAAAAGAAAGGTCTGGACTTAGAAGAACCATCCTGAAAAGACCAACAAAACCAATCCAACAAGAGTCTATACCCACTGAAACCTCCACATCTTCAGCCTACCGGCAAGCAGACCAAAAGTCAGCAATGGCTGAACTTGTGAGAAAGCTGACTGATAAGATGGAATCCATCAAAAAAGCTCCTGATTCAATCAAGGAAACTAAGTCAGCGTCCTCTAGTTCATCAAGGTCAAAATCCACCAACAAGCCCAAGCAGAAGTGTGATCTATGCCATTATACCATCCCTACCACGACAATTGCTACAGAATCATTTTTTGTATGATCTGCAAAAAGGATGATCACAGAACTTCTGATCACTTACAGTATGTAAGTTCATTCAGTGAAGCAAAATATACCAAAGTTGGTCATCAATATGCTTCAACCTCCAAACCAGCTAACAAGAATAGCGAAAAACCTTTTCCTCCTTGCCCACACTGTGGCTTCAATGATCATCACCCTGATGATTATCTCATGAACACATGCTGTGATATTTACGAAAATCCAGCTCATGAGACATCCCAGCATGACAGTGTCATCCAAGCAAGGAGAAGTTCAAAGCAACCCCGAATCATCCTCAGTCATCAAATGCAAAACCTGTGGTAGCACAATGCACTCAACCACTGACCATGAGTCAATTTCCAAATTCAAGCAGACCTTTAGACCCAAGCCCACTAGTATGTGGGTCAGGAAGAGAAACTAATCCAATTTACTATTTGTGTAGAGACACGCCAGGGAGCCTATTTGGCATCTAGATAGTGGATGCTCAAGAAGCATGACTGGTATTAAGGAGTATCTGCATAAGTATGTAAAGGAACCAGGACCCAAGGTAGTATTTGGTGATAACTCATCATGTCCCACTGAAGGTTATGGTTCAGTATACTGCAATGGAATAGTTTTCTCTAGAATAACTTATGTCAATGGTCTAAAATACAATCTCATCAGTGTCAGTCAATTATGTGATGCTAAGCACATTGTGCAATTCAATGACAAGCAAGGCACCATTTTCAATGCCAACAAAGAAGTTGTTTTGATAGCCCCTATAAGAGATGATGTTTATATCTTAGACATGTCAACCCTCTCTCAAGATGGAACTTGTCTCTTTGCCAAAGCCACTGAAACTGTCAACTGGCTGTGGCACAAGAGACTCTCACACTTAAACTTCAAAAACATCAACAACTTGGCAAAACAAAATAAAGTCTTTAGCTTACCATCACTGGTTTTTGCAAAATACAAACCATGCTTTGCCTGTCAAAAAGGCAAACACCACAGAGCATCATTCAAAACAAAACAAAATTTCTCCCTCAAAAGCTGCCTTCACCTCCTACACATGGATCTCTTTGGACCTGTTGGGAATTCTGCTAAGTTAGAATTCTGCTGATGTTACTACTGAAGGATTTTGCTGAAGTTCAATGTTTCTGCTGAAGAAGAGAATCTGCTGAAGTAGTATAATGCCTAGATAGTTTCTGCTGAAATAGTTATTCCATGTTTTCTGTAGTTAGTTAGGATATGCATGAAATTTATTAGGAAGTGATTATGTATATCTTATTTAGTTTTATGATTATACGTTTCTGAGGAAACAAGTTAGGGTTCCTTGTCTATAAAAGGAATACAATAGTATGATTGATGTAACGAATTGAAAAACAAAGTTTTAGTAATATAAAGATCCATAGAGGATCAACGTGTTCTTAGTTATTGTGTTTGTGCTTATATTTGATTTCCGCTAAAGAATATAAGTTGTAGAGATTGTCTATTAGTTTGCTTGTGATTACATAAGTAATACTAACGATCTGCGAGTGCTCAAGATCTATCAAGGTCTTTAGTTTCAACAAGTGGTATCAGATCCTTGTGGCTCTCGATCTAGGGTTGATAAGGTTTTCCTGTAATTAGATTCTACAAACTATTTCAGCAGAAACTATCTACGCATTATACTACTTCAGCAGATTCTCTTCTTCAGCAGAAACATTGAACTTCAGCAGAATCCTTCAGTAGTAACATCAGCAGAATTCTAACTTAGCAGAATTCCTAACAATCCTCCCCTAAACTGGAATTTGACTTGGTTAAGTTCTAGTTTCTTGATAGATCTTCAACGCTTCAGAGGATTGTACTCGAACATCAGCAACAAAGACACAAAACATTGACACCGCGATGATGACAAATCTTTAAAGCTCCAGTTCTTTGCAATAACAAATGTCACACCCCCAAATTACCTGTTTTGCAGCGGAATGGAATTCCTGGGGGTTGACTGTCATAGCATCACGGTTACAGATATATTGAATGACCTAAAGTGTCGTTTGGAAAAATACATCATTTGATTTAATAAAACAATCAGAGTTTACAAAGTATAGGTCCCAAATGAAATTAGATATGTGCGGAATTAAGTTTGATACAAGACAAACGATGTTCTAAAGTTCATAAAACCCAAGTGAGACGCGTCGTCACCACGACTCTATGATATGTCCACATGCATGCCATGAAGTGAATGCCTTAGATACCTGAGATAAAACATGCTAAAAGTGTCAACACAAAGGTTGAGTGAGTTCATAGAGTTTGCGTTGAAATGTAAAGCCTTTAAAGAATGTTCATGCAGCAAAGGCATTGCAAATCCACTCAGTTCCAAGTTCCGCCCATACAAAACTTGCAACTTGTGTGTTTACAACCCATTGCCAAAATATGTATAGTTTATGTTCAAATGCATGATGTCAAATGAATTCACATAACAGTACATTGCTTAATGTGTCAATATTCAATTGAAATAACACATATGAGTGTTGTTTCAAATAATTCCAAGACCATTAGTTCATGATTATACCAAGACATTTAGTTCAATGATTATACCAAGACATTTAGCTCAATGATAATACCAAGACATTTAGCTCAATGATAATAGCAAGACATTTAGCTCAATGATAATACCAAGACATTTAGCTTCATGATAATGTTATAGAATATGACTAAACATTCAGTTCAGATAAACATATAGTTTGCAAATAGTCATGAACGTCATAAAAGTTGATGAGCATGTATCTCCCCCAAAAGTAGTATAAAAACAATTGAAAATGGGGCTGTGGAACTCACCTGTTGCAATGATTATGATGACAAAAGTGGATACACCGAAATGTAGCGTGAATCTCTAAACTTGACCTATTATGAATGATATGATACATAATAATTTATGATGTAATGTTATGCATACAATTCGTACGATATCTATACCACTTGTACGCTTTTGAAAATAGAATTTATCGTCGAAATATATGTTTATGACATCTCGTCATGTTATAAAATACTTTACAAGTATTTACCTTGAAATGATGTCTTACGATAATCATTTAATGATTTATTACGAAATTATAACTTTTCGTCGTAAAATAATGTCATTGAATATTTCATGAAAGTGACTAAAACGGCCTCGAAAAGCTAGTCGTAAAATGGTGCACGTCGAGTGTTAGGAAACGAACCCAACAGTTTTGGGAAGCTTGTATCATTATCTCAAAGTTTTAGTGTTTAAGTTTTCATCCTAGAGGTCTCGATCACGGAGAAAAGTATAGGTAAAGTATGGTACTTTTGTCCAAAATATTGTTTAAGAATGGTTTTCGGCAAAGTTTAACTAACCGTATTTTATTCGTTACAACTCCGCTTGACAAATGGTTTGACATTTTGGAAAATGTGCTTGGCGAACTTACTTTTACTAGAAGACATCATGTTATAAAAGTACCCGTCATTGTTAAAAACAACCCTCAACATGGTCCTTTGTGGCCGTAAGACTTGTCTAATAGAAATATATTAGTTTTTCTTATATAATATAGTTACGGCAACTTTGTATAAACGTGTATAATTTAATCGTTACAAGTCCGTTTTCTACGTTTTATATGTCCTTAACTTCGTATCAAAGTATACTAATATATTTTTGATAAGTCGACACAATTTATAACGTTTAAGACCCATTTTTGACTCGTACAAAGTAGACGTAACATGCTGAATTTTCTGATTTTTACACTTTTCGTCGTCAAACTTGTAAATAGCATAACTTTTTCGTTATAGCTCCGTTTTAACCCGTTCAAGCGGCCACGTTTTCGTTTTAAAGTGTATTTTCTAAATATCTAGGCCAAAAATTTTTACCTACTGTCGAAATTTCCAGAATTCAAAAATATGGACAGACCCTTAATTAAGCTTGTCGAAATGGGTTTTTCTCGCGCCAAACCTATTCTAACCAATTCAAAACAACTCCGAAGCTATTCAAATCCTACCAAATAAATTGAAAACATCGGGTTGAATTTTAACGGGACAAAATAAAATGTATTGAAGTCGTAAAAATTATAAAATTGCACTTCTTGCAAGAATTGAGTAAATAAATATTTATCGGGTTGAATTTACGAAAACCATCGTAATTATTTATACATAACAATTTACATAAAAAATAAATTGAAAACATCGGGTAAACTAATAATATAATTTTTATAGTCTTAAAGTGAGTATAAAAATATATTAGGAATATTTTTGGAAGTGTCGGTTCAATGTTTCAAAATAATTTTTACGCGATAGCGTTTATTTAATAGGAAAATAAACGTTTAATGAAAAAAATGCAAATCCATGCATGAACTAATATGATGATAACGATGCTAATGATATGTAGACTAAACCCAGTCTATATGAAATGTCCTTGATGAAATGTTCATGAATTCGCAGCTAAACCATTAAGGTTACGCGAATTTGATACTCGTAAACGTAGTTTACGATAAATGATGAAAAAGTGAAACTTTTAAAGTTTATAAAATGACCTGAAATTACGAGTTGTCACATTCGCCCAACCAAAAAGGAATTCAGTCCCTGAATTCAGTCCATGTTAGGTGCTACGGTGTTACTTGTGAAAAGATGAGGGTATTTGAGTCGCATTGGGTCGTCCAATGTTTTTCTAAATTGTGCCACGCCTTTCCAAGATGGGACTTTGAACATAATATGTTGCCAACTTGAAATTCCAATGATTTACGACTTATGGAACATACTTCCAATCTTTTGCGTCGTATATCGACGTAACTTATCTAGCTATATGTTGTTACTTGTAACTGATTTTTGATCTGTACGATCACTTTGTTGTTTCATGAATGACTTATGGACTTGTGAGTTAAACTTTCCTGGTTTTGACCCGTGAATAAGTGATTGACACCTCGACCATAAAGTGCCTCAATTGGTGCAGTCAATATGTTCAGGTGCTAGCTATTGTTGTAAAGCAACTTGTTCGATTAAGAATGATTTGCCTAATCCTTTCTAGAAAATCACACATGCCTTGAGTATATCTTCTAATGTTTGAATTGTTCTCTCGCTCTGACCAATGAGCCGAGGATCATAGGCGGCACTCATGTCCTAGTAGGTTCCATGGGACGATTGAAATAGTTATCAGGAGCCTAAGGTGAATCAAATAGCTTGTAATAGGTACAACTGGAATTGATACCACGTGTTTCATGCCAAATTTCAAAATGTTAAATCTGTCGAAAAGGACCTTATAGAAAGGAATAGATTATGGGTAACAGTTGTGATTCTTCGCGTTTCTAGTTCTAGCGAATGTCATTACTTGAGTCTTACTTGCCTAAGGTGCTTAGTCTCCATGACTAAAATGTTTATTGTGTGATTATCGAAGTTTTTCCATGCTCTATGTTGTAAAGTAACAAAACCTTAAATATTTAAGTGATGTGGTGTAGTGATTGATTTTCAAGACTTGTTTCAATATTGAGTGCTTCTAAAATATTTCATCACTTATGTTGCTATCATGCTAGCAAGAAAATAGATATCAGCTCATACCATGTCGAAGAATGTTTGTTCTAATTTCACTTGTAGATGGAGAGTCATTTATTGTCCGATATGTTCAAACCTGTTGCATCTCTTGATATAGAAGTGAGGTTACTTGGAATTTCTAGGGAACACAATGCCTTAGGGGAAGTTTATATTGATAACCTTAATTTAACCAAATTTTCTGTTGGATCGATATACTTTAATCAAACTATCTTAACTAGCTTGTTAAGGTTTAATAACCTCGGATAAATCCTAAGTTATTAACAAAGAAACACTGAGCAATCTTTATCAAGTACGCGGAATTTACTTAACAAAGCTAAGAAGAATAACCTTTTATTATAAACTCTAAATCTGCTTATTATGCAGATACTCTAAGATAATCGAACTTCTCTCTAAAACACTAATTAACTTGTGAATTCGTAAACTCTAAAACTCATAGACTTGTACATCTAATGCCAATCTAGGAGTCCTTTTATAGGCTCAAGGATATCCTAGTCGGTTTACAATTGATAGCCTTGTACGACAAGTAATATAAACATAGAATACAATACTTTCCATAAACGAATAACAGTTCTTTTGTTCTTGCAGATTTTGACTTTTAGGTGCAGTACTTTGACTTTGTCTTTAGCAGTACCTTTGACTCTTTGACTTTTCCCAAGACTTTGCAAACTTACAAGACTTTCATATCTTCAAAAGACTTTCATGTCTTCAAAGACTTTCATATCCCAACAATCCTACCCTAACTTGAATTCTACTTGCTTGACTTCAAGTTCCTTTGTGAATGTATCTTTAATAGCTTCATCTTTAAGATCAGATTGTTTCTTAGTCTTTTCAAGATATCTCTCAGAGTGTCTGTGCTTGTCAAAGTATCTCTTAGAATTGTTCTTTCTCAGAAAGATCCAAAGAAGCTCCATCTTTTCAAAGAACACAGCAACATATGAAAAATTGTACATTAATTCAGTTTAAGTTGCATACTATTCTCATCACTTCCAGTGTGTTAACTCCTGTGAGAGGTGAATCATTGAAAATTTAATGGATTTAGATCTCTTTACCAAAGCCATTATCTTTGGAGTAGCCAAATGTTTTGGTGTGTAAGACCATGGTACATTGATAACCATATGATTTTTAGCAAATCATCAGCTATCAACAGATTTGATTTGTCTTTACCAAAAGCTGTACCTTTCTGGACTAGTTAGTTCTTCTATCTAATGGTGAACTAATTACCAATAATGGTTTTTCCACTGCCTTTACCACAAGCCATTTTCTTGTGGGCTAGCCAACTCTTCACATTAACTGATATGGTGAGTTGATTACCATACAACTTATTAGCAAGTTGTCAACTAAAACGGATTTGATATATCTTTACCGAGCCGCCTTGCTCATGGATTAGCAAATCCTTTTGTAACCATGGTGGATTGATTACCTATTTGATGTTGCCATCTCAAAATCCATTTATTTAACCTTTGTTTCAAAAAATTTGTTACTTAACAAAAGGTTTCATTGAAAAATTACTTAACCGGTTTTAAAGCAAGCGTACTTTTATGAAAGTACTATTTGATCAGCAGTACTTTGAATAAAGTACTGATTTATCAAAAATAAATTATTCAATAAAATTCATACCAGTTTACTCATCTTCTTCAGTAATGGTAGTCCAGTTGATAAATAAATTGATAACCATGCAAGCAGTTTCATTATCCTCTTCTACTTCCAATCCATGCTCTAGCATTCTTCTCATGAGCTCAACTGTGAGAGGATATCTTCTGTCTACAAACATGTGTATCATTTTATCATTCTCTAGCTCCAAAACATGAACTCCAGATTCTTCAAAGAATCTCCAAAGAAACAATTTCCCAGCTTTCTTGATTTTTCCATATATCATCAGTGCTTTCCTCTTCTGATTCCCACATGGTTATAAGATCTCCAAGCAAAACAGCACCAATTCCTTCCGATGGAATATCTCCAAAATAAGCTTTTACAACATTATATAGATAAAATAAATCCACTCTATCTATAATATGTAACAAATCCCATAACCTATTGAAAACTTTGAAGCTTTCATCTTCCTTATGAAAAATCATATAATCTCCTTCTTTGGATTTGACAATATCAAAAGCACTAATCTGAGATCTGTTCATCTTCATGTGTCAGATCTTCTTTTGAATAATCAAAATCTACCACTCTGAGATAATTTCTTAATGCATCTTTAGATTCAGATCTCAATTCAACTCTTTCTTTCTTTGAAAACTGCCTATCTCAAGAACTTCAGTTTTCCTTTTTCTTTTAAGCTCTTCTTCCTTTCAGCTTCAGGTCCAAAAGCTTCTTCTCTAAAATCCTTGATATCTGCAACACTCTTCTTATAAGCTTCGGTCTCAGCATCATAGAGTCTTTTCATGTCAACATAGTTTAACTTCTGCAATCCTTTATACCCTCGACCTTTTAAATATGCCATCATAGCATTCCTGTCCTTAGCTAAATTAGGTCTTCTAGGCATATATCTAACAGAAGTAGGTGATTGTAATGGTTCATCAGCCAAAGATCTAATTGCTCTTGCAACTTTTACCCGCTTCTCTACTTTGAGCTTCTTCAACTTCTTGAACTGCTCTATCTTTAGCATTTAACTCTTCTTGAAGTTTTCTAGCAGCAGCTTCATTCCTAGCAACTTCAATTGCTCTAATCTCTACCAAAGTAAGTTTCTTCTTCTTTTCTTCTACTAAAACACCTTTCCCTTTATCCTTAGGATCAATTGCATGTTGAGAAGTTCTTTGTTGTTCATCTTCTTGCACTTCTCTAATAGTAACACCACCTCTAGGTTGGGATAATTCTTGAAAAATTGTAGCAATGAACTCATCATCACTTGCAGAATGAATTGGTTTGAGAATAGCTTCCTCCTCTTCTTGTATAACAGTTGTAGAAGGACCAGATTCTTCTTCAAAATTCAAAACTCTTGGAGTTATCACTTCTTGTGTAAAAGTACTTTGCTGTTGAAAAGCAGTACTTTGTTGTTCAAGACCTTGTTGTTCAAGACCTTGAACTTGTTCAAGATTACTTTGTTGTTCAAGACCTTGTGATTGTTCAAATTTTGTTCATCAGTACTTTCCACTTGTTTCTTCTTCTCAACATCTTCTTTCAAATTATCTTTTTCTAAATTCCTCCCCAAGTTGATGTAAGATTGTTGATGAAACCGTGGCGTTTGTTTTTCCTAGACTGCTTTGCGCTTTTTCTTAGATTTAACTCAGATTCGAAATTGTTGAACTAATGGCCACACAAAAGTCTTAAGCCTTCAAACTTCAGTTTAATTTCTTTATCTGTTTGGCTTGACCTCTGTAGTCTTTTTAAACTTGACCAACTCCCTTGTCAAAACATAATTATCCAATGTGATTTCATCAGAAGGTATGGTATGTGAATCCTCTCCTTGAATAGGTGAATGATCCTCCTGGTTGAGAAACGTGAACGACCCTTGTGGAGATGGAGTAGGTGAAACTGCAACATCTTCTTGAAGTTCAGTACTAGGAGAAGCAGTACTTTGTAGAGATGCAGTACCTTCATTTGATGTAGCCGGTGGAGAAGCAAGATTTGCGTATGAAGATCTGCAGATGCGTACTGCAGATGCAGATCTTCAAGATCATCGCTTCAGATCAATAAAGCGAACAACATCCATCATGGAAGTTGTTAAAGGAGTATCTTGACCCTTGAATAAAACACTACTTTTTGCCATAAAAGTAAAAATCTTGGATTGTTGAACAATAACAGGCAATAAAGCTGTAGGTTTTGGCATATCAGAAAGTTGCTTGTTTAAGAAAACCTGTATAAACCTTGGGTACATCAGCCAAGTAGATCCATGTGCAATATGTGATAGCATTCCATCCAGTATTAGCCTTGAGAAGTTAAAAACTCTATCTCAGAAGCTAACCCAACCATAGCGATGCTATATTTGACCCAAATCTGCCCCAAGAGGTACTCTTTGCACTTATGCAATGGAGCAACACATGAACCAAAAACTTCCAATGCGAACAAAATAATTGTTTTCTAAACGTTTGTTCATTCAAAGATCCTTCATAGCCAATATGTCGAAAAGTATCCCATATCAATTGCTTATCAAACCTTAAAGCCCCATCTGCATCATTGAACAATAAATCTTCTAATGGAGTCTTCTAATCTTAATGGTTTTTCCAAAGAATTGATGATCTAATATAATAATCGTCATTCTCCATGTTATCTCTAGCATTAGCCCAAAATTCTTGAATCCAGGGCTCAATAATATCCGACTCCACTAAAAGAGCATAACTGATAGGCGAACCAGTAAGATAATCAATTATATCATGAAAGAGCATATTCGCGTCAGTCTTATCCAAATTAGCGACCATATTATGCTTAGAAACAGTAGGACGATTCGCCATTGTTGATTAAGTAAGCAAAAAGAATTGATCGCGAAGAATATGAATATGATGAGAGAAAGATGGAAAAGATTCTAATGTATCAATATGAGAGGAAAATCGAAAGTAGGTATTTATAGGTGAGATTTGAAAATCACGCCTAAAATAACATTGTTACCGTTAGCATTAAATTACCCCTCAAGATAACCGTTGGAACAATACTTTAATAAGACAAACAGTACATTTCCACGTAAGCGTACTTTCCCAAGCAGACTTTCCAAGCAAGATACTTTCAACGAAAACCAGACTTTTCCAATTTCTTCAAGATCAACTAAGTATACATAACTATCCTTCCCTCAAGCATTACACAGGACTATACAAATACTAAATAGTCCTCCCCTTAAATGTAGCTCAATAGTTAATCATGCCAATGCTCACCACCAAGTGAGTGAATCTAGAAACATCAAAACCTTTGGTGAGTAAGTCAGCTACATTATCATCTGTGTGAACCTTAATCACATTAATAAGCCGGTGCTCATAACAATCTCTGATAAAGTGATGCCTAATCGAATGCTTGGTCTTGGAATAATAAACTGGATTCTTCACAATACAAATAGTACTCTCATTATCAATGTTAATAGGAGTATTCTTGAAGTTGAATCCATAGTCCAAGAGCTGATTTTGCATCCACAAAACTTGTCCACAACAGCTTGCGCAGCCTACATATTCAGCTTCAGAGAGGATGTTGCTGCAATTGTTTGTTTCTTGCATTGCCGGAGACTAATTCTTTCCAAGATATTGGCATCCTCCAGTGGTTGATCTTCTATCATAGTTATCACCTGCATAATCATCATGTCCAAAAAGCCTCTAAGTGAATAGGTGACTCTTTAGGATACCACAACCCCAACTTTGGTTGTTGCTTCAAATAATAGAAGATTCTCTTTACTGCATTCATGTGAGAGATCTTTGGTGAGACTTGATATCTAGCACATAGACAAACTGCAAACATAATATCGCCTTATGCAGTGAGATACATAAGAGAGCCAATCATTGATCTATAAAGCTTGACTTCAAGAGGGTGTCCATCTTCATCTTTGCCCAATGAATTGATAGATTTAATGGGTGTAGTAAAAGCCTTCATATCATCAAAATTGAATTTCTTAAGTATGTCTGTAACATACTTGTCTTGACTGATAAAAATACCTTCCTTTGACTGCTTAACCAAGTCCTAAAAGAAAGTCAACTCTCCCATTGAACTCATTTGAAATTCTTTCTGCATCACTGCCAAACTCCTTAACCATGGACTGTTTGGTAGCCCCAAAATGATATCATCAACATAAACTTGAACTAACATGATATCTTTCTTGTCTCTCTTGATAAACAAAGTCTTGTCAATAGCTCCCCTTCTATATCCATGTTGCAATAAGAATGTAGAGAGTCTCTCATACCAAGCTCTAGGTGCCTGATGAAGGCCATAAAGAGCCTTAACCACCTTGTAGACTTTGTTTGGGTGTTTAGGATCTTCAAAACCAGGAGGTTGTTTGACATAAACTTCCTCTGTAATCTTTCCATATAAAAAGGCACTTTTGACATCCATCTCGTAAACTTGAAAGCCCATATAAGAAGCAAAAGCAAGAAATATTCTAATAGCTTCTATTCTTGCTACAGAAGCAAACACTTCATCATAATCTACTCCTTCTTCTTGTCTATATCCTTGTGCTACTAACCTTGCCTTATTCTTGATAACATTACCTCTTTCATCTCTTTTACCCTAAAACCCATCTGGTTCCAATAACTCTCTTCCCATCCGGAAGATCACATAAAACCCAAACCTCTTGAAGTTTAAATTGAAGAAGTTCTTCTTGCATAGCTTCAACCCAGCTTTCTTTAGTCAAAGCTTGAGCAATATTCTTGGGTTCTTCTTGAGAGATAAAACAAGTAAATAGACAGGTTTGATGGTCCTTATGATTCAGCTTGTTTTGTTTATACACAAAGCTAAGTAAAGCATTGTGAGATGTAGAAAAAGTCTTAGCTCTGTGTCTAGTATGTACTCCAGAAGTAGAAGGACCAATGATTTGATCAGAAGGATGATCCTTATGAGTTCTTAAGTTTGGAGACTGTGGAACTTCATAATTATCCTCTAAATTAGGAACATCAGCACCTTCATTGGAATTTGGGAAAATACCTTCATCTTCAAATTCATCATCAGTATCTTCTAATCCAGGCATGGTATGATCATCCGGATCAGCTAAAGTACTGTCAACCGGTGCAGAGTACTTTGTTCGAAAGTACTGTCTAAAGTACTGTGAGAGTACTCTGCAGTCTTGTTCTTCCTTTTTGCATCTACATAAGTTCTCCTTTGTTCATCAGTGTAAGAATGTGCTAGAACATCTTGAAGAAGCATCTGATTAAGTTCCTCTTGAATAGATTGATCCTCGTGAGATAAAGAAGATTCTAAAGCAACAGTACTTTGCGGTGGGGCAACAGTACTTTGTTTTGGAATTTCAAGACTTTGTTTTGGACTAACAGGATCTTCATCGGAACAACATCGGTCTAATATGAACTCCATGAACCACATATTGTAAATCTTCTCCATGTACCTTTGGTTGATTTTCTTCTTTAACAGGTACATAGTTCATAGATGGAGTTAAAACCTCAAGATCAAACATCCAATTAGGACCTTTACCTTTCTCATTGTCTTGATCTTCTATAAACTCAACATGAAGACAATCTTGAACCTTCTTAGTAACCTTGTTGTATACTCTAAAGCCCTTACTGTTAGTGCAATAACCCAATAAGTATCCTTCTTGACTTGCCATCAAACTTACTCAGATTATCAATAGTGTTTAAAATAGTAAGAGGGCATCCAAAAGGTTTCATAAAACGAATGTTGGGTTTATTGCCCATCAGCAATTCATAAGGTGTCTTCATATGTGGTTTAGTGACGAGACTCTTAAGTACATAACAAGCAGACTTACGCTTCTGCCTGAACTGAATAGGTAGGTCAGAATCTGCTAACATTGTTCTTGCTGCTTCAATCAAAGTCCTATTCTTTCTTTCTGCAACACCATTCTTTTGTGGTGTTCTTGCAATACTAAACTCCCTTTTTATGCCTTTGTTTCCACAAAATTCATCCATAAGTTTGTTCTTGAATTCAGTCCCATTGTCACATCTAATACCTCTAACCTTGAGTCTCAATTGGTTTTCAATAGCAATAATCGTCGGATAGCATCAAAAGTTTCATCTTTAAAACCCAAGAAAAATACCCAACTGAATCTACTACAATCATCTGTTACAACTAAGCAGGTTACTTTTCTTGTTTAAACATGCCACAGAAACAGGTCCAAACAAATCCATATGTAACAGCTCCAAAGGTTCTCTAATAATTCTCTCCTCAAGCTTCTTGCAGGAAGCTTTGTGTTGTTTACCCTTCTTGCATGCCAAGCATGATTGATCATTCTTGTAAGTCTTTGAAGGTAAACCTCTAACTAGATTGCCTTTGACCGGTTTATTGATATTCTTGAAGTTAACATGGCCCAATCTTCTATGCCATTGATGTGCCTCTTCAGATGTTGCTTTAGCCACCAAACATGTGGCTCTTCCATAGGAATATAGACTCTTCATGTCTAAACTATACACATCATTTGTCCTTGGTACTCTAAGAACTACTAATTCATCATCAACAGGCTTAAAGTCAGAGGAAAGGATAAGACATTCTGTGTCAGTGAATAACACAGGATGCTTTTTATCACAGATTTGTGATACTGACAATAGATTGAACTTTAACTCCTTTACATATCTAACATTCTCAAAATCTATAAGCCCCGCTTTGATAGTCCCTTTTCCAGTAATCTTTCCTCCATTGGGATCATTCCCAAATGCAACTCTTCCTCAACTAATCTTTCTAAAATCAGACAGGATCTCTTTGTCTCCTGTCATACTTCCAGAGCAACCACTATCCACAATAAGATGATCTTTAAGCTCCTCTTCTGGGTTGCCCTGCACATAAAGAAAAGAGTTAGAAACTTTTAGGAACCCAAGCCATTCCTGACTTGTGTTCCCCTTGTGGAGTTACAAACTCAAATTCTTTGAGTATGTAATTACCACTATCTTTCAAATGATGATCCAGAATTATATTTTGATCTTTAGCATGTGGATTTTCAAAACTTTCTGGTTTTTCAACACAAATCTCTTTTTCTGTCATCACAAAAACATCGGATTCACTTTTGGTTGAAAGTACGTCTTCCTCTGCTACTTTCCCTCTTAACCAATTCTGTTTTAACACTTGGTTCCTCTGATCTAAATCTCCTATGTGAATTGTAATACCTTCTAGGTTGATAGTGAGATCTCCTAGAATTTCTATACCAAGTATTGTGATCAGTACCTTGTTTTGTCTGAAGCATACTTTGAGAAAGTCTGGGCCAGAGTTAACAGTACTTTGGAAAGTATCTGGGAGATCTGGAAGGTTTTGAAAAAGGTTTTCGCTGGTGTGGGTATCTATGATCCGGTGAAATTTCGTGATTGTCCCTATTTAAATTATTCCAAACTGGTTTGTGCTCTCTAGGTTTCTGGTTAGAAGTCCTGTTCTTTGGAATTTTTCTAAGGTATTCGAGTGATGTTCACATCTTTAATTAGATGAGTAGGACTAAAACACACAAAACCACGTTTCGACCCATACTTGTCAAAGTGACATTTTCTCTGTCTATGCCCAAAATTATTTTGCCTTCTTGGTGAGTGATTAAACCTGTTTTGACCAAAATTATCCCAAAAGGTTTAGCAAGATCTGTTTTGAAAAGGTTTTACAGAAGGTACTGCTTGTGGAGCAGTACTTTGATTTAAAGGTACTGCTTGATTTTGAACATTGTTTTCCACAGATTCTTTGGGTTTTTCAGACTTAGATTGAGCAACTAGATTTTTCCTAAACTCTAGACTGTCTACTCCAAAACGAGAAACATCAGGCCTAAGGGGTTGATGAATGCCATGGGATGTGGAACAGATGATAATCATTAGCTTTCTTATATGCTGGAGGTGAGTCACTTATTGAACCATCATTACTAGATGTATCTACATAATTAATGAGTTCTTCATCACTAGTGGTTATATCCTCATACTCACCTTCATCCCGATTACTAGATTGGTTTTCTTCTATCTTACTAAAATCCATTCCAAAACCTAATCCGGTTTTAAGGTAGGCTCTTTCTTTTTTGAACATAAGAAACATTTGACAGACCAGCTTCACCCCAAGCAACAAACTTAGCTAACAAATCATCTCTTTCCTTAGTTAATTTCTCAATTTCAGCAATTTTACAGTTTAATTTCCATTCACTAAGCTTTAACGGTAATCATGTTGTGCATATTTTTCAGCCCAAGCTACTTCATTAGTTTCATGTGCTAAGATTTTGGCTTCCATAGATTCTAAGGTTATTTGATAACCTGCTACCTCGGACCTAGCCTTAACACAATTATCTCTCTCAATCACATAACTGCTAAGTAATTTATGATAGAAATCATAGCAATTTGAGCATACCTCAGAGATAGGAGATTGATTTGGTGAAGTAGCTACCAATGCAAGTTGAACAGGATCATCTTCACTTTCCTTGCTCCAGTCAAATCCTCCAAAGCCATCATCAGATTCCAAGCAGCATGTTCAGGGTTCTTCAAAAAAACAGTGCTCCAATCCATTGCTTCTACTGAATCTACAATTTCTTCTTCCACTGCTACCATGCAATAAGTTACTGGTTCATCATCAAACTCTTCACTCCAAACTTCGATAACTTCTTGAGCAACCAAAGCCTTTGGCTTTTCAGATGTCCTGTTTGCTTGATACTTAGCAAACCTGCACTCCCTTGCAAAGTGACCAGTCTTTTGACAATTGAAGCATTCAATTTTAGATTTGTCAAAAGTTATGCCCTGTTTTGGTTTGAAATCAATGCTTTTGCCTGTCTTCTTCATGTACTTTTTGATCCTTGCGTGATCATAGCAACTTGCCACCAGATATCAATTTCTTCAAGTGCATCTTCTTCAATCTGTGCTAGATCTTCTTCATAAGTGAGAGGTAAACTAGCTTGTTGTGCAAAGAAGGAGCACATAACTTCATCTGAGGCCATAGTGGTAGTCGGTGGGGCCTGTTGAACATATGAGGGGGGTGTATAGACAGCAGTACTTTGAGAGACAGTACTTTGAGGAGAAGCAGTACTTTTAATAGAAGTACTGGCCTTCTTTTCAGATGATAGAAAAGCAATACTGTGAGACTTAGAACTTGTTTGTCGACTCATCTCATGCTCATACACCTTAAGTTGATGATAGAGATCATCAAAGTCCATGACATCCAAACCTTGTTGTCCTCTGATCATTGTAGCAATCACATGCCATGAAGATGGAAAACTCCTTAGAAACTTCAAATTAGCATCCTCAACTGATACTTCTGCCTTGTATAGCTCCAACATGTTGAGAAGATTCTGAAACCTATCATATGCAGCATCAAGACTTTCTCTTTCACCAACTGTGAAAGTTTCAAACTGTTGCTTAAGCAAATTTCTGTGCATCTTTTTAGAGGCTTCATTCCCTCCAAATCTGGTCTTGAGAGCAGCCCAGAGCTACTTAGCATCTTTAGCATCATGAAATTTGAGAAGATGACCATCCGGAATGGCAGATAAGAGAATGTTGAGTGCCTTCTCTTGATTCCTTAAGGTTCTTCTGTATACTGGTTTAGGTGCCTTGGGTTGTCCAGGAATATGAATGGGGTTTGGTACAACTTCATTCCCATTCACAATTACATTCCATAGAGCATGATCTGTAATGGCAATGTACTGCCTCATCTTCATGCACCAGAGATCATATTCTCCCTTCTTAATTGTTGGAATTCTGAGTGAGGTGATTGAGGGTGGTGGAACAGCTTCAGTCGACATCTTGAATATTGTTGAAGTAGGGTTTCTTCCTAGTCAGAGTTTCCACACAAGCTCTGATACCACTTGTTGGGTCGATATACTTTAATCAAACTATCTTAACTAGCTTGTTAAGGTTTAATAACCTCGGATAAATCCTAAGTTATTAACAAAGAAACACCGAGCAATCTTTATCAAGTACGCGGAATTTACTTAACCAAGCTAAGAAGAATAACCTTTTATTATAAACTCTAAATCTGCTTATTATGCAGATACTCTAATACAACTCTAAGATAATCGAACTTCTCTCTAAAACACTAATTAACTTGTGAATTCGAAAACTCTAAAACTCATAGACTCGTACATCTAATGCCAATCTAGGAGTCCTTTTATAGGCTCAAGGATATCCTAGTCGGTTTACAATTGATAGCCTTGTACGACAAGTAATCTAAACATAGAATACAATACTTTCCATAAACGAATAACAATTCTTTTGTTCTTGCAGTACTTTGACTTTTAGGTGCAGTACTTTGACTTTGTCTTTAGCAGTACTTTGACTCTTTGACTTTTCCCAGTACTTTGCAGCTTACAGTACTTTCATATCTTCAGTACTTTCATGTCTTCAGCACTTTCATATCCCAACATTTTTCTTTAAGGAAAACTTATTGTAGGGAAGTTCACATATTGTTGAAGCCATGTTTAATGGAATGTTCTACAGTCTCAGTTAGAAGACTTGGTTTATCCCTATGATGTTGCTTAGTGGGTATTCGCTTCGTACTAAATCCCGTAACTCGGTCTAGCTAGTACTTTTGAAATGATATAATTTAGCTTCTAGTCCAAAATAGTGTTTCGGAATGTCTCGTGATGTCTTAAGATTTTTGTTGAGTTTTGAAACGTCTTACTATATACTTCTAGTCCTTGTTGGTAGTCCTAGAATGCTTTCATTGTTTTCTTGTATCGAGGAATCCTCCTCACAGATGGTATAGAAAGCCTTTCCTAAAAAGGTCACTCGTCAAATTCTAATTTATCGGTTGAGTGAGGGATGAATGGCGTATGCTTCTATAGAGTGTTAACAAAAGAAATGTTTATGAACAATTTATCTGATTACAAAGCTTTGCTTCTGAGTGAAGATTGTTTTCATGACATAATTCTTCCTAATTTATACATAGGTGATCAGGCCATGTATAATCGAGGACAAATGATGTGATGCCTGTTTCTGTTGAAATGGTGTTATGTTTCTCCGAAATTTTTAGATGGTATTCAACGTTTTGTTTTGGTGGTTCAAACAATTTTTCGGAGTAATATGAAAATCGTTTCGTATGATGGTATTAAATAGTTGATAAAATGACTAAAAACCAATTGATAGGGTGGTAGCAAAACAACTTCTTTTAAAACTTTATGAAACAATGTTTCTAAGATGGTGTAAAATAGCTCGAAATAAAATTAAGTTAAATAATTTCATGAAATGGTAGCAAAATAACTTGAAATATAATTTGTTGAATGGTTTGTAGGATACACGGGGAAACCTCATAGAATGGTAATAGTCTCTTAATTGGTCAAGAATAAAGTTGGCCTAACCCCTAGTAAGATAGTGAGGTATCATCGCAAAATGATTGGAAATTGGGCAATTGGAATAGGAATGAAATGAAAAAAGGTTGTGATTATCGTGGAGATAACAAATGATACATATTACATTAGCTAGAAAGGTACTTATTATCTATTCCTGTTGGTAGTCTAATCATGTCTCAAGTGTAAAAGCAGTAGGCGGTCTAGTGGCAATGGCCCTAGAACTCTCATAGTCTTCAAACCTATGAGATGGTGTAGATTCTGTAGTCTTAGTGGTAGGTGGTAGTGGTGTGTCAAATCATGCCCGCTTCCCAAGCGGCAAGTCATATGTATGAGTAGTGTATATGAGATATGATGGTACGAATGATGCTCTAGATGATAATGATGACGATGATGATGGAAATCCTAGTGGTAAGTTAGGAGATGATGGTGCATGAAATACTACTATCTTCCTTGTAGTAAGCATCCTAATAGGTCCATTAGGACTAAGCCTATAAGTCCTACCAAATGGTATGATCTGTCCCAACAGAATGATAAAAATTGTCCTGATCCTACAGTGAATCAATGGTGATCGTGATGGTGTAGGTGCAACTTCGTCCTCCTAAAACGGTTCAGTCTCATCATCAGATGTTATCGGTGTTGAGTCAACTGATGTTAAAATTGTGATAGGGAATGACAGGGCATTCTCTACGTTGGAGTCTGATGTGAGTATAATGGGATGGGTATTTGAAGGCATCTATGTGACAATCGATTTTGAAATGAAAGTAAATAACTCGTAAAATGTACATATGAAACCGCATGTATAGTGACTATGCACTTATGATGAAATGATGAGATGCTATGATGATGTAGTTATAGTCTAGGGTCAATGATGCAACCTAGTTCTCTATAACCGAAGCTCTGATGCCAATCTCTCACACCCCCAAATTACCTGTTTTGCAGCGGAATGGAATTCTTAGGGGTTGACTGTCATAGCATCACAGTTACAGATATATTGAACGACCTAAAGTGTCGTTTGGAAAAATACATCGTTTGATTTAATAAAACAATCAGAGTTTACAAAGTATAGGTCCCAAATTAAATTAGACATGTGCGGAATTAAGTTTGATACAAGACAAACGATGTTTTAAAGTTCATAAAACCCAAGTGAGACGCGTCGTCACCACAACTCTATGATATGTCTACATGCATGCCATGAAGTGAATGCATTAGATACCTGAGATAAAACATGCTAAAAGTGTCAACACAAAGGTTGAGTGAGTTCATAGAGTTTGCGTTGGAATGTAAAGCCTTTAAAGAATGTTCATACAACAAAGGCATTGCAAATCCACTCAGTTCCAAGTTCCGCCCATACAAAACTTGCAACTTGTGTGTTTACAACCCATTGCCAAAATATGTATAGTTTATCTTCAAATGCATGATGTCAAATGAATTCACATAACAGTACATTACTTAATGTGCCAATATTCAATTGATATAACACATATGAGTGTTGTTTCAAATAATTCCAAGACCATTAGTTCATGATTATACCAAGACATTTAGTTCAATGATTATACCAAGACATTTAGCTCAATGATAATACCAAGACATTTAGCTCAATGATAATACCAAGACATTTAGCTCAATGATAATACCAAGACATTTAGCTCCGTGATAATGTTATAGAATATGACTAAACATTCAGTTCAGATAAACATATAGTTTGCAAATAGTCATGAACGTCATAAAAGTTGATGAGCATGTATCTCCCCCAAAAGTAGTATAAAAACAATTGAAAATGGGGCTATGGAACTCACCTGTTGCAATGATTATGATGACAAAAGTGGATACACCAAAATGTAGCGTGAATCTCTAAACTTGACCTATTATGAATGATATGATACATAATAAGTTATGATGTAATGTTATGCATACAATTCGTACGATATCTATACCACTTGTACGCTTTTGAAAATAGAATTTATCGTCGAAATATATGTTTATGACATCTCGTCATGTTATAAAATACTTTACAAGTATTTACGTTGAAATGATGTCTTACGATAATCATTTAATGATTTATTATGAAATTATAACTTTTGGTCGTAAAATAATGTCATTGAAAATTTCATGAAAGTGACTAAAACGGCCTCGAAAAGCTAGTCGTAAAATGGTACACGTCGAGTGTTAGGAAACGAACTCAACAGTTTTGGGAAGCTTGTATCATTATCTCAAACTTTTAGTGTTTAAGTTTTCATCCTAGAGGTCTCGATCACGGAGAAAAGTATAGGTAAAGTATGGTACTTTTGTCCAAAATATTGTTTAAGAATGGTTTTCGGCAAAGTTTAAGTGACCGTATTTTATTCGTTACAACTCCGCTTGACAAATGGTTTGACATTTTGGAAAATGTGCTTGGCGAGCTTACTTTTACTAGAAGACATCATGTTATAAAAAGTACTCCGTCATTGTTAAAAACGACCCTCAACATGGTCCTTTGTGGCCGTAAGACTTGTCTAATAGAAATATATTAGTTTTTCTTATATAATATAGTTACGGCAACTTTGTGTAAACGTGTATAATTTAATCGTTACAAGTCCGTTTTCTACGTTTTATATGTCCTTAACTTCGTATCAAAGTATACTAATATATTTTTGATAAGTCGACACAATTTATAACGTTTAAGACCCATTTTTGACTCGTACAAACTAGACGTAACATGCTGAATTTTCTGGTTTTTACACTTTTCGTCGTCAAACTTGTAAATAACATAAATTTTTCGTTATAGCTCCGTTTTAACCCGTTCAAGCGGCCACGTTTTCGTTTTAAAGTGTATTTTCTAAATATCTAGGCCAAAATTTTTTACCTACTGTCGAAATTTCCAGAATTCAAAAATTTGGACAGACCCTTAATTAAACTTGTCGAAATGAGTTTTTCTCGCGCCAAACCTATTCTAACCAATTCAAAACAACTCCGAAGCTATTCAAATCCTACCATACACCTTCTTAGGGTGTCATGGGTTCCTAGACATCATCAAAAATGATATATTACAAGGAGTAATTATAGGATGACATAAATATATCTAACCCTTTAAAATCAATGAAAAAGTGGTATAAACATCCATGAGACTTGCATGTTTTCTCAAATATGATGAAATGAATATAACAATGAATATGAAATATGATCATGAATATGGATGCTTACTAGTTAACTTGATGAGGTTATAAGAACAAAGGATTTTTCCTAATCACCCAAGGTTTTTATTGCACAACCTTAATAAAGAGTGATACTAGAGTGTATAAATCTTGTCTAGAAAATTTTGGATGAACTTCTCCTTCACCTTGTGGTTGACCGGTTCATGTGGAGGAAGAAGAAGGAAGAACTTTGATTTTCACCTTTGAGATAATTAGTTGTATGTGTTGGTTAAAGGAATATATGATTATAAGTAAAGTTTAGGAAGATATTTTGCAAAGTTGGAAGTGACTCATTCCCCTTGTCGACAAGGGTGTGAATGAGTTACTAGTTTACATTTTTTTTTAAATGTATAAGTATAAGTAAAGGTAAGTTAATTAGATATAAGTAGTAACTTGTATACACATTTGAGCATTTAGGGTAGCGTTAGCTAAAAATAAATTTTAACGGGACAAAATAAAATGTATTGAAGTCGTAAAAATTATAAAATTGCACTTCTTGCAAGAATTGAGTAAATAAATATTTATCGGGTTGAATTTACGAAAACCATCGTAATTATTTATACATAACAATTTACATACAAAATAAATTGAAAACATCGGGTAAACTAATAATATAATTTTTATAGTCTTAAAGTGAGTATAAAAATATATTAGGAATATTTTTGGAAGTGTCGGTTCAATGTTTCAAAATAATTTTTACGCGATAGCGTTTATTTAATAGGAAAATAAACGTTTAATGAAAAATGCAAATCCATGCATGAACTAATATGATGATAACGATGCTAATGATATGTAGACTAAAACCAGTCTATATGAAATGTCCTTGATGAAATGTTCATGAATTCGCAGCTAAACCATTAAGGTTACGCGAATTTGATACTCGTAAACGTAGTTTACGATAAATGATGAAATAGTGAAACTTTTAAAGTTTATAAAATGACCTGAAATTACGAGTTGTCACAACAAATGACATAATGTACATCAAAAAAATTTAGTTTCATACTATTCTCATCACATCCAGGTGTGTTAACTCCTGTGAGAGGTGAATCATTGAAAATAATGGATTTGATGTCTCTTTACCAATAGCCATCACTATTGGAGTAGCCAAATGTTTAAGTTCGAAAACTATGGTACACTGATAACCATATGATTTATTAGCAAACCAGCAACCATAAAACGGATTTGAAATGTCTTTACTTGTAGCCGTTTGCTCAGGACTAATCAATTCTTAGGATTGGTGAACTGATTACCAAGTATGGTATTCCACTGCCTTTACCACAAGCCATATACATGTGGGCTAGCCAATTCTTGGATTCCAAAAAGGAATAAACCATGGTGAATTGATGACCATACAACCCTCAGCAATGAAGCATGGGTGGTTGCAGACCCTATGATTTTGAGCAAACCATTACAGCTATCAACAAATTTGATGTGTCTTTACCAAAGCTGTACCCTTTGGACTAGCCAACTCTTTGACATATACAAGGTACATCTGGTGAGTTAATAACCATGAAATATATACAACAAACCTGCAATAAAAGGTAGACACACAAAAAATATACATACATTTTTTTTAACTAAGAAACAAACAAATAAAGAAACAAAGATAACAAATATTACAAACCATACAAAATACCACAATCAAGATGATGCTCTATGTTGCAGAAGCTGAGTCTTAATGATTCCAACACATTATTCAGCATGCAACTTATCATTACCAATTGGATCTGGAGGAACTTCCAACTTGTGTCTAAGCATTCTTTCCATCAGCCTCATAGACAAGGGATAAATCTTATCAGCAAACATACAAACAGTAATTCCACCCTTTGTCTCCACCACATGCACACAAGGCAAAGGATAAAATCTCCAAGTCTCAACCTTCCACATATGTGAATTCTTCCAAATATGATACCCTTTACCATTTGGAGATTGAGAATCAAACAACACTTGAAGATCACCCAACAAAAATAAACCAGAACCCTGTGGTGAATGAATAGCATAATACTTAGTAACAAGATCATACAGAGTATTCAAATCTTGCCTATCCACCAAATGAAATATTTCCTTCAAGAAGTTGAACTTCATAGTAGAATTATCCAGACGATGAATAGTGTTAAGCTCCCCATCAGTCAATGTCCAATTAATCAACACATCATGAGATCCTTCAGGAAAAACAGCAACAGATCCCACTCGAATAAAAGTTGATTCAGCAGCTTTTAGATCCAAAGAAGTATCCAGAGTAGTTTTCTTAACCTTAGATGTTTGAGACCTAGATGATCTCATGGATCTCCATAAGGAAGAAGGTTTCATTTTAGACATCCTCTTCTTCCTCCTACCTGGTATATAAATACCCATACATGGTGCCTCCTTAGAGTCATCATGAACATCTCTAGCAGGAGTAGAAGATGAAGACTTATTTGGAGCAGCACTGCGCAACTGATGCATTCTCTCAAGTACCTTTCTGGCCTCCTTAGTTTTAGCAGCTTTTTGTTCAGCTTCCCTACCCAAGTTTTCGCCTATTATATCAACAGGTACCACTCCAGGTAATGTTTCAGTAGAAACACCATGAGACTCAGCAGAGTGAACCCTTTCAGTTGAATGAGTAGATTCAGGAGTGTCTTCAGAAGGAATACCAAGAGGGTCAGCAGATTGAACCTTTTCAGCTGAATGGATGGCTTCAAAAGATGCTTCAGAAGCAATGACAAGAGAACTCTTCTTTAGTGACATATCATCAAAGTTATCAACAATTTCAACTGTCTTTTGTTTCTTTGCTTTAGGAGCATCAGAAGTACCAGCAATCCTTTTCAAAGTTGATGATGATGTAGAGACAGACGAAGTAAAATTCATAATCCTATTATACCTCTTGACCAACTCAGAATCAGAAAAAGCCAAAACTTGTTTCATTGTTAGACCAGAGTTATATAAAGTACAACTCTGATTTTTCACCACTTTCCTCATATATGCTTTCTTCTGAGCTTCAGTAGGTGGTTTTTCCCTTTTTGTTTTATTCTTTTGAGCAACAAGAGCTTTCCTTTTGTCAGCTGCCTCTTGCTTTCGCTTGCGTCCAAGAGCTACCATTTGTGCAGCATAATTCTCACTGTCAAAGTCTGCACCTAAGATACTCTGAGCAAGTGTAGGATCTGAAGCAGCTTGCTGAGTATAAACATCCCATTGTGCATCAGTAATCTGAGTAGCCAAAGCATCCAGTTCTTTTCGTCTCTCAGGATTCAATATAGAAGTAGACTCAGCTGCAATCTGTTTAGCCAAGTCATCACTTTTCTTCAAATTTGCACACTCAGCGAACATTCTTTCTTGTGCTTGCCTTTCTTGTTCACTTACCAGATCTAGACCAAGCTCATCTTCAATCATTACTCCATTCCCTTGATCAGCAGACTTATGACCAACATCAACTGGAGAAGTATCACTCATAGGTACTTCAGAAGAAACATCCAGATTAGCATCAGAAGAAACATGTTGAGACAGATCTTCAACAGGAGTTGAAAATACATCAGCTGCTGGATTCAAATCAAAACTTCTTCCAGCAAGAAAGACTTCAGAATTATCTGCTGAAAGTGTAGAAGCAGGTTGTGCTTGCACAGATGAAACTTGACCAACTTCAATAGCAATATCCATCATAGGAGTATCAGCAACAACATGTTCTTTAGTAATTGCAACATCCTCACTTTGCAATGTATCCTTGCTCAAAGATTGCTGTCTCCTCCTTCTAGTAAACAAAATTGGCTCCTTTTGCTTTACTGATTTAGTAGCCATTGGAGTAGAAGCATTAGATTGTTGAGCCACATTAGCCAAAATATCAAGTGACTCAAATTGAGTATCCACTTCCTCCTCATCAAAAGAAACATCCAATCTTCTTTTTCCACTATGACCCAGTTGTACTTCCAAATCCTGAACCTTCCTTTTCAATTCCATAATCTCACCACCAAGTGTAGGTTTAGTCTCTGCAAGCGCCTTCTTGAGATCAGCAACTTCAGCCACATACCTGTTCACTAGAGCATATACAGATGTAAGTGTAATAGGGTCCTCAGCTCCACCAGCAGATTGCTCAGTGGTGATGGGAGCTTCATTGGATCTTTCAGAAGAAACATGGTCATGCTCAACATTATGAGAACCTTCATTATATGGTTCCCTAAATGGACTAGGTGTGGCCTGTCTATTAAGCTCAGTCTCAAACTCATCAAGAGTAACATGTGCAGGTGGTGGACTAGAACTAGGTCTAGGTGAAGGTGTGGGTGAAGGTTGGTCAGGAGAAACATGAGTTGCTTCAGCAGCATTAGAAGGGCCTTCATCCATTGTAACTGATGGATTACCATCAGCAGCAACAGCAGTAGAAGGTGGAGAACCAACAACATTCCCCTCATCAGCAGCCTCATTGCCTTGAGGCAACATAGCTGCTAGCAAAAGATGATGTTCCCCCTCATATTTAGTTCTCATTGAAGCAAATAGTTTAGAAGTTAAAGCTCCTATGGGACAAAATGCTTGGGCTTGGGTAGTAATATCCAAAATCATTTGTAAGAACCTAGGGTACATCAAAAACTTATGCTTTTTCCTATGTATATTTTCAACCATATTATTAAAAATAAACATAGAAAAGTTATTAGTTAAACCCTGAGAAAGACATACAATACCACATCCCAACTGAGTAGAAAATTGGTCCCAAACTCCTAATTTATTGCTTATGCACTGAAGCAATGTATGAACCAAAAACCTCCACATCAGACACAACTGATTCTTGAACCATATATCAGTCCTTGTTCCCTGATATCCAAAAGCTCTTAGCCCAGCAAGAATATCCACAACATTAGAATGATAAACCCCATTAACATCGTCCAAACGAAGCTTTCTTCTAATCAACTCCTTTGTCACAACATACTCTGTTCCGTCAACCATAGCTACGATCTCTGTATCACTCCTCTTTTCAGCAGTTGCCCAAAATTGTGTAACCAATGATTCATAAACAACTTCCGGAGAATGTGTTAAAGCATAATGAATCTTTGATCTTTTCAGGAACTCCACCATTGGCTTATATAAATCATCACCCTTTGCTTCTCCCAGAAAAGCAACTTTGTTATGATCTTTCTTCAATTGAAGCGCCATGAGTGAAATTGTAAGTTAGGGTTATGATTCTTGCAAATGAAAGTGTTGTGAGCGTAAGTGAAGAGGGAATTGTTTAATTTGAAGCAAAGATATGCGTATAATGGGTTGGTAGAAGTTACCCAAAATATAGTCAAAAATATCGGAACTTATGTTGACTATATCTTACGTGTATTTCAACTTTAACCAAGAGGTAACACTTCAGCAGAAACACGGTCAATCTGCTGAAGTAAGTCACTTCAGCAGAAACAACTCAAGATAAAAGATATCCTCAGTAAATATCTGGAGCATTACTGTGCCACCCAACTCACATTAAATTACATTAAACCTCGAATCCGTCTATATAACAATCCCAATGTACACTTCACATATATCATTTATCCCCAATTTTCATCACAAAACCCTAATTACAACACAAACCACAATCAACCACAATCAACCATGAATACCAAACCAGAGGTTATTGATCCAACCTCTTCTCCATCATCATCATCATCAAGTGATGATACTAACCATTGGCGACTTTATATTCCTCCACAAACATCACGAACAAGAAAATCTCCCTTTCTCCCTTCTTCTAAAGATGACACTGTAGTGGATCCAAGTGAGTCTTCTGATGACTCTGATGACTCCACTAAGGAGATAACTTCACACCCATCTGCTTTTTGGTGAAACCAGCAGATGAAGCACAAAGGACACAGTCATATCACACATCCATCTGCTGTATTCATCTTCATCATCTTCGATTTCCTTAATCCATCCTTCCCATTTTGATCCTTAGCTCATCGTACTGGTCATGCATATCTTGGTCATGCATATCCAGCAGTTGGAATAGATGATATGAGCTAGTAGATGATAGGAACTTAGTATAGGTTCAGTAGATCATGTATAGTTATGAATCTTGTATTTCCATTTGAAGTTGATTGTATGCAATGTAAGTTGTAAGCTGTATCTTGAATGAATGAGCATCTTTAACTTCAGTACTTTATCTTCAGTGGAAACAATATGCTCTCTTCAGTACTTTGCTTTCAGTAGAAACAAGCTTTTAAGCTTACATGTTCATCTTCCAATGAACCAAACTTGATAAACTCCAACTTATATATGCAAGCTGCAAAACAGACACAGAGAAACACACAAACCAAACCAAAACAAACTAAAAGAACATTAGTTGGTTAGTGTTAGCAAATATATAAACTAATATACAAAGTTTACAACATAAATCCTCCCCTGAGGCATATGCCTCCCCTGAGGCCTATGCCTCCCCTTAAACTTTGAGGTTAAGGGTTAAGCATACTGATATGGACCACAAGGTGTTGAAACCTTGGTCCATCAAAAGCCTTAGTTAACAGATTTGCCACATTATCATCAGTGTGAATTTTAACCACTTTTATCAAATGTTTTTCATATGCATCTCTTATAAAGTGGTGCCTGATTTCTATATGCTTAGTTCTACTGTGAAAAACTGGATTTTTAACAATGCATATGGTACTTTGATTATCAATAAAAATTGTTGTGTTCATGAAGTCATACCCATAATCCAACAATTGATTTTGTATCCAAAGAACCTGTCCACAACAATTTGCAGCAGCAACATACTACCTTCATAGATGAGGTAGCCACAATAGTTTGTTTCTTGCCTTGCCAAGAAATCAATCTCTTTCCAAGGAATTGGCAACCTCCAGGTTGTGGATCTCCTATCGGTTGTACCAGCATAATCACTATCACTATATGCTTCGGCTTAAAAGAACTTTCTCTTGGGTACCAAAGGCCTAAATGAGGTTGACCTTTCAAATACTTAAAATCTTTTCCTTTGCATTGGATGGGAAGCAAGTGGAGTGACTTGATGTCTAGAGCAAGCACTCACACCAAAAGTGATGTCAGGGCCTAGAAGTCTGTTAGATACATCAATGAACCAATCATAGATCTGTATAAATGAACATTCACAGGTAGATCCGGTTCATTGTTGGTCTTTGACTTTGGAGCTTCAAAGGTGTTGTGGCAGTCCTGACACTCTCCATACCAAACTTTTTCAAAATGTCCCTCACATATTTGTCCTGACTGATAAAGATACCATCAAGTTTCTGCTGAACTTGGAGACCCAAAAAGAAAGTAAGCTCCCCCATAACACTCATCTGAAAACTCTCCTTTCATCAGCTCCTCAAAATCCCTGCACCAAGCTTCTTTAGTGGACCCAAATATGATATCATCCACATAAACTTGCACAAGAATAATGTCTGTAGAATTCTTCTTCAGGAAAAGTGTTTTATCAATGGCACCTCTTCTATATCCATGCTTCAGCAGAAATGATGAAAGCCTAGCATACCATGCTCTTGGTGCCTGATGTAGTCCATAGAGAGCTTTAACTACCTTGTAAACATGATTTGGATGATCTGGATCTTCAAAAACTTTAGGTTGAGTGACATAAACCTCCTCTTCTATTTCACCATACAGAAATGAACCTTTAACATCCATTTGATATACCATGAAACCCATGTAAGATGCATAAGCCAAGAATATCCGTATGGCCTCTACTCTTGCAACAAGTGCAAACACTTCATCATAATCAATCCCCTGAGCCACTAATCTTGCTTTGTTTTTAATGACAACACCCCTTGCATCTCTCTTATTCTTCAATATCCATTTAGTCCCAATAGCATACTTCCCATCAGGTAGTGGCACCAATATCCAAACCTGTGATTTTGGGCTGTTGCATCTCTTCTTGCATTGCTTCAAGCCAACTTGAATCTTCCAAGGCTTGAGTAACACTGTTGGTTCCACTTGAGAGAGAAAGCAGGCAAGCAGAGACAATGATCAAAGTCTGTGTGATTGTCTCTTTTCTGGTTTGAGACATAAGAGATAAAAGCTACTTGACCATATTTAGAACTTGTCACAGTGCCTCTAGTTCTAACAGGTGCATGAGGATCACCAATAATATTGGACTGTGGATGAGCAATGTTGATCCTTTTAGTAGCAGTGGTGTTTACATCAATGGAGGTATCAAGATTAGTCACAGTTGGTTCAAAATCGATGTCATAGGAGGTGAGGAAGATGCCATCTTTAGGTTGATGATGACCAAGATCTGAAGGACTTGGAAAACGTGTATAAGGTTCTCCCAAGTCTGTTGACACTCTAGTAGAAATGGGAGTAGAAACAACATGGCTATCAGCAGATTTGGTTATGATAGGAGAAACATGATCACTTTCAGCAGAATGGTGATTTCCACTGATTGCTTCTCTTGCAATCTCTTCAGCATTCCTCTCAGTTTCTAGATTAGCTGCATACTCCTGTTTGGTGATGATAGGAGAAACAGGATCACTAGCAAGGTCCTCTGCATAGTTGGACTCATCTTCACTCTCCTCAGAAGTAACTTTGGAAGTTTCACCCGCAAAATTGTTAGGGGAGAAAGAAGGTACAATAATAGGATGCTCATCATCCTCAAACTCACTATCAGAATCAACATTCATGGTAGCAGCACTGTCAGTGGGAGACACTTGTGTACCTGCATTTTGGTTAGCCACATATCTAGAATAAGCCAAATAGTCAATTAAGTAATCAAGGTCAAATGACCAAACATGACCTTGTCCTTGAACATTAGGCTTCTCTTCTAGATATCACAGGTTCAAAGTCTGCTCAATCTTCTTAGCATTCAAATTGTATACCCTATATGCCTTACTATGAGCCGAATAACCCATAATATATCCCTCATTAGCCTTCTCATCGAATTTACCCAGTGGATCACTAGTATTCAAAATAGTCACTTGACAGCCAAAAGGTTTAAGGTAATGAATAGCAGGAACTTTACCATAGAGAAGTTCATAAGGTGTCTTAAAGTGAGGTCTAGTGATAGATACCCTGTTTAGAACATAACAATCTGTGCCAACTGCTTCAGTCCAAACATAGTGGGTAACTTAGAGTGCAAGCATAGATCTTGCTTTGCCTCTATCGAGGGTCCTATTCTTTCTTTCAGCCACCCCGTTTTGTCGAGTTGTTCTTGGAGTGCTATAGTCCCTTTTGATTCCTTTAGACTTCTGAGTTCTATCAATCTGCATTCTTGAACTCTGTCCCATTATCACACAGGATACCTTTAACCTTTTTGTTTAGCTGATTTTCGACAAGGGTAATGTACTCTTTTAAAACTGGAGAAGTTTCATCTTTAGTCCTCAAGAAGAATACCCAACAAAACCTGCTATAGTCATCAGTAATAACCAGACAAAATTACTTGTGATCTATGCTTCTGACTTGAGTTGGACCAAACAGATCCATGTGAAGCAACTAAGAGGTTCGAAATAAGGCTCACTGCATTAATTGCTTTGTATGTGGCTCTGTGTTGCTTTCCTTTGTTGCAGGAAACACAGTTATGTTCATTGGTGAAAATCTTAGAAGGAAGTCCATCAACAAGACCCAGTTTAGATAGCTTGTTAATGGTCTTGAAATTCACATGTGCCATCCTTCTATGCCATTTTGTAGACTCATCCATGGATGCTTTAGCCACCAAACAAGTTAACTCACCTTCTGGTTGAACATCATTCAAGTTGAATGTGTAAAGATTGTGAGTACGAGGAACTCTCAGTAGTGATGTATCTTACGGTAGTTTGAAGTCTTTAGATAGCACAAGACATTCATCCTCAGAGAAAAGTACTTTGTTCTTGGTGTCAAAATTTTTGAGGCTGAGAACAAGTTGAAATGTTGTAGTTCCTTGACATAGTACACATTCTCAAAGTCCAGTTGAGGTGTTTTGATGGTCCCTTTCTCAGTGATTCTACCATCACTTCCACCAAAGGTCACATTGCCTCCTCCTTCAATGGGTACAAAATTATGCATCATATCTGTTTCTGACATGCTTCTAGAGAAACCACTATCAACAATGCCAACTTCCTTGTGCTTAAGAGGATGATCCTACAACAACAACAAAATATACAAAATATTAGTACACTATTGAGGCTCAAGTCATTCATTGACTTGAACGCCTTGTGGATCTTTAGATTGAGGCCATGCATATTTATAAGATCCACCATTGTTCTTGGGTTTCCATTGAAATTTAGGTCCCCTTTGTGTCCAAGAACAACCTGTTGAGGGCTTCACAGCAGTATCTCTATAACCCTTCCCAGCATTCATTGAGTCACCATAACCAGGCCAATAACCATTTTTAAAATATGAACTGGTTGGTTGCACATATGGTCTAGCAACTAAGCTTCTACAAGGAAAAGGAGGAGATGCATAAGTTGCTTGTGGAACATAAGGTGGTATAGCATTAACATTAGTCCACATTGGTCTAGATTGCCCAACACAAACACCCATTCTTTGCTCATGATAATCACAATCCTTAATTAAATGAAATTTACTTCCACACACAAAACATGTCTTCTGTTTAGAAGATTTATTCAAACCAAAAGATGTTCTATTACAAGCAGAAGTATTCAAACCAAAACCATGAAAAGAATTGTTTTTAATAGAATTATTATTCAAAGAATGAAAAGACAAGTCTTCAAAGGAAACTGTCTTGGAAGATGATTCCTTAGCAACAACTCTAATAGGCTTGTAAGTAGGCTTGGGTGCGAGCATGGGTGAGGTCTTGGGTAGGTCGACTTATCACTTGAATCACAGTGGCATAAGAAGTAGACCCTTGATCGAGAAGATTTGTCCTTTGTGAGCAAGAGACAAAATCGTAGATGAAGAATTAGGGTCTGGCGGCAAGTCTTTTGACTTTTGCCATAAAGATGATGTGATCCATCAAAGTCAACATTGATAATGGAAAGGTCAGCAGGGCATAGGTATTCCTATAATGGATCCACGTACAGCATGTAGGTCACCTTCTTTGACATAATTAGCTAAGCCTGGCGGGTGTAGTTTTACGCCCATCATGCCTAGCTTCTAATCCTACATACTTTTTAAAACATAAACCTATTGCAGAGGTCTCAGATTGACTACCATAGATCTGTCTAGCTAGATTATTACGGATATTAACCATTGTTTATGTCTAGCTATTTCTCATCTATTTTTCTTTAAGCTCTTGATTTTCAGAAATTACAGTAGCTTTTTCTTTCTCAGTCCTTCTTAAGTCATTTTTAGTACATTCTAACACCCTAATCTTCTCATCATAAGCTATTTGATTCTTTTGAAACCAAACCTTTTGTCTTTCTAATGTTTTTAATGCATGTTTATAAGCTTCAACTTCAACATATCATTCATTATATTTAGGTTTCAAAATATCATATGCTTCCTTAAGTTCATTATAACGTTCACTACAACCAAACAAACAATTTTGTACCTGAGAGATGCCCATCAAGGCAATTGGATCATGCCTATCCTCTGAAGTACAGCTTGCCAGCAACCTAATATTATCACCACCAGGACCATCATCATTCTCAGACTCATGTGACTTCCAATCGACATTGGCATCCAAAGTGACCATAGCAACTGAGGATCTAGGCTTCGAAGTTCCAGCATCCCTTTGATTATGCTGATAGGAAGAGTATCTTACCTCATCTCCAGCCTTCCTATCCTTGCATTCTCTGGAGAAGTGACCCATCTGATGACATGTAAAGCACTTGACCTTCATCTTGTCAAACCTTCTTGGATCTCTTCCACGGAAACCAAACTTCCTCCGACCTTACGCTCAAATCTCTTGATGTCCATAGAGAGCATAGCCACTTGCCACTTAAACTTCATCTCTTCCATCTCAAATGGGTCTACATTTCAAAATCCTCATATGCAAGTTCTGGCGAGATCATAATCAGAAAGAAGGATCCAAGCACATCTTCCATTATACCACTAGATGTAGATTGAGAACTTGATGGAGTGGTAGTGTAAGATGATGATGAGTAAGTTGGACTTAGAGCATGGATCATCTTTGGGTGGAGGCCCCAACAAAGGCTGTGTGACTAGCAATAGATGATGAACGGAAGGGACTTCTGACATCATGCTCAAGAGCTTTAAGTTTGCTGTACAGCTCATCAAAGGTAATCATATCAAGCCCACCTTTAGTTTTGAAGGCAATGCTTACTTGTAACCAGGATTGAGGTAAAGATCGCAAAAACTTGGAGTTGCAATCATCATTATCGGCTTTTCCTTAAAATTCAACTGACTTAAGATCTTGTGAAACACTGTCATAGCCCTTGTGATTCCTTCCTCTTGAGACTTGAAAATCTTCAAGCTGTTGTCCGGCATCGATTTTCTCATTCGCCTAGACTCCTCATTCCCTCCAAACTTAGCCTTGATTGCCAACCATATATCCTTAGCATCATTCATGAAGTGAAAATCACTCAAGTGATCCTCAGGAATAGCTTGAAGAAGAATTTTTTTAACTTTGGTTTCTCTCTGAACTGCCAGCAACTCTTTAGCAGATTTAGGAGGAACATAAATAAGATTACCATCAGGATCTGCGGTAGTTCTCTTCAAACTGTTTCCCTTCCTTACAATCTCCCATAGATTCCAATCAATGTTGGAAATCGGTTCTGCATCTTCATTGCCCATAAATCGTACTCCTCCTTCTTGAGGTATGGAAATTTAGCATTGTTGTTTGACAGACTTAGGTGTTGCAGATGAGTGGTGTTTTGGTTGTTGGTGACTTCAATATCATCTGCTAATCCAGGCATGGTGAATGTTGTGTTGGTTGTATGGGTGTTAAGAAAAGACTGTTCTTAGTGTCGTAGAGACTCTCACGAGGCTCTGATACCAATTGTTGAAACTAAAGACCTTGATAGATCTTGAGCACTCGCAGATCGTTAGTATTACTTATGTAATCACAAGCAAACTAATAGACAATCTCTACAACTTATATTCTTTAGCGGAAATCAAATATAAGCACAAACACAATAACTAAGAACACGTTGATCCTCTATGGATCTTTATATTACTAAAACTTTGTTTTTCAATTCGTTACATCAATCATACTATTGTGTTCCTTTTATAGACAAGGAACCCTAACTTGTTTCCTAAGAAACGTATAATCATAAAACTAAATAAGATATACATAATCACTTCCTAATAAAGCTCATGCATATCCTAACTAACTATAGAAAACACGGAAAAACTATTTGTGACAACTCGTACTTTCAGGTCATTTCTTGACACAGTTCATGTCTCATTATTACAACATTTTTAGTAAACTTGGTTTACTTGTTTCAAATTCGCGTAACCTTGGAGGTTTAGCGACGAATTCATGATCATGACATCCGCATTCATTTCATATGGACTACGATTAGTCTACATTTCATGGACATCATGTGCATCTCATTAATTCATTCGCGACATTTCATTTCACCTTCAACGCGTAATTTTTATGTTTAATAATTTTTATCAGCGTGAGTTTTATTTAACATTTAATCCGTTACTTTCAAAAATGATACCGAGGTATTTTTAAACTTACATTTAGTTCATAAAAACTATATTTTTAGTTTTCCTAGTGTTTCAAATTTAATTGGTACTTCAATCATTAAAGTTTAATTAGTACGTCGTTTTTCTTAAAAAAAAATTGTACGATAATTATTTTATCACCCGATTTTCACGAGGAAAGTATTTTTACAATTTTTATCAACTCATTACAATCTATTTTGATTTACTAAAAACTTACTTGTACCACAAATTACCATTTACCTTTACATTCATTTACTTACACATTTTATTTATACAAGTCTTACAAATATGTACAAATAAACATTTTAAAAGAAAAAAAAAAAATATATCTTGAGGTACAAGATCCCCCAATCCGGTTTGGAATCCAAGTGTGTCTATTAATTGTGTATGGATCATGTCTTGCTAATAATTCAAAGTATACAAAAGTCTTGCACTCAAAGATATTTTCACATACAACTCATTTCTCAAAAGTGTTAAACACAAATCCTCTCTCTTCTTGAAAACCATAGAACCGGCCTCATCAAGAAATCCAAGGGATCAAGAAATTTTTGCTAAATCAAGTGTGTTTTCAACCTAGATCATATCCTTTTTATGGTTTTGAAATAAAAACCAAGGATATTTAAGTTAATCCTTGCTACTTTCACCTCATCATTTTCACTAGTAAGCATGTTTTTATCATTTTTATGTTTCCTTGTCATTTTCATAAGTTTCTTTTCATTTTTGGAGCTTATATGCATGTTATGTGATTTATACCATTTATTTCATGATTTTAAAGTTATATATACAATATGGTCATCCTATAATTATTCCCATGGTATTCTTTGGTCTTGATGGTGATTAGGAACCCATGACACCCTAAGAAGGTGTATGGTAGGATTAGATTAGCTTTGGAGTTGATTTGAAGGGATTAGAATAGGTTTTGTCGAGAAAACTATTTCGATAACTATAAATTATGTTCTGTCCTTGTTTCGATTTTCTGGAAAAACCAGCAGTTGGTACATTTTGGCCTTGATTTTTAGAAAATATACTTTAAAAAGCGAATCCATGGCCGCTTGAGCGGATAAAAGCGGACTTATTGAAGAAGTTATGAATTTTTCAAGTTTGACGACGAAATATATTATTTTCAGAAATTTCAGCAACATGTAATTATTTTGTCGAGAGTCAAAAATGAGCCTTAAGCTTCACAAATTATTTTGACTTCTCAAAAATATATTAGTATACTTCAATCTGAGAAGCTAAGGACATATTAAGTAAGCAGTTTGAAGCGACAAAGATATGCACTTTTCTTAAACTTGCGTAACTAATTTTTACGCACACTATTGGCAAAACCACCATCTTTAACCTTATATCTTGTGTCGAGACCTTTTGGATGAAAACTCCTGAGCTTTTAGATATCGATACAAACTTTCCAAAACAGTCGAGTTGGTTTCTCTAGCGTCGGCGTACACCACATTCGACTAGTTTTCCAAAGCCATTTTGGCAATTTCATGATTTTTCCACGTGACATTGTTTTGCGTGAAAAGTGGTAATTTCACAAAAATCATTTTAAAACCATTATAGGATGACATTTTGGCGTAAAACATGTGAAGTCATTTTGAAGGGTCAAGGCGTCAAAAGAGTATTTTAAATTCGGTAAGTAATATTTTCAAAAAGCAGTAAATGGTATAAATAACATCACAGTGCATGCATAACATTACATTGCAACTCATGACATATCATATCATTAAATCATAGGTGCATGGTCATCTCATTATACCCTGATGTACTCACTCTTGTCATCTCGTCGGTTTACCAGTGAGTTCCATAGCCTTTTCTTGTTTTATCTTTGTTATTAAACTTTTGGGAATACATGCTCAAAATTTGTTTCATTTTGGTTCATAAGTACTTTAAATTTATCATGAGTACCATTGTTTCTAAATCAAAGGTTATACTATATAAATTGTTCTTGTTTGGAGTGCTATGGTATCCGCATTCGTGTGCGTTCTAAATCAGTTGACTACTTGATAAATTGAGTTAAGTGCTATGGTTGTGCTTTTATTGTTCTCATCGAGTTAAGTGCTAGTGATTAAGTGCTATCGTTCTACGCCGAGTTAGGTACTATGGTGAATTCATTTGAAATCATATGTTTGGAACATAAATTATACATATTAGCGTGGGTTTGTGAACACCTGAGTTGCAAGTTTTGTATGGGCGGGACTTGGGCGAGTGGATTTACAATGCCTTTCTTTGCATAAGCGATTTCGATACATTGAGTCATGCACTATTTTTGTGAATTCATTTGAAATCATATGTTTGGAACATAAATTATACATATTACGGCGAATAGGTTGTGAACACACTTGAGTTTGAAAGTTTTGTATGGTAGGGACTTGGGCGAATGGATTTACAATGCCTTTGCTACATAAACGACTTTGGAAGTCTTTACATTTCAACGATTTACAATGCCTTTCTTTGCATAAACGATTTGAGCGGCTTTCATTTCAAAACAATCTCTATGAACTCACTCAACCTTTGTGTTGACACTTTTAGCATGTTTTATCACCAAGGTATCTAAGGTATACACTTCATGTGCATTTGGACACCTCATGGAGTCGTGGTGACGGCCCAGCGTCCCTTGGGTTTCACGTGCTTTAAAACATCGTTTGAATTGTAACAAACTTATTTCCGCACAAGATGATTTTCAATTGGGACCTATCTTTGTAACTCACGATTATTTTATTAAATCAAGCGATGTATTTTTCCAAGCGACACTTTGGTCGTTCAACATACTTGTGATTGTGATGCTATGAGCGGTCAATCCCGAAATTCCATTCATTTGCCAAAGCAGGTAATTTGGGGGTGTGGCAGTTGGCATGAGCTTGGGATTATAGAGAACTAGGTTGCATCATTGACCCTAGACTATAACTACATCATAGCATCTCATCATTTCATCACAGTGCATGTTCACTTTGCATACGATTTATCGTACATTTTGAGTTATTTACTTTCATTTCATATCGACTGTCACATGGATGCCTTCAAATACCCATCCCATCATACTTCACATCACTTTGGCGTGGAGAATGCCTGTCATTCCTATCACAATTTTAACATCAGTTGACTCAACACCAAACAACATATGAGTCGATTAGTCCAAGCATTGCATAGTTACTCCTAAATTATACATAGCATGATCACCTATGTCTAATTCAGGAAGAATCATGCAATGAAGGTGTGGAAGCTCATATATTATGCTTTTCCGTGTCGAGCCAAATTTTCAAAAAGATTTTCTTCAAACCACTTGTTTCCAGTTTGATCCGCGTGGCAGTTCTTGTTTGATGAGTTGCAAAGATCGAGCTAGAAACAAGTTGTTACCTAAACCGATTTAGCCTAATCTCATGGCAGTTCTTGTTTGATGAGTTGTGAGATTAAGTAAAAATCGGTTACCTAAAAATCTTTTGAGGGTTTTGCTCGAGAATGAAAACTTTTATAAATCAAACTACCCAGTTAGACCTAACAACGCATTTGGTCGAATTTGAATTCCTTTTAGATGGTAATGTTGACAACTTCGTACTTCGGGTCATTTCTTGACACAGTTCATGTCTCATTATTACAACATTTTTAGTAAACTTGGTTTACTTGTTTCAAATCAGCGTAACCTTGGAGGTTTAGCGGCGAATTCATGATCATGACATCACGTACATTTCATATGGACTACGATTAGTCTACATTTCATGGACATCATGTGCATCTCATTAATTCATTCGCGACATTTCATTTCACCTTCAACGCGTAATTTTTATGTTTAATAATTTTTATCGCGTGAGTTTTATTTAACATTTAATCGTTACTTTCAAAAATGATCCAGAGGTATTTTTAAACTTACATTTAGTTCATAAAAACTATATTTTTAGTTTTCCTAGTGTTTCAAATTTAATTGGTACTTCAATCATTAAAGTTTAATTAGTACGTCGTTTTTCTTAAAAAAAAAATTGTACGATAATTATTTTATCACCCGATTTTCACGAGGAAAGTATTTTTACAATTTTTATCAACTCATTACAATCTATTTTGATTTACTAAAAACTTACTTGTACCACAAATTACCATTTACCTTTACATTCATTTACTTACACATTTTATTTATACAAGTCTTACAAATATGTACAAGTAAACATTTTAAAAAGAAAAAAAATATCTTGAGGTACAAGATCCCCAAATCGGTTTGGAGAATCAATGTGTCTATTAATTGTGGTATGGATCATGTCTTGCTAATAATTCAAAGTATACAAAAGTCTTGCACTTTCAGATATTTTCACATACAACTCATTTCTCAAAAGTGTTAAACACAAAATCCTCTCCTCTTCTTGGCTCCATAGAACAGGCCTCATCAAAAGAAATCCAAGGGATCAAGAAATTTTTGCTAAATCAAGTGTGTTTTCAACCTAGATCATATCCTTTTTATGGTTTTGAAATAAAAACCAAGGATATTTAAGTTAATCCTTGCTACTTTCACACCTCATCATTTTTCACTAGTAAGCATGTTTTATCATTTTATGTTTCCTTGTCATTTTCATAAGTTTCTTTTCATTTTTGGAGCTTATATGCATGTTATGTGATTTATACCATTTATTTCATGATTTTAAAGTTATATATACAATATGGTCATCCTATAATTATTCCCATGGTATTCTTTGGTCTTGATGGTGATTAGGAACCCATGACACCCTAAGAAGGTGTATGGTAGGATTAGATTAGCTTTGGAGTTGATTTGAAGGGATTAGAATAGGTTTTGTCCGAGAAAAACTATTTTCGATAACTATAAATTATGTTCTGTCCTTGTTTCGATTTTCTGGAAAAACCAGCAGTTGGTACGAAACTTTGGCCTTGATTTTTAGAAAATATACTTTAAAGCGAATCCGTGGCGGCGAGCGGATGAAAACGGACTTATACTTGAAGAAGTTATGAATTTTACAAGTTTGACGGCGAAATATATTATTTTGAAATTTCAGCAATGTAATTATTTTGTCGAGTCAAAAATGAGCCTTAAGCTTAACAAATTATTTCGACTTGTCAAAAATATATTAGTTTACTTCAATACGAAGCTAAGGACATATTAAGCGTAGAAAGCGGTTTGAAGCGACAAAGATATGCACTTTTTCTTAAACTTGCCGTAACTAATTTTACTGCACATTAGCCAAAACCACCATCTTTAACCCTTAGTATCTTTGTGTTCGAGACCTTTTGGGCGAAAACTCCTGAACTGAAACTTTTAGATATCGATACAAACTTTCCAAAACAGTCGAGTTCGTTCTCTAACGATCGGCGTACACATTACGACTAGTTTTCCAAAGCCATTTTGGCAATTTCATGATTTTTCGTGACATTGTTTTGCGACGAGAAGTGGTAATTTCACCAAAAATCATTTTAAAACCATTATAGGATGACATTTTGGCGTAAAACATGTGAAGTCATTTTGAAGGGTCAAGGCGTCAAAAGAGTATTTTAGTCGACGAGTAATATTTTCAAAACTCGTAAATGGTATAAATAACATATGAAGTGCATGCATAACATTACATTGCAACTCATGACATATCATATCATTCGTCATAGGTCGCGGATAACGCATCTCATTATACCTCAGTGTACTCACTCTTGTCATCTCGTCGGTTTACCAAGTGAGTTCCATAGCCCCTTTTCTTGTTTTAATGTTATTAAACTTTGGGGAGATACATGCTCTTGTTTCATTTCGCGTTCATAAGTACTTTACATTTATCATGAGTACCATTGTTTCTAAATCAAAGGTTATACTATATAAATTGTTCTTGTTTTGCGTGCTATGGTATCCGTGGGTAATAGCGTTAAATCAGTTGACTCTTGATAAATTGAGTTAAGTGCTATGGATTATGTGCTATTGTTCTCATTCGAGTTAAGTGCTATTGATTAAGTGCTATGGTTCTCGCATGAGTTAGGTACTATGGTGAATTCATTTGAAATCATATGTTTGGAACATAAATTACATATTACAGCGGTGGGTTGTGAACACACAGGTTGCAAGTTTTGTATGGGCGGGACTTGGAGCGAGTGGATTTACAATGCCTTTGCTGCATAAACGATTTCGATACATTGAGTCATGCACTATTTTTGTGAATTCATTTGAAATCATATGTTTGGAACATAAATTATACATACGTGGGTTGTGAACCACAGGTTGCAAGTTTTGTATGGTGGGACTTGGAGCTGAGTGGATTTACAAGGCCTTTGCTACATAAACGACTTTGGAAGTCTTTACATTTCAACGATTTACAATGCCTTTGTGCATAAGCGATTTGAGCGGCTTTTCATTTCAACTGAAACTCTATGAACTCACTCAACCTTTGTGTTGACACTTTTTAGCATGTTTTATCTCGGGTATCTAAGGCATACACTTCATGGCATGCATTTGGACACCTCATGGAGTCGTGGTGACGGCAGCGCTCTCACTGGGTTTTCACGTACTTTAAAACATCGTTTGAATTGTAACAAACTTATTTTTCCGCACAAGATGATTTTCAATTGGGACCTATCTTTGTAACTCTGATTATTTTATTAAATCAAACGATGTATTTTCCAAACGACACTTTAGGTCGTTCAACATAATTGTGATTGTGATGCTGCGGTCATCGGGAATTCCATTCCGTTTAAAGCAATTAATTTGGGGGTGTGACACTATTTCAACAGAAACTATCTACGCATTATACTACTTCATCAGATTCTCTTTTTCAGCAGAAACATTGAACTTCAGCAGAATCCTTCAGTAGTAACATCAGCAGAATTCTAACTTAGCAGAATTCCCAACACCTGTGAGTCCTAGATCAATCCAGCATGAGAAGTATACACTTGTCATTGTTGATGAGTTCTCAAGATACACTTGGGTATACTTTCTTTCAAAAAGTCGAGGCGGTGATACAATAATGTCATTCATAAGGAACATTAAAACCATAATGACATTCTTGTCAAACAAATCAGGCCAACAATGGCCTGATTGAGAACTCGAACTTGAGAATTTCTGATTAAAAAGGAATCTCCTAAAATTTTCATCTCCTTACACCCCTGAACAAAATGGGGCAGTGAAGGAAAAACAGAACTCATTGAGGCTGCCGAGAACTATGTTAAATGGCTCAGCCTCTCAAAACTTCTACGAATGAAGTAGTCAAAGCTTGACTGTTACCTCAAAACAGGTCCATCATTGTCAAAATAACAAACAATGAGATATTCAAAGGTAGACTTCCTGATATCAGCTACTTTCATGTGTTTGTGTGTCCTGTGTTCATTCGCAACTACAAGGATCACCTAGGAAAGTTTGATGCAAAAGCTGATGATGGGTATTTCCTAGGCTACTCACTGATCTCTAAAGCCTTCAGGGTGTTTAACACCAGAAGACAACAAGTTGACGAAACATTTCATGTCATCTTTGATGAAAGTTCAGAAAGCATCAGATTCACTAACACCTCAGTGGAGGAAATAGGAATTGATAAATCAACAAGATTGTGACAACTCGTAATTTCAGGTCATTTTACAAACTTTGGAAATTTCACTATTCATCTCGGGAAATCACTATTCATGAGTCACTATTCATCATTTTTCGTAAACTAGGTTTACGAGTATCAAATTCGCGTAACCTGGAGGGTTAAGCTGCGTATTCATGGAATATCATCAAGGACATTTCATATAGACTAGATTTAGTCTACATATCATCAATAACATCATTTCATATCGGTTCATGCATGGATTTGCATTTTTCATTAAATGTTTATGTTTCTATTAAATAAGCGGCGAGCATTATTTTGAAACATTGATCCGACACTTCCAAAAATAATCTTAATATATTTTTTATACTCATTTTAAGACTATAAAAATTATATTATTAATTTACCCGATGTTTTCAATTTATTTTGTATATAAATTGTTAGGTATAAATATTTACGACGGTTTTAAATCAATTCAACGATAAATATTTATTCACTCAATTCTTGTAAGAAATATATTTTTATAATTTTTATGACTTCAATACATTTTATTTTGTTCCATTAAAATTTATTTTTAGCTAACGCTACACTAAAAACCAATTAATATCTACAAATTATACATTATACTTTGCAAATAATACATTACTACACCAAAACACACCTCACTCCCCTCCTTTCACCCTGCATAGAGCCACTCCCCCTAGTCACAAGAGGAAGCCAACTTGATTTTTGCATCTATTATGTACACATATACAAGTTTTTAGATATTTTGCAAAATAAACACATAGTTCTACACTTTCAAAAGGTGAAAACCAAGAAACTCTCTCCTTTCCTTCTTCCTTGTGGCCGGCCATTTCATGAACCAAGGGATACCATATATTTTTTTATTATCCAAGTGATTATCAAGTCCTAGGAGTAATCTATTTCAAGGTTTTGAAATAAAAACCTAAAGATTAATTAAGGTTTTAGCTCAAAAACTCTTCAATCATTCAAGTAAGCATTTCATGATTTTTATTACTCTTTCATATTCATATTTCTGTTATTTCATCATTTTTGTAAGAAGAACATGCATGAATTCCATGATCCATACCACTTTTATTGGTTTTTAGTACATATTATGGGTTTTAATTATCCAAATAATATTCCCTTGAAACATATCACTTTTGATGATGTCTAGGAACCCATGACACCCTAAGAAGGTGTATGGTAGGTTTAGAATAGCTTCGGCGTTGGTTTGAATTGGTTAGAACAAGTTTTACGCGAGAGAAATCATTTTCGACAACTATAATTAAGGGTCTGATCTTATTTGTGAAATCTGGAAAATTCGACCATTTACAAAATATTTTGGGCTAGATATTCAGAAAATATACTTTAAAACGAAAACGTGGCCGCTTGAACGGGTTAAAACGGAGTTATAACGAAGAAGTTATGCTATTTTAAAATTTAACGACGAAAACTATATTTTCTGGAAAATAGCATGCTGTCCAGAATTTTTACGAGTCAAAAATGAGTCTTAAGCGTTATCTAAACGTGTCGACTTATCAAAAATATATAAGTTTACTTTGATACGAAGCTAAGAACAAATTTTGAGAACAAATATTTTGGAGAACAAATATTTTGGAGAACAAATGTTTTGGAGAACAAAATTTGGAGAACAAATATTTTGGAGAACAAATATTTTGGAGAACAAATGTTTTGGAGAACAAAATTTGGAGAACAAAAGTTGGAGAACTAATTTGGAGTACTTTCTCTTATAAAACGATGTCTTCTAGTAGAAGTAAGTTCGCCTAGCCTAATTTCCAAAATGTCTAACCGTTCGTCGAGCGGAGTTGTAATGAATAAAGTATGGTCACTTAAACTTTGCCGAAAACCACCCTTAAACAATATTTTGGACACAATTACCATACTTTACCTATCTTTTTCTCCATGATCGAGACCTCTATGAAGAAAACTTGAATGCTAAAACTTTGAGATAATGATACAGGCTTTCCAAAACCGTTGAGCTTGTTTCCTAACACTCAATGTGCACCATTTTATGACTAGCTTTTCAAGGCCGTTTAGTCACTTTCATGAAATTGTCAAAACGACATTATTTTACGACGAAAAACTATAATTTCTTAATAAATCCCTAAACGACTATCGTAGGAGGTTATTTCAACGTAAATACATGTAAAGTATTTTATAGAATGACGAGATGTCATAAACATATATTTCGACAATAAACATTATTTTCAAATGTACAAGTGGTATGGATTTCATATGAGTTTGCATGCACGACATTGTTTCATGATTTACATTAGAACATATCATTCATGATAGGTCACGGTTAGAGGTTGCGCCTCATTTCAGTATTGCCTTTATATCATCATTATCATTGTAACAGGTGAGTTTTCATAGCCCCGATTTATTCAAGTTTATACTTATTTCAAACCTACGGGGGAGAATACATTGCACATCATTTTTATTACGATACCAAGTATATCAAATTCATTACATTGCTTAAGTTACCTCATTGCCAGTTAAATGTCCCCATTTCATAATCATGAACCGTTAATTTGGCGAAGCGAGGGTGAGTGGATAGATCTATCGAGTGACACCTCCATCCGTCCACCAACCCTTGCGATGCATTTCATTTCATTATCATTATTAGAGTTGTTTGGCAAAACACTCTGTTAGGGCTGAACATCATCAAGCCGGTGTCATGTGCTTAAGCAATTGTAACATCATTTTGTGACATCATTGTCATACATAACTTATACTTGTGGCAGTCGTATTAAACATATACATAAACTCTATGAACTCACTCAACCTTTGTGTTGACACTTTTAGCAATGTATTTTGAGGTAACTAAGGCATTCACTTCATGGCATGCATGTGGACATATCATAGAATCGTGGTGGCGCAGCGTCTCACATGGATTTATACATTTTAAAACATCGTTTGACTTGTACCAAACTTATTTTCCGTACATGTTGATTTTCATTTGGGACCTATCTTTGTAACTCTGAATGTTTTTAATATACCAAACGATGTTCTTTTCAAACGACACTTTAGGTCGTTCAATATAATGATTATATGATGCTATGACGGTCAACCAGAATTCCATTCTGCTGCAAAACAGGTATTTTGGGGGTGTGACAAAGATACCCTCCTGATGAGTTCAACACTGAAATCAATTCCTCCTACCAAGCTGATCTTTGGCATCTCATACTATGTCTTACCCCACAACCTTCCTCAACCAACCATCAGTGAATTCATTGATAATCAATCAGTCCCTTCTAGGATAGGTAATACTGAACCAAATGTTCAAGAACCTGTGATTCCAATACCCCAACCTGAACAAAGCATCACAACAGATGATCCAAATGATTCCGTGGCCCCAGCACCTGAACTCATTCCTGAGTTTCTAGTGACCTCTTCAAGCTCAGATCCTAGACCACAAAGTAAGTGGACAAAATCTCAGGATATTGAGCTTGTAAATATCATTGGTGAACCTACTGAGGGCATGCTCACTAGAAGCATGGCAACTTAGTTGTTGCAACCCCGATGAATGTCTATATCTGATTTTCTATCAAAAATAGAACCCAAAGTGTCACAGGGCTCTAAAACATCAAGATGGGTTGGTCTCGTAAGAAGAACTTCAACAGTTTGATAAAACAAGGTCATGACCTTGATCAAATGTCCTCAGGATGTTGTTGTCATAGGAATGAAGTGGGTTTTCAGAAACAAAACTGATGAAAACGACACTGTCATTAAAAACAAAGCTAGACTTGTAGCCAAAGGTTACAGTCAACAAGAAGGCATTGACTACGATGAGACATTTGCTCCTGTTGTAAGAATGGAAGCCATCATGATCTTCCTTGCATTTGCTACCTACATGAACTTCAAAGTTTACCAAATGGATGTAAAAAGTGCATTCCTGAATGGTGAACTCAAAAAAGACGTGTATGTTCAACAACCTCCTGGCTTTGAGCGTTGTGAATTCCCTGACTATGTCTGCAAGCTTGACAAAGCCCTATATGGACTTAAACAAGCTCCTAGAGCATGGTATGAGACTCTCTCAGCCATCCTGATTCAAAACAAGTTTGTCAGAGATAAGATAGACAACACATTGTTTATCTACAGGACAAAGCAAGATGTGATACTGGTCTAAGTATATGTCGATGACATCATCTTTGGCTCAACAAAACTATACTCTTTGCAAACAGTTTGAAAAACTAATGATAAATAAGTTTGAAATGAGCATGGTGGGTGAACTCACATACTTCCTTGGACTACAAATCAGGAAAACTGATAAAGGAATTTCCATCAGTCAAGAGAAGTATAACAAAAATCTCTTGAAGAAATATGAGATATCTGACTGTGCCTCAGTGAAGACACCAATGGTCCCTCCTAACAACCTTGGACCGGATCTCACTGGTAAATCAGTCAATCAAACTCATCCCAGTCCATCTAACAGCAAGATATCAGTCCAATCCCAAAGAATCCCATCTCACTGCAGCCAAAAGAATCCTCAGATACCTGAAGGGAACTCTAAGCCTTGGACTTTACTATCAAAAGTGCTTAGGGTTTGACCTCAAAGGATATTCTTTCGATTATCAGCACACAACATGGATAGAAAAAGTACCTTAGGGTCTGTCAATTTCTTGGAGGAAGATTTGTTGGAGTGCTAAAAGCAACAATCATTGGCTATGTCTTATTTGAAGCGAATATGTAGCTTCTGAGGATGTTGTGCCAATGTATTATGGATGAAAAGTCACTCGTTGACTATGACATCCATTACAAAATGGTACCCATCTTCTGTGATAACACTAGTGCCATTGCAATCTCCAACAATCCTGTCCTTCACCAAAGAACCAAACACAATGATATGAGATATCATTTTATCAGGGATCACATAATGAAAGGAGACATAGAACTTCATTTCATCCCCACGGAATATGAACTAGCTGATATCTTCACCAAACCCTTAGATGAACCTACCTTCAGGAGACTGAAAGCTGAATTAGGGATGCTTGACATTGAAAGTCTGCACCCTGATAATCAATCCTAATCTTAGTATGTTCTCTCTGAAATGGTCCATGCTCCCTAAAAAAAACCCCAAAAAAACTTTCTCACTGAATGAGTAAGACTCATTCAGGGACCCTGACTTTAGATATTGAGCATTGAATGAGTAACTAAATGCACCAAGTATCAGTTACTTAAATGTCCTAGGTTGGTAACCATACCAATCTAATATAGGAATATATGTCTCTTTGTCTTACTGTCATCTAAGTCAAGGTCCCTCAAAACCTTACCTCATCCTACTTGGCATTAAATGCCTCCTCTCACATGAAATATCTTAAGGATATTTTATTACTGCAGAATCCTTTTCTGTATTACTTAACTGTTCCCTTGAAAACCAGGAAATGCTGTGGGTAGTGGAGTGGTGGGCATTAAATGAGGTAAATAAACGTTTTCAAAAACCAGACTTTGCAAATCCTCATTTATGCAAAAATTACCCCTCGCACCACTTTATAAATACCCCTCTCAAAAACACTAAAAAACACACAAAAATTTCGCATCTAAACTCTTCAAAATCACTTCTCAAACTCAGAAATCTTTGTGTTCTTTAATCCTCAAAACAGTTTTCTCAGTAAAATCTTCTCTGTAAACAATTTAAAAAAGGTTTTTCATCACAAAACTTAAGAGATTCAAAACTATTTGATTGTTCTTGTCAAGAAATCTTTTCAAAACCCTAAAACTTTTAACGGAAATGGCAAGAACACAATCTCTTCAATTTGCACCTTAGTGGGTAGGAGATCTTAGTAATGTTGAATTTAAAACAAACAATGTTATAGACACTTTTGAATACCCCCCTGATGTCCCAGCCTATAAGGGCATTATGAAGTTTTTATTCAACTGCCCTCTTAAAACGGCCTTTACTCAGTCCCCCTCTATTCTGTACCAAAATATCCTCAGAGAGTTTTGGGCTACAGTTGTGGCCTATGACCCGACACCCTCTATTGATGAGACTGACCTTAGATCCCTCAGGGAGTATCTCATCAAATTCAGTCTTTTTAATGGGGAAAACTCTGTCACCCTGGACTATATAACTTTTTGTACAGCAAAAGAGTTAGACTATAATTCTGGTAACTATGTTGCCCATCCTGAACCCTCCACATTTAAGGATGGGTTAAAACAAATTGTTTTAGATCCAAAATTTTTGAACAGGACCCCTGTCACTAAGAACTCATTTCTCGTGGCTTGGAGGATCCTGTTCACATTTGTGATTCAGGTTCTCGGCGGGAACCACTCATCCACTAAACAAGTTAACTCTATTCAGTTGATGGTGGCATATTACTTGATGAACGGGGTCACTGTCAACATAGGGGAGATCATTTACAGTGATCTCGTAACCAAGCTATTGAGCAAAACTAGGACAAAATACGTTTCATACCCTAGGTTTGTCTCATATTGCTTTACAGTGTTCTTGGGTTACAATTACCCTTAGGAATAAAAATACCTGCTTTACACGGTATCACGAGTCAATGAAATTTTCAAAAAGACCCATCCTAAGTCATTGAAATTGAATTGACGGCCCATATGGTTCTTTGTAAACAAAGGGACTCATGTCTCTAACCTGCTCCTAAAAGAGAAAGGGAAGTCTCGGACTAGGACTAAGACTAAACCCAGTCTCAGGCCTGAGGCTCGAGAACATAGCCCAGGCAAAAGCCCAAGACTAATCTGACACCCAAAAGAGACCAAGCTCCACCCTGGTGACAATGAAGGACACTGATAAATCACAGTCAGTGCCCTTGGTCCCAACTACTACTCCTCAAGATCCAGAGGGAAACATACAACCCGCTGGTAGGGGAGCGCTTCCACAATGCCCAAGGATGACACTTTCGCAAATCAGCTTTTGTGCGAGGGCCAACTGAATGTTCCCAAGACTTCGAGGGGAAATGAACAACCTGATAGGGATATCACTACCATTTCTTCTAGGGATAGCGGGAATCACCAGCAGTGCTTGAAGAAGCGAGGGGACAAAGACTCAGGAGGATTAATATCACCCGATGATATGGAACCCTTCACCACCGGTCTATTAACATTCTTTGATGTAAATGAAATCCTATTCTCTGATGAAGAACTGGCTGACAGTTAAGATGACATACTTTCAGCAGGAGAAGAAATGGACAATGATGTTCAAACACATGAACAAGAGCATCAGCCTGATCCACAAGAGCCTAAAAAGTCACCTTTCAAACCTGATGATAATGACTCTGACTCTTCTTCTTCATCCTGTCCCGAAGAATTCAGAAAGTTTGACAACACTCTTCCACTGACAGAAAGACAACTGGTTATGTGGATCACTAAAGCTTCAAGGAAGTTATATTCTGGTGTTACTGAAATTTTATGGGATCAACACACTGAAGTAGCTGCCAACTATGCAGATCTGAAAGCTGAGGTACAAGCCTTTGATGCAAACAATGACGAACACAGGGATCTCATGTACCAACATCTTCACAGACTGGATGAGAACCTGATTAAATTTCTCAAGCACCTTCAGGGTTGTGGCACAAAGATAGATGAAATTAGGGATTCCGTCAAAGAAGACCTAGCACTCAACTCCAAAGTGCTGGAGGCTACTGAGGCTTACTTAAAAAATTCCTCTGGCCTCACTGAACTAATCAACATGCTCAAATCTGCCAATGTTTAGGGTCTTCAGTCTTCAGTCCAGTCTCTTCCGGCCACACTGGGTTCTTTGGATTCTCAAGTGACTACTTTGGCTAAGGCATCATCTTCTATGGCCTAGAATCTTGGGCCAAGAATGACAGCTTTGGAACTATGATTGGTTCCATCGAGGTTTTAAATTTGTAAACAAGAATAACCGGTTAACTAGGAACACATTCGGGCAAGTATACCCTAGTCAAGTTGTAGTATAGTATATGGTAAATCAAGGTCGTCCCAAGAGACTTGGTTGCACTACAATTGTCGTTTCTTTACTTAAGCAAGTAACAAGTTGATGGTTATGATTGTCACATATCAAACCAACAAGAAAAGCAATATAAGAACAAGCAAGTATCAAGTTCATGGTTATGATTGTCACGGATCAAACCACAAAGAAAACAATATAAGAACATATATCATAAGAACAAAACAAGTAAACAATACATCATGGTTATTTCAATCAAACACAAAATCTCAACAATCATATCAATAACAAACATCTTTAAATATAAAAGTAACAAGGTTTACCCAAATTATGAATTACAATAGCCAAAGATGAAGGATTATAGCAACCTTCAAGCCTCCAATCAACTACAATAGTTCTACCAAGCCGGAAAATGATGTCCAAACGCCTTCAACAACACATGAGCACTAATTCTGGAAATGGCAGAGGTTGGTGGTCTTTTGGGGAAGATAAGTTGGTGGAAATTCGCCCTTAAGGGTGGAGGATCGAATTTCACACCTTTGGGGTGAAGATATTGAGAGTGGGTGTGTTCTCTCAAGTTGGGGTTTGCTCTCTAGGTGGAAATTCGTCCTTAAGGGTGGAGGCTTGAATTTGACATCTAGAGAGGAGTGGTGGTGGTAAGGGATGAGAAGGATGGATAAGGGATGATGAAATGAGGTTGCAAAGGCCTCTATTTATACTAGAACCAAGGCCTAGGGTATTAAATGTTGAACTTGGCCTCCAAGGAGCTTGGAAGGGACTAGAATACGTTTAGGAAGAACCTAGAATCATTTGGGACAAGTTTGGAGTCTTAGTGATGAAGAAATGGCGGAAACAGGCCCTTCAACCGAATCGGTTAAACTCCAACCGTTTCGGTTGGTGTTCTTGACCATTCTCCAACCGGATCCGGTTGCGGGGCCCGACCGAACGGTTGGAGCAAGTTGGTAGAAAATTGTAAGCTCCAAAGTTGTAGATCTTTCTCTTAGTTTTCCGTGGCCGCCAACCGGGGGTCAAACGGAGTCCGTATGCAAAAGTTATGGCCAAAATGGTGAAGGCGTGTCGAGGACAACGAGTCTTCCAATATGTCTTCGTTTTAGCTTCTTTTCTTCATTTCTTTCTCGTTTTCCTTATTGAACTTTATACTTGAGTCTTTGGACCACTAACTTGATGAATTTATCTTCTCGAATATATTCCCCAATTCTTCGTATTTGGAGAAATCTTCATATTTTACTTCTTTTTCCGTCTTTTTCTCCACTTTATTGTACTTGGCTACAAATGAACTAGCAAACGCACTTTTATACGATTAAGCATCAAAAGTATATGATTATAGCCAAATAACACACATAAAAGCAAGGATAACGCGACTAAAAACATGCACAATTTGAGCGTTATCAAAATCCCCCACACTTAAACTTTGCTTGCCCTCAAGCAAATCTAAGAAAAGAAAAATTAAACTAAATACCGAAATGACAAAATGAAAAGAAAAATTAAAAATATTTTTGGTTTTTATATTTTTTACTTTTTTTTTAATATTTTTTTTTATATAAAAACAAGCGAAAAATGAGCGCAAACTCCCCCACACTTAAGGGTTTTCTTGCCCTCAAGCAAATCTAGATATTAAGAAAAATAAATCCACATGGTGCATGAAATATGATTAATAAAAATATGATGCAAATCTACCAAGTACAAGTACGAGATAAGATTCATCTTTTTAAGCTTTTATAGAGGTGAAAAATCGAGATGTTTGACAATACCCTATAGATTTTCTCGCTTGATAACATGGCTAAGCACCTTACGAAAAGGAACGGATGTATAATTCACTCAACACTCAATTTATTTAGTGATGGATAGTATTAAGGAATAGTACACTCATATTGCTCAATCATGATCTAAATATTACCATAGGCTTGTACAAGAAACAAAACTCCACCGACGTGGCGTAAGCACCAAGAGTAAACATCTAAAGAGGGCTTTTATTCGGGTTATAACGACAGGCTTCGGGGTAACTAGGCTTATGTTCAAACATTACATACATGAATATAATAGATCGCTGGCGCGAATTCTTGATTAAGTCAAACAACGGATGGTCACTAGATTATACCTTGGATTGCTGGCGCGTTATTCGCATAACGGATGGTCACAAAAATATGCACTAGATCGCCGACGCCCATTCGACCTTTCAAGAACGGATGGTCAATAAAAATATTCACGCACTTCATGTTTTCACAAAGCCAAAAGGGAAGGGATAAGGCATGGGAATATTTATGAAATTGGTGTTAAGAGAAAAATAAAGTCAAGTCTAATTACCATGTTGCCAGTCACTGAACAAACCGTAAACCCGAAAATGATTATAGTTACTAACTTCTCTTCACATATCGATTACTAAATATATATATCACGTCTTATCACATTGGCTAATCGATATCTCAAACATACTTCCTCTTCCTGATAATATAGCACATTGGCTATAATTGTCATCACATATATATTTTTTTTCTTGACTTTTTTTTTCGATGACTTTTTTTCCCCCTCACATACATCACATCTCCCCCGCACTTCATATAAGCATCACCACAAAAATACAAAATATAAAAGTGATCAATCTTCATCTTTGTCGGAATGGAACACACGAATGGCAAAGTGCGGCTAACTCATAATCATCAAAAACAATCCATCATACCAAGCAACTAGCAACCAACCATTTAGACATTGACAAGGTGGTAGGCTAAGTTTAAAGTGTAAAATATTTTTGTATTTTTCTGGATTTATCAAAAACGAAAAGGATGGCTCAAAGGGTGTACTAAGGGTATCTAGCACTAAATATGAGCGCTAACAAATGGGTCCATGAAGGTGGGTTAACTAACCATGTGGTTATTAATATATCATTAGATGTAAGTGGAAGGCCATTTGGTTTTATTCCTAAGGTGCCTCTTTATCACACGAATACACTTATATCACACTAATGTGATCTTAACAAGGTCCGTAATGATTTACAAGTACGAGTTCTAGAATAAATAAAATCACCGGCACACTCATAGCAAAAGATCCAAGCATAAAAAATGTATGCTAATAAGAAATAGGCTAAAATCCTCAGAATTTAGTGGAAGGTGCTATAATATGTGCTAGCAAATGTCATCGATCCTGAATGGATTGCAATAATGACACATCTCAAGTTTTTCAAAATTACCGATTTCACCAAAGGTTGATCCGCTATTCTAATATATTAACCTATATGCTGAAAACAACTAGATCGGAAGGGCAACAAGTTCAGAAAATTTAAAAATTATCCAAAAATTTGGAATTTAAAAACTAGTTTCGCTTTTCACAATAATATTTCCCTCCACACTTAAGTTAAGCACACAAAAGAAAAATAACTTAATGACTAAAAAAAATTCCTATGTGAAAACTTTGAAAGATAAACTAGTTACGACCTTTTTTTTTTCTTGTTTTTTAATTTTTTTTTTATTTTTTTATCCAAACATGACTTATTCTTGTCCCACGAGTTCTCGGTAGCTCCATTGAAACGCAACAAAGAAGTGAGAAGCAGTCAAATACAATCATATTAAAACCAAACTTCTTTAGGAATCAAAGACCCTACCTTTATACTCTCTACACACATTTTGTTTACAATGGGTGAGCCTTTCTTTCGAGGGACTAAAAAAAATCAATTTATTAAAATAATTTACTAAACAAACAAACAAAGGAAAAATAACAAAGAAACAAAATAAAGCAAGTATGAAAACATCAAAGCATGTAAAGTAGGGAAAATTTAAATAATAATTCCAAGAGAAACGAAACCTCCCGGCCAAAGAAATGCGATCAACTCCATATGATAAGATGCTACAAACGCTAGCATGTTGCATGAGATCAATCAATTTCTCTTCCAAACATGTCCAATCCCAAGTATAATGTCACCAATAATCTAATACCCACGAGCTTATTAAATATGCAAAAACAAAATAAACTACAAGAACACATAAAATCCTAAAACTCACTTTCAGAGGCATCACGTTGCATTTAGCTGCATAACAAGCCTTAAACCCTACGTGGGGTCCGGAGTGACGAAGCAGGTCTCGTGAGGGTTTCCATTGAACATACCCACAAACTTCAAAACATTTTATTTTTAAAAACACATGTACTTATTTATTCACAATGTACTAAAAAATTGACAAAACTTAAAACGCAAAAACAAATAAAAGAAATGATACTCTTGCAAAAACAAAAAGACATTTAAACTAATTCTATCTAAACACAAACACAAAAAAACAAAAACAAAAAAGCTTATTTTTGATGATAGTCCACCGACCGTTACCGTAGTGACCGATCGGTTGGGAAAAACCAAATGAGACCAACCTTCCAACCGAACCGGTTACGGGGGGCAACCAATCGGTTGGAGGAGTTTTTCTAATTTTTTATTTTATTTTTTTTTTAACACAAGTTTTGTTTCAAAACTTTTATTGATAAAATAAAACAAGGACAAAATAAGGTTACGAACACAAAAATAAACACAACTAAACCAAACACATAAACACATAAACTAGAAAATGACCAAAAACATAACACGGCAATTAAAATACATTAACGCACCTATCACGTAAGAATGACAATCACATAGATGCAAGCACACACAATTAGCCACGTAAAACAAATCAAACAAGATAATCTAAACAAGATAGTCTTATTTAAAATTAATAGAAAACTATCATAGACAAGAATAACAAGAACAAAAAGAACACAAAAACATTCAAGAGATCACATAACATAAAAACACAAACAATACCGAAACAAGAAACAAGAAAACTAAAAAATGGGACATAAGTCTCCAACCAGATCGTTACTGGTGCCTAATTCCATCGGGTTGGAGTGGTTTGGTCCACCATCGGCTAGATGATTCGGGTCGGGGCTTTTATGGTTTTTCAAGAAAAATTTTCGTTAACAATTTAGAAAGCAATCATTGAAACGAGCATTTTAGAACACATGAAATGAAATCCGAACATCAAAAACTTGATTTTGATGCCAAAATCAATTAAGCAATTTTGAGAAAATGAGATATTTTAGGAAAAAGACAAGCATTCAAGCAAACATCATGAGCAAACATCAAGAGCAATCAAACTAGAGCAAAGAAACAATCTTTCATGAAAAAAATCAATATATCAATCGAACAAACTAGCAAACAAGCAATCAATCAATATAACGAGCAAACGAACAAACAAGTGCAAAACAAGTCCCCGGCAGCTGCGCCAAAAACTTGATGGTGACGATGCCGGAATTATTATGAA
>OU343224.1:273511430-273534990 GCA_910596185.1 Chrysanthemum makinoi
AGCAAACAAACAATCTATCAAATATGAAAACAATCAAACGAGCAAACAAGTTCAAAACAAGCCCCCGACAGCGGCGCCAAAAACTTGACTGGTTCCATCGGTGTTTTAAATTTGTAAACAAGAATAACCGTGTAACATATTGGATATCACAAGCACACTAAACCATAAGATCAATTAGGCGTATAAGAGGTTTTAGAGAGAGAAAGTTAGAGGTTTAGGGAACTTTAGTGAGAGAATGAAAATCTTATTATGAGAACCAACTCTCTACCTTGGGAGGTAGAGAGTATTTATAGTCTTACAATAAAACGCCACACAACGCCGCTGGATCGCGTGCATACAAAGGTAAAGACCGTCCGGCCCTCCACGGTGTTACTTAACTAAATACTACTTAACATAAAATAACTACGACTACGAAGCTTCTAACGACATATATATTGAGGTGACCGACTTTTATACATGAATTTCTAATTCCTAACAATCTCCCCTGGGAGGTCACCTCAAACAATATTAAAATTACATAGAAAACGGATATTACATTGAGATTGTTCTTGATTCTTGTTCATGTTCATTGTTCTCAAGCTCGTAGTCATTGATTTTCTCATTGCATGTTTGGTTAATCCAAGTGGAGGTCTTTATCGATCCACGATAATAATTTGAGCGCCTTTGAGATCACCATATTAAATCTCTTACTCATCCATTGTGGTGTTGGTATTATGTGATGTTGTGACATTTGGACCCATATGCTCATTCTCGATCATGATTTCTTCTTATCGAGTAGCGAAGCTTTCGTTGATTCATGATATTGGCAGCCGAAGCGTAAGCATGGAGTGAAAATATCGAGTCATTGATGCACTAATCATGATTTATTTAGAATGAATGTGTTGTGTGAGCATGCGGCTATGGATTGACCGCTTCCATTCCGATCACCGCAAACGTCGGGTGTACCGCATACAACGTTAGCAATAAAGCGCACGAGTGTCTTTGATCACTCGTCGAATTGAGGTACACGGCCCACTGCTCCTCGACGTGGTTTCGGTGAAATGCTTTAGTCGCTCTCAAACCGAACGCCTCAAAGAAGACAACACGTGAGTGAACCAAAGAAATAGAGATTCACTGATTGATGAAAAGAGATTTGACAAACAATCGCGTATTGCTCAATAGAAATTGTTTTTGCAATACAACGAAGGTTTTAATGAAAATCAATTATCAATCATAAACACCTTTTGATTTGAAATATTAGTACACGGTCGATGTGCTAAGAAAAGAGTTTAAAGCACAAAGACCGTTTTTCAAAGGTATCCGCCAATCCATAACCTCGAACCAGATTGATTCAAAAGATTGAATCGCCATTGTTTCGCTCGCTCACATGGTTGATCTATAGAATAGATCTCACATGCCACCTACCAAAAGCTTGTTTGATGTTGGCTCCAGAAGGCTTTCCATCTTCATTGTGAATATGATTGCATATCACTCTAGATGTTCCGCAATACCACAAGGATAATGCGTAGGACTCAAGATATAATCTCTCTTCCACATTGTGTGAAACAGAGAGTCTTCATTGAAAGTGTCCTAATGAGATTTATTGATGATCTCGTGGCTCTAGACTCAATTTGTGCATATTTGGATCCTATATCGGAGACTAGGAGAGGTTCTCCTTCTTCAATATCAACAATCTCTAAGAGAAAGTCGATAGATAATGTTCCCGTGAGAATGAAACAAGCCCTTTAAGAGGAACTTGAGTGGTTTGAAAGTTGAAGTGCAAGTATGCCATCGGGTCCATGACGCCTTGTCTTCAATACCGATGTTACCATCAGTAGCATATGAATTGAACCCGTTTCTGCCCTAAGGTTGAATAAATGGAGGGCTATTTGTTTTCACCCTTTTCTCATTCAATTCTTTTCATTCTTCAACCCCTCTGCTTACCAGACTTCATAACTAGAACCTTGTTGGGTTTATTCCAAGATTACAGCTCTATCTCAGTCCACACTCTTCCCATATCTCATTTTTCTCCTTTTTTCATCATACCTAAGGACTTCTACACTATCTAGTGGATTGTCCCTGGGTAGATCCCTCCCGATCACGGATCATGGGAACTTAACCTAACCTTATCATCCTTATATCACCATACATAAAGTAAAGTTGGTCGGTCTATTTGGTATTGTTCATCCGCCATTGGAACCAATTGAAAACCATTTGAAAATCAATCCAGATACTTGTGATATATTATCAAAGCATTTTGTACTTGAATTGTTTTTGATATTTTAGAAAAAGAGCTCCCCCTCAACATGCATCATCATGTATTTGAAATCGTTTTGCACACGGAGGCAAGAGAAAGAATTAACTTCTTCGATTACCATTTTCTAAAAGATATCAACATCACTTCCCTAATCAAATCAAGTAGATAAAGCATTTTGAGGAAGGATGAGGTTTTCACAAGTTTGCTCCCCCTCAATATGTGCCTCGAGGTTTGAAAAGAGTTTTGCACATACAGAGGGAACCCTCGAGACATCTGATCACGCTTCAAATATTTGTGGTTTAAGATAGATGCTCCCCCTCAACATGTGCATGGAAAATTTGAAATCGCTTTGTCACATGAGGATAACTTGTACATCCTTATAAAACCATTTAAACCATTTCAATTCATCAGCTTAAATCCAATTTAAATCAAAAATTCTCCCCGATCACAATTATCAAATCATTTGAGATTTGTGATCTCTTATAGATTTAAATTGATTTTGAAAGCTTTTAGGAAGAATTGTGACTTGATTATGAAAGCGTTTTAACCGATAAGGATCGGATTTTGAGACTTTAAACTCCATTGATTAAACATGCATGATTATCTTTTGAAAAAAATAATGTAACCAATGCCATTGTTTGAAAAATACACTTTTGATTTAATTGAAATCATTCTCCCCTCAATCAATGACATAAGTTGTTGATCGAGATAGATATTTTGACAAATAAGTCCGATGATTTTCAAAAATTGTGTCCGAGTAATTTTTCAAAGCAATTAGTTTTCATTAGATAGTAGGTGATTGTTTTATAGAATCAGAGCATGAGATTTGAAACCAATGATAAAGTATGGCTCGTTTTCTTTGAAAAGTGTTATTGCCGAAATGACAATAAACCATTTTTCTCTTTCTTTCTCCCAATTTTTTTATTTTTAAATGTTATTTATTTTATTTATTTTTTTGATTTTTATTTTTAAAACATTCGAACAACATCTAAAGTCCCGTGTCATTCTTTGAATGACAGCAAAAAGACCGATATTATCGAATCCAGAAAACATGACAAAAGGACAATATTTTTGAGGATTTTCGATTTTTTTTTTTATTTTATATTTTGTATTTTGTTTTTTCGAATAGATATATACAAGAGATAGATGAAGAAAGACCTTTACTCCTCGCTCTTCCTCCTCAAGACGCTTGAGTGTTTTCGGTTGAAGGCTTTTCGCCAAGTCGCGGGAAGAATAAACTCAAAACGTTCTCTTGGAAGAGCTTTGGTGAAGATGTCTGCTAACCGGTATTCAGTCCTCACAAAATAGAGTTCCACCACACCTTTTTCCACTTGTTCCCTGATGAAATGATGTCGTGTCATATGCTTTGCTCTTGAGTGTTGTGCGTTGTTGCATGAGAGAGCAATAGCACTTTTATTATCACAAGATAGAGGGATTTTGTTGAATTCAAAGCCATAGTCAGATAATTGAGATCTCATCCAAAGGATTTGAGCACAACAAGATGACATGGCTATGTATTCCTCCGTAGGAAATAGAAGTACTCATTTGTTTCTTTGAAGACCAGCTCACAAGCTTATCACCCAAAAATCGAGCACCTCCATGTATTTCTCGACGAGTATCTTGACATCCCGCATGATCTGCATCCTGATAGGTCGTTAGTGACATAACGGTGTCCTTCGTACCAAAGTCCCATATTGATGGTTCCTTGAGATACCCAAAGACCCGCTTAACCGCTTAAGGTGCTTTTAGTAGGCTTAGCCCTGTATCTAGCACACATGCATACAATGAACAAATATCGTGTCTACCGTCTGGAGGTACATCGTGGATCCAATCATACTACGATATTTAGTTTGGTCTACCATGATCCCTGAGTGGTCCTCATCTAGTTTGGTTCGCTCAATCATGGGAGTGTCAACATGGTCACTTGAATCAAATCCAAATTTCTTTAAAATCTCATTTGCATATTTAGATTGATTTATGAAAATGCCTCCTGGACTTTGTGAAATTTGTAATCCCAAGAAAAATGACATTTGTCCCATCATTGACATTTGAAATTTGAACCCATTTCATTTGAAAACGATCACATTCATTGGGGCACCGAGGCAAAGATAATATCATCAACATAAATTTGAACGTGAATTAAATGTTTGCCCGACTTCCTCGTGAACAATGTAGGATCAATCGCTCCTTTGGTCAACTCGTAGATAGAAGAAACTTTGACAGTGTATCATACCATGCCCGTGGAGCTTGCTTTAAACCGTAAAGAGCCTTCTTCAAACGATAAACGTGAGTAGGATGCTCTCGATTCACAAAGCCTTCAGGTTTGCCGACGTAGACGACTTCTTTAAGATCTCCGCTCGAAATGCCGTCTTTACATCCATCGATAGACTACCATGTTCTTACTTAAAAGATTAGCCAAGAAGATTCTCGATTTCGATTCGAGCCACTAGAGCAAATGATTCTTCAAAGTCAATACCCTCCTCTTGACGGTATCCTTTGCAACCAATCGAGCCTTGTTCTTTAAAACATCACCATGCTCATCAAGTTTAACTTTGAAGATCCACTTTAGAGCAATGATCATAGCACAACTGAGCGGTACTAATTCCATACATCAAGTCGATCAAACTCATGAATTTCTTCTTGCATGGCATTGAACCACCTGTCTTCATTCATGGCGGTTTTAACATCTTTTGGTTCGATCTTAGAGAGTATGGAGTTGAAGAAGCACCATAAGGCATCGGCAAGCAAGTTGTTTCCGTGTGGATACCGGACGAGAGGGATTTCCAATGATGTTGTCTAATGGATGATCGTGAGTCCATTTTCTCGAGGTGTTCATGTGGTGTTGTTGAGGGACTGGTAGCGAGTCGATGTCTCCTGAAGATGGTTCTGATGATGATTCGTGAGCAAATATGTTTTCAAATGGAGCATCTTCGGAGTAGCAAAGGGATTAACTTCATCATTGAATCAAGCATTCCATGATGTACATTTGATGATTGATGATTTGTTGATGAACGTGATTGGTCGCCAGGGCTTCTTGACTTAATGACATATAGAAGTTGAAGGGTTAACTTCATTGTGGATAGAAGCAGCCTCGTTGATTGGATTGACATATCATTAGTACTTGGCTCATTGTTCATCAAACATTGGATCAAAATTTCTTTAAATCATCTTCTGATGGAGGTACATATGGAGTTGTTGAAGAGGAGTTTGGTACAAGAGATGAACCAATGGGACTGTTTTGAAGTGCGGGTCCAACCGGAATGTCCAGAGCCATTTGACCACCATCAAACGTAACGTGATTTGTTTCCATGATGTTTCGGGTTCTTTTGTTGTAGATTCGGTATCCTTTTTGTTTGGTGCATATCCTACAAATACTCCAATGTCCGCTTTAGCTTTAAGTTTGCCTAAGTCTTGACCCTCATTAGTTGGATAACACAATGCACCAAACACACAAAGGAATGAGAGATTAGGTTTTCTTTTGTGGACAAGTTCATATGGAGTTTTTCCATGAGCAAGTGGAATCGGGATCGATTTTGGGTGTAGCATGCAAGGGCAATGGCTTCACCTCAGAAACATTGGAACCTTTGAGTAAATCAAGCATTGTTCTATGGCTTCCACAAGAGTTCGATTGCCTTTCAACTACACCGTTCTGTTGAGGAGTTCGAGGAACACTTCTTTGATGACTGATTCCAATACTTTCATAAAACTCACTAAGTTGTTTGTTAACAAACTCAGTTCCATTGTCGCTCAATGATTGACCGCTTTGTTAAGTCAAACAAGTACTGTTTTTGATGAGTTTGATGATGATATCTGAGTTTCATCCCTTGTCTTAAGAACTTTACCCAGGTGAATCTAGAGAAATCAACAACCACAACTAACACATATTTCTTCCAAAGATATTCTCACTCTCATGGGTCCACATAAGTCCATATGAATTGTATGAAGAACTTCGAGACTGAGTTAGTAGGTTTGGGTTTATGGGCATACTTCTTGCTTTTTCCCAATTGGCATGTCAACAAAGATGATCCTTTTCATACTTAAGTCTGGTAAACCTACAACTAAGTCCTTTGTGGAGAGATCATTGATGGTGCCGAAGTTCAAGTGATTGAGACGACGATGCCATAACCATGACTTTGTTTTTGAAGCCTTTGACAACAAGCAAATTGGAGAAGACTTCATCATATCTTCGATAGAGATGGTGTATAGATTTGAACCACGTAGTTCTCTTAAAAGTTCCTTACCATCAAGTTCTCTAACGAAACAAGTATGTTTTCTCAAGGCTACTTCTAGATCAGAATCGCAGAATTGACCAACAGAGAACAGGTTATGACCAAGACCTTCCACATAATATACCCTGAGATAACACTTTTTCCAACAACATAATCTCCATAACCCATAATTGCACCAAAATGATCATTCCCGAATCTAACGTCTCCGATGAATTTGCTCACGAAGTTCATGAGCCGCCGATCGCTCCAAATATATGCTTGGAACACTGAGTCCAGGTACCACGTAACGATTTGAACGATCGCAGCTGAACACGCACAAGAATGGATAATCGATAATTGGGATCCCCGTGCAAGAATGGGTTCCACTTGGTTAGTAACAGAGATTGGAACACCCACATCGGAAATAGAAACATCCATATCAGAAGTAGAAGCAATGGAATCATTGGGAATAGATGCAAGTCTTTGTGTCAGATGACCTATTCAAAGTATGTTTACTTCTTAAGGGAATAGTTCTACCAGGAGGCATCCATTTTCTAGTGGGCATATCTTAGCGTTTGAGGACAAAACTAATTATTCTTATGGCCAAAAGGTATCCAATAATAACCTATCTTTATAAATGTTCTTCCGGTTTCCACCGTTTTCTAACAATCTTTCGTCTTTGCCTTTTAGCCTTCTTTGCACGATTATTAGCATTAACAATTTTAACTGGGCATTTGACAAAATTAGACAAAGCATTCACACCACATTCATGATTAGCAACAGAATTCAAGCAAACATCATTACAAGGTTTGCAAATAGTATCGAATTGAATTAATTACAAGATTTCTAAGGCTAATACTAGAATCAACACGATTCGTTTTATTCAACTCAAACTTAAAGTTCCTAGATTGGTCTTCTACTCTCTTCCAATGCACATTCTTAGCTTGCAAGGTCCTATCATTCCTTGTATTGTCTTGAGACTTTGACCGCCGCTTTAATGTCACTGATTACCCCGTAGAGGAATGGGAACATTAGTTGGTTGATCTAATTTTGCATTCTTAACTTGATGTGCAAGGATCTCGAACTACTAGACACATTAGTGTTACTTTCTAAGACCGTATTTGAGATATTTGCGCACACTAAGGTTGACATTCATAACATCGGGCATAGAACGGGTTTCATGCTTGGCACTAGGCAGAACAAGGCATCACAGCTTGCCTTTTGCACCTAAGGATTTGGACATGTTGCAATTACACGTAGCTCTTGAGATCGCTTTGGCCCGAGAGGCAAGCAAACCTAATTTCTATCAAGAGGTTTGTTAATGAAATCCTCTTTCACAATCTCACGGAGACATTCTAGACTATCCTTAAGGTGAGCACAATAGTCATGAAAAGCATGTTCATTATTCCTAAGATGAGGAGGAATATATTTAACAGTCACAGTGTATTTGCAGTCTAAGGGTGACTTTGAGACAACATTCTTATTGAAAACAAGTGGCGTTTCATTTTCCTGACTTTCGATTCTCAATTTCCTTTTTTAAAGACGTTATTTTTCGTTGTTTTGGTCACGGGTGACTTTCATTGAATCATATAACTCTTTAAAGTGTCGCTAACTTTTCATTTTCTTCTAGAAAACTCGTTTTCCTTTTGTAAGGCATTAACTAAGTTTTGAAGATGAAAAGTTTGAGAGGAATCGGAAAACCTTGCTTTCCTTTAATTGAGAGATTTGGCTTTCAACTTTTGATCGTTACAATGAGCTCAATCTGTTCATCACGCTTAATTTCAAACCGTGATCAAATTGGAGCATCCAGGATGTCTTGATATAATTTGAGGTTTTAACATTTTCTTTTAGATGTTGATATTTTAGTTGTAAATCAAAATGTTCAACTTCTAGTTTAGAAAGATGTTTTACCAAATTATCATGATCATCCTGATCAATTTTCTCATTAAGTTTCAATTAATTTTTCAAGCTCAATGACATGATCATGGGAGACTTTCAGAGCAACTGATAATTCATGAAATTGAGAAGCATTAATGGAGCAATTGTAGCAAGTAAAAACACATCTTGAGCAATACATTAGAAATAAGATTCTCATTCAAGGTATGCAAGTTCTTCCTCTCAATCTCATTATATTTTAATGCTCGCCCATAGTCACTAACCTCAACTATCATTGCATCAAATTCCTTTTCCATTCCTTTAATATCTGAATTTATCCCCTTTTAAGACTCTCAAAATGATCTTTTAGTAGTTTAAAGAAAGGCATGACCTCAGTAAGATAGCATTCTTTTGTTTGCTCAAACCCCTTTCTCCCTTCGCTATCCCAAGGGTGTGATCCTTTTTTTACAAGTTTTCTCAAAATCAACAAATAGTTGAAGAATAACATATTGGCTGATTAAGGTCTTGCTTTTAGTGGCAATAGTTCTAGGAACTAAATGCATTGGTGTATTGAGGATACAATGTCTTCTAGGCATTTTCCTAAAGGGGGTTTGTTTCAACAAGATTCTCTGCTTTTGCTTATCTAAATCCTTTTCCGTAAACTTGTTCGGTAGTTAACAATGTCCGAGGCTTAAACTTGTTCAAGGAAATCCTATTCTCCTTCTTGTAATCATGGGGTGTGATATTTATTTTCTTCTCTTTACATTTAGGATCATCTAGTTTTTGTTCATCTTTTCCCTAGTGACTTCATCTGATTTCTTATCTTCCTCAGGCACTCAAGCAACTAGGTTTCTGTCTAGGTTTAAGAATTTCATTGCCATCATAAATAACCTTATGAGCAGCTCTAGCCTTTTTAACAACTTCTGGATTTGGTTCCTCAACAAGGGGAATACTATGCTTATCGCTTAAAACTCTATGCTTAGTGATCATGTGAGTAGTCTGAATGGTGTTTCCTTGTATGTACAACTTATTTTCAAGCTTGTTTTTCAAGGTTTTAGATTAGAAAAATCATTCAAAAGTTTTGATTCCTTAAGCTTAAATTCTTGCTTAAGCATTTTAACATTTTCTTGAAGTTCTTGTTTTTGCTTAGCGTTTTGCTTTTCTTGTAAGGAGTTTAACTCTGTTTTAATACTTCTTCTAAAACCTACTTTTTCTAATAGTTGCACGATTTGGTCATCCATTTCCTCGCCACGAGTGTCAACTCAAATTTAGCACGTTGTTCATAAATAGCAACACGTTTTTATAGGCATTTAGTCAGAGATAATGAATCATCGTGAGGCACATGCTGTATTCATCAAAAACATAGTCATTGTTGACCGCAGAAGATGCATCACTTGGTACAACTTCACTTTCACTTTGTTTCACATATTGATCATATGGGACAACATTGATATTACCCATATTTTCAATATTTGACTCAATAGTTTCAGCTGATTGTACTTTGTCATGCATCTTTTGCATATCGATCATCGAGATAGTTTTAGTACCTTCGAAATGAGTTTGTCTTTGGATGGACCAACTTGTGGTGAAGATGAGACCTTAGGAGAGACCATTGGAGAAATGCTAGCCATGAAAATTGTTTGGCAGAGGTCCATCATCCACATCGTGAGTCGTATGCATCACAATCGCTACTTGAAAGGCATTCGATGATTATGACCTATCTCCCGAATGGTCGCCATCCACATCAGATCATAGGTCTTGGCATTGCCCTCAGCAAGAAACAACAACTCCTCTTCATCCCAGGCAACACCATTGTCCGAAGCTTGACTAGCAAGATCTTATCCCCAAGTATTCTCGTGATTTTGTGGACGTTTTGGAGATGTGCGCTTCTTGCAATGTGTCCCCACCACCACAGCTTGTATAACACTTGATCGGCTTAACTTGACCTTGATTTCCATTTCTTCCCTATTCGATTTGCAACATATCCTCTACCAACTCCACCTCTTCCTTGTTCATACTGTCTTTCTTGAACTGGTTGCACCATAACCTTCCCATCTCTCGACAAAGGCTTGATTGTGTGATTGGATGCCAGGTTATTGTTGGGTGTAGAGAGTTCATGTTTTGACTAATCAGAGAGCCAGTTGATTAATGAAGTTACCCACGGTGCATCAAAGATCATCTTGTTTGAACTTTGGATCAGGAATGAGTTTGTGAGTTCCATCACCCATGGGTATAACTTGTGAAGCTTTAGTGGTAATCCCAATGTTTGAGTAGAAGGCAGCTGAATCATTTGATGAGCTTGTCTCTCCCGGATTTGTTTTGAATTGTTCAAGAATCCTCTTTTCAAACATGGCATGTCTCTCATTCTCAAGAAGGAAGGCATAGAGTTGCTCATAGTTTGTATTCTTCAATCCTTTAGTGAGCTTCACGTATGACAAACTTGTGCCATTCGGGATTCATGTTGTTTACAAACTTTGAGTTCACCTGAATGTTAGGCATGGTCATTATGATGTTCCTCATGTCATTCACCAGCTTATGGAATCTCACATAGTACTCATAGACACTCTCATCTTGTTTCATCTTGAAGTGCTCAAATTCATCATAGAGTTGAGATTCTCTGTCTTCCATAGTTAATCAGAACCGAGAGAAGCATCTTAACATTATCCCATATAGCCTTGCTCGTTGTTGTGATTGATGCTTGTAGATGTCTTTTGGAAGACCTTGCAATATGATGTTAGAAGCCCCGATATCTGCATCGAATCTCTTCTTCTCCTTATCATTGAGCTCATCATACATCTTTGGTCTTTCCATTCAGAATCAATGTACCATCTTCAAATCAGATCAATTATGTCTCTAGTAGTCTCAACCAGATATGGTCCTTCATCAATTAATTTGAGAATGTTGACCCCATTTTCCTTTCCAAGACAATACAATCGATTCTTGAGCCCAAGAGTCGTAGTCTGCTCGTCAAGCATGGGTGGACGAGTATCTCGAACCACCTTGAACATCCTCTAAGAATGTGGAGATGATTGTAGGAGTGTTGGTAGACATGATGACTGATTAAACGGGATTTTATAACTCTATGATTAAACCGGAAATAGATTCTTTCACGGGATTTTACTAAATCAAGAGAAAACCGTATTCAAAGGATATCACCCAAGTCGCTAGAAACTTTGAATCAAGTCGCTAAGTGCCAAGTCGCTATAGTCCCAAGTCGCTATATAACAACTCGCTACAATCCAAGTCGCTAGCAAAATTTTGACAACAAGTCGCTAAGAACCAAGTCGCTAATTTGTCAAGTCGCTAAATAGCAACTCGCTAGGTACCAACTCGCTAACACCAAATCGCTAAAAATATAAAGTACAAGTCGCTAACTTACACCAAGTCGCTACCCGTAGTGGAGAATCTACTAAGTGTACTTTTACGCTTGTCTCAATAGACAAGTCGCTAATCCAACTCGCTAAGACCTTCAAGTACAAATCGCTACCAAATAACAAAGCAAATCGCTAGCAAGAACACTTATCCTGTGGCTCAAAGTAGCATGAAAACACATAAACACCACTTTTCAATCCAAAACAACCAACCATTTTATGATTCAAGCCTTCAAAATCAAAACCTAAACACTTGTGATGATTCTAAACACAAAAGTATAATCAAAATCCAAACTTTAACACTAGAAATCAACCAAATGATGCAAAAACCACTAAACTTATTCAAACTCAAAACCACCTAAAAACCACTAGAAATCCAAAGATATGTAAGAGATGATCTAACCATGGCTCTTGATACCAATTGTAATATATTGATTTCACAAACTACTAAAACCATAAGATCAATTAGGCGTATAAGAGGTTTTAGAGAGAGAAAGTTAGAGGTTTAGGGAACTTTAGTGAGAGAAAGAAAATCTTATTATGAGCTCCAACTCTCTACCTTGGGAGGTAGAGAGTATTTATAGTCTTACAATAAAACGCCACACAACGGCTGTGGATCGTGCATACAAGGGTAAAGACCGTCCATCCCTCACTGTTACTTAACTAAATACTACTTAACACAAAATAACTACGACTACGAGCTTTCTAACGAATATATATACTTGAGGCGACCGACTCTTTTATACCTGGAATTTCTAATTCCTAACAAACCGGTTAACTAGGAACACATTCGGGCAAGTATACCCTAGTCAAGTTGTAGTATAGTATATGGTAAATCGGTCGCCCAAGAGACTTGCTGCACTACAAGTGTCGTTTGTTTGCTTAAGCAAGTAACAAGTTGATGGTTATGATTGTCACATATCAAACCAACAAGAAAAGCAATATAAGAACAAGCAAGTATCAAGTTCATGGTTATGATTGTCACAGATCAAACCACAAAGAAAAGCAATATAAGAACATATATCATAAGAACAAAACAAGTAAACAAAACATCATGGTTATTTCAATCAAACACAAAAATCTTCAATCATATCAATAACAAACATCTTTAAATTAAAAAGTAACAAGGTTTACCCAAAGTATGAATTACAATAGGCAAAGATGAAGGATTATAGCAACCTTCAAGCCTCCAATCAACTACAATAGTTCTACCAAGCCGGAAAATGATGTCCAAACGCCTTCAACAACACATGAGCTGTTAGGATTTGGAAAATCCAGTAGTTAAAGTGTCGGTCACCTCAAGTATATGTGTGACAATTCGTATTTTCAGGTCATATTTCAAAACATTAGTTATGCTTCATCATTTATCATTTATCGTAAACTAGGTTTACGAGCATCAAATTCACGTAACCGTAATGGTTTAGCTGTGAATTCATATATAATCATTAAGGACATTCCATATGGACTAAGTTTAGTCTATATATCATTAGCATCATTATCATCATATTAGTTCATGCATGGTTTTGCATTTTACATTAACCGTATAATTTCATATTAAATAAACGCTATCGCGTAATTAATTATTTTGAACAATTAATCCGATACTTTCAAAAATTATCCCAATATATTTTTATACTTATATTAAGTTTATAAAAAAATAATATTATGAGTTTACCCAGTGTTTTAAGTTTATTTTGTATCTAAATTGTTATAATTATATAATTGCGACGTTTTTCTTAAAAACTACACGATAATTATTATTTCACTCAAATTTTGCAAGAAATGTATTTTTATAATTTTTATGACCTCAATATATTTTATCTTGACCCGTTAAAAGTTATTTTTATCTAACGCTACCCTAAATACTCAAATGTGTATTTAACTTACCACAAGTCCTCAATTTACTTACATCTAATTACTCTTATACATAATAAAAAAAAAATTATATAAAAGACATGACTAACACCCCTTGTCGACAACAAGGGGTGAGTCACTTGATTATTTTGCAAATATCTCTTCAAGTAGAAGTATTATACACTTAAACAAACACATACTCAAACATAATATCAAGGTGAAACATATGTTCTTCCTCTCTTCCTCTCCAAAACCGGCAACCACAAGAACAAAGAAGGATTTCATCAAAATTTTCAAGACAACGTTTTTTTACACTCTAGTATCACTTGTTATTAAGGTTTTGAAATAAAAACCTTGAGTGATTAGGAAAAATCCATTGTCCATAAACCTCATCAAGTTACTAGTAAGCATCCATATTCATGTTTTTATTTCATATTCATTGTTATGGTCATTTCATTTCATTTAAGAAAACATGCAAGTCTCATGAGGTTTATACCACTTTTTCATTGATTTTTAAGAGTTATATATATATTTGACATCCTATAATTACTCCTTGTTATAAATCACTCTTGGTGATGTCTAGGAACCCATGACACCCTAAGAAGGTGTATGGTAGGATTAGAATAGCTTCGGAGTTGTTTTGAATGGGTTAGAATAGGTTTGGCGCGAGAAAAACTCATTTCGACAAGTTTGCAAAAGGGTCTGTCCTTATTTTTAAAATCTGGAAAATTCGACAGTGGATAAAATTTTTTTGCCTAGATAATTAGAAAATACACTTTAAAACGAAAACATGGTCGCTTGAACGGATTAAAACGGAGCTATAACGAAGAAGTTATGAATTTTTCAAGTTGGCGACGAAAACTATAATTTTCTGGAAATTTCAGCATGTTATATTTATTTTGTACGAGTCAAAAATGGAACTTAGGCTTAATAAATTATGTCGACTTATCAAAAATATATTAGTATACTTTGATACAAAGCTAATGACCCATAAAACGTAGAAAACGGATTGGTAACGATTAAATTATACACGTTTACAAAAAGTTGTCGTAACTTTAATATATAAGAAAAACTATTAAATTTCTAATAGGCAAGTATTACGGAAACAAGTTGGAGGACGTTTTTAACATTGAAGTAGAACTTTTTATAAAGTAATGTCTTCTAGTAAAAGTAAGTTTGCCAAGTATATTTTCCAAAATGTCCGACCGTTTGTTTAGCGGAGTTGTAATGAATTAATTATGGTTACTCAAACATTTGCCGAAAACCATCCTTAAACTATATTTTGGGACACAAGTACCATATTTAACCTATATTTTCTTTATGTTCGAGACCTCTAGGATGGAAACTCATGTACTAAAACTTTGAGATAATGATACAAACTTACCAAAACCATTGAGTACGTTTCCTAATACTCGATGTGCACCATTTTACTATAGCTTTTAGAGGCCATTTTGTCACTTTCATGAATATTTCAACGACATTATTTTACGACGAAAAGTTATAATTTCTTAATAAATCACTAAATGATTATCGCCGGATATCATTTCAACGTAAAAACATGTGGAGTAATTTAAAAATGGTCAAGACGTTAAAAGATTATTTTTCGACTAAAAGTATTATTTTCAAAAATTCATAAGTGGTATAGATATCATCCGAATTTCATGCATAACATTACATCATAACTTATTACGTATCATATCATTCATAATAGGTCAAGTTTTGAGATTCACGCTACATTTAGGTGTACACACTTTTGTCATCGCATCAATTCATCAAGTGAGTTTTCATAGCCCCGCTTGTATACGCTTATACTTATTTTCAAACCTACAAGGGAGAATACATTGCACATCATTTTTATTACGATACCAAGTATATCAAATTCATTACATTGCTTAAGTTACCTCATGCCAATTGAATGTCCCCATTATATAACATGAACCGTTAATTTCATAGAAGCGAGGGTGAGTGGATAGATCTATCGAGGGTGACTCTCAATCCGGGTTGGTGGATTCCAACTCGTTAAACGGATGCATTTCATTTAATATCATTATTTGAGTTGTTTGGCAAACACTCGTTGGCTTAACATCATAATCAGTATAGTTTCGGTGTCATGGACTTATAGCAATTGTAACATTTTTATGTGGCATGTTTGTCATATATGGTCTATACTTGTGTGGTCGTATAAATTATTTTTCATAAACCTATGATTTCTCACCAACATTATTGTTGACCGTTTTAGCAATGTATTTTCAGTAACTAGACATTCGCATCATGGCACGAATAAGGAACCTTTTAGTGTCGCAAGGCCGACACATATCATTGTACATTATGGCATTTTCAAAACATCGTTTGGACTTGTAATAAACTTATTTTCCGCAAACTTTATCAACTTTTGGGACCTATCTTGTAACTCAGATGTTTTATATAAATATCAAACGATGTGTTTCTAAAACGACACTTTAGGTCATTCAATATAACTGTGATTGTGATGCTATGACAGTCAATCCCCAGGAATTCCATTCCGCAAAAACAGTAATTTGGGGTGTGACAGATTGGCATCAGAGCTTTAGTTATAGAGAACTAGGTTGCATCATTGACCCTAGACTATAACTACATCATCATAGCATCTCATCATTTCATCATAAGTGCATGTTCACTTTACATGCGGATTCATATACATTTTATTCGAGTTATTTACTTTTATTTTACATCGGTTGTCACAGAGATGTCTTCAGATTCCGAAACTATCCCTATATCATCTGACACGAACATGGAGGATGTCTCATCCGACACCAACATGAACGATGCCTTATCACACAATGTAGTTTTATCTTCTATTGGCTCTACTTCAGACTTACCACTTATAGTGACAGACTGAGACCGAACCCTTTAAGGAGGGCGAAGTCGCACCTACACCACCTGTTAGCCCTACACATGGCCCGATTCACCCACCATCACCACTTTTATCATCATCATCTTCATCATACTATCTTATGGAGCCTATACCTACGTTGGACTTGCCGCCAAAAGCGCGTGCACGCTTTTGACATCCCTGCATCACCCCTACAGAGCCCGAACCACCGCTAGGTTCGAGATGTGAGAGCTCAAAGGTCGCTGCCGCTAGACACCTTCCACTGAGACATTGGGGCACGTATTGATAGCCAACAGGTTCAGATAGATAGGATGTTAGGACAGTTGGAGGAACTATCATTGGATCGAGTGGAAACCATTGAGGAGGAGGTTGAAGGCCTCGTGATAGGTAGAGTTTCGATTGATTTGGCACACCGTGGTTTAGAGTCTAGACAGCTAGAGAACCGGGGAATATTGTTGAGTTGAGGCAAGAGATGCCTCAGTTATATGACGAGCGAGATGGCACAGTGATCGAACTTCAGCCCGTGCTCGTGGAGTTGGCATTAGCACGAGAGAGCATGGTTACCGCACGGGTCGATTAGCGAGTTGAGGGTTTGGTTGCTAGTTTGGTTGCAAGATTCGAGATCTACGGATCGAAGCTGGCGAGCACCGTGAGGTGCCTAGTGTATACTTTTATCATGTATAGTTTTTATTTACTATTATCCTAGTCACAAGGTGTGTGACATAGTTTAAAGAACTTGTTGTCTTTGGTTGTTGTACAAACAAAATATCAAGTATTGACTCAACTATGTAGGAATGGTTTTATTATCTATGATATCGGTCCATGAAGGCCGAAATTTTCATGTATATTATCCACGTGTGTTGTGATTATATTTGTGATATTTCGTGGTTGTTCCGCTGTGATTTCATTTATATTATGCATGTTGTGGTTGTGGATATATATGTGTAATGTTTGTTTCTACTTACGAATTCTCATAATTGTTTCATCTTATGGTTTTGAAGAGCAATGGCGCCAAAGAAAGCCACACCTGAATTGACACAAGCTGCTATGCAAAAGTATGTGAACGATAGCATAGCCGATGCATTAAGGACTGAGAGAGCATCGGGGCCGCCGCTGAGGCCGCGCAACTCGCCGAGGCCGCTAGACATGCCGCTGCCGCAGTGCATTGCGTGAGGGTCCGAGTTAGAAGTTGTAACGATAAGGATTTTAAAAGTGGAGATCCTACTAAGTTCAAGGGTACTGAAGGGCAACCGCCATGGTTAGATGGTTCGAGAAAATGGAATCCGTGTTTCGTATGTAATTGCCCTGAGGATAACAAAGTTAAGTTTGCTACGAGTACACTACTTGATGGGGCAATGTCGTGGTGGAATTCGTATGCTCACCAATGGAATGGAAAATGCGTACATGCTCACCTGGGAGCAATTCAAAAGGTTGCTAACGAGGAAGTATTGTCCGCATACGGAGGTGAAGAAGTTGGAGACCAATTCTATGAATTGTAACTATTGGGTATGTTATTGATACTTACATTCGAAGGTTCCAAGAATTGGCCGCGTTATGCCCATCTATGGTTTCGAATAATGAAAAGCTACTGGAGGCTTTCATTGGGGGACTTCCCCAGGTTGTTCAAGGAGACGTGATTTCTTTTGATCCGCAAACGATTGAGGAGTCTATTCGAGTGACTCAAAAGCTCATGGCGCAAGTAGTGAAGAGAAACAACAATACCAACAATCGCTCCAATTTCAACAATAACTGAAACAATTACACCAACTATAACAACAACAAACGGAAGTAGGACAACAACAGAGGTGGAAATGTTACTCAACAACCACCTAAGAGACAAGAGGTGGCAAAGGCCTATGTTGCAGGTTCAAAGGAGAAAAGGGTACACGGAATTTTGCCTAAGTGTGAGATGTGTTCTAGTCATCACAAGCCGGGACGTTGTCCTGAAGCATGCGGGAATTGTAAGAAAGTGGGACATCAAACTAGGGAATGCAAGATGCAAGCTACGGGGAAAATCAAACCACCAAAGGACATGTTTTGGTTGTAGAGAAAGGGGACACTACAAGAGTGAGTGTCCAAAGGGAAGGAACCAAGGAAACAAGAATCAAGGAGGAATGGCACAAGGAAGAGCCTATGTCATGGGAGGTGGAGAAGCTAGGAGGACCAATGTCGTTACGGTAATGCTCCTTATCAATAATCGCTATGCATCAGTTTTATTTGATTCGAGAGCCGATAAGAGTTTTGTGTCCACTATATTTGCACCTTTACTCAATATCAAACCAACCACATTAGACACATCATACAACATTGAATTAGCTAATGGTAACTTAATTAGCACCAACACCATTGTCCGTGGTTGTACACTCAATTTTCTAAATCATCCCTTCAATATAGACCTTATGCCCGTAGAACTAGGTAGTTTCGACGTCATCATTGGTATGGATTGGTTATCCAAACATCGCGCAAGAATCATTTGTGATGAAAAAGTTGTTCATCTTCCTTACAACGGCGAAACTTTGATCATTCGTGGGGAACGAAGTGGAACTAGACTCAATATTATATCATGCATCAAAACGGAGAAGTACATAAAGAAAGGTTGTTTTGCTTTCTTAGCACATATAACCGAGAAGAAGTCGGAGGAGAAGCGACTTGAGGATGTACCGATTGCTCGAGAATTTCCTAAAGTCTTTCCCGAAGACTTGCCAGACTCACACCGCACGCCAAGTAGAATTTCATATTGACTTAGTGCCCGGAGCTGCACCATTGCGAAAGCACCTTACCGATTACCACCATCGGAAATGCAAGAGTTGTCTAATCAGTTGCAAGAACTTTTAGACAAAGGATTCATTAGGCCAAGTTCCTCTCCTTGGGGAGCACCGGTCTTGTTTGTGAAGAAGAAAGATGGATCCTTCGGAATGTGTATAGATTATAGAGAGCTGAACAAGTTAACGGTGAAGAATCGTTACCACTCCCCTAATCGAATTTAACTTGTTCGATCAGTTTCAAGGCTCTAGTATCTATTCAAAGATTGACCTAAGGTCAGGTTATCATCAACTTAGAGTACGGGAGGAGGATATTTCGAAAACAGCGTTTAGAACACGTTATGGACATTATGAGTTTCAAGTAATGCCGCTTCGATTAACTAATGCACCTGCAGTATTCATGGATCTCATGAATAAGGTATGCAAACCGTATTTGGACAAGTTTGTTATAGTATTCATCGACGACATATTGATTTACTCAAAGAGCAAAGAAGAGCACGAAGGGCATTTGAGAACGATTTTAGGACTACTCAAGAATGAGAAGTTGTATGCCAAATTTTCAAGTGTGATTTTGGAATCGCAGTACAATTTCTTGGTCGTGTCATTGATAGTCAAGGATTACAAGTAGACCCTGCAAAGATTGAAGCCGTGAAAGATTGGGCTACTCCAAAAATCCTACGAAACCGACAATTTCTAGGACTTGCCTGTATTACCAAGATTCATCAAGGTTTTCAAAGATAGCTAAAGCTTTGACCAAGTTGACACAGAAAAACAAGAGGTACGAATGGGGAAAGAAACAAGAAGTCGCCAGTTGTTGAAGCAAAAGCTTTGCAAAGGCGCCAATTTTGGCATTACCCGAAGGAATTGAGAACTTCGTCAGTATAACGCGATGCTTCACATAAAAGGCTTGGAGCTGTTTTAATGCAAAACGAGAAGGTGATAGCTTATGCTTCTCGACAACTTAAGGTTCATGAGAAGAATTACACCACACATGATCTTGAGTTGGGGCCGTAGTTTTTGCACTTAAGATTTGGAGACACTACCTTTACGGTACAAAGTGCACAGTGTTTACGGACCACAAGAGTTTACAATATGTTCTTGATCAGAAGGAACTTAACATGAGGCAACGTCGTTGGTTGGAATTACTCAGCGATTATGATTGTGAAATCAAGTATCATCCGAAAAGCCAATGTTGTGGCTGATGCTCTTAGCCAGAAAGAAAGACCCAACCTTTAAGAGTTCGATCATTAGAATGACGATCACCACCTTTACCATCAAAAATACTCGAGGCACAAATCGAGGCACTTAAGGAAGAAAACCGACCAAGTGAAAAGCTTTATGGTATGCCCGAAAATGCAAATGGCTTTGTAAAGAGAGCGGATGGAGTATTATGCTTCAAGGATAGAATGTGGGTACCATTTTATGGCGGAATACGAGAATTGATTATGCATGAGTCGCATAAGTCAAAGTATTCTATTCACCCTGGATCCGATAAGATGTATCGTGATCTCAAGAAATTTATTGGTGGTCGAACATGAAAGCGAGATTGCTACGTATGTGAGAAAATGTCTTACTTGTTCTAAAGTAAAAGTCGAATATCAGAAACCTTCGTGGTTACTCCAACAACCAGAGATTCCCCAATGGAAATGGGAACGCATTACAATGGACTTTGTCACGAAACTTCCAAAGACATCGGGAGGTTACGATGCTATATGGGTAATCGTCGATCGCCTTACCAAATCAGCCATTTCATACCAATTAGAGAGACTTATTCCATGGAACAACTTACTAGACTTTATGTCAAGGAAATAGTCTCAAGGTATGGAGCACCAATTTACATCATTTCCGACAGAGATAGTCGATTCACTTCAAACTTTTGGAAATCATTACAAGATTCATTTGGAACCAAATTAGAGATGAGCACAGCATATCATCCACAAACCGATGGCCAAAGTGAAAGGACAATCCAAACATTGGAAGATATGCTGAGAGCATGTGTGATTGATTTTGGAAATGGTTGGGCAAATCATTTGCCATTAATCGAATTCTCGTATAACAATAGTTATCACACCAGTATAAAAGCGGCACCATTTGAAGCACTCTATGGTCGAAAATGCCGATCACCGCTTGTTGGGCCGAGGTTGGAGACGCACAACTCAATCGTCCGAAATGGTACGGGAAACAATGTAAAAGATAGTCCAAATCCAGATAGACTCGAACCGCCAGTGAGTCGCCACGTAAAAGTTACGCAGATTTTAGACGCAAACCGTTAGAATTTCAAGTCGGCGACAAAGTGATGTTGAAAGTATCGCCTTGGAAAGGCGTGGTACGATTTGGAAAACGCGGAAAGTTGAACCCGAGGTACATTGGGCCATTCAAAATTTTGAGCAGAGTCGGCCCCGTAGCTTATCGACTTGATCTTCCGACGAACTTGGTCATGTACACAACACGCTTCACGTTTCAAACCTGAAGAAATGTCTTTCAGACGAATCACTCGTTATTCCATTGGAAGAAATTCAACTCGACGATAAACTCAATTTCGTGGAGGAACCTCAGAGAAATCATGGACCGCGAGGTCAAGCAATTGAAACAGAGTCGTATTCCTATTGTGAAGGTTCACTGGAATTCTCGAAGAGGTCCTGAGTTTACTTGGGAACGGAAGACCAAATGCCTCAAATATCCTCATCTTTTCACCACAACATCAGAGGACCCAACAAGGACTAAATTCCTTTTTGGATGGGCGAATGTGCAATTCAGATTTTCGTGTCATATTTCAAAACATTAGTTATGCTTCATCATTTATCATTTATCGTAAACTAGGTTTACGAGCATCAAATTCACGTAACCGTAATGGTTTAGCTGTGAATTCATATATAATCATTAAGGACATTCCATATGGACTAAGTTTAGTCTACATATCATTAGCATCATTATCATCATATTAGTTCATGCATGGTTTTGCATTTTACATTAACCGTATAATTTCATATTAAATAAACGCTATCGCGTAATTAATTATTTTGAACAATTAATCCGTTACTTTCAAAAATTATTCCAATATATTTTTATACTTATATTAAGTTTATAAAAAAATAATATTATGAGTTTACCCAGTGTTTTAAATTTATTTTGTATCTAAATTGTTATAATTATATAATTGCGACGTTTTTCTTAAAAACTACACGATAATTATTATTTCACTCAAATTTTGCAAGAAATGTATTTTTATAATTTTTATGAACTCAAAATATTTTATCTTGACCCGTTAAAAGTTATTTTTATCTAACGCTACCCTAAATACTCAAATGTGTATGTAACTTACCACAAGTCCTCAATTTACTTTCATCTAATTACTCTTATACATAATAAAAAAAAATATATAAAAGAAATGTCTAACACCCCTTGTCGACACAAGGGGTGAGTCACTTGATTATTTTGCAAATATCTCTTCAAGTAGAAGTATTATACACTTAAACAAACACATACTCAAACATAATATCAAGGTGAAACATATCTTCTTCCTCTCTTCCTCTCCAAAACCGGCAACCACAAGAACAAAGAAGGATTTCATCAAAATTTTCAAGACAAGGTTTTTTTACACTCTAGTATCACTTGTTATTAAGGTTTTGAAATAAAAACCTTGAGTGATTAGGAAAAATCCATTGTCCATAAACCTCATCAAGTTACTAGTAAGCATCCATATTCATGTTTTTATTTCATATTTATTGTTATGGTCATTTCATTTCATTTGAGAAAACATGCAAGTCTCATGAGGTTTATACCACTTTTTCATTGATTTTTAAGAGTTATATATATATTTGACATCCTATAATTACTCCTTGTTATAAATCACTCTTGGTGATGTCTAGGAACCCATGACACCCTAATAAGGTGTATGGTAGGATTAGAATAGCTTCGGAGTTGTTTTGAATGGGTTAGAATAGGTTTGGCGCGAGAAAAACTCATTTCGACAAGTTTGCAAAAGGGTCTGTCCTTATTTTTAAAATCTAGAAAATTCGACAGTGGATAAAAATTTTTGGCCTAGATAATTAGAAAATACACTTTAAAACGAAAACGTGGTCGCTTGAACGGATTAAAATGGAGCTATAACGAAGAAGTTATGAATTTTTCAAGTTGGCGACGAAAACTATAATTTTCTGGAAATTTCAGCATGTTATATTTATTTTGTACGAGTCAAAAATGGAACTTAGGCTTTATAAATTATGTCGACTTATCAAAAATATATTAGTATACTTTGATACAAAGCTAAGGACCTATAAAACGTAGAAAACGGATTGGTAACGATTAAATTATACACGTTTACAAAAAGTTGTCGTAACTTTAATATATAAGAAAAACTATTAAATTTCTAATAGGCAAGT
>OU343224.1:273535090-273679863 GCA_910596185.1 Chrysanthemum makinoi
TGTTGCCTCCCGCGAGAGCTTTTCTTTTTATTTATGAGAGTCTTGTACCCTGGGCGCTCAAGAGTAGATGCCCCTCGTAACTTACATTACCATCACCTTCTTCCTGTGGCCGGTCTCATTGGGGTTTTCATTTTATAAATGCCCTATTATGCATCTTTCTAAGAAGTCATCTTGCTCCCAATCGAGTCTATATTCGGTCCTAGTTTCAGCAATCCTTATAGAACCGAAAATCTTATTAGTCACAATCAACTTCGCTTCTCCTTATCTTCCTCATTCCTATAGTAGACCGATAGCTTAAGTTTTTTTGTCATTGGATAATGATGAAAATTTCTCAATCTTAAAGGGCATTTGGTAAGCTACATCATCGGTCTCATCCTTGAATCTCACTATTCCTAATGACGGATCATAAGTCATCCCGATGTTTTCTATGAAAGCTTTCCTAGAATAGCAGTGGGACAAGCTAGGATCTATGGCCGTACTAATATCATTCAAAACTATGAAATCCGTAGGAAACGTGAAACTTCCTACATAGACGGGCAATCCCTAAACTCTACCAAGAAAATTGCAACTAACCCTAGGATTATCGGGATCTTGCCTAGTTGGGATAGGCTTCTTCTTTACCCAATTATAGTAGGTGCTAGTCATGATATTTATTGGATACTTGCAATCAATGTAGGCCTTTGCCACAAAAAGGTGTCCTATCCAACATGGTATGTTAAGATTCCAAGGGTTCCCAAACTTGATCCTAGGGCTTCTCCTAACATACATGTGACGGAGGTCTCGTACTAAGTGTGGGTGACGAGAGAGTTCTTCTTCCGTAGGAAACTTATTGAAATAGTCATTGCCTACTTCCTCTACTTCCTCGGTTTTTCATTCTAGGAGTTTCACTAACCTCAAAATACCGTCTCATGGTTTGCTTAGTCATTTGTTCTATTTGGTTTCACTAAGGTGATGGTATTGGCCAATTGAGCGTTAACTAACTTACTTGGGTCCTTAATCTCTACGGAAGTTTAGGGAGTTGAGATAATGTTAACCTTCATATCACTATTGGTTATGGCTTTAAAGGTTATCTATCTTCCTATCCATCTCGGCTTGTTGTTGGTTAAAACGAGAGCTTAGCTATTTGAGCTTCTTGGGATGTGACTAGGTGTTGCAACATCCCTTCTATGTTTTGTGGGTTAGGGCGTAGATGGGGGCCATGTGAAATCATTATATGTGAATTCTTTGGTTTGTCCCCAATAGAAGTCGGGTTTTCCCTTCCATGCTTCTCGGGCATCAGCGAAAGTCCTAGGTCGGGTGTTGTAGGAATCTTCCTCCGTTCCATTGATGCGTAAGAATGCGTAGTCTGGAAGATTGTTAGGGAGTCTTGTGCAAGTCTTGAGTGTTATGAGGACCACTACATGGCTCACACAAAGGAAACTTTGTTCACTTGGTGAAGACTTAGGATTTTCGTAGAGAGCTCATTAGGAATTTAACTTGATCTTCAAGCTCGGCATCCTACGGTCGGAAGATTGAGTCAATGGGAGGCAAGGAGATTGCCTTTACGGTTTTGGCAACTCGGGGTCATTCCAACTTTCGTTGTCATAGAGAGCAAGGTCCTCTATTATAACCCACGATTCTTCCGCGGTGAGATCACTAAGTTTACCACCGACCGCTTGGTCAATGGATCACTTACTTGGGAAGTTGACATGATCATAAAAGAGTTGGACTTGAAGCCAAGATCAATCTTTGTGATGAGAGACTCTATGGAGTAAGTCCTTGAATCGGAGTCCTTGCTTCATTAGAGATTTCACATTGACGTTGTTGGAACATCAAGATTTCATTCCTAAGCTTAGTAGTTCTCATGTTGGGAAAAAATTGAGCAAGAAGCGAGAGGTGAGATCATCCCAACTTGAGATGGAGCGGCGGGGAAGTCGGCTCAAGCTAATTACTAGCTTGGTCCCGTAGAGAGAATTGGAAGAGCACTGCAGCGTGGTCTCCCAAAGTAGCATCGAGTCGATGGAATCAGCGATTTTAAGGAAATCCTTAAGATCTTGATTAGGATCTTCGAACGAGTGTGGAATGGAAATCCGTTTGCACCAACGGATGGTGCCGGATGAAGGGTAGTAGTTTGGGCTTGGTCGGGAAGCTCAGCGGTGTTTCTATAGCCTGGTGGCTTGGTCTTGAGTATTCACCAAGAGTACGGACCTCTTGGCGGGTCATTAGTGGTGGGTTGATGAGTGGTGGTTGATTATCACCTTCCATGACTAAAAGTGATGGGGTTACTAACAAAGGTCACGAAGAAGGGGGATAGACTACGAGGAAGCTAAAAATGGGAAAAAACTTACTTGATAGGAATCAAGCAAGGAAACCTAAACAAGGTGAAAATCTAACTAGCTATTCTATTCCCCGTGGTGGCATCAAAACTTGATCTGGCGTAAAGCAGCGTTGGGGTCAAAGGAACTTCCTTTCATCGAGAAAGTTTTTCAACACCTAGGCGTGAACCTAATCGCGTTGTAGTGTAGTATTAGGGTAGCACAGGGTGATATCGTTCTCTAGAGGAATAAGAATGCTAGTGAGAAATTACTACGCTAAGGTTGAGGTTGAGGAAGATTATTTTTAATCTTTTTATATTTTTGAAAATGGAAAGGTACGAATCTCGGGGGTATTGGATTTGGGGGTGTTATTTCTACCGATTACTCTACTTATCTAATTACCTAATTATCTAAACTAAGGTGAGTGTAGTCTATTGCTATTGTTGTGCTCTTATGATGATTTAAAGATGTGTTTACTTAGATGCTATTACTCCCGTTATCTATTGATGGTTGAAGTGTCCGTCCTTATTCTTAGCGTTGTGTCTTCTAGGTGGTAGTAGGGTGTCGTTTTCCCTAACTCTTTGAGACTACCTTAAGGTTATTGCCTCTGAAAATCTCTAGGATTCATAAACTAACTCTTAGGTTATCTTTGGATGTTTAGACTACAATAACTCTAGGTGATTATAAACTAATGTTCACAAAGATTACTCAAGCATTAGAAACACAGCAGAATGACTATCGCAATACTAGGTCAATCACAATTAAGATAAGAGACAACCAATCAATATTCAATACCTAGGTTTCATAGATCTAAGCAAACACACAAATAAATTAGTCGGACATGGAAAACATGCAAGAATACACACAAACAATTGAAGACATAATTGAATTAATGAAGTAAATCACTTATCTTGTTGTAAAATAGGGTATGGAACCCTAAGATACTGCCCAAGGCAGCCTAGGTTCGGTTTAGGTTTTACTCCACAAAACTACCTCTCTAAAATACTGAAAATTCAAATTCTATATATAGAGTTACAATATGCGACGGCGTCACTCTTTAATTGTGACGCTATCGGGTCGTTGCCATTAGGTTTTCGTCTTGGCCACGTCAACTCTGTGACGGCGTCACCTTATGTTTGTGAGGCCGTCGGCTTCAACCTATGACGCCGTCGGGATCCAAATCTAGGCCGTATGAGTTGTGACACCCTACTCTTTTAAACCTGATGCCGTCACTTATAAAATAGCAATTTGCTCTCAGGTTGTCTCAAGGTGTGTTAAGCTGTGACGTTGTCCCCTTCAGTTCCAGCAGCTTGAGTGTCTCGATTCTTGACTTTGGCCATTTTCTTCGTATATTCGCGCCTTTTCGTCCGAATAAGTGTCATTCCAGCAATTTGCCTTCAAGATACTTAAAAAGTGAAAAGGAGCGAAAGTAGTAACGGATATAAAAGTGATCAATTAAGGGCTTAAATGACCCTTCAAAAGTGTACCTTTTAAATCCTTATCAGTTATATAAATGTAATAACCTATTTTTTTTTATCATTTGCCAACCATAACTCTTCTGTTACACAAACATCCGCAGTCACTCATCCTACATCTCCTATTTTCTCTCTAACAATAACACACACCATAAATCTTCTAAACCACGAAAACAACACAAACCCTTAGATTTCAGTCAATCTAAACCCATTTTTGACGAACCACGTATGATCTAAAAACAAACAGATGAACCTTCTTTTCTTCTATACTTTTCTCGAAGCTTTTCAAGACCAATATCACTCGGCTTCAAGATCTTAATTAAATTCAAACTTTTGACCGATTTTGAGCCCCATAAGCACCGATCTTGGCTGATTTTGACCGCCAAGCATCGATAGTGACCATGACCGATAAATTTGACCAATATGTGAATTTTGGTGGCGGTGTACCGCCGCAAACCGTCATGGCACCGATATATTAGCCGTCATGACCAATATTTACAACACTGGTTAAGGGGAGAGAGGAGAGAGTTGATTTGTGTTGTTAAGTTTCCCAAGAGATCCAATAATGAATAAAAACCAATCTGTGGAAAACTAGAACGGGGGTTGAATAGTTTTGCCGATTAAAACTTTGTTTTAAATTATTTAGATTGACATGTCAATCTATATAGTATGTGTGTTGGATAATGATAGATGAGCATATAAGTAAGTAATGCAAAAGATAAAGAGTAAAGAAACACAAAACCACAACACGAGTATTTATAGTGGTTCGGCTACAAGGACACATTCCTTGCCCTACTCCACTCCCTGAGTACCCCACTCGAGAGTTTGTAAACACTACACAACACAAGCTCCTTAATGTGGTGGAGAAGCCTTCACAACATTGCCTACTCTTTATCCGGTACAAGGCTAGACACCGAGTTATTCCACGAGGTAGAACCAAACGTATCACAATGTTTCCACACACTTATCCGGTACAAGGCTAGATACCGAGTTCCATTTACAAAGGAGGAACTACTACCTAACTGCGCACCACTACACAACTACCCCAAAGGAGATACTCCTTGTTACAACACTAAAAGGATATCAACATCCTTTAACCCAAACTATATAACTTGAACATTGATGCACCATATCGAATGTACACCTGGGTATTCACTAAGGCCTTCAACACTACCCTTCGGCACCTTTCACTAATCTTTTCGACACAACTTCTATGGAGGAGAAAGAACTATCAATAAGATTCACTTCAATGGTCATGATGATGACGAAGCTTAGAAACTCATTACTTGAGCTTTTGCGTCTTCAAGAGGTGGTGATCTCGCCTTAAAGGAACCTAGAGAATCATACAAACATAAAACATTAGAATGATCCTTTGGATCTGTGGTTAGTGAGGTTAGAATACTGAGAGAAAGTATATCTAAGAGTGGTAGTGAGCAAGAAAGAAATGGCTCACTATTTATAGACGAAACATGTCTCACGCCCACGGATCCCTCGAGGATCCGGCTAGATAAAACCTGGATCGGCTACTAGGTCAGTTTAGTCCATTCACGGTTCAAACCGGGTTATGGGTTATGGGTTATGAACCATGGGTTATAAGTAATGGATGATGGATTCCCAACAAGATGCAATGTACCTAGTCATTAGGTTATGGATCTTGGGTCATGGGTCATGGACTTTGGGTCATGGATCATGGATAATATCCAATCATGCATGATGTCATGCAATGGGTCATGGGTTATGGATCATGCTCCATGGGTATGAGTTATGGACTTTGGTTTTTACCCAACAACAATCATTGTACCTAGTCAATGGATCATGGGTCATGGGTTATGGACTTTGGCTTTTACCCATTACAAAATGTAAAAAGTACATATACATTTCTAAAAAATGTAAACACTAGTTGTTATACATATGCATTTCTATAAAATATAAACAATATTACTTGTTAGTGTTTTATAAAAATGTATTTGGTTTTATAAAACTTATTTACTAAACATGTTTTGATAAAGTTTTAATATGTTTAGTAAAAGTGTGTTAGTAAACTATTGGCTCAAACCTTTTACGTATTTTATTTGTTTCGTTAAAATGATTTTATGTCTGTTATCGACAAAACATTAGAAGATCGTAAAATATAAATAAATTTTTTTATGGATTATTTATATTAACAATCTCCCCATTTTTGTTGATGACAAAACATAAGATTATTTTAAGAAGAAAATAAAATTCATAAAAATTTGAATTGGAGTTTTTACTCTCTTCTCCCCCTTTTTTGTCGAAACAAAAAGAGCGTCGAAAAGAAACTAACATATTGAGAAAAAAAATGTTTTGAGAAAAACTTGTGAAAGGTAACAAAATGAGAGATAGTTGGAAAAAGAAAAGCAAAAAGGAAGTAGTAAGATGAGAGACTAAAATTCTCGTCTTAGCTCCCCCTTGACGGATGCTTCCCTTTGTTGAGGGCGTCAAATAATTAGGAAGGCTAAACGAGTGTGTTGCAAGTATTTTTGCAATGGTTTCGTCTTTGACAAAAAATGCTCCCCTGACGAGTGCTCCCGAAGAGAGGGCGTCAAGTAATTTAGAAAACCTAAGTGAATGTATAAAGCGTTTTTGCAATGCTTTACTTTGACAACTCCCCCTTATTGAGGGTGTCAAAGTCTTCATGTGTATTTTGAAAATCTACAAAACAAAGGTTAGAAAACAAGTAAATGGTGTATTGTTTCCTGCAAATGAGATTCACATTAGTTAAAAAATGTGCTTCTGTTGGACGGTTCCGATGGATCCTTCCTGTGAGGGATCCGTCTAGGCTAATTTCTAGGAACCGTGTACCTACATTCTATTGGCAGCAACGTAGATGTAAAAAGTGACTTAAACGTCCAAATGAGTTATGTATTGTAGCACCAAGCATATTCTCATAACTATATGGCATACAACATGTAGTTTCATTCAATAAAACAAGAGAAATGATACACATATCTCTAAAACTAAGAAAATGATACAAGCATGTAGTATATTTCCTAACAATTCTAAGTTGTGCCTAAGACTAGAGAAGAGCACCACTTGTGCTTATATTTCTATGTTCTAGGGACGATTAGATTTGTTGAACTCATCAAAACGTTTGAGAAGGTGATAGAACATGAAACGTAATTTGTCGTACCCATGGACTAGCCCTTGTGTTGACAATGAAAGCAATCATTGTCATAGCTAGGGAATGGTGGTGGTAGGAATGGAGTGTTTTGAGGTGGAAGGATTGATGAAGAAGGTGGAGGTTCTACAAAGGATGGGGGGATTTGTAGAGGCAAGTTTGATGAAGTTGGAGGTGGTTCAACTAAGGGTGAAGGTGGTGGAATATGTGTTGATGGTGGAGGTAAAGAGGTATCTACTTCCATATGGTCCGGTTGTTAAGTTTGGTGATTCCTCATAATCCAAAATGGACCATTTGAGGGTGATGGAGAGTAGGAAACGGGGGCTAGTGTGGTTTCAACACCAAAGTTTTGGTGAGGAGATTGTTGTGGCACCATTTTCTCAATTGAAGAAAATGTTGGCAATGGTGGTGGATGAGATGGCCTAGGTGGCAAGTCCTCTAAGTTGTGCAGTGTGGGGATGAGAGTGGAGTGGTGAAAGAGATAGCTCTAGGTACTAGAGGTGATGGTTTAGTGGAGGTAGGGGTGTTTGGCTTAGGAGGTATGGTAATGTTTGGAAAGGGTTGTCTTGTGGGAACAATCCTTTTGAGAGTTGGTTTGATTGGTAGAGTTGGTTGTGAGGGTTCTAGTGTTTGAGGCTTTGACCATGATTCGGTTGAGGAGATTTCATGAACAACCCGAGAAATTTTCTTGGGAGGTCCTTTGGTAGATGAGTTAAACACTAGGGGCCCTCATGGTGAAATGGTAGAGGAGGAAGATGCAAAAGAAAGACTTTTGCTACTGAGAATGAGTGTGTGAATGGTGATTTGGAAGTCTTAACACAAGTGGTTTATAAAGAAGGAGATTTGGCAAGTGAATTAAGGCTTAAGCCACTAAGATCCTTCAAATTGTAATGATTAGCATGCACAAGAGACAACTACAAAGTTGTACTGATCTAGGAAGTCATTTAAGACAATGTGGAGTGTTGAGATTAACAAGGGGTTTGAAATGATTATATCAAGTAGCATTTGTTAGTCTGTGCAGACGGTTCCAATGGATTCCTCACTTAAGGGATCCGGCTGAGCTAAACCAGGGATCCGGCTCTCAGGAGCAAAGAAAAGGATTGATGAGGTTCTAGTAAGGTCTAGTACCTATGTATCTTGAGTGTTTTTAGTCTCTTCAGGTGTCTTAAATGATATAGGACTTAAATGATCAAGTGTAATGAGTAAGGGTAGCTAATGATGTCCTTTATGGGAAGAAATGGAGTTCTTATGAACACCAATGGGTGATCAAGGATGACACTTAGAATTTTGAGGGTGTCAAGTGGAGTCAAATGATCCTAGAGATCATATGATGATCTAAGGAAAATTTAGAAAATTCCTTAAAAATTACAAGATATGAAACTAGTTTTGAATATTTTAAGATCAAGATGACTAAAATCAATTTACTAAAATTGAGAGAAATATCAAACTAAGTGTTTTAAGTTGAGAGAAACAATGTGTGAACATTGGAGCGGAAGGATGGAGAGTTTTGAGGTAATGATATATCAAAAATATCTTGAATGTGATCCTAAGTTATTCATGAGTGAGTGTAAGATCAATGGCTAAGGAAATTTTAAGCGATCTTAAGGAAGCATATTTAACTAGTTTCAATAAGGTGAAGGTTGGGTTGATGTATAAAATAAGAAGAATTACTTTTTTTTGCCCGGATCCCGTAGATCCTTCACTTGAGGGATCCGGCTAGTTATAAACTAGGGATCCGACATCTGGACAGACTACTTAACAGTGAGCGTGCAATATTTTGCTCTAGGTGTCGAATTATGAAATTAATGATTTCTACTGGAAACATACATGTATACTGTGACAACTCGCAATTTCAGGTCATTTCTCAAATTTACTATTCATCTTGGGAATTTACTATTCACCGGTTACTATTCAAAATTTTACTATTCACCGTTGTTGGAGTCGAAGTAATATTCGAGCGTATTTCAAAATTTACTATTCACGAAAACACTATTCATTTCCGGACAAAATCACTATTCAAGTTTCACTATTTCATCATTTATCATAAACTAGGTTTACGAATCAATTTCAATTAACCTAAATGGTTTAGCTGCGAATTCATGAACAATCATCAAGGACATTTGATATAGACTAGGTTTGTTACACATCATTTCATATCAATTTATGCATGGTTTGCATTTTTCATTAAACGTTTATTTTCCTATTAAATAAACGTTATCGCGTAATTAATTATTTTGAACATTTGATCCGACACTTCCAAAATATTCCTAATATATTTTTATACTCATTTTAAGACTATAAAATTATATTATTAATTTACCCGATGTTTTCAATTTATTTCGTATATAAATTGTTATATTTATATAATTGCGACGGTTTTCTTAAAAACTACACGATAATTATTATTTCACTCAAATTTTGCAAGAAATGTATTTTTATAATTTTTAGGACCTCAATATATTTTATCTTGACCCGTTAAAAGTTATTTTTATCTAACGCTACCCTAAATATTCAAATGTGTATTCAACTTACCACATATCTTCAAGTAACTTACACTAAACTACACTTAAACATATTTAAAAAAAAAATGTATTTTGCAAACAATTACCCCTTGTGACACAGGGGATGACTCACAAAACTTACATAATATCTTGTACAAGTATAATGTATTATATTCATCCAACTTACACATACACATTCATAACTTTCAAAGTGAAAAACAAAAACCAATCTTTCTCTCCTCTTGCCATAAACCAAAGGGATCAAGGAAAATTCTTTAAAATTTCTCAAGTCAAGTTTTATACACTCTAGTTACACTCTTGATTAAGGTTGTGAAATAAAAACCTTGGGTGTTTAGGAATAAACCTTGGTTCATAAACCTCATCAAGTAATTAGTAAGCATTTCATACTTATCATCATCCTTCATATTCATTTTTATGTTCATTTTTATCATGCTCAAGTAAACATGCAAGTTATGTGATGTCTATACCACTTAAATTGTTTATAAGCACTATAAGTTTATTTATGTCATCCTATAATTACTCCTTGTAATATATCACTATTGGTGATGTCTAGGAACCCATGACACCCTAAGAAGGTGTATGGTAGGATTAGAATAGCTTCGGAGTTGTTTTGAATTGGTTGGAATAGGTTTGGCGCGAGAAAAACTCATTTCGACAAGTTTTCTAAAGGGTCTGTCCTTATTTTGAAATTCTGGAATTTTCGACAGTAAGAAAAATATTTTGGGCTAGATATTTGGAAAATATACTTTAAAACAAAAACGTGGCCGCTTGAACGGATTAAAACGGAGCTATAACGAAGAAGTTATGAATTTTTCAAGTTAAGCGACGAAAACTATATTTTCTGGAAATTTCAGCATGTTACGTCTAATTTGTACGAGTCAAAAATGAAGCTTAGGCGTTATAAATTGTGTCGACTTATCAAAAATATATTAGTATACTTTTATACAAAGCTAAGGACATATAAAACATAGAAAACGGATTTGTAACGATTGAATTATACACGTTTACAAAAAGTTGTCGTTACTTTATTATATAAGAAAAACTATTAAATTTCTAATAGGCAAGTATTACGGCAACAAGTTGGAGGACGTTTTTAACATTGATGTAGAACTTTATATAAAGTGATGTCTTCTAGTAAAAGTAAGTTCACCAAGCATATTTTTCAAAATGTCCAACCATTTGTCAAGCGAAGTTGTAATGAATTATATACGGTTACTTAAACTTGGCCGAAAACCACCCTTAAACTATATTTTGGACAAAAGTACCATACTTTACCTATACTTTTCTCTATGATCGAGACCTCTAGGATGAAAACTTAAACACTAAAACTTTGAGATAATGATACAAGCTTACCAAAACCGTTGATTTCGTTTCTTAACACTCGTACACCATTTCGACTAGCTTTTCGAGGCCGTTTAGTCACTTTCATGAAAATTTCAACGACATTATTTTACGACAAAAAGTTATAATTTCCTAATAAATCACTAAATGATTATCGTCGGATATCATTTCAACGTAAATACATGTAAAGTAATTTAAAAATGGTCAAGACGTTACGAGATTATTTTTCGACGAAAAGTATTATTTTCAAAAATTCATAAGTGGTATAGATATCATCCGAATTGCATGTGTAACATTACATCATGACTTATTACATATCATATCATTCATAATAGGTCAAGTTTAGAGATTCACGCTACATTTCGGTGTATCCACTATTGTCATTATAATCATGCAACGGTGAGTTCCATAGCCCAATTTTCAATTGTTTTAATGCTTTTATTAAACTCTTTGGGGGAGATACATGCTCAACTATTTTTATGACATTCATGACTATTTGCAAACTATATGTTTATATGAACTGAATGTTTAGTCATATTCTATATCATAAATCATGGAGCTAAATGTCTTGGTATAATCATTGAGCTAAATGTCTTGGTATTATCATTGAGCTAAATGTCTTGGTATAATCATTGAGCTAAAGGTCTTGGTATTATCATTGAGCTAAATGTCTTGGTATAATCATTGAACTAAATGTCTTGGTATAATCATGAACTAATGGTCTTGGAATTATTTGAAACAACACTCATATGTGTTATATCAATTGAATATTGATAGATTAAGTAATGTACTGTTATGTGAATTCATTTGACATCATGCGTTTGAACATAAACTATACATATTTTGGCAATGGGTTGTAAACACACAGGTTGCAAGTTTTGTATGGGCGGAACTTGGAACTGAGTGGATTTGCAATGCCTTTGCTGCATAAACGATTTTGAAAGGTTTTTCATTTCAACGCAAACTCTATGAACTCACTCAACCTTTGTGTTGACACTTTTAGCATGTTTTATCTCAGGTATCTAAGGCATATACTTCATGGCATGCATGTGGACTTATCATAGAGTCGCGGTGACGACGCGTCTCATTTGGGTTTTTATGAACTTTAAAACATCGTTTGGATTGTAACAAATTTAATTCCGCACATGTCTAATTTCATTTGGGACCTACACTTTGTAAACTCTGATTATTTTATTAAATCAAACGATGTATTTTCCAAACGACACTTTAGGTCGTTCAATAAAACTGTGATTATGATGCTATAACAGTCAACCCCCAGGAATTCCATTCCGCTGCAAAACAGGTAATTTAGGGGTGTGACAGATTGGCATCAGAGCTTCAGTTATAGAGAACTAGGTTGCATCATTGACCCTAGACTATAACTACATCATTACAGCATGTTCCACTTATATGTTGCTTTTATCCATTTGAGTGTATCAAGAAGATCATCTCCCCCATGTCAGCATGTTCCACAAGATGAAAAATAGAATTTTTCTGGGTCAACGCCATTTGCTCTCGCCATGGAACTCCTTATCTATGCATAAAGGTGCGTATGTTTTTTTTCACATTTCCAGCTGAATGGATTGATATAGTACCAATCATGGATAAAGCAATATGAGGAGTGGTAAACAAGCGGTCCTTCGTACGAACGACATTAGGTGGTAGAAAAAGACCATGTCGTCAAAACATTCCTATTATGTAAAGTTTACATGAAGTGGTCATTAACCATCTTGTCCATTGGTGGAGAGGAGTGAACCATTGTATCATAGTAAGTAAATGTTTGGACTCGATGGGGGGAACATAATCAAGTTGGCTTTTGTTGATGTATGAGAGGAGTGTTGTTGCATTGATGGATATGTCAATGGTGAAACATTCAAAATGGTAGTAGAAAAAAGCACAATGCTTCTTTGGGAAACCTTCATAATTCATAGATATGGAAGACGTTGAGGAATAGATAATCTGGATGGATGTTAAGACCTTTCATGAACAGTCTATGTTTTTTGAGAAGAATAGTGAGAACCGTATTGTAGCAATGGTTGGCTCTTTTTTCAAAAGCTAAGTCTGCAATGGTTTCTACTATTTCCTTTGGTAGACTAAGAACAAGAATAGGGTTTGGTAGTGGAGGAGTTGAAGAAGACCCTTCTTCATTCTTGGAAGTGATGAAGAATACCATTGGGGGAAAGTTGGGAGTGTGTTTCGGGATTAGCTTTGCATCTTTTGGGCTTTTACACTCTAATGTATAGGCCTTTGGTCGAGATAAAAAGTCTGCAAGGATATATTATGTTCCTTTGATGTGTTTTACTGTGAACTTCCACTGTGAGAACCAATTTGACCACCTAAAAAGTTGTGCATGAGGGATCATCTTTCTTTTACATTGTAGCATACGTGGAAAGGGAGACACGTCCATTTGGACTTGGAGTCTGTGTTCTATAAGATGGAACTGGAACTTCTAAATGCCTCTTTTGACTAAAGGATCCCTTTGAATATGGAGTGATAATGTTGTTCAGATGCTTTAAACGTTTTCTATCTTGAACATGTTGATATTTATATACTCTAGTAACATTTATAAAATATAAATAATGCAGCGAAGAATGTCCCGTTAGTGGCTCAATGTGATGTGTATGATTAACAATCTAAATACTATATTTACTAACCTCTTGTTATTGATTCGATTGAATGAACACGGAACAAACACGAATCTAGGTTAACCAATGAACCCATGGGAAAAACCCTTACTTACTAAAATAAGTAACCTCTATGACAAATCCACACTACATGTCAGCATGGAATATCCGAATGCTAGTTCTATGCGTTCACGAATTAAGAAATGAAACCATCGGTTTATGCTTGTAGGAAATTGACCCAAATCCCTAGGAGGGACGAGGGTGCTGATTTGCTTGGTTATGGGCAAGGTTGTAAATATAAATCAGCGGTATGTCGGCGGTCGACCACCTTCTAGCGATAAATCGATCTTGGCGGCGATATATCAGTTTCTCGGCAGGGACCATAAATTATAAAGGAATTTATTTAAAATATATATATATATATATATATATATATATACGTATATATATATATATACGTATATATATATATATTAGCAATATCCTAACAAAATAAGTCAGTAACAAGAAAAAACTAAAAAGTTTAACTTTTACATAAATTCGAGTGGGCCCAGATAACTCTTGAAAAATTCAGCCAAGTAATTAAGGCCCATATAATCAACCCAAACAATCAAATACCCTAAACTTTTGGGTTATTGATACGCGTCCAACACGCGTTCGGGGTCAAAGGAACTTCCTTTTCGTCGAGCAAGTTTTTCAACACCCTAGGCAGTGAACCTAATCGTTGTTGTGTAGTATTAGGGTAAGCCTTGAGAATTGATATCATTCTCTAGGGGAATAGGAATGCTAGTGAGAAATTACTACGCTAAGGTTGAGGTTGAGAAAGATTATTTTTTATCTTTTTTAAATTTTTTCGAAAATAAAAAGGTACGAATCTCGGGGTATTGGATTTAGGGGGTGGTATTTCTACCGATTACTCTACTTATCTAATTATCTAATTATCTAAACTAAGGTGAGTGTAGTCTATGTCTATTGTTGTGTGCTCTTATGATGATTTAAAGATGTGTTTACTTAGATGCTATTACTCCTTAGTTATCTCCTATTGATGGTTGAATTGTCACGTCCTTATTCTTAACGCGTTGTGTCTTCTAAGGTCGTAGGGTATGCGTTTTTCCCTAACTCTTTGAGATTACCTTAAGGTTATTGCCTACGAAATCTCTAGGATTCATAAACTAACTCTAAGGTTATCTTTGGATGTTTAGACTACAATAACTCTAGGTGATTATAAACTAATGTTCACAAAGATTACTCAAGCATTAGAAACACAACGAATGACCTATCGCAATACTAGGTCAATCACAATTAAGATAAGAGACAACCAATCAATATTCAATACCTAGGTTTCATAGATCTAAGCAAACACACAAATAAATTAGCCGGACATGGAAAACATGCAACCATACACACAAAAAATTGAAGACATAATTGAATTAATGAAGTAAATCACTTATCTTGTTGTAAAATAGGGTATGGAACCCTAAGATACTGCCCAAGACATCCTAGGTTCGGTTTAGGTTTTACTCCACAAAACTACCCCTCTAAAATACTGAAAATTCAAATTCTATATATAGAGTTACAATATGCGACGGCGTCACTCTTTAATTGTGAGGCCGTCGGGTCGCTGCCATTAGGTTTACGTCTTGGCCACGTCAACTCTGGGACGGCGTCACCTTATGCTTGTGACGCCGTCGGCTTCAACCTCTGACGCCTTCGGGATCCAAATCTAGGCCGTCTGAGTTGTGACGCCCTACTCTTTTAAACCTGATGCCGTCACTTGTAAAATAGCAATTTGCTCTCTGAGTCGTCTCAAGGTGTGTCGCGACGGCGTCGCTATTAAGCTGTGACGCCGTTCCGCCAGTTCCAGCAGCTTGAGTGTCTCGATTCTTGACTTTGGCCATTTTCTTCGTATATTCGCGCATTTTCGTCCGAATAAGTGTCATTCCAGCAATTTGCCTTCAATAGACCTAAAAAGTGAAAAAGGTAGGAATTTAAGTAGTAACGGATACAAAAGTGATCAATTAAGGGCTTAAATGACCCCTCAAAAGTGTACCTTTTAAATCCTTATCAAATATCCATACACTTGGTATTTGCTTGTCCTCAAGCAAATATGCTTTTAGCCAAATAATTTATAAGTTAGGGGTCATGAAGCATTAGTTTAGAACAATTCACAACACGTATAAGCCCCGTAAAAGTCATAACAAGCACGGAAATTACATACTAGCACCTCATAAGTGGTGTTTGGATACTCTCATCTCTCGGGTGTATATGAAATATATCAAGTTGGAAATGGAAGATAAACACTCTTTAACCGGTCCTAGTATAAAGATTACCATAGGATTGAGACTAGATCAAACCTCTATCGCTTTGGCGTAAGCACCTAGGAAAAATTATCCAAGAGGTCTTTTAAAGGGTTGTAACGTTAGGCTTACGGTAGTGAAACAAAGGGTTTGGTGGGATAGGCAATTTAGTGGTGGCAAGTCAAAAATCTTTATGTTACAAGCATGAGAAGAATGGCGTTGCTAAGCCAAGACCCGACACTCTAAACTCTAGATAAATTGAAACAAACAAACATAAATTTAAAGACATATGTAGGATAGTAGACCTTTTTTTTTTTTTTTTTTTTTTTTTTTGCATACACTTTTACTCTACCATCCTCTATGATAACATCAAAATAATAGGGATTTATAGGCACATCATTACACTTGACTTTTTATTACTCTAACACTAATTTGACCCGAATTGAAAAGATCAAAACACTTGGAGTACATTATTACAAAAATAAAAGGAATTTGAATTTAACGTTCCTTCCTGTCATTTCATAAAATTTAACTTTTCCCATGAGTCTCAATCGTCCCAAAACTGTGTACAAAGGATATATGACTCGACTTAGCAACTTATACAAGCAAGTAGATAATTGAACTAAAGGTTTAGTATGATAACAATAATGCACTAAAAGTGAGTGCATACAAGGTAGGCTAAGGCGATTTGGGTTTACATTTGGGGGTGGATTGTAAACAATGCTCTTCATTGATATTCCGGAAAACCGAAACATCACGAGAACCGCGAAAAGGATAGGCTCTAAGGGGTTAACTAGGGGTATCGTGTACTAAAGATGAGTACAACACAAGGGTGTGGGGGGATTACTCAACCGATGTGGAAGAAGTAATTATAATACGGGTATCAAACAAGGGTTATCCTAATGCCTCTTATCATTTAGTTATTCCTAACTACACAAGCGTAGTCTCACTAGCTATCTCGGAATGCATCACAAAACAAGTTCTAGAATCTATTATACTACCGTTACACACTAGAAGCATTAAAGTGGAATGCTTTAATTCCTACAAATCTAAGAGCGATCCTCACATTTTGGGTGGAATTTAAGTGGTAAAGGGTTTTTGTGCTAGTCATATAACTTCTCATCCATGAGACGCTTTATTAAGACTAATGGCCCACTCTTACATGTCATGAAAAATTTTAAATTTGGTGCCAAAATTACCCTAACCGATATTTCTCATGGTTTATTACACAAATGAAATTAGAAAAGGCAAATAGTCAAGGATAAACATAGTTTCAAAGTTCCCGTTTTATTTTCCCACCCTACACTTAAACTGAACATTGTCCCCAATGTTCTCCGAAAGTATCAAAGTTATGATAAAGGAAGGTAATTAAAAACGAAAGAAACTAATACTCCCCTGATTAGCACGGTAGGATCCGTGTGAAGTAGTGGTTAAATCTTTCTTCAAGAAGAATGTATGCGTGAAAAGCTCCATCCAATCTTATGTATCTTCTTCTTGATAAATAAAACCTACACACTTGAAGAAAACAAACGAAACCTTCGCGTAAAATCGGCGGTAACAATATATATGTGACTCTACTAAACAAGGATATAATGCTTGTGGAATGGATGTTTACAGATTTTCTGGAAAATTAAGACCTGGAAAATTCCAAAAATTTATAAGTAGCACAGAAAACGAGAAAAAGTAGTAAGCTGTTTCTACTCCTCTTGACGCCGCCAGGTTGCGATCCTGACGCCGTCATGTTATCCTGACAGAAACTGGTCTGCGATTTTCTGGAAAAGATTATGGAAAATTTATATCTTTAGAATCTGGAAAAATTTCCTGTAAAACATCCATTATGACTCGATACAAGCATTTGACAAGAACGAACACACATGTATATCTTTTTAATAATCGTAATTCTCATGTTCACGTTCTTTTAAAAACGTGTGTAATCCTCCCTACACTTATCCCTTTTGTAAAATACCTTTATATGTAATTAAGATGAGGTTAAAGACAAAATAAAGCATTTTTACAAATTCAAACATGAGAATAAACAATCAATAAAAGATATACAACACACAAACAAGCAAACAATTAAGCATGGGTTGCCTCCCACGAAGGGCTTTTCTTTATTTATGAGTCTTGTACCTAGACTCAAAGTCGTGCCCCTACGTAACTTCATTACCATCACCTTCTTCCTCATGACGGTCTCTATTGGGGTTTTCCATTTTATAGTAATGCCCTATTATGCATCTTTCTAAGAAGTCATCTTCTCCCCAATCCGTCCTATATTCCGGTCCTAGTTTCAAGCAATCCTTATAGAACCCGAAAATCTTATTCGTCACATAATCAACTCGCTTCTCCTTATCTTCCTCATTCCTATAGTAGACCGATAGCTTAAGTTCTTTTTCATCATTGGATAATGATGAAAATTTCTCAATCTTAAAGGGCATTTGGTAAGCTACATCATCGGTCTCATCCTTGAATCTCACTATTCCTAATGACGGATCATAAGTCATCCCGGTGTTTTCTATGAAAGGCTTTCCTAGAATAACGTGGGACAAGCTAGGATCTATGGCCGTACTAATATCATTCAAAACTATGAAATCCGTAGGAAACGTGAAACTTCCTACATAGACGGGCAATCCCTAAACTCTACCAAGAAAATTGCAACTAACCCTAGGATTATCGGGATCTTGCCTAGTTGGGATAGGCTTCTTCTTTACCCAATTATAGTAGGTGCTAGTCATGATATTTATTGGATACTTGCAATCAATGTAGGCCTTTGCCACAAAAAGGTGTCCTATCCAACATGGTATGTTAAGATTCCAAGGGTTCCCAAACTTGATCCTAGGGCTTCTCCTAATATACATGTGACGGAGGTCTCGTACTAAGTGTGGGTGACGAGAGAGTTCTTCTTCCGTAGGAAACTTATTGAAATAGTCATTGCCTACTTCATTTACTTCCTCGGTTTTTTCATTGCTAGGAGTTTCACTAACCTCAAGTACCGTCTCATGGTTTGCTTCGTCATTTTTTCTATTTGGTTTTACTAAGGTGATGGTATTGACCAATTGAACGTGCTTAGCTAACTTACTTGGGTCCTTAATCTCTACACCGGAAGTTTCGGGAGTTGAGATAGTGTTAACCTTCATATCACTATTGGTTATGGCTTTTAAAAGGTTATCTATCTTCCTATCCATCTCGGCTTGTTGTTGGTTAAAACGGTCTGAGAGCTTAGCTATTTGAGCTTCTTGGGATGTGACTAGGTGTTGCAACATCCCTTCTATGTTTTGTTGGTTAGGGCCGTGAGATGGGGGCCATGTGAAATCATTATATGTGAATTCTTTGGTTTGTCCCCAATAGAAGTCGGGTTTGCCCTTCCATGCTTCTCGGGCATAACTGAAAGTCCTAGGTCCGGGTGTTGTAGGGAATCTTCCTCCTGTTCCATTGGTACGTGAGAATGCGTAGTCAACGGAAGATTGTTCGGGGAGTCTTGTGCAAGTGCGAGTGTTATGAGGACCACTACATGGCTCACACAAGGAAGAAACTTTGTTCACTTGGCGTGAAGACTTAGGATTTTCGTAGGAGCTCATTAGGAATTTAACTTGATCTTCAAGCTCGAGCATCCTACGGTCGGAATATTGTGAGTCAATGGGAGGCAAGGAGATTGCCTTTACGGTTTTGGGCAACTCACGGGGGTCATTCCAACTTTCGTTGTCATAGAGAGCAAGGTCCTCTATTATACCCACGATTCTTCCGCGGTGAGATCACTAAGTTTACCACCGGCCGCTTGGTCAATGGATCGCTTACTTGGGAAGTTGACATGATCATAAAAGAGTTGGACTTGAAGCCAAAGATCAATGCTGTGATGAGAGACTCTATGGAGTAGGTCCTTGAATCGAGTCCATGATTCGTAGAGAGATTCACATTGACGTTGTTGGAACATCAAGATTTCATTCCTAAGCTTAGTAGTTCTCACTGTTGGGAAAAATTGAGCAAGGAAACGAGAGGTGAGATCATCCCAACTTGAGATGGAGCCGGCGGGAAGTCGCTCAAGCCAATTACTAGCTTGGTCCGTAGAGAGAAGGTGGAAGAGGCAAGGCGCGTGGTCTCCCAAGTAGTAGCATCGAGGTCGATGGAATCAACGATTTTAAGGAAATCCTTAAGATGCTGATTAGGATCTTCGGAATGAAGTCAATGGAATGCACATCCGTTTTGCACCAACCGGATGGTATCGGATCAAAGGGCCGTAGTTTGGGCTTGGTCGGGAAGCTCAACGGTGTTTTTATAGCCTAGGTGGCTTGGTCTTGAGTATTCACCAAGAGTACGGCCTCTTGGCGGGTCATTTGGTGGTGGGTTGATGAGTGGTGGTTGATTATCACCTTCCATGACTAAAAGTGATGGGGTTAGTAACAAAGGTCACGAAGAAGGGGGATAGACTACGAGCAAGCTAAAAATGGGAAAAAAACTTACTTGATAGGAATCAAGCAAGGAAACCTAAACAAGGTGAAAATCTAACTAGCTATTCTATTCCCCGGCAGCGCGGTAAAACTTGATATGCGCTTACAAGCGTTCGGGGTCAAAGGAACTTCCTTTCATCGAGCAAGTTTTTCAACACCCTAGGCAGTGAACCTAATCGTTGTAGTGTAGTATTAGGGTAAGCCTGGGAATTGATATCGTTCTCTAGAGGAATAAGAATGCTAGTGAGAAATTACTACGCTAAGGTTGAGGTTGAGGAAGATTATTTTTTATCTTTTTTATATTTTTAGAAAATGGAAAGGTACGAATCTCGGGGTATTGGATTTGGGGGGGGTGGTATTTCTACCGATTACTCTACTTATCTAATTATCTAATTATCTAAACTAAGGTGAGTGTAGTCTATGTCTATTGTTGTGTGCTCTTATGATGATTTAAAGATGTGTTTACTTAGATGCTATTACTCCTAGTTATCTCCTATTGATGGTTGAAGTGTCACGTCCTTATTCTTAACGCGTTGTGTCTTCTAAGGTCGTAGGGTATGCGTTTTTCCCTAACTCTTTGAGACTACCTTAAGGTTATTGCCTACGAAATCTCTAGGATTCATAAACTAACTCTAAGGTTATCTTTGATGTTTAGACTACAATAACTCTAGGTGATTATAAACTAATGTTCACAAAGATTACTCAAGCATTAGAAACACAACGAATGACTTATCGCAATACTAGGTGTAAGATATTGGTTTTCACATACACATCAAACCATAGCACAAAGTAGGCGTATAAGTGGAATTCTAGAGAGAGAAAGTTAGAGGTTTAGGGAACTTTAGTGAGAGAAAGAAAATTCTTATTATGAGCTCCAACTCTCTACCTTGGGAGGTAGAGAGTATTTATAGTCTTACATAAAACGCCACACGACGGGCTGTGGATCAGGCATACAGTGGGTAAAGACCCGTCCGTCCTCCACGGTGTTACTTAACAAAATACTGCTTAACTAAATATATCTATGACTACGAGCATTCTAACGATTACATATACTTGAGGTGACCGACTCTTTATACGGGAATTTCTAATTCCTAACAATCTCCCCTAAGGGAGGTCACCTCAAACATATACTAAAATGACATTGAATACAATCAGATATTACATTAACAATTGATCTTGAATTCTTGATGTAGTACTTTGCTCCGAAGCTCGTATTCATTGATTCCACTCATTGCATGTTTGGTTAATCCAAGTGGAGGTCTTTTCTGATACGTGATAATAATGTTGGGCGACTTTTGAGATCATCGGCTAATAGAAAATCTCTGCTACATCCATTGTGGTGTTGGTATTATGTGATGATGTGACTTTCGGACCGACATGCTCACATTCTGGATCATGATATCTTCTCATCAGAGTAGCGGAAGCTTTAGTTTGATTCATGATATTGGCGTGGCGTAGCAGAAGCATGGAGTTAGAATATCGAGTCATTGATGCAATCATGATATCTTTTGATATGAATGTGTTGTGTGAGCATGCGGCTATGAATTGACCGCTCCATTCGATCTGCAAACGTCGGGGTGTACCTGCATACAACAGTTAGCAATAAATCACATGAAAGTGTCTTTGATCACTTTCGTTGAATTGAGGTACACGGCCCACGGTTCCCCGTGAGAATGAAACAAGTCCTTTTAAGAGAGTCTTCATTGAAAGTGTCCTAATGAGATTTATTGATGATCTTGTGGCACTAGACTCAATTTGTGCATATTTGGATCCTATATCGGAGACTAGGGAGAGGGTCTCCTCCTTCAATATCAACAATCTCTAAGAGAAAGTTGATAGATAATGTCGGTTCCCCGTGAGAATGAAACAAGTCCTTTTAAGAGGAACTTGAGTGGTTTGGAAAGTTGAAGTGCAGTGCGTCACTGGGTCCATGACGTCTTGTCTTCAATACCGATGTTACCATCTGTAGCATTTGAATTGAACCCGGTTTCTGCCCTAAGGTTGAATATATGGAGGGCTATTTGTTTTCACCCTTTTCTCATTCAATTCTTTTTCATTCTTCAACCCCTTCAGTGCTTACCGAGACTTCATAGCAAGAACCTTATTGGGTTTATTCCAGTACTGGCTCAGTCTTAGTCCGAACTCTTCCCATATCTCATTTTTCTCCTTTTATCATCATACCTAAGAACTCTACACTAACTAGTGGATAGTCCCTGGGTAGATCCCTCCGATTTTGGCGGATCATGGGAACACATACCTAACCTTATCGTCCTTATATCACCATACATAATGTAAAGTTGGTCGGTCTTTTTGGTATTGTTCATCTGCCATAGGAACCAATTGAAAACCATTTGAAAATCAATCCAGATACTTATGATATTTTATCAAAGCATTTTGTACCTGAATTGTTTTTGATATTTTTAGAAGAAGAACTCCCCCTCAACATGTGAATCAAGTATTTGAAATAGTTTTCCACACGGAGGCAAGAGAAAGAATTAACTTCTTTGATTACCATTTAAAAAAAATATCAACATCACTTCCCTAATCGAATCAAGTAGATAAAGCATTTTGGGGAAGGATGAGGTTTTCAAGATTTTGCTCCCCCTCAATATGTGCCTCGAGATTTGAAAAGTGTTTTGCACATACTGGAGGGAACCTGCACCTTAAGATAAGTTATCACGTTTCAAATCATAGGTTTAAGATAGATGCTCCCCCTCAACATGTGCATGGAAAATTTGAAATCGTTTGTCACTTGTGGGAAGGAGAGCTTGTACATCCTTATAAAACCATTTACCGAATTATCAGTTTAAATCCAATTTAAATCACACATTCTCCCCGATCACAATTATCAAATCATTTGAGATTTGTGATCTCTTATAGATTTAAATTGATTTTGAAAGTTTTAAGGAGAATTGTGACTTGATTATGGCGTTTTAGCGATAATGATCGGATTTTAAGACTTTAGACTCCATTGATAAAACATGCTTGAATATCTTTTGAAAACAATTGAATGCCAAATAACTTTTTAATTTAATTGAAATCATTCTCCCCCTCAATCAATGACATAGGTTGTTGATATTTTGACAAATAAGTCCATATGATTATCAAAAAGAGAGTGAGTTATTTTTCAAAGATTAGTTTTTGGATAAATGTTTAAAGAATCCGAGCATGGAATTTTGAAAACATGATAAAGTATGGCTCTGTTCTTTCTTTTGAAAAAGCGGGTTGCACTGAAATGACAATAAACCATTGTTTCTCCTTCTCCCAAAAATAATTTTTTGATTTTTTTTTTTTTTTTTTTTTTGGAATTCGAACAACGTCTAAAGTCCCGTGTCATTCTTTGAATGACAGCACAAAGACCGTAGATATTATCGAACGAAAGCATGACAAAATGACAATATTTTTGAATATTTTTCGAATTTTTGATTTTTATGGATTTTGAAGGTTTTATAATTTTGTATTTTGATTTTTGAATAGATATATACAAGAGATAGATGAAGATAGAATTTTACTCCTCGTCTTCCTCAGAAGCGTTTGAGTGTTTCGGTTGAAGACTTTTCAAGCCAAGGCGTGGAAGAATAAACTCAAAACGTTCTCTTGGAAGAGCTTTGGTGAAGATGTCGCTAAGCTGATATTCGACCTCACAAAATAGAGTTCCACCACACCTTTTTCCACTTGTTCCTGATGAAATGATGTCGAATGTCGATATGCTTTGCTCTTGAGTGTTGAACGTTGTTGCAAGCAATAGCACTTTTATTATCACTGTCGATGAGAGGATTTTGTTGAATTCAAAGCCATAGTCGGATAATTGAGATCTCATCCATAAGACTTGAGCACAACAAGATGACATGGCTATGTATTCAGCCTCTGTAGAGAAATAGAAGTACTCATTTGCTTCTTTGAAGACCAGCTCACAAGCTTATCACCCAAAAACTGAGCACCTCCGGATGTACTGACGAGTATCTTGACACCTGCATGATCGGCATCTGCATAGGACGTTAGTAACATACCGGTGTCCTGGGTACCAAAGACCCATATTGATGGTTCCTTGGAGATACCGAAAGACCCGTTTAACCGCTTCAAGGTGCTTTTTAGTAGGCTTAGCCCGGTATCTAGCACACATGCAAACAGCGAACAAGATGTCTGGTCTACTAGCTGTGAGGTACATCGGGGATCCAATCATACTACGATATTTTGTTTGGTCAATCATGATCCTGAGTGGTCCTCATCTAGTTTGGTTCGATCAATCATGGGAGTGTCAACAGGGTCACTTGAATCAAATCCAAATTTCTTTAAGATCTCAGTTGCATATTTAGATTGATTTATGAAAATGCCTCCGGGACTTTGCGAAATTTGTAATCCCAAGAAAAATGACATTTGTCCCATCATTGACATTTGAAATTTTGAACTCATTTCATTAGAAAAATGATCACATTCCATTGGGTCTGTCGAGGCAAAAATAATATCATCAACATAAATTTGAATATGAATTAAATGTTTGACCACGGTGAACAATGTTGGATCAACTGCTCCTTTGCTAAATCCGGTTGATAGAAGAAACTTTGACATTGTATCATACCATGCCCTTGGAGCTTGCTTTAAACCGTAAAGGGCCTTCTTCAAGCGATAAACGTGAGTAGGATGCTCTTGATTTACAAATCCTTCGGGTTGGCGGCGTAGACGACTTCTTTAAGATCTCCGTTCAGGAATGTCGTCTTCACGTCCATTTGATAGACTACCATGTTCTTACTTGCAGCATTAGCCAAAAGATTCTAATTGCCTCGATTCGAGCCACAGGAGCAAAAGATTCTTCAAAGTCTATACCCTCCTCTTGGCGGTATCCTTTAGCAACTAATCGAGCCTTGTTCTTCAACACATCACCATGCTCATCAAGTTTCACTTTGAAGATCCATTTTAGAGCAATAATCATAGCACAATCTGGAGCCGGTACTAACTCCCATACATCTAGTCGATCGAACTCATGAATTTCATCTTGCATAGCATTGAACGACTATCTTCATTCATGGCGGTTTTGACATCTTTTGGTTCGATCTTAGAGAATACGGAGTTGAAGAAGCACCACAAGGCATCGGTTGCAAGTTGTTTCGTGTGGATCTTGGGCGAGAGGGATTTCAATGATGTTGTCTAATGGATGATCGTGAGTCCATTTTCTAAGGTGTTCATGTGGTAGTTGTTGAGGGACTAAAGTAGCGAGTTGATGTCTCACGGCGAAGATGGTTCGATGAAGATTCGAGGACAAATATGTTTTCAAATGGAGCATCTTCAGGAGTAGCAAAGGGATTAACTTCATCATTGATGCCAGAAACAGTTCCATGATGTACATTTGATGATTGATGATTTGTTGATGAGACAGAGTGATCAGCAGTAGGCGCTTCTTGACTTAATAAAATTGAGAGTGAAGGGTTCACTTCATTCACAGGGATAGAAGCAACCTCTGTTGATGGAGTTGACATTTCATCAGCATTCGGTTCATAGTGTTCATCAAACATTGGATCAAACAATTTCTTTAAATCATCTTATGAAGGAGGTACATATGGAGTTCTTTGGAGATGAGTTTGGTACAAGAGATGAACCAATGGGACTGTTTTGAAGTGCGGGTCCCTGGATTGTTCAGGGGAGCCATACATTATACGCAACAAATTGGCTCAAATGAATCCGTGAGAATCAAGCGCAATAGAAACTCTCTCTGACTATCTTTATCAACCCATATGTAGACAACTTGAAGTAACCACTAAAGAAGAAAAAAAAACCCCCGATATACCAAACTTGAAACTATAAAGTCGAATTCCCACATATGTATCTTAATCTTTGCACTAATTTTGGAAGAACGGTTGTCAGAATTTATGCACCAAGCAAATCTCTTAAGTACTCAATACTCAATTAAAGTATGAGACATTAACACCTCTTGCGATTATCCACAACGTAATATATGCGTGACACTGAGTAAAACAAAGTAACTCCTAATAGTGATAGTTAACCGGGTCTTCAACCATCCACCTCGACTGCTGGTAACTAGATAACCCAAGACTTCAACTCTAATTCTTAAGCTCGAGCAATTTATCAAATAAGAACAGCCTTTGAGCGTCAACTTCAACCTCAAATAAGTGATAAAAGAGTAACTTCGAAGTAATCAACTTGTGTCAAATGCCCAACATGTGAATAAACATACAATCGGATGTACATTCACCCACTGAATGAACCGAAACAAATGATGCCTCAACATCAATGTATTCTTCCTAAAAGTATTCATGCAGAGACTGATATGGAGGATACACCAATAACTTCGATCGGATGAGGTAGACATTTTCCTTGAAGTTCATGTGGTTGATTTATAGCATGCACGATGAGAGGAATAATAATCCATGAAGATTTGGCAAAGGAATACCAAAGAGTGGATCATTATTCATGAACAATAATCCGTGAATATTTGGCAAAGGAATACCAAAGAGCGGATCATTATTCATGAGTGCAATGCAATATTATGATATTCATTATCAACGCCTTGAGGAATAACTGGAGATTGGGCTTTTTGGTGAGTGAGTTGTACTTCTTTGATGATCATCAAACATATCTTGAACTCATGAATCACATATTCTTTGATGATCATCAAATATTCGCTAGCGGTTGTAAATACTCATCAAACATATCTTGAACCAATGAATCCCAAACAATAAATCCCATTTATCCTTAGTGAGTGAAACATTAGTCGTTGGAGGAGAGTCATCAACCTTTAAAATCGTATAACCATTATTCAAACATCCATCATCATTTAGTATATTCACTCTTCTCCCCCTCAAAAAATTGCATCCGAAGTTTTCATTTTTGATTTAGCAAGTGAATAAGAATATACATTAATGAATGTAGATCCACTTGATGACTGAATGAGCATGGGAGAAACTTGAAGCTTGTTGATGAAGAATGTCGATGAGAATGGTCATAAACATGAAGATTTCTCTTCTTCTGAAGATAAAGCGCGCTGAAGCGTACACTTTTCTTTTCTTTGAGGAGCGGGGCCGAAGTGTTATCTGCAGACGCATACATAATGATGAAGTACGAGGCCTGGAACCTGATGTGAACAGAGCGTCATTGTTTAGAGCCCAGTTATATGTTTAGAGCCTCCCGAATCAAATACCAAGGGCGACTTGTGACACCTTTGGACAACAGACGAAGACAGAGAATTGGAAACATTGGATCCCCACGTGCTCATGGGGTCCTTTGGTTAGCACAAGCAATCTTTGAATCAATGAAAACCTAGGTGCAATGTCATGTCACTAGGAGCTAAACTAGTAGAAGCATCAGACTTAGTCGAGGGACATTTTGTGCTTAATGGGATTATTCTACAGTTGGCTTCCAAACCTTAATAGGCACTACTCTAGGCATAGTGGATCTAGTTAAGGGGCAAGGTTACCATTAGTGAATATTCGACTGTTGGCTTCCCGAAATCCTACATTGGTAAAACCTTCCTGTAGGTTTCGAGGATTGCTTAATCTGTTTTCGCTCTCCAAACTTTCTTAACTGGGTTATGAATCTTAGACCTCAGAAATAACACATCACATTTATCATGATTACCAGAAATTAAAAATTTTTTGCATGTTTGCAGACAGCAGTAAGGCCTCAAATTAATTTTAGTAAGCTTAGAGCTAATACTAGAACTAACACGATTCTTTTTGTTCAAATCAAACTTCTTGTCCCTATGGTGTTCTTTCACTTCCTTATCATGATCACTTCTAGTTTGCGTAATCCTATCCTTCTTTGCATAGCTTCTAGGTTTTGACCGCTAACTTTAGTGTCAATCTTAACATCTGTAGAAGTAACGATGGGAACATTACATGGCTTCACTACTTTCTGCATTCCTGGTCTAGAAGTGCTGGGATCTGAAATTCTAGGAGGCACATCACAGGTTGTTTGCTTGAGTTTTGACATGGAACAAGGCATATCAAGGGTCACATGCTTGGCTTTAGGCATAGAACAAGGCACCACTATTCTATCTCGCCTATTGTGTAGGACCTAAGATATATCAACCTTATCACAAACCAATACCCACGTTATGCTTATAAACACGTTAAACCAAACACTTATATGAATAAGAAGATGAAATAAAGAAAGGAAGATGGTGACTTGAATGATATAAAAATCGTGTATGTGATGATAAGATATGCAAACAATAAGTTGTATATTCCTTGAGAGAGAAAATACACACACACACACACACTTTCAAGCACACCCCTCAAATGACCATTTGAGGGGTATTTATAGTCCAAGGGACTTGATGCCCTAAAGGCTTTCTTATGGGCTTTTCGTGGGCTTGGACATGGGTTGGATTGGATAAAAGGCAAGCCTTACATAACTAGTACCCATTTAGCTTAGTCCAATCCACGAGCCCGTTGACTATTCTATCACGATATCTAACACACGTTACAAAGTTCCTAAATGTGAATGACCATCACTTCTAATAAAAACTATTAAGGCTAACAATCTCCCCCTAAGGGGTGGTCATTCAAATGATGCTCCACTTGATTAGGTCTTTACTTTTCTTGAGCTCAAACTTTGTGTGTAGATATAGAATAGTCTTGATTCTTTGTTCCTTCATGCTTTGTGATCAGATAATGTGGTTGTCTGCCGTTGTCAACTTCGTTGGTTAGGTGTCTCCACGTCTTTCTCCACCATGCTCACACTTCTATTTGACTTTTGGTTACCAATGATGTAGTTCTCGAGTCTTTAAACTTTGTGTAGCCTTTGATTGTGATGAGAACTTTCATGTGTCGTTGGTATGAGCATGTTGCGATTCTGCACGATCCATCCGCTCCGGAGCTTCCATAAGAAGAAAACATAAAAACAGTTAGAAATAAGCGGATTCCGGCACTTACAAGTTTGAATTTCGAGGGTGTTAACGGCGGCATAGTGAAAACACGTCTCTAATTCTTACAAAGGCGTTCTGAACTAGAGTCCCACAAGTGAGATAAGCGATATACCGAAGTACATCTACAGGTTCATGAGTGGCGCTGAGGTACACTGAAGCATCACCCACGACTGTAGACCGTTTGAGACACACTAAGCGTAATCCACGGGGAGTTACGAAGTGACTGCTGTCGAGGGCTGCTTGATGTTGACACTGGCGGGAGTTTCCATTCAATCACGAAGATCCGCGAAGTGAAACTTCTCATAAATGTTACGGCGGATTGCTAAGATCTGCGTAGGACTCTATAATTTATCACTTGTGCCCTTAATGATGAACAACAAGCGATGTCATGTCATGTGTTCCTATGAGATCTTTTGATGAATCTCGTGGCTCTAGACTCAATAAGTGCATTTTGGTTTTCTGGCGGAGACTAGGGAGAGGGTCTCCTTCTTCAATATCAACGATCTCTAAGAGAAAGTCAATAGATTATGTAGGGTTCTCAGTGAGAATGAAACAAATCCTTTTAAGAGGAATTGAGTGGCTAGAAGGTTTAGTGCAGTGCGTCACTGGGTCCATGACGTCTTTGTCTTCAATACCGGTGTCATCTAGTGACAACCAGTAGCATATGTATTGAACCGGTTTCTGCCCTAAGGTTGAATATGGAGGGCTATTTCTTTTCACCCTTTCTTTACATTTCTTTTAATTCTTCAACCCCTTCTTTCTCCTTTCTCACATTACTCCTTTTTCAATCATTCCTAAGGACTTCTAATACTAACTATTTGTGATGTCCTTGGGTAGATCCCTCCGGCTCTGGCGGATCATAGGGCGAATTTCCTATCCTTAGTCACCTTATAACTCCATGACTGTCCTATTGTTGCCATAAAACCATTTTTCTTGAAAATCTCTCAAAGTGTTTATGATAGAAAACATGTTTGAGACACTCCGAGAGTTTTATATTTTAGAAACACTCCCCCTTCACATGTGCTTATGAGTTTTGAAATCGCACATAGAGGGTAGAGTTTGCACTTTTGAATTGATCGGCTCATGATAGACAATTCCCCATGAGACACGGTTACGTTGCCTAGTTAAAGAGTTCCATTGTCGGTTTTTAGGTGACAACTAGCTCTAATAACTAACTTGAAGTTGTAAACACTCCTTGAAAAGGAGGTTAGACCCATGAAGGTGCATATCTATCACAAGTTTATCGAGATGGTACATTCTTGACTTTGATTCCCGTCAATTCATTGGTTTCGTGCGAGTCGAGCTCATTTTGAGATTCAAACAACGATCATTAAACTTTTTGATCACATTTTAATCACGTCTCCTCCCCCTCAAAAATAGCATATTCGTGATATTTTTGATATCAACGGATTAAACAACATTTTAGAATCTTTTGGGGAGACAAACGGATTTGATTTAAGCATGAATATGGAACATTTTAGTTTTATACTCCCCCTTTAATAAAGCATAATCAATTAAAGGGTTTTAGAGGGAGTTATCTTGAGCACAAAATATTTGAAAGATTTTGAAAATCTTTTTGAACAATCTTGAAAAGGTGCTCAAGATGATGATGATTTCTCACCATTTTTAAATGTAGAATCTTTTTCAGTACACTACATTTTTCGATCAAAGCACGAGTTTTGATTTGAAAAATAATCAAAAGTCATCATTTTTAGTTCGGGTTTCGTCTTGATGTATACTGAAAGCCATTATTTGAAGAAATTTTGAGAAACGACATGTTTTAGAAAACAAATTAAAGAACTCTCGCTCAAGCATCTGTACATGCCCGTATCATTGTCGAATGACATTTCTAGAAAGCGTCTGAGAATATCGATTATCTGAGAGACATGTCGTGAGAAGAATATTTTTGGATTTTTGATTTTATATTGTTTTTGTATTTTTTGAAAGTTTTATATTTTTATATTTTGCTTTTGTTGGTTTTCAAATTTTGTATTTTGTTTTTTTTCAAAAATATTTACTGTGAAGCTTTTGGAAAATCATTTTCAAGAAGATTCGAGAAGACGTTCTAACTCCTCAGGGGTTAGGCTTAGCATTCAATTCGTCGAACTAAATACTCAAACCTTTCTTTTGGAAGGGCTTTAGTTAATAGATCGGCGAGTTGGTAATCTGTCTTCAAGAAGAATAATTCAACGATACCATTTTCGGCGTACTCTTTGATGAAGTGATAGCGGACACGGATATGCTTAGTCTTTGAGTGATGAGCAGGATTGCATGATATGGCTATGGCACTTTTAGAGTCACAATACATAGGTATTTTATCGAAAGTAAAGCCATAATCTGTGAGTTGCGTTCTCATCCATAGAACTTGAGCACAACACGCAGATAGAGACACATACTCGGCTTCAGCGGTTGATAGTGCAGTGCAATCTTGTTTCTTTGAAGACCAACTTACTAACTTTTCACCCAAAATTGTGCTCCTCGGATGTACTTTTTGCTTGTAACTTGATCACTGCGTGGTGCATGCGAAAAGGCAATTAGATCAAATCCGGGTTCCTTCGGATACCAAAGTCCCATGTGAATGGATGTCTTCAGGTACCGAAAGATCCGTTTAACCTCTTTGAGGTTCAGTTCGGTAGGCTTTGCACGAAACCGTGCTAATAAGCAAACGACAAAATGAATATCTTGTCGACTAGCAGATAAGATACATGAGAGAACCAATCATGCTCCGATATTTCTTCGGATCAATAGGTTTCCCAAACAAATCTGCTCCAATTTTTGGTGAAGTTACCATTGGTGTTCCGACCGAGTCACAATTATCCATACCATGATTTTTCAAAATCTCAGTTGTGTATTTAGCTTGATTTATAAAAATTCCACGTGGGGATTGATGTATTTGTAAACCAAGAAAGAATTTTAGTTCCCCCATCATGGACATTTCAAATTTACTTTTCATGAGATTTTCAAAATGTTTTGAAAGATTCGGATTAGTGGACCCAAAGATGATGTCGTCCACATAAATCTGAACAATCAAAATGTCGTTTTTGCATTTTTGTGTAAACAAGGTAGGATCAACTGTGCCTTTGGTGAAATTTTTTTGGATAAGGAAAAGGGCGATTCGTCATACCACGCTCTCGGAGCTTGTTTTCAAACCATAGATTGCCTTTTGAGTTTGTAGGCGTAGTCGGATGATTCATGTCTATGAAGCCTTCTGGCTGACTCACGTACACTTCTTCTTTCAGAGTTCCATTCAAGAACGCGGTCTTAATGTCCATCCGATAAACCGTGATGTTTTTGTGAGCGGCATAGGCTAAGAAAATCCTGACTGCCTCAAGTCTAGCTACCGGCGCAAATGACTCTTCAAAGTCTATCCCTTCCTCTTGTGCGTATCCTTTGGCCACAAGGCGAGCTTTGTTGCGAATTACAGTCATTTCTTCATCCCGTTTGTTCTTCCATAACCATTTGAGATCAATGACGCGAATGTCAATTGGTCTTGGAACCATTTCCCAAGAGTCATGTAGGCGGTATTGGAGAAGTTCCTCCTGCATTGCTTCTATCCATGCGGGTTACGCCATTTCCTCACGAATGTTCTTTGGCTCTATATTGCTAATTGAGCAAAGGTAAATGCATAAGTCGCAATCGGTGGCAAGTTGGCGTCTCGTCTGAATTGGCCTTGAAGGTTCACCAATAACTTGTTCAATTGGGTGGTCTTTTGTCCACCTCAGAGTAGAAGGATACCGTTGGTTATACGTATGCGAGTTAGATGGTTCTCGTAAGCATGAAGAAGATTCAGTTGATTCCGTAGCAAGCGGGTTTTCAAATAAGTCTTCATCTAACGTTGCATCGTTATGGTTTTTGGTTTTGCTCATCAACTCTTTGGTAGAAGCGGGTGCAATAACGTAGTAGATGTAGATGATGTAGATGAAGTTGGTGCATTGGTTTCGACCGTTGTAGATGCATCTTCTGTTGGTGGTGGTGGATGATTTTGGCGGGTGCAGCGGAATGATGGTTTGATGCATTTGTCGAAGTTCCACCATAGTATTCATCGAACATTAATTCGAAGAAATTCTCCCATTCTTGTTCTTTAGGATTGTCAAACGAAGTTGATTGAGCTCTTTGAGGCACGAGTCTGAACGATGTGTCCGAAGTCTGTGGGTTTAGTGCGGGTTCTAGAGCGAGTCTCTCCGAAGCCATATGTGAAAGTTCATCAAATTTCACATTCATCGTCTCCATGATCCTCCTAGTTCTTACTTTATACACCCTGAATGCCCTCGAGTTATCTGAATATCCAATGAAGATTCCAATATCACCTTTTGCTTTCAGTTTTCCAAGATCTTCTCTGTCATTCGTAGGATAGCACAAAGCGCCAAACACGTGAAAGTAAGAGATATCCGGTTTTCTGTTATTCACAAGCTCATATGAGGTTTTATTGAATCTTGGATGGATGAGGGATCGGTTCGAGTGAAACAAGCGTGGCAACATCGACCCATAGAAATAACGGTGCACTAGAATAGATTAGCATTGTGCGGCGAGCTTCCACAAGAGTTCTATTTCTTCTTTCAACTACCCCATTCTGCTGTGGAGTTCTAACAACTGATGTTTGATGAGTAATTCCAACATCTTCAAAGAAAGTTCTTAACTCCGATTAGTGAATTACTGTGCCGTTGTCTGTTCTTACAACCCTACTTGGAGTTTGAAGAAGTACTTGAATTAGTTTGAAGGTGATGATGATGGTGCTTCGATCTTTTGATCTCAGAAACTTAACCCATGTATATCTCGAATAATCATCAACGATGACAAGAATATACTTTTTTCCATTAATGCTTTCAACTCTCATTGGGCCACATAAGTCCATGTGCAACATATGCAACTTTGCTTTCGAACTAGGTACGGTTTTGGGTTTATATGATGCTCTTTTGCTTTTTCCTTGTTCGCATGATGGACATAAGTGATCCTTGGTGTATTTGAACTTTGGAAGTCCGTTGGCGATGTTGTCTTTGGCAATTTTGTTGATGGTGTCGAAATTGAGATGGGATAACGTCGTGCCACAACGGGGCTGTGTTCGGATGCTCGTGTCATAAGACATATTGGTGATGAAGAGGCCATTTGATTGATGTCGATAGCATACAAGTTTGTATCACGATTCCCAGTTAAGAGATCAGTGCTATCCAAGTTTCTAACAAAGCAAGCATTTTCTCCTAAAAGCAACCTCTAAATGCATCCGAAGGCGCCCGATGAAAACAAATTGTGTCCCAACCCTTCAACATAGTAAACCCGAGTGATCAAATAATTTCCAAAAGGTAGATCTCCATAACCCATGATAGCTGCTACATGATCATTTCGAAAGCGTCACGGTTCCCATGAATTTCGACGAAATTGATCAGCGACTTGATTCCGGTCATGTGCTTGGAGCAACCCGAAGTCGGCGATCCAAAGACAAATTTCGATAACCTGCGAATGAGAAAAAGAATATTGTGGAAACCGTTTTGATTTTGGTTCCTTTGGGTTAGAGGTAAAATCTTGATCACACTCAGAGAGGTTTTCTACAGGGAAGTATGGTTTATCACTCATTGTTCCATTCGGAGTGTGAAAGTTCTACATGGGTTTCCAAATATCATCCCTAAAGTATACAGCGTTGGTTCTGTCAGTAGTGTAAAGCCTAAGTTTTGCAACTAGTCTTCCTACTATTTTAGCGTAATTACTTTTTGGGACGTTCTTCTTAACAAGCTTATCATTCACATTCTTAGAAACACAATCATCTTGAACATTTAAAGATTTCTTGCAAGTTAAACAAAGAGATTCAACACATTCATTAGACTTAGCAAGTTTCATTGGTTCATTACATTCAGGATGAAATGTCTTTCTTATTCAAAAGCTGTAAATTCCTAGGGTGTTCTTCTACTTTCTTCTCTTTTTTCAAGCTACTACTCCTAGAGGCATGCGAGACTCTATTGTTCCTTGTATTGCTCTTAGGCTTTAGTCTGCTGCTCCTAGAGGTGCTTTCTAGTCTGTTGAAGGTAAGGCACACGCATTAGGATCATTTTTATGAAGGGAGGTGGTTTCAGCTATCCTAGTCTCTTTAGATGTGGAGGCTGACGCATTAGTGGTACTCATCTTAAAAAGGCCAGGTGCTAAAACTTTTGGTTTCTCGATAACCGCTTTTCCCTTATCAACATTTTGTTTAGGTAGGGCAGGTGGAGTGACTGGTTTTGATGAAACATTTTCTCATTGACTTTTGGAGGAGGCATAGAAACAGACATTTTTGGTTTGGAAACTGGTTTGGGAACATTTGCTTTCTCCGCAGTCAATGGTTTGTTAATCACGAGTATCCACGCCTTTCCTTTTTGACTTTCCGGTGAGCCCTCAAAAGATCATTTCGCTTTCATGTCATTGTAGGCACGCTCATACGACAATTTGTCATACTTGCATTCCTCAGTTTTTCGATCAAGTTGTTTAAAATATGAGACATTTTCTTTTCAAGTTTTTCAAGAGCTTTTTCATATTTTGAAACAATTTCGGAGGTCTCATCCTGGAGTCTTTCATGATCTTCAAGAGAATATGTTTGCAAAATGATGGACATAATATCAGTAGTCAGAACATCTTTGAAGAGTGAATCATTTAGATTTTCCAAAACTTTGATGTGTTCAACACTTTCATTAGCTTGCTTTACCAGGGATTTATGGTCCTTGACAAAGTCAGTTGTTTCTTTCAAAAGCGCTTGTTCAAAATGAATTACCCTTGAGTTGATGTTAGTCAGCTGAGGGGCAATTTGAGTTTCAAAAACTTTTTCTGTTCATTATCAAAACTATTAAACCAGATGTTTGTTGTAATATTGGTTTTAGTTTTAACAGTCTCTTGAAGATTCGCAATTCTAGTTTTCACATTTTCTAAAATACTTCTCGCATCACTTGTGTTAAAAGGGTTGTTTGAAGACATTTGTTCAATGTTCGAAAGAGATTTGGAGACAACAAGCTGGTTTTGAAGCGATTTTGAAAGCAGGTGTTGACACTTTGTTTGAAACACTTGGTTTGGTGGAAAATGTTGATTGAGAAACAAACGAAATACCATTAATTTTGTTCCATGTGTTATAATCAATAGGTTTGATTTCGGATGTTTTTGTTTCATTTTTGATCTACTCTCCTCAGATAGTTCCAACGTTTCAAGAGAATCATGCACCAATATGGGTTCATGCAAAGGTTTTCCATTGTGCAACACATTCTGAGATTTCTGAGCTTTCTTGAGGAAACCAGGAGGTGAGTTACCAAGAGCCATTTTATGCGAAGTATGAAAAATCGGATTTACTTGATTAGTAAGCATCTTGATTGTCTTAGCGGAATGACCCGTTGTAAGAAGTAAATTGTCTAATTTTTTGATCGTTTCATTTTATCGAGAATCTCATCAAGAAGAGAATCTTCTCGTTTTGCAAAATCGGTTATCAACTTCTTCTTCTCTTTTTCAAGATCAGAATATGTTGCTTTTGTTTTGAAAGTTGGTCATTTAGTTCAGAAATTTCCTTGTTTAAAGATTTGATTTTCAAATTCAGATTCACATCAAGTGTGTCATACTTGAGTTGCAAATCTTTTTCTCTTAAAACAGAATCTCGATAACCAATTTCTAATTCTGACATTTTGTTTGTATGAAATTCATAGGCTTTAGCGTGCTCTTTGTAACTCTCAAGCTCAGCGGTCAATTTAGCATTCGCGGCTTTAACTTCGCGATTGACCGTTCTAACTTTCTCAACTTCAATGCCACATTGATTGATTAATGATTCAACATAAGCACGTGTTTCCTCATCAGTCTCGGTATTTTGTGCCACACAGCCTCCACTTGGATCCACATCGGAGTCTCGAGTTAGTATTGCTACAACTCGGATTGTCCATGTATGTATCATAAGTAGGTGCTGATGTCAGAGAATGCTGTTCGTCATGAGTAAACACATCAAATATGACATTGTTATAGCATGGATCAATGATTGGTACCTCGGATCGGCATTGGCGTCATAGAGCGGAGGAGGTGAGTTTGACTCGGTGTCATACTTAGCTTCTGAAGATTTGCCATGAAGATGCAATTCGCATTGAGTTCCTCGAGGTCTTCCAATTCATCCACAATAGCAAAAAAATCAATTTCCTCACACTCAACTGAACCCCGCTTCTTGCTTATACGCTATGAGCTTTCGAAGAAAATCACCATTCTTTTTGTGCGGTTTAGTGGGACGATTTCTTGCCATGTGACCCACTCCTTGACAGGTTATAACACTTAATCGATTACCCGATTCACATTTCCATGATTCCCAACGATTTGGTGCTACATACCCATTCGATTACCCCTTTGCTCTATTCCCAACATTACGTCCAATCGATTTCCAACATTCGACCCAACTGATTACCCGATACGGAACGCTGATTACCCATACGAAATCGGTAGCATATCCTGCTGATTCCCAATAACTCCAACCATTTGTCCTTGATTACCCATATTCACACCCGGTACGTGCAATTTTCTACATTGCGAGTGTTTGATGATATCCTTTGGTTGTTGTTAGTAGGTGTGGAATAGCGACCTTTGATTACTTGACCCAAGAGATAAATTATTTGGGACATAGGGTCTTCTTGATCGGTTCGAGATCGTGATTCCTTGTTCGGTGTTGTGGATTTTTGTTGAATGACTTGTTGTTCGTGGATAGAGTTGTTGTTGTGGTTGTTGTATGTATTCTTTGCAAGTTGTTGTTGTTGGAAGATGATGAAGCTTGTTGTTGTGTATTCACTGAAGTTTGAGTCTTTGCAATGAGTGCCAATGGATCATGATTCTTTGCCAATTTTTATTTTCTGACTTCATTCGCTTGACTTGGTTTTGTTTGAAAATCATTGAGTTGATCAAAGTTCACCCGATGTAAGTCTTTTGTTTGGTTGACAATAGTGACATATCGTCCCCATTCTTATGGAAGATTGTTAAGGAACTTGATGTTTTGAGCGATAGTTACGGGTGTCGACTTGTTTACGATTAGCTCATTCATCAAAGTGAAAAACCTTCCATAGTAGGATTCAATGGATTCTCACGGTGTAGATGTGAATTTTCCCATTCAGTTAGCAACTTGTTCTCCATGTCTTGTTGACCAATTTCAGTTCCATGACAAAGTCGTCTAACACGTTCCACATATCGGCAGTTTCACTGGCTGTCTACGGCAAAGATGTCTATTGGTAAACCCGGTTGGATAATATGAATTGCCATGTCATCGCCCGACTTGTTTTACGATCCTCTGCGGTGTATTGATTCGTATTGAAGCGAAGATGGTGTGGTGGGAGGTGTTGCATCGGATTTCGAGGTTCATTAACTTGTCGAGGTTTGAAGGGTCCATCCTGAATGGATTTAATCATGAGTTTGCCATTAGGTTTGGTCTTTATGTAAGAGCATTCGACTTGTCCATTGAAGATAACCACCTTTTGCCAACATAGGAGGTCGGTTTTCGGCTGCATGAATGTCTTGTTGAGTAGCCATTGATGAAGGTATTATCTGATAAAGTTGATGTAGGATCGATTCAACGATAAAGGAGTTGTGGTTGATGAAGATTAAACTTCGGTTGAGGTGATTCGAAAGTCGTACTCGTAACCTTGGTTCTTAAAAATTTTCCCAAAATTTGAAATTCACTATAAAAATCAATTCTAAGGTCGTATGAAAAATTTGAGTTATGACAATTTTGACGCCTAATTTGACCCGAAAAATTTGAATTTAGGCCCAAAAATATGAATTTTTGACCAAAATTTTCCGCAGTTAAACCAAAATTTGAATCTCGTAAAATTGAGCGTTTAGTATCCTCAAAAATTTAAATTTTACTCAAGTTTTCCCGCCAAAAACTTCGAGTTACGAGTAGGCGAGGCTTAGGTAGGATCACGGTGCTTATGCGTAGGATCTTAGGCGTAGGAAGCTTATGCGTAGAAACCTTATGCGTAGAAACCTTATGCGTAGAAACCTTATGCGTAGAAACCTTATGCGTAGGAACCTTAAGCGTAACCTTAAGCTTAGGAACCTTAAGCGTAACCTTAAGCTTATGCGTAGACAAAAAGTTACTCGTAAACCTTACGCGTAATTTTGAAGTTATGCGTAGAGTTACTCGTAAGCTTTTAGCTTATGCGTAAACTATGGTTAATAACCAAAAATCCTTTATCTTGTCACGCGTAAGAGATATCCACAAGTCGAAGTGTTCCACACACTTATCCAAGTGAGGGAAGCAGCGAGTAACGGTATAGCCGAAGATTCTTCACCAAAAAGTTACGAGTAGAAAACTAGGGTTTTGACTCTTTGACTTCTACTCATAAGAAATTTCCAACGATTCAAATGATTTCTTTTGCACAGAAAGCCTTAAAACACTCGAATAACCCAAAATGTTGACCTTTTTCACCCAAAGTGCTTAGAAAAGTTACGAGTAGAAATGACCAAAAACCAAATACGAGCTTAAAAATGAAGAAAAACACGTAAAGCTACGAACTTTTTGCAAAAAACTGAAACTTTAGCACCAAATAAACCTTAAACCACAAGAATCTTGAATTTTAAAGTGCAAAAATTAAAGCTTTAAGCTTGACAAAAAACGTATAACGAGAGCCTTTTACGCGTAACCCTTCAAAACAAACACAAACACTCCTAAACCATTGTTAGGCGATTGATACCAATTGTAGGACCTAAGATATATCAACCTTATCACAAACCAATACCCACGTTATGCTTATAAACACGTTAAACCAAACACTTATATGTATAAGAAGATGAAATAAAGAAAGGAAGATGGTGACTTGAATGATATAAAACCGTGTATGTTGTGAGAGAATGATGAAACAATATGATGTTTATTTCAAAGGAAAAACACACACACACACACTCAAGCACACCCCTCAAATGACCATTTGAGGGGTATTTATAGTCCAAGGGACTTGATGCCCTAAAGGCTTTCTTATGGGCTTTTCGTGGGCTTGGACATGGGTTGGATTGGATAAAAGGCAAGCCTTACATAACTAGTACCCAGTTAGCTTAGTCCAATCCACGAGCCCGTTGACTATTCTATCACGATATCTAACACACGTTACAAAGTTCCTAAATGTGAATGACCATCACTTCTAATATAAACTATTAAGGCTAACATATTGCTAGATGTCGGACTTGTTACAATTACATACTCTAAGAGTTCTACGAGATCGTTTGGCATCCATGCAAGCATAGGCTATAGTACTATCAAAAGGTTTTCTAATCTTTCATCTTCAACCATCTCACGGAGACCCTTCAAACTTTCCTTAAGCTATGAGAGATATGCTTTTGTAATGCGATTTCATTATTCCTAATGGGCAGGGGAATATATAACATATCGATAGCATACTTATCACAATCGAAACCTTAGGACAGAATATTTGCAATTGGGATTGGCAACTTTCCTTTCACCTCACGCAATTCTCAATATCGTTAGTAAAGAAGTTATCTTTTCAATTTGTTTATCATGATTAACTTTAAATGAATCACATAACTCTTTGTTTTGATCATTAACCTTTGAAATTTGAGCTTTAAAACAATCATTTTCCTTTTGCAAGTTATCAATTATGTTGAAGTTGAAAATTCGAGAATCTAAAGGTGGAGCATATGGGAACAGTCACATCCTTCTTTTTCACCTTCAGTTGTGAAATTTGGGCTTTCAATCTTTTGATCGTGTTATAATGAGCTCGAATTTGTTCATCACTTTTGCTAATTTCAAAAGCGCATCAAACTCGGGAGCATCAGAGGATGTCTTGATATTTGAGGTTTTAACATTTTCTTTGAGATGTTGATGTTTTAATTGCAAAGCAAGATGTTCAACTTCTAATTTAGAATAATGTTTGACCAAGTTATCATGATCATCCTGTTCTATTTTCTCATGCAATTTTGAATTTGTTGTTTCAAGCTCAATGACACGATCATGGGAGACTTTCAGAGCAACAAATAATTCATGAAATTGAGAAGCATTAATAGAACAATTTGTAGCAGTGAAAAACACATCTTGAGCAATACATTCAGAAATCAAATTCTCATTCAGTGTATGCAAGTTCTTCCTTTCAATCTCACTATATTTTAATTCTCTCTCATAGTCACTAACCTCAACAATCATTGCATCAAATTCCTTTTACATTTCTTTAATATCGAATCGTCCCCTTTTTAAGACTCTCAAATTGATCTTTTAGTTGTTTAAAGAAAGGCATGACCTCAGTTAAATAGCATTCTTTAGTTTGTTCTAAACCCCTTTCCCCTTGGTTATACCGTAGGTGTGATCCTTTTCTTACAAGTTTTCTCAAAATCAACAAATAGTTGAAAGATAACATATTGGCTGATTAAGGTCTTGCTTTTAGTGGCAATAGATCTAGGAACTAAGTGCATTGGTATATTAGGAGGATACACGTTGCTTTAGGCGGTTTCCTACAAGGGGATTCTTTTCAACAAGATTTTCACTTTTGCATTTCCATATCCTTTTTCCAGAACACTTGTTAGGGGTTAATAAGTGATGCTTAAACTTATTCAAGGAGATCCAATTTTCTTTAGTGTAATTATGGTGTTTGATCGTTATGTTATTCTTTTTACACTCGGGATCTTCTAACTTCATATTCATTTTCTCCCTAGTGACTTCATCGATTTCTTATCTTCCTCAGGATTGCACTCAGCAACTTGGTTTCTGCTAGGCTTAAGGATTTCTGATCTGTGCTGAAAACAGTCAAGCTACCTCACACAAACCTGCCACTTGTGAATGGCAGACCGTAATCAGCTTAAAACTGCTCAAGCACGAATGCAATGAAGATCTGTGCTAAACTAGTCAAGTCTAATCACACAAGCTAGCCACTTGTGAATGGCTAACCGTAAATATGACTTAAAACGCTTAAAACACAAATACAATGAAGTCACTGGAGAATATAGTGAATTCCCGGGTCGTTTAGTCCCACGGAGACTCAATGGTGTGCAAAACACAAACTCAGATGATAGAGTGATCACTAAGGATAGTGATCAATAAAGGTTTTGGATTAAGAAATTACACTACTGATTGATTGGAAAGGAATTGGATAAATAACTGGAAAGCACAATCAATCAGATGAAACAAACGTAAAACTTACGTTTAAAAACTACGTATACGTACTAAATAAAAGGTGAAATCTAATAAATAAAAGACCTAAAAATATAAAAATGACATTTTTGGAATCCTAAAAATAAAAGAAAATTATTAGAAAAAGAAAATTATTTTTATGACTATTTAATTAATTATTATTAATTAAAAACTATTTTAACTATTTAATAAATACTCTAAAATAGAAGAAAATACAAAATAAGGCTAGAAAAATAAAATTATGATTCAGAAAAATCTAAAATACTATAAAACAAATTTTAAAACTAAAAATATATTTTTCACACTTTTTATCTAATTATTACTAATTAAAAACTATTTAAAATACACTTTAAATACTAGAAAATATAAAATAAACTTGGAAAAATAAAATTTTAACTTTGAAAAATCTAAAATATGATAAAACTAATTTTAAAACTGAAAAGATATTTTTTATGCTTTTTAATTATTTATTACTAATTAATTTCTATTTTTAATTAATTAAAATTATAATAAATACTAAAAAGATAGAGAAAAATATGAAACTTTTTCTAAAAAATACTATATGATGACAGAAAACAAAGAAAAATAGAAAAACAAAATTTGCTTAATAATAAGCTAAAAAGAAAAATCAAAAAGCTAAGAAATATTAAATAAACACTATCACTGATTTTTAATTGGTCTTTTTCTGGATTTTCTTTTTAAAAACTACTTTAATACTGATATTATGAAACTTTAATGAAGACAAAAATTTTACAAGTCACAAATAAGTTGTTTTACAAGCTTGTAATCCCAACAGTTTTGACTTATGAGCTTATTTGGGTGTTTTAAGCTCAAATAGACTCACAAGCTAAAGCCAAAGGTATAATAAGCTATGAACAAGCTACAGATACACAAATGAAGCTAATAAGAACAAATAAGCACGTAAAATTTGAAACAAGCAAATAAGCACTTAAGTCAAATCAATAATCCAAACAGTCCTGAGGACTTTTCAAGACCAATTTAAGCTAGGTTAATAGGCTCACAAGCTCAAAACAAAGACTGATTTAACAAGTTGACTTGGTTGGCTTTCCAAAAAACTAAATATCACAAGCTAAGGTGCCGATAAGCTTTTGGTGAGCTTATGAAAGTGGTGGGAAAACTGTGATCAAAGATAATCGTCTAGTTGATCTTGAATGTTGGGACAGAAAAGAAACTAAATGCAGCCCTAGCTAATAAGCTAGAAAATGGAAAAATGAACTTGGGACCTCAAGATAGCTAGGCTGGCTAACCAAAGAACCAAAGATCATCAGATTTGAGCAACTAATAAGCTCTATGTGAGCTTATCAAGTTGGACCTACCAACGTGTAATGGGCATCTTTTCAAACAAAGTACCCCAAAAGAAGCTAAGAAATAAGTACCCAATAAGCTGATTAATAGATAACTAGTATTTTTATATTTTAGTTTAGCAACCTAACTCTAATAACCTAAGAGCTTTTAAGCTAAAACACAGTATTAAACTCACACTAAAAAGATCTATTTTAATCAAAAACGACCTAGTTGAAATTTGACTTTGTTCAAAACCAAGAGGGTTGACTAAAATGAACTTTAATCTGACTTTAAACACTGATTATGTTGTTTTGAGGTTAACTAAAACTGATTTAAGCAAGATTAACAACTTATGAACACAAAATCTTGCTCATGATTCAATAAAATCCAACAGTGAGCACCAAAGATTAGATCAAAAGCAATTTTGACTTTTTCAAGAACAAGAGCTTGTTTCTATGGACGATATGAGATATAAGTCACTTATGTGACACAAAGCAAGCATAAACAACAACACAAACAACACCGTGTAGTTTAAGCAAGCAAATCCAAACAGACCTTATATAACTGTTTTGAAACTTTTCAAAGCAAATCTCAAATTTAAACCATGGACTTAATTTCAAACCTTACAATATCAATATATGAGATTAAATAGACATGATCCAACATTACTAACAACATAAAACACAAGACTTAAGACTATGCTACTTTAAGTGTTAAAATGGAATTTTCACAAAACACAAATTTAAAAAAGAACACCCTCTGATTTTAAAGCTTAGATATACTTGATTATGACTAGTTATCACAAAGAAACAGAAATTTAAACTAATTAACACCTATACTTGTTGAAATGCCAAATTGGTTAAAAAGCTTACAAATGGGTATTCAAGCGCAAACCTGAGATCAAGGACCAATGAACACCCCTATTAGCTTACCACTAAGCTTCTAACCCAAGGCCATCCATGATTTACCCTGCTCCAGCTGTGTACACCTTCTCCATGTGATTTTTGATTTTTTAACTATTTAATTTGGATTTTTTGGTGATTTTCTATTTTTGATTCTAAACTGATTTTAAATGTATCTAAAAGCTTGATTAAGCTTTCTAGGAGCTTAAGTGAGCTAACTCAGTCCATACAAACAACAAACAACAACATTAGCATAAATTGAGATTTTTGAATGAAAATGCATAAAGCCGAAATTGATCTGAAAACTTGAAATTTATTATTGAAAAGGATTCAATTACATTAAGAAACTTACAAGTACTTGGAATTGAAATCATACACTTAGAAAGCTTAGATAAAAAAGCGACTAAAGAAAATTAAGATTACTCTAGATACTAAGATACATTGCATCTCTCTCCTTTATAATGACTTTTTAGCACTCCTTGATATCTTCTGAATCTTTCCCACCAAATTTGAGCCATTGGATCTTTGAAACTCATCAGAACCGTACATTTGGATTTTGGCGCCAATTATTTCTTTGAGCAGGTTTGAGCCATTAATGGGTTTTGTTTGAGATAATTAAGATTATTTGGGTGTTAGTGGAAGAGGAGGGGGAAAAAGCAAGGAGGGGGAAAAAGCAAGGAGGAAACCATGACTGGTTTTGGTGTTATAGGGGTTGAAGAGGTAGTGCTACAGTGGAGGTGGTTTTTGGGCGGGGTGAGTGGATTTGACTTCTGTTGACCGGGGCAATAATACTAACGGGGTTGGGCTTGGATTGGGCCAAGGGATTATGGATTGGATTTGGATTGATATAATCAAAAAGGGTGGTTTGGTTTAATAGTATACAAGGACCAAATATGCAAATTCTCCAAACTTGAGGGACTGATCAAGATACACTTTTCCAATGTTATTACAAGGATCAATTTTGACAAACTTTGATAGAACAAGGATCCTTTTTGCATAAAATTCATTTTAAAAGGTCCAAGGACTAATTTTGCAAATTTTCAAACTTTAGGGACCTTTCTTGCCATTTGACCAAAGAATCATTCAAGGACTATTTTTGATAACTTAGAATACTTCAGGGACCTTGAATGACAAAACTTCACATTTTGAATTCCAGGGACTAGATTTGACAACTTTTTAAAACTTGGGGACTAAAAGCGCCAATTTGCAAACTTGAATCATTTTTCATCTGATTTTGATATTTTTGCATTTAAAACACATAAAACACTTGTTTGAGATATTTTCAACATTTTGATGTGTTTTGAATGTTTTCGAGATGATTTTGTAGTTCTAGATTAGTATAAAAATGATGAGTATTTAGACACTCATCAATCCCCACACTGAGATATTGCTAGTCCCTAGCAATGATTTAGATCTTTAATGGATTTGAAAAACTCTTTACCAAAAGCCATCACTTACGGGAGTAGCCAAATGTTTTGATTCAAGTAAGAACCTTGGTACAACGATAACCAAATGATTTATTGGCAAATCATAAACCATATAACGGTTTTGATGTGTCTTTACCGAGGGTAACCATACGGACTAGCCAACTCTTAGATAAATTATCAATATTATCTTTGGTGAGTTGAATACCAATTATGGTTTTTCCACTGCCTTTACCACAAGCCATAAACTTGCGGGCTAGCCAACTCTTCACTTTTTAGGATATGGTGAGTTGAGAACCATACAATTTTGGGAAAATTGCAAGCCATATAAACGGATTTGAGAAATCTTTACCAAGAGCCGTTTGCTCCTGGATTAGCCAATCCTTTTGTCTATTAGACATGGCGGACTGATAACCAAGATGAGTAAGTGAAAAACACTTACTCTAAAAAAAATTTTGGCCAAAATGGGGTGGGTGGATAATATATGATAAAATTCGTGAGAATTCCCCCCACACTTAGAAATGAATATTGCCCTCAATATTAAAAGTACCGGCTGTTATGCCGAAACAAAAACGTAAAGGGAAATATTACGGCCATTATTATGAAAGAGATTTTTTTTTTTTTTTTGATTAAATTTTATATACAACAATTGTGGGGCAACTCCCACACCGGGTGGTAGAACAGAGAAAGAAGACAGAAATATGGGTGAAAACCCATATGGTGTGTGCTAAAGTTTTTGATTACCGAGTCACTAGCTTGACTCGATCCCCGAAATTCATTGGTTCATGGGGAATGTTTGTAAATCCGGGACAACCACAGGAGGAATGTCCTCTTCAAAGTAATGCTTCACTCGATGACCATTCACTTTAAAATTAGGACCATCGGGTTGAGATAACTCAACGGTACCATAAGGATAAACCTTTGCAATAGTGAATGGACCCACCAACGGGACTTGAGCTTTCTCGAGAAAATCTTCAATCTTGAATTGAAAAGAAGGACTCGATCACCAACGTTGAAAATGCGGTTCTTGATTTTTGAGTCATGAATCTTCTTTGTCTTTTGCTTGTAGATCAAAGAGTTCTCGTAAGCTTGATCACGAAGTTCATTTAATTCATTCATTTGAAGTTTTCTATGATCACCATTTTGTCTCGTATATCGAAGTTTGCATGCTTTAAGGCCCGGATGCCTTGTGCTCTAGCTCAATCGGAAGATGACATGCATTTCTGTACACTAGCTTGTATGGAGTACACCCGATGGGTGTTTTGTAAGCTGATACGAAAAGCCCGGAGTCGTCATCAGCTTATCCGACCAAGAGGCGGTTTTCGCCAACCGTCCTCTCCGAGAATTCTTTTAATACCACGATTGGAAACTTCCACTGCCAACTTGTTTGGGGGTGGTATGCAATAGAGAGACGGTGGGTAACACCATACTTTTGCATGACTCTTTCAAATTGGTCATTACAAAAATGTGTACCACGATCACTGCGATTATCGCCTCGAGTTCCAAACACGGCAAAAAGAGATTTCAAAAACTTCACAACAACTCGGGCATCATTGGTGGGTAAAGCTTTTGCTTCAACCCATTTTGACAAATAGTCAACAACCACGAGTATGTACTTGTTACCACGAGAAGATGGAAACGGCCCCATAAAGTCAATACCCGGATGTCAAATATCTCACAAACTTGAATGGCATTTTGTGGCATTTCATTTCTTTGAGATATGTTTCCGTGACGTTGACAAGCGCCAAGCTTTGACAAATTCGTGGGCATCCTTATAGATTGTGGGCCAATAAATCCGAATCAAACACCTTTTTGGCGGTGTAGTTTGGACTATGATGGCCCCCGGTGGGTCCAGCATGGCAAGCTGTGAGAATATCAATAGCTTCCTGTCCATAAACACACCGTCGGATGACTTGATCCGCACAAATTTTGAATAAGTAGGGGTCGTCCCAAAAATAATGTTTAACATCTTTGAAGAATTTGTTCTTCTGTTGGGTCGACATCCCTTTCACAATGAAGTCACCCGCATGGTAATTTCGCGAAGTCGACAAACCATGGGGTGGTAGAATTTCCACGAAACCGCATTGAGTGTCTCGCGAGGAAATGTTTCATTTATTTCCTTTTTCTCGAAAACATCTTGGTGTGGGTTTTCTAATCTGGATGAGATGATCGTGACTAGATTCTCGGCTCCTTTTTATCACGTATAATGATATCAAATTCACGGAGGAGGAGAATCCAGCGAAGCAATCTCGGCTTTGCATCTTGTTTTGCAAAGAGATATTTAAGAGCCGAGTGATCCGTATACACCACGCATTTGGTTAAGATTAAGTACGGCTGAAACTTCTCAAATGCATACACCACGGCTAATAGCTCATTTTACGTGGTGGTGTAATGAGTTTGAGCTTCAGTCATAGTTTTGCTTGCGTAGTGGATAGGCTGAAAATGCTTGTTTCTTCGTTGCCCTAAGGACGCGCACCGATAGCAAAATCACTTGCATCGCACATGAGCTCAAAAGGCAAGTCCGATCGGGAACAGCGAGAATGGGTGCCTCGATAAGCTTTTTCTTCAATGTTTCAAAAGCTATGATGCACTCGGGTGAGAAGATAAAAGGAGCATCCTTTTCAAGAAGATGGGTCATAGGCCTGGCGATTTTAGAAAAATCTTGTATGAATCTACGATAGAAACCGGCATGACCTAAAAACTCCTAATACCTTTGATGGTAGCAGGATGAGGCAGCTTAGCAATTACATCAACTTTTGCTCTATCAACCTCAATCCCATTCTTTGAAATCTTATGGCCAAGGACTATGCCTTCTTTGACCATAAAGTGGCTTTTCTCCCGGTTTAGACAAAGATTGGTGTCTTCACACCTTTGAAGCATTTTTTCTAAATGGGAGAGACATGTTTGAAACGAATCCCCAATGACCGAGAAGTCATCCATAAACACCTCCATTGTTTCCCCGATCATGTCGTGGAAAATTGTCATCATACATCTTTGGGCGTGCGGGGAGCATTACATAGGCCAAAAGGCATACGTTTGTAGGCAAATGTTCCGTATGGGCAGGTGAATGTGGTTTTCTCTTGATCCTGTGGATCAATGGGAATCTGAAGTAACCGAGAAACCATCAAGGAAACAATAGTATTCATTCCCTGCTAATCTCTCAAGCATCTGGTCCATGAAGGGTAGAGGAAAATGGTCTTTACGCGTGGCGTCATTTAACTTACGATAGTCAATACACACACGCCATCCCGTAACCAATCGAGTTGGAATTAACTCGTTATCTTCATTTGTGACAACAGTTATGCCACCCTTTTTAGGAACACAATGAATTGGGCTAACCCAAGGACTATCTGAGATCGGGTAAATCAATCCTGCATCAAGAAGTTTGATAACCTCTTGTTTGATAACATCATGGATTTTTGGATTCACTCTTCTCTGATGTTGAACTGCTGGTTTAAAGTCATCCTCCAGCAAGATTTTATGAGTAGAACTCAGGGTTGATACCCTTAATGTCGGAGAGTTTCCAAGCAATTGCTTGCTTGTGTGACTTCAAAACCTTTATGAGAGCAGTCTTTTCATCCTTACTCAAGTCTCGAGCAATAATGACAGGTAATTTATCATCACCTTCTAGAAATGCATACTCGAGATGAGGAGGTAAGTCCTTAAGCTCAACCTCAGGGAAATTCTTCTTTTCTCAATGACTTGACTTCCTTGTTATGAAGTTTGATGGGAGGGAGAGGAGGAGAAGTGTCTTGATTTGACAACTTCTTTAGAAGAATATCTCCCTCCAGATTAATCTCATTTTGATTAATCTCATCAGGAATTGAATCACTAGAGTGAGGGTTGATGATGGATCATCATTAAGCAACTTCTCAATAAGAAGTATGTTCCCCTCAATGTCAATTGGAGCATGATCAATTTCCCATGGAACAGAATCACTAGCCAAGTATGCTTCGATCTCTTCCAAGATGAAGTCTCTTCCCTCAAAAGGAGTGATAGAAGGAGTATAATTGGCTATGATAGGTTGAGAAGATGTGGTAGGATCCCCACCACGTAATTATGAGAATAACCAAGAACTTCTTGAGAGTACTCTTCAGTAGCAACGTCAATGATATCTATTGGTTAACCGATTCGAATCATAATTTCGGAGTACCTCGAAGTTTGATCAAGGTTAAAGGTGACAGCTTCATTACCAACACGCAATGTGATTTCTTGCTCAAATACATCAATGAGAGCACGGCCCGTTCTTAAGAATCCTCGACCAACAATGAGAGGAACCCGATGATCGGCATCAAAATCAACAACCACGAAGTCAGATGGGAAATGGAACTTTCCTACTTTCACAAATACGTCCTCGGCAATGCCAAGAGGTCGGGATATGGAACGATCTGCAAGCTCGAGAGTCATGCATGTAGGAGTAAGTTCCGGAAGAGAAAGTTTCTTCCACACTGAATAAGGCATAAGGTTTATGCTTGCACCAAGATCTGCTAGGGCAAAGCATTCAACCATTCTTGGGAATACACAAGGTAGGAGAAATTTCCGGATCTCCAAGCTTTTCAGGAAGCTTCTTCGGGATAAGCTGCAGAGCAGGTTCGTTAAGAGGAGTCTTAGCCATTTCAAACGGCTTTTCCTTATTGCTTAACATGTGTTTGAGAGTCGATGCAAACTTGGGCATCGGCATGATAGCATCCGCAAAGCTTATGTCAAAATGTAACTCTTGGAAAATTTGGAAAAATTTATCCATTTGATGACTAGCTTTTTCGCGGAGCTTTTGCTCATTCAAACGTGATGGGTAAGGAATAGAAGATTTGGATTTCGATTCTCAAGGGAGCTACAGGAGGTTCAAAACAACTCCTTGATTTGACTTGGGTTTTGGACCACTTGAGGTTGGACTACCGAAGGTAGGGCGTGTGCGTACTTCGTGGGCTAGAATAATGCACTTTGTCCGTAGTATCCTTGGTAACTTGACTCATTGGCACCGTGGAGGAGGCATTGGAGTCGTAGGTCCATTGTGTGTTGGAGGTTCACTTTCCACTACCTTTGGAAGAGAAGAAGAAGAAGAGGTAGTAGGAACAAGCAGGTCCATGTATGAAACACCACTTCGGTTGTGATCGCGCATGCGCCCTCGGGTTAGCGATCGTGTTGCACTAGGTAAAGTACATAAGCCCAGGGTCGATCATTTAAAGACTTTTGAGATCGGCAATTTGGTGACCAACAACTGTTCATTTCATCTTGGGATTTCATGAATTGCTTCAGTAACTCATCGATGATGGTACTTGGAGGAACAATGACGGAGGAGCTGGAGGATAAATTGAGGCCGTATGTTTTGATTATAGCCAAAATTCCCGTGATTAGGATTCACATTCCCCTGGCCGATTCCCTCGATTGAAATGGTTTTGATGAAGGTTCCCTTGATGTTGGAAACCTTGATTGGGTCCAGGATAGAAATTACCTTGGTTTTGATAACCTTGGGTCATTCTTGGTTGGTTCGATTCGGTTTTGCATGTTATGATTTTGGTTAAAACCGGTGGTGCGATTAGTGTTAGCACGGTAGTGTGGTTCATTTTGAGGACGGTATTGATTACCTCCTTGCTGTGAACTACCGGCTAGAGCATTGGCTTAAAATGGACTACCATCGATTGGCGATTACAATTGTAGTATGCATGAGGACCACCACAAGTGACACAACTCTCAACTTTCTTCACTTCAGCATGTGTTGGTGTCTGAGTGAAGGTTACTTTCTTCTGGGTTAGCAAGAACCAAAGCTGAACAATGTCGTGAGTTTATCAATCTTAGCATCGGTGCTAGATGTACTCACGGGGAATGAAGAAGAAGAAGGTCCAGCATGAGACTGATATGTCTTAGCTCGGAAAGGCGGACTGAGACTTGTTCTCAATGATTTGCAAGGCCTCTTTTGTGGTCTTGCTCAGGAAATTACCTCCCGCGGAGGAATTCAAAGAGTCTTGATTGGTCTGATTGAGACCATTGTAGAAAGTATCCATTTGCATTAATTCGGTAAAACCGTGATGCGGACACTTGCGAAGCAACTCTTTGTAACGATCCCATGCCTTCCCGAATGATTCATCAAATCTCTGAGAAAATTTCATTATCTCATTCTTAAGACTTGTGGTTCGGGATGGAGGATAGAATTCGTTAACGAACTTGGTGACAAGATCTTCCCATGTCTCAATAGAACGAGGGGTTGTTTCTCAAGCCAATTCCGGGCTTGTCCCTCTAGAGAAAATGGGAGCGAAGAAGCTTGATAGCTTCATGTGGGACATTCTTGTACTTGATGGTAGATGCAATCTTGTTAAACCATCGAATATGTGCATGAGGATCATCCCGCTCAAAACCATAGAATTGGCTTTGGGTTACTAGATTAAGCAACCTGGTTTTGAGCTCGAAAGTGTCACCACGATGGTTTGGAACAACAATAGCATCTCCGTAACCCTCGATGGGTTCTTGGAGAAGCTCGTTCATGGGCTTGTCTTACGCCATTCACGACGGTGGTGGTTGTGGTAGACATTCCTCGATCCCGGTGAAGGAGCGTCCTCTACGTCTATCGAGGAATCTTTCCAAGTTCGAAAGTGGACTTGTAGAACTGGAAGAACAGTGCGCATGCACTAAGTGTAAAATCAATTTTCAAAACAAATGAGGCAAAACACAAGTGAACTTAACCAATAATCACAAATGAAATGGCTTCTTTGAAAAGGTACACCAAATCACAAGTGACACAAAGGCAAGTTTTAAATCTGATGTTCGGGAACTTATTATGGTCGCACCCCCAGTTAGGTAGTGCATTGCCTTGATTTGCGGTGGTTGATTTTTATGTATATATTAAGTACCACTGAAAAGACGTAGGTAAGATTTGTGCAAAGGGTTCAAAACTTTTGGACAATATTTTTGGTATCGTCTCGTTTAACCAAATCGTATCTCTTCAAGAATCACCTTAAAAGAGAATACAAAATAGAAAGCGTTCCGATTGTTTTGTTGTTTTATATTTTTTTTGGGTTTGTTAACACTTTAGGAAAAGTGTTAATGAACTTTTTTTTGATATTTTTTATAACTTTACAAAAAAAACTTTTTACAAACGATGGGTTATGTGCAAGAATGGGTCTGAAAATGGCTAAACACACGCTAAAGCCTCCCGCAAATGTGCCAAAATTTGATCTGTCTGCGCCGAACAGTCAAGCTACCTCACACAAACCGCCACTTGTGAATGGCGTAATCGTCGAGCCTAAACCGCCAAGCACTGAATGCAATGAAGATGCTGCTAAACTAGTCAAGTCTAATCACACAAGCTAGCCACTTGTGAATGGCTAACCGTAAGAAGCTTAAAACCGCTTAAAACACAAATACAATGAAGTCCAGAGAATATAGTGAATTCCCGTGTCGTTTAGTCCCACGGAGACTCAATGGTGTGCAAAACACAAACTCAGATGATAGAGTGATCACTAAGGATAGTGATCAATAAAGGTTTTGATTAAGAAATTACACTCTTGATTGATTGGAAAGGAATTGGATAAAGAATGGAAAGCACAATCAATCGAGATGAAACAAACGTGAAACTTACGTTTAAAAACTACGTATGCATTACTTAAAATAAAAAGGTGAAATCTAAGAAATAAAAGACCTAAAAATATAAAAATGACATTTTTGGAATCCTAAAAATAAAATAAAATTATTAGAAAAAGAAAATTATTTTTATGACTATTTAATTAATTATTATTAATTAAAACTATTTTAACTATTTAATAAATACTCTAAAATAGAAGAAAATACAAAATAAGGCTAGAAAAATAAAATTATGATTCAGAAAAATCTAAAATACTATAAAACAAATTTTAAAACTAAAAATATATTTTTCACACTTTTTATCTAATTATTACTAATTAAAAACTATTTAAAATACACTTTAAATACTAGAAAATATAAAATAAACTTGGAAAAATAAAATTTTAACTTTGAAAAATCTAAAATATGATAAAACTAATTTTAAAACTGAAAAGATATTTTTATGCTTTTTAATTATTTATTACTAATTAATTACTATTTTTAACTATTTAAAATTATAATAAATACTTAAAAGATAGAGAAAAATATGAAACTTTTTCTAAAAATACTATATGATGACAGAAAACAAAGAAAAATAGAAAAACAAAATTTGCTTAATAATAAGCTTAAAAGAAAAATAAAAAAGCTAAGAAATATTAAATAAACACTATCACTGATTTTTAATTGGTCTTTTTCTGGATTTTCTTTTTGAAAACTACTTTAATACTGATATTATGAAACTTTAATGAAGACAAAAATTTTACAAGTCACAAATAAGTTGTTTTACAAGCTTGTAATCCCAACAGTTTTGACTTATGAGCTTATTTGGGTGTTTTAAGCTCAAATAGACTCACAAGCTAAAGCCAAAGGTATAATAAGCTATGAACAAGCTACAGATACACAAATGAAGCTAATAAGAACAAATAAGCACCTTTGTAAAAGCTGAAACAAGCAAATAAGCACTTAAGTCAAATCAATAATCCAAACAGTCCTGAGGACTTTTCAAGACCAATTTAAGCTAGGTTAATAGGCTCACAAGCTCAAAACAAAGACTGATTTAACAAGTTGACTTGGTTGGCTTTCCAAAAAACTAAATATCACAAGCTAAAGTGCACTGATAAGCTTTTGGTGAGCTTATGAAAGTGGTGGGAAAACCGTGATCAGCATAAGTGATACAGTTGATCTTGAGTGTTGGGACGAAAAGAAACTAAATGCAGCCCTAGCTAATAAGCTAGAAAATGGAAAAATGAACTTGGGACCTCAAGATAGCTAGGCTGGCTAACCAAAGAACCAAAGATCATCAGATTTGAGCAACTAATAAGCTCTATGTGAGCTTATCAAGTTGGACCTACCAACTGTGCACATGGCATCTTTTCAAACAAGTACCCAAAAGAAGCTAAGAAATAAGTACCCAATAAGCTGATTAATAGATAACTAGTATTTTTATATTTTAGTTTAGCAACCTAACTCTAATAACCTAAGAGCTTTTAAGCTAAAACACAATATTAAACTCACACTAAAAAGATCTATTTTAATCAAAAACGACCTAGTTGGAAATTTGACTTTTGTTCAAAACCAAGAGGGTTGACTAAAATGAACTTTAATCTGACTATGTTAAGCGATTATGTTGTTTTGAGGTTAACTAAAACTGATTTAAGCAAGATTAACAACTTATGAACACAAAATCTTGCTCATGATTCAATAAAATCCAACAGTGAGCACCAAAGATTAGATCAAAAGCAATTTTGACTTTTTCAAGAACAAGAGCTTGTTTCTATGAGTGATATGAGATATAAGTCACTTATGTGACACAAAGCAAGCATAAACAACAACACAAACAACACCTGATGTAGTTTAAGCAAGCAAATCCAAACAGACCTTATATAACTGTTTTGAAACTTTTCAAAGCAAATCTCAAATTTAAACCATGGACTTAATTTCAGACCTTACAATATCAATATATGAGATTAAATAGACATGATCCAACAAGCACAAACAACATAAAACACAAGACTTAAGACTATGCTACTTTAACTGTTAAAATGGAATTTTCACAAAACACAAATTTAAAAGAACACCCTACTGATTTTAAAGCTTAGATATACTTGATTATGACTAGTTATCACAAAGAAACAGAAATTTAAACTAATTAACACCTATAACAGTGAAATGCCAAATTGGTTAAAAAGCTTACAAATGGGTATTCAACTGTAAACTGAGATCAAGGACCAATGAACACCCCTATTAGCTTACCACTAAGCTTCTAACCCAAGGCCATCCATGATTTACCCTGCTCCAGCTGTGTACACCTTCTCCATGTGATTTTTGATTTTTTAACTATTTAATTTGGATTTTTGGTGATTTTCTATTTTTGATTCTAAACTGATTTTTAATGTATCTAAAAGCTTGATTAAGCTTTCTAGGAGCTTAAGTGAGCTAACTCAGTCCATACAAACAACAAACAACAACATTAGCATAAATTGAGATTTTTGAATGAAAAATGCATAAACTGAAATTGATACTGAAAACTTGAAATTTATTATTGAAAAGGATTCAATTACACTTAAGAAACTTAGACAGAGTACTTGGAATTGAAATCATACACTTAGAAAGCTTAGATAAAAAAAAACGACTAAAGAAAATTAAGATTACTCTAGATACTAAGATACATTGCATCTCTCTCCTTTATAATGACTTTTTAGCACTCCTTGATATCTTCTGAATCTTTCCCACCAAATTTGAGCCATTGGATTTTTGAAACTCATAAGAACCGTACATTTGGATTTTGGCGTAATTATTTCTTTGAGCGAGTTTGAGCCATTAATGGGTTTTGTTTGAGATAATTAAGATTATTTGGGTGTTAGTGGAAGAGGAGGGGGAAAAGCAAGGAGGGGGAAAAAGCAAGGAGGAAACCATGACTGGTTTTGGTGTTCTGAGGGGGTTGAAGAGGTAGTGCTACAGTGGAGGTGGTTTTTGGGCGGGGTGAGTGGATTTGACTTCTGTTGACCGGGGCAATAATACTAACGGGGTTGGGCTTGGATTAGGCCAAGGGATTATGGATTGGATTTGGATTGATATAATCAAAAGGGCCGGTTTGGTTTAATAGTATACAAGGACCAAATATGCAAATTCTCCAAACTTGAGGGACTGATCAAGATACTTTTTCCAATGTTATTACAAGGATCAATTTTGACAAACTTTGATAGAACAAGGATCCTTTTTGCATAAAATTCATTTTAAAAGGTCCAAGGACTAATTTTGCAAATTTTCAAACTTTAGGGACCTTTCTTGCCATTTGACCAAAGAATCATTCAAGGACCATTTTTGATAACTTAGAATACTTCAGGGACCTTGAATGATAAAATTCCACATTTTGATATTTCAGGGACTAGATTTGATAACTTTTAAAACTTGGGGACTAAAACGCCAATTTTGCAAACTTGAATCATTTTTCATCTGATTTTGATATTTTTGCGTTTAAAACACATAAAACACTTGTTTGTGATATTTTCATCATTTTGATGTGTTTCTGAATGTTTTCAGATGATTTTGTAGTCTAGACAGTATAAAAATGATGAGTATTTAGACACTCATCAATTTCATTACCATCATAAAGCACCTTATGAGCATTTCTAGCCTTTTTAATTACCTCTGGATTTGGTTCCTCAACAAGGGGAATGCTATGCTTATCGCTAAGACTCATGCTTAGTGATCATGTGGCAGTCTGAATGGTATTCCCTTGTACGTACAACTTATTTTCAAGCTTGTTTTTCAAAGTTTTTAGATTGGAAAAATCATTCAAAAGTTTTGATTCCTTAGCCTTAAATTCTTGCTTAAGCATTTTCACATTTTCTTGAAGATCTTGTTTTTGCTTAGCAGTTTTAGAAAGCTTTTCTTTCAAGGAATTTAACTCTTGTTTTAGTACTTCTTCTCGAAAATTACTTTTCTAATGATTATGCATACTTGGTCATCCATTTCCCGCTCACGAGTGGTCAACTCAAATTTAGCACGTTGTTCATAAATAGCAACACGTTCTATATAGGCATTTAGTTCGACATTCTGATGAACTCATCAGGCACAGATGTATTCATCAAAAATATAGTCATTGTCGACTGCAGGAGATGCATCACTTGGTACAACTTCACTTTCACTTTGTTTCACATATTGATCATATGGGACAACATTGATATTACCCATATTTTCAATATTTGATACTCAAGTTTCAGTTGATAGTACTTTGTCATGCATCTTTTGCACATCAGCCTCATCGTATAGTTTTAGTACCTCTGAGATGAGTTTGTCTTTGGATGGGCCAACTTGTGGTGAAGAGGAGACCTTGGGAGAAACCATTGGAGAAATGCTAGCCATAAAGATTGTGTGTGCGGTAGGTCCATCATCCACATCAGAGTCGTATGCATCACCATCAGCGACTTGAAAGGCATTCTGATGATTGTGACCTATCTCCCCGAATAGGTGCTCATCCACATCGCATCATAGGTCTTGGCATTTCCCCCTAGAAACAACAATTCCTCTTCATCCAAAGCAGCACCATTATCCCGAGCTTGCACAAGCACATCTTATCTCGTGAAGTAATCAAGATTCTGTGGACGCTTTGGAGATGTGCGGTTCCTTGCAATGTGTCCCTCACCACCACAATTATAACATTTGATCACAACTTGACCTTGATTACCATTCCTTCCTCGATTCGATTACCAACATACTCTCTACCCACTCCACCTCTTCCTTGTTCGTGACTTGTCTTTCTTGAACTGGCGCACCATGACTTTCCCATCTCGACTAGAGCATGATTGTGGAGATTGAAGCGATTCTCGATTTCATTGTTGGTGTGAAGACGGTTGGTATGTGGAATGAGTGTCAAGTTTTGTTTAACCATGAGCCGGTTGAGAAATGAAGTGTCCCACGGTGCATCGGCTCGCGCTTGTTTGAATCTTGGATCAAGAATGAGTTTGTGATTGCCATCACTCATGGGAATAACTTGAGATGCTTTGGTGGTGATTCCAATGTTTGAGTAGAAGGCAGTTGAATCATTTGATGAGCTTGTCTCTCCCGGATTTGTTTTGAATTGTTCAAGAATCCTCTTTTCAAACATGGCATGTCTCTCATTCTCAAGAAGGAAGGCATAGAGTTGCTCATAGTTTGTATTCTTCAATCCTTTAGTGAGCTTCACCGAAGTGACAAACTTGTGCCATTCGGGATTCATGTTGTTCACAAACTTTGAGTTCATATGAATGTTAGGCATAGTCATTCTGATGTTCCTCATATCATTAACAAGCTTGTGGAATCTCACATAGTACTCATAAACACTCTCATCCGGTTTCATCTTGAAGTGTTCAAATTCGTCATAGAGTTGTGATTCTCTGTTTTCCATAGTTAATTCGAACCCGAGAGGAGCATCTTGACATTATCCCATCTTGCCTTTGCTTCGTGTTGTGATTGATCAGCTTGTAGATGTCTTTAGGAAGACCTTGAAGAACAATGTTAAAAGCCCCGATATCGATCGAATCTCTTTTTCTCCTTATCATCAAGCTCATCATACATCTTTGGTCGTCCATTCCAGTAAATCGAGTTCCATCTTCAGCATCAAGTACATCTCTAGTCGTCTCAACTCGATACGGTCCTTCATCAATGGATTTGAGAATGTTGACACCATTTTCCTTTCCAAGGCAGTACAATCCGATTCGTTGAGCCCAAGAATCGTAGTCAGTTCTGTCAAGCATGGGTGGGCCAGTATCCAACTACGCTTGAACATCCCGAAGCGTTGGAGATGATAGTAGGAGTTGGTAGACATGTTAACGATTATAACGGATTTTATAACTCTATGATTAAACCGGGAAATAGATTCTTTCACCGGATTTTACTAAATCAAGAGAAAACCGTAAACAATCACCCAAGTCGCTAGAAGATAATGCACCAAGTCGCTAACACCTAATTTGCTACACCCCCAAGTCGCTAAAGTCCCAAGTCGCTAGACAAATGCAAGTCACTAAGTAGTAACTCGCTAAGCCTCAAGTCGCTAGCAAAATTTTGGAAGCAATTCGCTACTCAAGTCGCTAAAACTTCAAGTCGCTAATGAGCAACTCGCATGCACCAAGTCGCTACCACCAAGTCGTTACCCGTAGTGGAGAGTCCACCACTTGTACTGTTAATCGCTAGGTCTAAGTCGCTAGTTCCAAAACTGTAACTCGCTACAAAATTGTGAAGCAAGTCGCTACGAAGAAAGAGATCAGTATATCAAGTCGCTAGCAAGAAAAACCACATAAACATCACTTTTCAATCCAAAACAACCCAACCAAGATGATTCAAGCTTACCAAATGAAAACCTAAACACTTGTGATGATGCTAAACATAAAAGTACTAACAAAATCCAAGCTTTAACACAAGAAATCAACCAAATGATGCACAAACCACTAAACTTTTTCAAACTCAAAACCACCTAAAAACCACTAGAAATCCAAAGATGTGCAAGATATGATCTAACCACGGCTCTTGATACCAATTGTAAGATATTGGTTTTCACATACACATCAAACCATAGCACAAAGTAGGCGTATAAGTGGAATTCTAGAGAGAGAAAGTTAGAGGTTTAGGGAACTTTAGTGAGAGAAAGAAATTTCTTATTATGAGCTCCAACTATCTACCTTGGGAGGTAGAGAGTATTTATAGTCTTACATAAAATGCCACACGACGGGCTGTGGATCAGGCATACAGTGGGTAAAGACCCGTCCGTCCTCCACGGTGTTACTTAACAAAATACTGCTTAACTAAATATATCTATGACTACGAGCATTCTAACGATTACATATACTTGAGGTGACCGACTCTTTAATACCGGGAATTTCTAATTCCTAACACTAGGTCAATCACAATTAAGATAAGAGACAACCAATCAATATTCAATACCTAGGTTTCATAGATCTAAGAAAACACACAAATAAATTAGTCGGACATGGAAAACATGCAAGAATACACACAAACAATTGAAGACATCATTGAATTAATGAAGTAAATCACTTATCTTGTTGTAAAATAGGGTATGGAACCCTAAGATACTGCCCAAGACAGCCTAGGTTCGGTTTAGGTTTTACTCCACAAAACTACCTCTCTAAAATATTGAAAATTAAAATTCTATATATAAAGTTACAATATGCGACGGCGTCACTCTTTAATTGTGACGCTATCGGGTCGCTGCCATTAGGTTTTCGTCTTGGCCACGTCAACTCTGTGACGGCGTCACCTTATGCTTGTGAGGCCGTCGGCTTCAACCTATGACGCCGTCGGGATCCAAATCTAGGCCGTATGAGTTGTGACGCCCTACTCTTTTAAACCTGATGCCGTCACTTGTAAAATAGCAATTTGCTCTCTGAGTTGTCTCAAGGTGTGTTAAGCTGTGACGTTGTCCCCTTCAGTTCCAGCAGCTTGAGTGTCTCGATTCTTGACTTTGGCCATTTTCTTCGTATATTCGCGCCTTTTCGTCCGAATAAGTGTCATTCCAGAATTTGCCTTCAAGAGACCTAAAAAGTGAAAAGGAACGAAATTAAGTAGTAACGGATATAAAAGTGATCAATTAAGGGCTTAAATGACCCTTCAAAAGTGTACCTTTTAAATCCTTATCAGTTATATAAATGTAATAACCTATTTTTTTTTATCATTTGCCAACCATAACTCTTCTGTTACACAAACATCCGCAGTCACTCATCCTACATCTCCTATTTTCTCTCTAACAATAACACACACCATAAATCTTCTAAACCACGAAAACAACACAAACCCTTAGATTTCAGTCAATCTAAACCCATTTTTGACGAACCACGTATGATCTAAAAACAAACAGATGAACCTTCTTTTCTTCTATACTTTTCTCGAAGCTTTTCAAGACCAATATCACTCGGCTTCAAGATCTTAATTAAATTCAAACTTTTGACCGATTTTGAGCCCCATAAGCACCGATCTTGGCTGATTTTGACCGCCAAGCATCGATAGTGACCATGACCGATAAATTTGACCAATATGTGAATTTTGGTGGCGGTGTACCGCCGCAAACCGTCATGGCACCGATATATTAGCCGTCATGACCGATATTTATAACACTGGTTAAGGGGAGAGAGGAGAGAGTTGATTTGTGTTGTTAAGTTTCCCAAGAGATCCAATAATGAATAAAAACCAATCTGTGGAAAACTAGAACGGGGGTTGAATAGTTTTGCCAATTAAAACTTTGTTTTAAAGTATTTAGATTGACATGTCAATCTATATAGTATGTGTGTTGGATAATGATAGATGAGCATATAAGTAAGTAATGCAAAAGATAAAGAGTAAAGAAACACAAAACCACAACACAAGTATTTATAGTGGTTCGGCTACAAGGACACATTCCTTGCCCTACTCCACTCCCTGAGTACCCCACTCGAGAGTTTGTAAACACTACACAACACAAGCTCCTTAATGTGGTGCAGAAGCCTTCACAACATTGCCTACTCTTTATCCGGTACAAGGCTAGACACCGAGTTATTCCACGAGGTAGAACCAAACCTATTACAATGTTTCCTACACTTTATCCGGTACAAGGCTAGATACCGAGTTCCATTTACAAAGGAGGAACTACTACCTAACACTACACCACTACACAACTACCCCAAAGGAGATACACTCCTTGTTACAACACAAAAAGGATATCAACATCCTTTAACCCAAACTGTATAACTTGAACATTGATGCACCATATCGAATGTACACCTGTGGTACCATTCACTAAGGCCTTCAACACTACCCTTCGGCACCTTTCACTAATCCTTTCGACACAACACTTCTATGGAGGGAGAAAGAACTATCAATAAGATTCACTTCAATGGTCATGATGATGACGAAGCTTAGAAACTCATTACTTGAGCTTGCACGTCTTCAAGAGGTGGTGATCTCGCCTTTAAAAGGAACCTAGAGAATCATACAAACATAAAACTACGTAGAATGATCCTTTGGATCTGTGGTTAGTGAGGTTAGAATACTGAGAGAAAGTATATCTAAGAGTGGTAGTGAGCAAGAGAGAAATGACTCACTATTTATAGACGAAACATGTCTACTGCCCACGGATCCCTCACCAGAGGGATCCGGCTAGCGCAAAACCTGGGATCTGGCTACTGGGTCAGTTTAGTCCAGATTTCTGGTTGCAAACCGGGTTATGGGTTATGGGTTATGAACCATGGGTTATAAGTAATGGATGATGGATTCCCAACAAGATGCAATGTACCTAGTCATTAGGTTATGGATCTTGGGTCATGGGTCATGGACTTTGGGTCATGGATCATGGATAATATCCAATCATGCATGATGTCATGCAATGGGTCATGGGTTATGGATCATGCTCCATGGGTATGGGTTATGGACTTTGGTTTTTACCCAACAACAATCATTGTACCTAGTCAATGGATCATGGGTCATGGGTTATGGACTTTGGTTTTTACCCATTACAAAATGTAAAAAGTACATATACATTTCTAAAAAATGTAAACACTAGTTGTTATACATATGCATTTCTATAAAATATAAACAATATTACTTGTTAGTGTTTTATAAAAATGTCTTTGGTTTTATAAAACTTATTTACTAAACATGTTTTGATAAAGTTTTAATATGTTTAGTAAAAGTGTGTTAGTAAACTATTGGCTCAAACCTTTTACGTATTTTATTTGTTTCGTTAAAATGATTTTATGTCTGTTATCGACAAAACATTAGAAGATCGTAAAATATAAATAAATTTTTTTATGGATTATTTATATTAACAATCTCCCCCTTTTTGTTGATGACAAAACATAAGATTATTTTAAGAAGAAAATAAAATTCATAAAAATTTGAATTGGAGTTTTACTCTTCTCCCCCTTTTTTGTCGAAACAAAAAGAGCGTCGAAAAGAAACTAACATATTGAGAAAAAAAATGTTTTGAGAAAAACTTGTGAAAGGTAACAAAATGAGAGATAGTTGGAAAAAGAAAAGCAAAAAGGAAGTAGTAAGATGAGAGACTAAAATTCTCGTCTTAGCTCCCCCTTGACGGATGCTTCCCTTTGTGGAGGGCGTCAAGTAATTTGGAAGGCTAAACGAGTGTGTTGCAAGTATTTTTGCAATGGTTTCGTCTTTGACAAAATGCTCCCCCTTGACGAGTGCTCCCTTTTGAAGAGGGCGTCAAGTAATTTAGAAAACCTAAGTGAATGTACTACAAGCGTTTTTGCAATGCTTTACTTTGACGAAAAGCTCCCCCTTATTGAGGGTGTCAAAGTCTTCATGTGTATTTTGAAAATCTACAAAACAAAGGTTAGAAAACAAGTAAATGGTGCATTGTTTCCTGCAAATGAGATTCACATTAGTTAAAAAATGTGCTTCTGTTGGACGGTTCCGATGGATCCTTCCTGTGAGGGATCCGTCTAGGCTAATTTCTAGGAACCGTGTACCTACATTCTATTGGCAGCAACGTAGATGTAAAAAGTGACTTAAACGTCCAAATGAGTTATGTATTGTAGCACCAAGCATATTCTCATAACTATATGGCATACAACATGTAGTTTCATTCAATAAAACAAGAGAAATGATACACATATCTCTAAAACTAAGAAAATGATACAAGCATGTAGTACATTTCCTAACAATTCTAAGTTGTGCCTAAGACTAGAGAAGAGCACCACTTGTGCTTATATTCCTATGTTCTAGGGACGATTAGATTTGTTGAACTCATCAAAACGTTTGAGAAGGTGATAGAACATGAAACGTAATTTGTCACGTACTTCATGGACTAGCCCTTCGACATGTTGACAATGAAAGCAATCATTGTCATAGCTAGGGAATGGTGGTGGTAGGAATGGAGTGTTTTGAGGTGGAAGGATTAATGAAGAAGGTGGAGGTTCTACAAAGGATGGGGGGATTTGTAGAGGCAAGTTTAATGAAGTTGGAGGTGGTTCAACTAAGGGTGAAGGTGGTGGAATATGTGTTGATGGTGGAGGTAAAGAGGTATCTATTTCCATATGGTCCGGTTGTTAAGTTTGGTGATTCCTCATAATCCAAAATGGACCATTTGAGGGTGATGGAGAGTAGGAAACGGGGGCTAGTGTGGTTTCAACACCAAAGTTTTGGTGAGGAGATTGTTGTGGCAGCATTTTCTCAATTGAAGAAAATGTTGGCAATGGTGGTGGATGAGATGGCCTAGGTGGCAAGTCCTCTAAGTTGTACAGGTGTGGGGATGAGAGTGGAGTGGTGAAAGAGATAGCTCTAGGTACTAGAGGTGATGGTTTAGTGGAGGTAGGGGTGTTTGGCTTAGGAGGTATGGTAATGTTTGGAAAGGGTTGTCTTGTGGGAACAATCCTTTTGGGAGTTGGTTTGATTGGTAGAGTTGGTTGTGAGGGAGTTCTAGTGTTTGAGGCTTTGACCGGTGATGATTCGGTTGAGGAAATTTCATGAAAAACCCGAGCAATTTTCTTGGGAGGTCCTTTGGTAGATGAGTTAACACTAGGGGCTTTCCTCATGGTGAAATGGTAGAGAGGGAAGATGCAAAAGAAAGACTTTTGCTACTGAGAATGAGTGTGTGAATTGTGATTTGGAAGTCTTAACACAAGTGGTTTATAAGGAAGGAGATTTGGCAAGTGAATTAAGGCTTAAGCCACTAAGATCCTTCAAATTGTAATGATTAGCATGCACAAGAGACAACTACAAAGTTGTACTGATCTAGGAAGTCATTTAAGACAATGTGGAGTGTTGAGATTAACAAAGAGGGTTTGAAATGATTATATCAAGTAGCATTTGTTAGTCTGTGCAGACGGTTCCAATGGATTCCTCACTTAAGGGATCCGGCTAGGCTAAACCCAGGGATCCGGCTCTCAGGAGCAAAGAAAAGGATTGATGAGGTTCTAGTAAGGTCTAGTACCTATGTATCTTGAGTGTTTTTAGTCTCTTCAGGTGTCTTAAATGATATAGGACTTAAATGATCAAGTGTAATGAGTAAGGGTAGCTAATGATGTCCTTTATGGGAAGAAATGCAATTCTTATGAACACCAATGGGTGATCAAGGATGACACTTAGAATTTTGAGGGTGTCAAGTGGAGTCAAATGATCCTAGAGATCAGATGATGATCTAAGGAAAATTTAGAAAATTCCTTAAAAATTACAAGATATGAAAAACTAGTTTTTAGAATATTTTAAGATCAAGATGACTAAAATCAATTTACTAAAATTGAGAGAAATATCAAACTAAGTGTTTTAAGTTGAGAGAAACAATGTGTGAACATTGGAGCGGAAGGATGGAGAGTTTTGAGGTAATGATAAATCAAAAATATCTTGAATGTGATCCTAAGTTATTCATGAGTGAGTGTGAGATCAACTGAGGCTAAGGAAATTTTAAGCGATCTTAATGAAGCATATTTAACTAGTTCAATAAGGTCTGGAAGGTTGGGTTGATGTATAAAATAAGAAGAATTACTTTTTTTTGCCTGGATCCCGCAGATCCTTCACTTGAGGGATCCGGCTAGTTATAAACTAGGGATCCGACATCTGGACAGACTACTTAATAGTGAGCGTGCAATATTTTGCTCTAGGTGTCGAATTATAAAATTAATGATTTCTACTAGAAACATACATGTATACTGTGACAACTCGCAATTTCAGGTCATTTCTCAAATTTACTATTCATCTTGGGAATTTACTATTCACCGGTTACTATTCAAAATTTTACTATTCACCGTTTTCGGAGTCGAAGTAATATTCTGAGAACGTATTTCAAAATTTACTATTCACGAAAACACTATTCATTTCCGGACAAAATCACTATTCAAGTTTCACTATTTCATCATTTATCATAAACTAGGTTTACGAGTATCAATTTCGCGTAACCTAAATGGTTTAGCTGCGAATTCATGAACAATCATCAAGGACATTTCATATAGAGTAGGTTTAGTCTACACATCATTAGTAACATCATTTCATATCAATTTATGCATGGTTTTGCATTTTTCATTAAACATTTATTTTCCTATTAAATAAACGCTATCGCGTAATTAATTATTTTGAACATTTGATCCGACACTTCCAAAAATATTCCTAATATATTTTTATACTCATTTTAAGACTATAAAAATTATATTATTAATTTACCCGATGTTTTCAATTTATTTAGTATATAAATTGTTATATTTATATAATTACGACGGTTTTCTTAAAAACTACACGATAATTATTATTTCACTCAAATTTTGCAAGAAATGTATTTTTATAATTTTTATGACCTCAATATATTTTATCTTGACCCGTTAAAAGTTATTTTTATCTAACGCTACCCTAAATACTCAAATGTGTATTCAACTTACCACATACCTTCAAGTAACTTACACTAAACTACACTTAAACATATTTTAAAAAAAAAAAATGTATTTGCTTAAACAATTACCCCCTTGTCGACACAAGGGGGATGACTCACAAAACTTACATAATATCTTGTACAAGTATAATGTATTATATTCATCCAACTCACACATACACATTCATAACTTTCAAAGTGAAAAACAAAAACCAATCTTTCTCTCCTCTTGCCATAACCGGCCAAACAAAGGATCAAGAAGGAATTCTTTAAAATTTCTCAAGTCAAGTTTTATACACTCTAGTTACACTCTTGATTAAGGTTGTGAAATAAAAACCTTGGGTGTTTAGGAATAAACCTTGGTTCATAAACCTCATCAAGTAATTAATAAGCATTTCATACTTATCATCATCCTTCATATTCATTTTTATGTTCATTTTTATCATGCTCAAGTAAAACATGCAAGTTATGTGATGTCTATACCACTTAAATTGTTTATAAGCACTATAAGTTTATTTATGTCATCCTATAATTACTCCTTGTAATATATCACTATTGGTGATGTCTAGGAACCCATGACACCCTAAGAAGGTGTATGGTAGGATTAGAATAGCTTCGGAGTTGTTTTGAATTGGTTGGAATAGGTTTGGCGCGAGAAAAACTCATTTCGACAAGTTTTCTAAAGGGTCTGTCCTTATTTAGAAATTCTGGAATTTTTACAGATATGAGAAAAATATTTTGGGCTAGATATTTGGAAAATATACTTTAAAACAAAAACGTGGCCGCTTGAACGGATTAAAAGCGGAGCTATAACTTGAAGAAGTTATGAATTTTTCAAGTTAGGCGACGAAAACTATATTTTCTGGAAATTTCAGCATGTTACGTCTAATTTGTACGAGTCAAAAATGAAGCTTAGGCGTTATAAATTGTGTCGACTTATCAAAAATATATTAGTATACTTTTATACAAAGCTAAGGACATATAAAACATAGAAAACGGATTTGTAACGATTAAATTATACACGTTTACAAAAAGTTGTCGTAACTTTATTATATAAGAAAAACTATTAAATTTCTAATAGGCAAGTATTACGGCAACAAGTTGGAGGACGTTTTTAACATTGATGTAGAACTTTATATAAAGTGATGTCTTCTAGTAAAAGTAAGTTCGCCAAGCATATTTTTCAAAATGTCCAACCATTTGTCAAGCGAAGTTGTAATGAATTATATACGGTTACTTAAACTTGGCCGAAAACCACCCTTAAACTATATTTTGGACAAAAGTACCATACTTTACCTATACTTTTCTCTATGATCGAGACCTCTAGGATGAAAACTTAAACACTAAAACTTTGAGATAATGATACAAGCTTACCAAAACCGTTGAGTTCGTTTCTTAACACTCGACGTACACCATTTTATGACTAGCTTTTCGAGGCCGTTTAGTCACTTTCATGAAAATTTCAACGACATTATTTTACGACGAAAAGTTATAATTTCCTAATAAATCACTAAATGATTATCGTCGGATATCATTTCAACGTAAATACATGTAAAGTAATTTAAAAATGGTCAAGACGTTACGAGATTATTTTTCAACGAGAAATATTATTTTCAAAAATTCATAAGTGGTATAGATATCATCCGAATTGCATGCGTAACATTACATCATGACTTATTACATATCATATCATTCATAATAGGTCAAGTTTAGAGATTCACGCTACATTTCGGTGTATCCACTTTTGTCATTATAATCATTGCAACAAGTGAGTTCCATAGCCCCATTTTCAATTGTTTTAATGCTTTTATTAAACTCTTTGGGGGAGATACATGCTCAACTATTTTTATGACATTCATGACTATTTTCAAACTATATGTTTATCTGAACTGAATGTTTAGTCATATTCTATATCATAAATCACGGAGCTAAATGTCTTGGTATAATCATTGAGCTAAATGTCTTGGTATTATCATTGAGCTAAATGTCTTGGTATAATCATTGAGCTAAAGGTCTTGGTATTATCATTGAGCTAAATGTCTTGGTATAATCATTGAACTAAATGTCTTGGTATAATCATGAACTAATGGTCTTGGAATTATTTGAAACAACACTCATATGTGTTATATCAATTGAATATTGATAGATTAAGTAATGTTCTGTTATGTGAATTCATTTGACATCATGCGTTTGAACATAAACTATACATATTTTGGCAATGGGTTGTAAACACACAAGTTGCAAGTTTTGTATGGGTAGGAACTTGGGCTGGTGGATTTCAATGCCTTTCTTTGCATAAACCGATTTTGAAAGGTTTTTCATTTCAACGCAAACTCTATGAACTCACTCAACCTTTGTGTTGACACTTTTAGCATGTTTTATCTCAAGTATCTAAGGCATATACTTCATGGCATGCATGTGGACTTATCATAGAGTCGCGGTGACGACGTGTCTCATTTAGGTTTTTATGAACTTTAAAACATCGTTTGGATTGTAACAAATTTAATTCCGCACATGTCTAATTTCATTTGGGACCTACACTTTGTAAACTCTGATTATTTTATTAAATCAAACGATGTATTTTCCAAACGACACTTTAGGTCGTTCAATAAAACTGTGATTATGATGCTATGACATCAACCCAGTGAATTCAATTCATTGCAAAAGCGAGTAATTTAGGGGTGTGGCAGTTGGCATCGAGCCGATTATAGAGAACTAGGTTGCATCATTGACCCTAGACTATAACTACATCATTATAGCATCTTATCATTTCATCATAAGTGCATGTTCACTTTACATGCGGTTTATACGTACATTTTTCGAGTTATTTACTTTCATTTCAAATCGATTGTCACATAGATGCCTTTAAATACCCATGCTATTATCATTTCCTCCTACTCCAATGTGGAGAATGCTTTGTCATTCCTTATCACAATCTTAATATCAGCTGATTCATCACTGATAACGTCGAATGCCGAGATAAACCTTTAAATAGGGCAAAGTCACTCTCACTCCTTTGTTTCACCACTAACATGTCGAGTTACACGTTATTCACACATTAGGTCACTAGACCATCATACATTTGAAGCACTTACGACACCTCATAACCCATCTTTTGGGAACCCGTCGATCATTTTGAAACATAACCTCAAATTTATCACCTCACATCACATCTCTTTAGAGCGCTTATTCTTAACATAGGAATTTTCTACGTCTCATTTTTCCTCTTATTTTGAAGAGTTATGCAATCAAGAAAGCCGCACTGAAATTACACCACCGCTATGCAAAGGTATATAGAGGATAGTATAGGCTGACTAAGGAAAGAACGAGCAACGGTACTCAGCTGCTGAGGCCGAGCTGCTGCTTAAGTCGCTAGATTTCTTTCTACCGCTACAGAGCTGCAGGAGGATCTGGAGTTTGAAATTGTACATACAAGGACTTTAAGAACTGTGATCCCACAAAGTTCAAAGGCACGAAGGAGCCGCTATGGTTCGATGGTTTGAGAAGATGGAGTCTGTGTTTCTTCTATGCAATTGCCCGGATGACTACAAGGTGAAGTTTTCCAGTACACTCTTAGATGGCGAATGTCATGGTGGAATTCGTATCTGCAAGCCTATTGGTATCGAAAATGCTTACAAGCTCACGTGGGATCAATTCAAGAGGTTGTTGACAAAGAAGTATTGTCCACGCATGGAGGTGAAGAAATTAGAAACGGAATTTTATGAGTTAGTGACTGTTGGTTATGACATCGAGACCAACATTAGGAGGTTTCAAGAATTGGCTTCACTATGTCCATCAATGGTTTCGGACAATGAGAAACTACTGGAAAATTTCATTGGAGGACTTCCACAATGTATTCAAGGAGATGTAACTTCTTCCGATCCACAAACAATTGAAGAGACTATTAGGATAACTCAAAAACTCATGGCTCAAGTTGTGAAGGGGGAAAACATTATCAACAACAACCACAACAACCAAACTAGCAACAACAAAAGGAAATGGGAAAATGACCAGGAAGGTTATTATAACGACAACCAAAACCGTAACACTAATCATCATCAAAAACAGAATAGAGGGCAAGAAACCGCAATGGTTTATGTTCTTGCATCAATAGAGAAGAGGTTATCTTGGAACCTACCCACTATGTGTCGATAAGTATTATCATCATCTCGGGTCTTTGCCACAGTTAAGTGCTACAAGTGTCAAAAACTAGGACACCATGCCTGGAATTGTAGAGGCAAGACCATAGTTACATGTTACGAATGCGGGGAGCAAGGACATTATCGGAATCAATGTCCTCAAAACCAAGGTCAACAAGTTGAAGGTGCTCATGGGAATGCATACATATTAGAAGGAGTAGAAGCTCGTCATGGTCTCAACAATGCGGAAGACTGAAGAAGTTTGGAAACTAATAGTCTTAATTTTCCTTATGTACTATGATGAGTGTCTAAATACTCATCATTTTTGTACAATATAAACTGCAAAATCATCTGAAAACACTCAAAAATGCTTTAAAATGATAAATATATCACAAATCAGTGTTTTATGTGTTTTAAATGCAAAATTATCAAAATCAGATGAAAAATGTATCAAATTTGCAAAATGGCGAGTTTAGTCCCCCAAGTTTCAAAAGTTGTCAAAAACAGTCCCTGAATGAATCTTTAGTCAAATGGCGGAAAAGGTCCTTCAACTTTGAAAAGTGGCAAAAATGGTCCTTGGAAATTGGAGAATGGCAAGTTTGGTCCTTAAACTTTGTGAGATTGTCACTTTTGGTCCCTTGAAACCTCTTTGCTTAAATGGCAGCTTAGGTCCTTGTGTTTTCAGAATTTACATCATTGGTCCTTGTTATTTAAGCCTATTTGACCCTTAGACCCTTGTCACAATCCAAATGAACCCTGCCATCCTTTTTGACCCTGCCACTTAAACCATTTTGACCCCTTGCTTATTAATATCTACCCAATCAACACTGGTCAAACAAATACCCACTTGGCGCCAATAGTCTTCCCCTCCCAACTGCTCTGCAACAATCAACCTTCTCCCATCCCCCCTCCTAAACATATCACTATCCTTGTCCCCCCCCACCTCTCCTACAATCCAAGATACATTAAATGTGCCCTTCTCCAAAACACTCAACCCTCCAATTGGATACACCTTTTACGCCAAAATCCGCTTTTAACGGCCATGATGAATCTAAGCAATCCAATGGTCAAGACTTTGATGGGAACCCTTTCGAAGGAGAAGGAAGTTGGGTGTATAAAGAGAAGGAAAAAAAGAAAAGCATGCAAAAGTAGTAGATTAATAGTTTTAAATTTTCTTATGTCGTTTTTATCTTTAATGTATTAATTTAATTTCAAAACTGTAATTTTGTGTTTACAAATGTTAAACTCAAGTTGTATTTGCAGTATTACCAAGTTTTAATCATTGATTTCAAGTTTTTATCTGTTTTCATATATTTGCATAACTGTTGAAATTTTCAAAGTCTAAATCTCATTTAAAAGTTTCACAAATCTCATCTATCAGTTTCAATAAGCTTAAATGAGCTTATGAAAGCTTTGTACAAGCTCACATTTAAGTTTCCACTCATTTTGATCCTTGGTCAACAAAAGTCAAACAGGTGCAAAAAGGGTGCAGATTTGGTCAATGGGTGAAGCAGACATGGAATGGGGTTGAAATTGAGCTAGGGTAGGGGTTTGGATAGGTTAGTGGTCCATTGTTTCAGTAATGGCTAGCCATTGTGGTTTGGACCTTTGTAAGTGAATTTCTCAAATTCTTGCATGTAAGGCATTTGTAGTTATAATCTGTTGAAACTTGTTCTCATAGCAGTATTTTAGTTATTTAAAGTGAATTTGATCATATTTACAAGTTGGTTAAGAGTTTGGGTTAGTTTTGAGTTCAAACAGTTACATACAGGAGTGTTTGGTTCTACTGATCCACCTGTCTTAAAGTTATATTCAGTGGTTAATCTTTCTTGTTTCATGTTTGTTTAGTATAAGTATGCTCATTTGAGTCTTGGTTTAGGTCTGCAACATCACCCAAGTCAACATTAGATCATAACTGTCTCTACTGCTCCACTGTTGTGTATTTGGATTTGTAAAATCTCATTTTGTGTTCAAAAGTCATTAAGCTTGTTTGCATTGTGCTTATTCTATCACAATATATCATTTTCAGTGCAAAGATTTGAATCAAAGTTGGAAAAAGTCAAAGTTCATTATTTCATCAAAAGTCAAAAACAGAAAATCACGTTTTGGACCAAGCTGGGCTTTTTCTTGGATTCAATTTTAAGCCTAAATCGATTGAAACTTGTTGATTTGAAAACTTCAGCTGGTCTACTTTCTTTTGTCATTTTCTGATTTTTGGAAATTTTCTTTAAGCTCTTAACAAGCTTGTGAACTTGGGCCTAGTTGTTACAGCTCATGAGCTTCAGTACACGAGCTTTTCTCATTCTTGCAGCTAGTACACAGAGCTCAAAAGAGCTTCTCATGGTCTGAATTTTGGTACAATTAATCTCAACCAGGTCTACTTTAGGTTGCAATTGGTAGTTTTCAGTTTGAGCTTATTTTTAAGCTTGTGCATGTGTCCAAAGAAAGCACTCGAGAACGATTTAGCTTATTAGTTCAAGTAATCAAATCTGATCAAACCTGTGAATCAGAGGTTCAAGCTTGTTGATTTAAGTTGCATTTAGTCACATTTAGCTTATTATTGCTTCTTTATCTGTTTGGTAGCCTTTGAGTGCATTTGCTTAATCAAGTGCTTATTTCAATAAGCACTTCCATAGCAGTTTCAAATTCATCTACATAAGCACTTGTTTTTCCAATTTTCCTAGATTCCAAATATAATTGTAGACTTTTCCTGAAATTTTCAGATTTTTCCAAGTTGGTTTGCTATTTTTCTGCATTTTAATTACTTTTTAGCACTTTTTAATTAGCTTTAAATACAAATAATTAAGAAAAAGTTTCAAAAAAATAAGTTTTCATTTTTCTTAAGTTAAGATAAATGTAAAAGTCATAAAAAGTATTTTTCCATAATTTTCTTGGTTTAAATAGTATTTTTTAGCATTTTAACTAGTTTTAAATAGTAGTTAATTAATAATAAATACATAAAAAGTCTAAAAAATATATTTTCAGTTTTAAAATAAGTTTTATAATATTTTAGATTTTCCTAAGTCATAATTTTATTTTTCTAGCTTTATTTCATATTTTATCTTATTTTAGGTTATTATTTAATAGTTAAAAATAGTTTTTAATTAATAATAATTAATTAAATAGTTATAAAAATAATTTTTCTTTTCTAATAATTTTCTAGTATAATTAGGATTGTAAAAATGTATTTTTCATATCCGTAGGTATTTTCCTTCTTTATTTTCACGTTTTATTTTGTACGTTAATATAGTTTTTAATTTAAACGTAAGTTTTAGTTTTTAAACGTTCATCACTTTAAATATAGTGATAGCGTTTATTTAATATATTTTATCTTTTTAATTTTCTTAATTTGTATTTAAGTCACTTTAATTTATAACTTTTCATAGTGTAATTATCCATCCAAATCCTTTCCGATCACTATCCTTAGTGATCATTCTATCGTCTGATCATGTGTTTTGCACACCATTGAGTCTCCGTGGGACTTAACGACCGGGAATTCATTCTACTCCCGGATCTTCATTGCATTTCGTGTTCGGCAGTTTTAAAGCCGATTACGATTACGCCATTCACAAGTGGCGGGCTTGTGTGATTTAGCTTGATTTGTTTAGCACGCATCAAAAGGCGCCCACTTGCCGGTGGAGGCTTTAGCGTGTGTTAAACCATTTTCAGACCCATTCTTGCACATATCCCATCTTTTGTAAAAAGTTTTTTTTGAAAATCCAAAAAGTTCATTAACACTTTTCCTAAAGTGTTATCAACGCCAAAAATATTTTCATTCTTTGTTTTTATCATCATGTTTTTCAAAAATACCAAAAATATTCCTCTTCACCCTCTTACCTTTTTGATTCTTCATTTCTTATCCTCTGTTAACCTTTGATTCTTTCTATGTCTTATCCTCACATTCTTGGTTGTCAATGGTGTGGTGGTCCTTATAATGGTGGCAATTGCCCCGTTGTAAGCGTGGTGGAATCGAAACGGGTGCTGCTATAACCAAGATCCCTATTCCTACCATAGCACGACTAATTTATTCCATCGGCTACCACCTTTGTGAGACTCAAAGCAGTTTTCTTGTTGTGAGTATTGTGGTGGTTCACATTCCATTCGATTGTCAATCGGGAAACACGCTTGTCTATGGCGGGTTCGATAACAATTATGACTACAACACATACCACTCACAGCACATCAGGTTTCTTGTTGTGAGTATTGTGGAGGTCCTCACTCTAGCTCGGATTGTCAAACAAGGAACCCATTTCCTTGTAACAATTACGATTCTTCGTATCAAGACCAACCTCCACAGTACCAAATGATTCAAGCGACTCTCATGAAACTACTTACGGCAGACCTTCTCTGAAGACTCGGGTTATTAAAAGAACTTAAGGAGGAGTCGGCTATGTCCTCCCAAGATAATCCAAATGAAAAATCCATGGAAGTGTTGTTAGCGAAGAGCTGGTCGCTAAATTAGATTCCCAAATTGCCTTTGAACAATCTATTAAGGAATCAATTGCAAAAGAAAAGGCGGCCAGATCTAGCTCTCGATTCCGTTTCATTCCTGATGACGATGATGATGAAGATATCCTTGATATCTTACAATTTTATAACAGTTCATCAAGTTCATCAGTTGAGACTCCTTCCATGAAAAATCAGGGAGAAAAGACTATGATGGAATTACTAGCAGAAGAACAAATGTTAAGTATAAAACATATGTATGCTAGTCCTTCTAAACTCCCTCATTGTTATCACACGATATTCCCACTCACTCTAAACATGGGGATGAGCTTGCACTATTCCAGAAATGGAATCGTCGGTGTTGAGAGCCTTGTCTCAATCCCAGAGAGTCAGAATTCTCGAACATATGCGTGATATCCCTTCCCTCTTGAGTGTTCTCAAGATCATTTTGAAACTTTCTCTGATCTTAGCGAAGATTGTGCTTCCTTTGGAAACATCGAGTACGTTGAGGCATCACTTCCACAATCGATGCGATCCCCTTCTTGAGAGTTCTCCGGTGAACTCACTCACATCAATCCACTCTTTGATTTCGGCCGTCTGGGAGCCGAAAGTCTCATTGATAATGATCGTTCACTCACTTCTTATCCCAACAGTCCAATAGAGAATGTTGATCACTTTGTTCCCGAATTCAAAGCTACTTTCACCAATCCTCTTGAATTCGACTCGAATTCACTTCAATTTCTGAGAATCCACTCTTTAATACTCAGATCGAGGATAGTGATGAGCCCACAATGGATCAAGAGTTCACAAATTCACATCATGTGAATGATTCTCTTCATGAGGAGTTCGCCGGTGAACTCTCTCATATCATATCTCCACTGGAGTATGATTGCTTGGATGGCAAAAATCATGATCGGGAGGAGAAAATCTCAATTTGCATAGTTATGACAAATCTTCCCACCCTCCCAAACGAGATGCCTTCCAACCCAAAGAGCTCAACCAATAAAATCCAAATAAGTGCAACTGCATAATCCCAGAGGAAGAAGATCTAGTCATGATTGTTATCATGATTTTCCTTCTTTTCTTCACCTACTCGGTGACTTCCTCTCTTCTTCACTCCTTCGGGAATGAAGACACTATCTTTGACCCCAGCATTTTCATTTATCATTTTTGAGCCGGTTTTATGTATATCTCATCGGTGTGGAACTTTCACGTGCTTCAATGTTTATCCAAACATCTTGAATGAAAGTCCGATGGAGATTGTCTCTTCCACTTTGCTTCCCCAACCAATTAGTGGGTGAGTCAAGTAGCTAGTGACTCGGGAATCAAAACATTATACGCGCACCATATGGGTTTTCACCCATATTTCATCTTCTTTCTATTCTACCACCCTAGTGTGGGGGTTGCCCACATGTTGTGTATATATAAGTTAAAAAATAAAAAAAAAAAATAAATCTTTCCAAATAAAAGGCGTAGTATTTCCCTTTTACGTTCTTTGTTTCGCATAACCGCCGTACTTTGAATATTGAGGGCAATATTCATTTCTAAGTGTGGGGGATAAATTCTCACGAATTTTATCATGTAATTATACTGCCAATTCCCATTTTTGGCCAAAATTTTTTTTGGAGTAAGTGTTTTCACTTACTCGGCTTGGTTATCGATCGCCATGTCTGTAAGACAAAAGGATTGGCTAATCCAGGAGGAAACGGCTCTTGGTAAAGATTTCTCAAATCCGTTTATATGGCTTGCAATTTGCCCAAAATTGTATGGTTCTCAACTCACCATATCCTAAAAAGTGAAGAGTTGGCTAGCCCGCAAGATTATGGCTTGTGGTAAAGGCAGTTGGAAAACCATAATTGGTATTCAGCTCACCAAAGATAATATTGATAATTTATCTAAGAGTTGGCTAGTCGAGGAAGTGCGGCTTCGGTAAAGACAAAATCAAATCCGTTGAAAGTCGGTGATTTGCTCAAAATCACATGGTTATCAGTGTACCATGGTTCTTACATGAACTAAAACATTTGGCTACTCGAGTAATGGCTTTTGGTAAAGAGTCTTTAAAATCCATTAAAGTTCTAAAACATTGCTAGGGACTAGCAATATCTTAGTGTGGGGATTGATGAGTGTGTAAATACTCATCATTTTTGTCAATATAAAAACGCAAAATCATCGAAAACACTCAAAAGCTTTAAAATGATAAATATATCACAAATCAGTGTTTTATGTGTTTTAAATGCAAAATTATCAAAATCAGATGAAAAACGTATCAAATTTGCAAAAATGGCAGTTTTAGTCCCCCAAGTTTCAAAAGTTGTCAAAAACAGTCCCTGAATGAATCTTTAGTCAAATGGCGGAAAAGGTCCTTCAACTTTGAAAAGTGGCAAAAATGGTCCTTGGAAATTGGAGAATGGCAAGTTTGGTCCTTAAACTTTGTGAGATTGTCACTTTTGGTCCCTTGAAACCTCTTTGCTTAAATGGCAGCTTAGGTCCTTGTGTTTTTAGAATTTACATCATTGGTCCTTGTTATTTAAGCCTATTTGACCCTTAGACCCTTGTCACAATCCAAATGAACCCTGCCATCCTTTTTGACCCTGCCACTTAAACCATTTTGACCCCTTGCTTATTAATATCTACCCAATCAACACTGGTCAAACAAATACCCACTTGGCGCCAATAGTCTTCCCCTCCCAACTGCTCTGCAACAATCAACCATCTCCCATCCCCCCTCCTAAACATATCACTATCCTTGTCCCCCCCACCTCTCCTACAATCCAAGATACATTAAATGTGCCCTTCTCCAAAACACTCAACCCCTCCAGTGGATACACCTTTTTGGCGCCAAAATCCGTTTTAACGGCCATGATGAATCTAAGCAATCCAATGGTCAAGACTTTGATGGGAACTGCTCAGAAGGAGAGAGAAAGGAAGTTGGGTATAAAGAGAAGGAAAGAAAAGCATGCAAAAGTAGTAGATTATTAGTTTTAAATTTTCTTATGTCGTTTTTATCTTTAATGTATTAATTTAATTTCAAAACTGTAATTTTGTGTTTACAAATGTTAAACTCAAGTTGTATTTGCAGTATTACCAAGTTTTAATCATTGATTTCAAGTTTTTATCTGTTTTCATATATTTGCATAATTGTTGAAATTTTCAAAGTCTAAATCTCATTTAAAAGTTTCACAAATCTCATCTATCAGTTTCAATAAGCTTAAATGAGCTTATGAAAGCTTTGTACAAGCTCACATTTAAGTTTCCACTCATTTTGATCCTTGGTCAACAAATGTCAAACAGGTGCAAAAAGGGTGCAGATTTGGTCAATGGGTGAAGCAGACATGGAATGGGGTTGAAATTGAGCTAGGGTAGGGGTTTGGATAGGTTAGTGGTCCATTGTTTCAGTAATGGCTAGCCATTGTGGTTTGGACCTTTGTAAGTGAATTTCTCAAATTCTTGCATGTAAGGCATTTGTAGTTATAATCTGTTGAAACTTGTTCTCATAGCAGTATTTTAGTTATTTAAAGTGAATTTGATCATATTTACAAGTTGGTTTAGAGTTTGAGTTAGTTTTGAGTTCAAACAGTTACATACAGGAGTGTTTGGTTCTACTGATCTACCTGTCTTAAAGTTATATTCAGTGGTTAATCTTTCTTGTTTCATGTTTGTTTAGTATAAGTATGCTCATTTGAGTCATGGTTTAGGTCTGCAACATCACCCAAGTCAACATTAGATCATAACTGTCTCTACTGCTCCACTGTTGTGTATTTGGATTTGTAAAATCTCATTTTGTGTTCAAAAGTCATTAAGCTTGTTTGCATTGTGCTTATTCTATCACAATATATCATTTTCAGTGCAAAGATTTGAATCAAAGTTGGAAAAAGTCAAAGTTCATTATTTCATCAAAAGTCAAAAACAGAAAATCATGTTTTGGACCAACTGAAAGGGATTTTTCTTGGATTCAATTTTAAGCCTAAATCAGTGAAACTTGTTGATTTGAAAACTTCAGCTGGTCTACTTTCTTTTTGTCATTTTTACAGATTTTTGGAAATTTTCTTTAAGCTCTTAACAAGCTTGTGAACTTGGGCCTAGTTGCCCTGCTCACTGAGCTCGATACACGAGCTTTTCTCGATTCTTGCAGCTAGTACCACGAGCTCAAAAGAGCTTCTCATGGTCTGAATTTTGGTACAATTAATCTCAACCAGGTCTACTTTAGGTTGCAATTGGTAGTTTTCAGTTTGAGCTTATTTTTAAGCTTGTGCATGTGTCCAAAGTAAGCACTCAGAACCTGATTTAGCTTATTAGTTCAAGTAATCAAATCTGATCAAACCTGTGAATCAGAGGTTCAAGCTTGTTGATTTAAGTTGCATTTAGTCACATTTAGCTTATTATAGCTTCTTTATCAGTTTGGTAGCCTTTGGAGTGCATTTGCTTAATCAAGTGCTTATTTCAATAAGCACTTCCATAGCAGTTTCAAATTCATCTACATAAGCACTTGTTTTTCCAATTTTCCTAGATTCCAAATATAATTGTAGACTTTTCCTGAAATTTTCAGATTTTTCCAAGTTGGTTTGCTATTTTTCTGCATTTTAATTACTTTTTAGCACTTTTTAATTAGCTTTAAATACAAATAATTAAGAAAAAGTTTCAAAAAAATAAGTTTTCATTTTTCTTAAGTTAAGATAAATGTAAAAGTCATAAAAAGTATTTTTCCATAATTTTCTTGGTTTAAATAGTATTTTTTAGCATTTTAACTAGTTTTAAATAGTAGTTAATTAATAATAAATACATAAAAAGTCTAAAAATATATTTTCAGTTTTAAAATAAGTTTTATAATATTTTAGATTTTCCTAAGTCATAATTTTATTTTTCTAGCTTTATTTCATATTTTATCTTATTTTAGGTTATTATTTAATAGTTAAAATAGTTTTTAATTAATAATAATTAATTAAATAGTTATAAAAATAATTTTTCTTTTCTAATAATTTTCTAGTATAATTAGGATTGTAAAAATGTATTTTTCATATCCGTAGGTATTTTCCTTCTTTATTTTCACGTTTTATTTTGTACGTTAATATAGTTTTTAATTTAAACGTAAGTTTTAGTTTTTAAACGTTCATCACTTTAAATATAGTGATAGCGTTTATTTAATATATTTTATCTTTTTTAATTTTCTTAATTTGTATTTAAGTCGCTTTAATTTATAACTTTTTCAGTAGTGTAATTATCCATCCAAATCCTTTCCGATCACTATCCTTAGTGATCATTCTATCGTCTGATCAAGTGTTTGCGCACCATTGAGTCTCCGTGGGACTTAACGACCCGGGGAATTCATTCTACTCCCCAGATCTTCATTGCATTCGTGCTCGAGCAGTTTTAAGCTGATTACGGTCTGCCATTCACAAGTGGCGGGCTTGTGTGATTTAGCTTGACTGTTTGGCACGCATCAAAATTTTACGAGCGCCGAGGAGCTTTAGCGTGTGTTAAACCATTTTCAGACCCATTCTTGCACATATCCCATCTTTTGTAAAAAGTTTTTTTTTGAAAATCCAAAAAGTTCATTAACACTTTTCCTAAAGTGTTATCAACGCCAAAAATATTTTCATCCTTTGTTTTTATCATCATGTTTTTCAAAAATACCAAAAATATTCCTCTTCACCCTCTTACCTTTTTGATTCTTCATTTCTTATCCTCTGTTAACCTTTGATTCTTTCTATGTCTTATCCTCACCTTCTTGGTTGTCAATGGTGTGGTGGTCCTTATAATGGTGGCAATTGCCCCAGTTGTAGCGTGGTGGAATCGGGGAAGCGGGTCATCTATAACCAAGATCCCTATTCCTACCATAGCACGACTAATTTATTCCATCGGCTACCCTGCAATGTGCTTCAGCCAGTTTTATTGTGGTATTGTGGTGGTTCACATTCCAGTTCGATTGTCAATCGGGAAACACGCTTGTCTATGAGCGGGTTCACGATAACAATTATGACTACAACACATACCACTCCACGGCCACATCGGTTTTCTTGTTGTGAGTATTGTGGAGGTCCTCACTCTAGCTCGGATTGTCAAACAAGGAATCAATTTCCTTGTAACAATTATTCGCATTATCAAGACCAACCTCCACGCATACCAAATGATTCAAGCGACTCTCATGAAACTACGACGGACCTTCTACAAGACTGCAGGTTATTAAAAGAACAGGAGGAGTAGGCTATGTCCTCCCAAGATAATCCAAATGAAAAATCCATGGAAGTGTTGTTAGCAAGTGCTAAATTAGATTCCCAAATTGCCTTTGAACAATCTATTAAGGAATCAATTGCAAAAGAAAAGGCGGCCAGATCTAGCTCTCGATTCGTTTCATTCTCGATGACGATGATGATGAAGATATCCTTGATATCTTACAATTTTATAACGATTCATCAAGTTCATCAGTTGAGACTCCTTCCATGAAAAATGAGGGAGAAAAGACTATGATGGAATTACTAGCAGAAGAACAAATGTTAAGTATAAAACATATGTATGCTATTCCTTCTAAACTCCCCGATGCTTTGTTATCACACGATATTCCCACTCACTCTCTAAACATGGGGATGAGCTTAGCACTATTCGAAATGGAATCGTCCGGTGTTGAGAGCCTTGTCTCAATCCCAAGAGAGTCACGAGGAATTCGAACATCCGTGTGATATACCTTCCCTCTTGAGTGTTCTCAAGATCATTTTGAAACTTTCTCTGATCTTAGCGAAGATTGTGCTTCCTATGGAGACATCGAGTACGTTGAGGCATCACTTCCACAATCTGATGCTGATCCCTTCTTGAGGAGTTCTCCGGTGAACTCACTCACATCAATCCACTCTTTGATTTGAAGCCGATGGGAGAGAGAAAGTCTCATTGATAATGATCGTTCTCACTTCTTATCCCAACAGTTCAATAGAGAATGTTGATCACTTTGTTCCCGAAACATTCAAAGCTACTTTCACCTATCCTCTATTTGAATTGACTTTGACGAGAATCCACTCTTTAATACTCGGTCGAGGATAGTGATGAGCCCACAATGGATCAAGAGTTCACAAATTCACATCATGTGAATGATTCTCTTCATGAGGAGTTCGTCGGTGAACTCTCTCATATCATATCTCCGCTGGAGTATGATTGCTTGGATGGCAAAAATCATGATCGGGAGGAGAAAATCTCAATTTGCATAGTTATGACAAATCTTCCCACCCTCCCAACCGAGATGCCTTCCAACCCAAAGAGCTCAACCAACAGAATCCAAATAAGTGCAAGCTGCTTAATCCCGAGGAAGAAGATCTAGTCATGATTGTTATCATGATTTTCCTTCTTTTCTTCACCTACTCGGTGACTTCCTCTCTTCTTCACTCCTTCGGGAATGAAGACACTATCTTTGACCCTGGCATTTTCATTTATCATTTTGAGCCGGGTTTATGTATATCTCATCGGTGTGGAACTTTCACGTGCTTCAATGTTTATTCAAACATCTTGAATGAAAGTCCGATGGAGATTGTTTCTTCCACTTTGCTTCCCCATGAACCAATTAATTCGAGGTCGAGTCAAGCTAGTGACTCGGAATCAAAAACATTAGCTACGCACATATGGGTTTTCACCCATATTTACGTCTTCTTTCTCTATTCTACCACCCTAGTGTGGGGGTTGCCCCATACATGTTGTGTATATGCAAGTTAAAAAAGAAAAATCTTTCAAATAATAAAGGCCGTAGTATTTCCTTTTCGTTCTTTGTTTTAAATAGCGGTACTTTGAATATTGAGGGCAATATTCATTTCTAAGTGTGGAGGGGAATTCTCACGAATTTTATCATGTAATTATACCGCCTAATTCCCCATTTTTGGCCAAAATATTTTTTTGGAGTAAGTGTTTTCACTTACTCGGCTTGTTATCGATCCGCCATATGCGTAAGACTAAAGGATTGGCTAATCCAGAGAAAGCGGCTCTTGGTAAAGATTTCTCAAATCCGTTTATATGGCTTGCAATTTGCCCAAAATTGTATGGTTCTCAACTCACCATATCCTAAAAAGTGAAGAGTTGGCTAGCCCGCAAGATTATGGCTTGTGGTAAAGGCAGTTGGAAAACCATAATTGGTATTCAGCTCACCAAAGATAATATTGATAATTTATCTAAGAGTTGGCTAGTCGAGGAAGAGGATGCGGCTACGGTAAAGACAAAATCAAATCCGTTGAAAGCTGGTGATTTGCTCAAAATCACATGGTTATCGGTGTACCATGGTTCTTACTTGAACTGAAACATTTGGCTACTCCAGAAGTAATGGCTTTTGGTAAAGAGTCTTTAAAATCCATTAAAGTTCTAAAACATTGCTAGGGACTAGCAATATCTTAGTGTGGGGATTGATGAGTGTCTAAATACTCATCATTTTTGTACAATATAAAGCTGCAAAATCATCGAAAACACTCAAAAATGCTTTAAAATGATAAATATATCACAAATCAGTGTTTTATGTGTTTTAAATGCAAAAATATCAAAATCGGATGAAAACGTATCAAATTTGCAAAATGGCGGTTTAGTCCCCAAGTTTCAAAAGTTGTCAAAAGCAGGTCCACTGAATGAATCTTTAGTCAAATGGCGGAAAAGGTCCTTCAACTTTGAAAAGTGGCAAAAAATGGTCCTTGGAAGTGGAGAATGGCAAGTTTGGTCCTTAAACTTTGTGAGATTGTCACTTTTGGTCCCTTGAAACCTCTTTGCTTAAATGGCAGCTTAGGTCCTTGTGTTTTCAGAATTTACATCATTGGTCCTTGTTATTTAAGCCTATTTGACCCTAGACCACTGTCACAATCAAATGAACCCTGCCATCCTTTTGACCACCTACTTAAACCATTTTGACCCCTTGCTTATTAATATCTACCCAATCAACACTGGTCAAACAAATACCCACTTGGCGCCAATAGTCTTCCCTCCCAATTTGCTTCTGCAACAATCAACCATCTCCCATCCCCTCCAAACATATCACTATCCTTGTCCCCCCCTCTCCTACAATCCAGATACATTAAATGTGCCCTTCTCAAACACTCAACCCTCAGGTGGATACACCTTTTGGCGCCAAAATCCGTTTTAACGGCCATGATGAATCTAAGCAATCCAATGGTCAAGACTTTGATGGGAACTTTCGAAGGAGAGAGAGAAGTTGGGTATAAAAAGAAGGAAAGAAAAGCATGCAAACGTAGTAGATTATTAGTTTTAAATTTTCTTATGTCGTTTTTATCTTTAATGTATTAATTTAATTTCAAAACTGTAATTTTGTGTTTACAAATGTTAAACTCAAGTTGTATTTGATATTACCAAGTTTTAATCATTGATTTCAAGTTTTTATCGTTTCATATATTTGCATAATTGTTGAAATTTTCAAAGTCTAAATCTCATTTAAAAGTTTCACAAATCTCATCTATCAGTTTCAATAAGCTTAAATGAGCTTATGAAAGCTTTGTACAAGCTCACATTTAAGTTTCCACTCATTTTGATCCTTGGTCAACAAAAGTCAAACAGGTGCAAAAAGGGTGCAGATTTGGTCAATGGGTGAAGCAGACATGGAATGGGGTTGAAATTGAGCTAGGGTAGGGGTTTGGATAGGTTAGTGGTCCATTGTTTCAGTAATGGCTAGCCATTGTGGTTTGGACCTTTGTAAGTGAATTTCTCAAATTCTTGCATGTAAGGCATTTGTAGTTATAATCTGTTGAAACTTGTTCTCATAGCAGTATTTTAGTTATTTAAAGTGAATTTGATCATATTTACAAGTTGGTTAAGAGTTTGGGTTAGTTTTGAGTTCAAACGATTTACATACAGAGTGTTTGGATCTTGATCTACTGTCTTAAAGTTATATTCAGTGGTTAATCTTTCTTGTTTCATGTTTGTTTAGTATAAGTATGCTCATTTGAGTCTTGGTTTAGGTCTGCAACATCACCCAAGTCAACATTAGATCATAACTGTCTCTACTGCTCCACTGTTGTGTATTTGGATTTGTAAAATCTCATTTTGTGTTCAAAAGTCATTAAGCTTGTTTGCATTGTGCTTATTCTATCACAATATATCATTTTCAGTGCAAAGATTTGAATCAAAGTTGGAAAAAGTCAAAGTTCATTATTTCATCAAAAGTCAAAAACAGAAAATCATGTTTTGGACCAACTGAAAGGGATTTTTCTTGGATTAAATTTTAAGCCTAAATCAGTGAAACTTGTTGATTTGAAAACTTCAGCTGGTCTACTTTCTTTTTGTCATTTTTACAGATTTTTGGAAATTTTCTTTAAGCTCTTAACAAGCTTGTGAACTTGGGCCTAGTTGCTTACGCTTTAGCTCGATTACTGAGCTTTTCTCATTCTTGCAGCTAGTACAGGGCTCAAAAGAGCTTCTCATGGTCTGAATTTTGGTACAATTAATCTCAACCAGGTCTACTTTAGGTTGCAATTGGTAGTTTTCCGTTTGAGCTTATTTTTAAGCTTGTGCATGTGTCAAAGTAAGCTTCGAGAACGATTTAGCTTATTAGTTCAAGTAATCAAATCTGATCAAACCTGTGAATCAGAGGTTCAAGCTTGTTGATTTAAGTTGCATTTAGTCACATTTAGCTTATTATAGCTTCTTTATCAGTTTGGTAGCCTTTGGAGTGCATTTGCTTAATCAAGTGCTTATTTCAATAAGCACTTCCATAGCAGTTTCAAATTCATCTACATAAGCACTTGTTTTTCCAATTTTCCTAGATTCCAAATATAATTGTAGACTTTTCCTGAAATTTTAGATTTTTTCCAAGTTGGTTTGCTATTTTTCTGCATTTTAATTACTTTTTAGCACTTTTTAATTAGCTTTAAATACAAATAATTAAGAAAAAGTTTCAAAAAAATAAGTTTTCATTTTTATTAAGTTAATATATATGTAAAAGTCATAAAAAGTATTTTTCCATAATTTTCTTGGTTTAAATAGTATTTTTTAGCATTTTAACTAGTTTTAAATAGTAGTTAATTAATAATAAATACATAAAAAGTCTAAAAATATATTTTCAGTTTTAAAATAAGTTTTATAATATTTTAGATTTTCCTAAGTCATAATTTTATTTTTCTAGCTTTATTTCATATTTTATCTTATTTTAGGTTATTATTTAATAGTTAAAATAGTTTTTAATTAATAATAATTAATTAAATAGTTATAAAAATAATTTTTATTTTCTAATAATTTTCTAGTATAATTAGGATTGTAAAAATGTATTTTCATATCCGTAGGTATTTTCCTTCTTTATTTTCATTTTATTTTATGCGTTAATGTAGTTTTTAATTTAAACGTAAGTTTTAGTTTTTAAACGTTCATCACTTTAAATATAGTGATAGCGTTTATTTAATATATTTTATCTTTTTTAATTTTCTTAATTTGTATTTAAGTCGCTTTAATTTATAACTTTTTCAGTAGTGTAATTATCTATCCAAATCCTTTCCGATCACTATCCTTAGTGATCATTCTATCGTCTGATCAAGTGTTTGCGCACCATTGAGTCTCCGTGGGACTTAACGACCCGGGGAATTCATTCTACTCCCCAGATCTTCATTGCATTCGGTGCCGGCGGTTTAAAGGCGATTGCGATTGCGCCATTCACAAGTGGCGGGCTTGTGTGATTTAGCTTGACTGTTTGGCACGCATCATACTATGTCGAACTAAGTTTATGTCTTCCATCGTATTCGGATCTTACGACTTTAGATGTACTACTTTTGATAAACCACTCGTTGTAAAATATTCTCATTAAGCGTACTTTATTTTCCTTCTGATTCGTTATCACTTACAAGGTTTAGATCTCTGTAAACATGAGAGTTATAACAACTAAACCGAACGTCACATTATCGTTCCTTAATTATACATAGCCTAGCTAACTATGTCTAATTCTGGAGGGATGTCGTTCCTTAATTATACATAGTCTAGCTAACTATGTCAATAGTGCGGAGGGATCATGTTATGTTGGGAGCAGTTATTTATAAGTCTTAGTGCAAGCAGGTTTTTACATATTCATAAAAGTCAAAGTGTTACTCATGGGAGATTCATCCAATATTTTCTTTACTATGATGTTTTGTACGCTCTAATCATCGATAACCATAACGACACCTCTTCATGTCTTCTTTCCTCGATATTCATCACAAACTCAAAAATTCGATAGACTAACACGAACTGAATTCAGGGTGAATTCCTTTTAATTGGCGAATGTGACAACTCGCAATTTCGAGTCATTTCTTAAATTTACTATTCATCTCGGGAATTTACTATTCACCGATTACTATTCAAAATTTTACTATTCACCGTTTTGAGTCGAGTAATATTACGAGCGTATTTCAAAATACTATTCTGAAAACACTATTCATTCCGGACAAAATCACTATTCAAGTTTCACTATTTCATCATTTATCATAAACTAGGTTTACAAGTATCAATTTCGCGTAACCTAAATGGTTTAGCTGCGAATTCATGAACAATCATCAAGGACATTTCATATAGACTAGGTTTAGTCTACACATCATTTCATATCAATTTATGCATGGTTTTGCATTTTTCATTAAACGTTTATTTTCCTAGTAAATAAACGCTATCGCTATCAATTAATTATTTTGAACATTTGATCCGACACTTCCAAAAATATTCCTAATATATTTTTATACTCATTTTAAGACTATAAAATTATATTATTAATTTACTCGATGTTTTCAATTTATTTCAGTATATAAATTGTTATATTTATATAATTCTGACGGTTTTCTTAAAACTACACGATAATTATTATTTCACTCAAATTTTGCAAGAAATGTATTTTTATAATTTTTATGACCTCAATATATTTTATCTTGACCCGTTGAAAGTTATTTTTATCTACGCGCTACCTAAATACTCAAATGTGTATTCAACTTACCACATATCTTCAAGTAACTTACACTAAACTAAACTTAAACATATTTAAAAAAAAAGTATTTGTAAACAATTACCCCTTTCACAAGGGGATGACTCCAAAACTTACATAATATCTTGTACAAGTATAGTGTATTATATTCATCCAACTTACACATACACATTCATAACTTTCAAAGTGAAAAACAAAAACCAATCTTTCTCTCCTCTTGCCATAACCGGCCAACCAAAGGATCAAGAAGGAATTCTTTAAAATTTCTCAAGTCAAGTTTTATACACTCTAGTTACACTCTTGATTAAGGTTGTGAAATAAAAACCTTGGGTGTTTAGGAATAAACCTTGGTTCATAAACCTCATCAAGTAATTAGTAAGCATTTCATACTTATCATCATCCTTCATATTCATTTTTATGATCATTTTTATCATGCTCAAGTAAAACATGCAAGTTATGTGATGTCTATACCACTTAAATTGTTTATAAGCACTATAAGTTTATTTATGTCATCCTATAATTACTCCTTGTAATATATCACTATTGGTGATGTCTAGGAACCCATGACACCCTAAGAAGGTGTATGGTAGGATTAAAATAGCTTCGGAGTTGTTTTGAATTGGTTGGAATAGGTTTGGCGCGAGAAAAACTCATTTCGACAAGTTTTCTAAAGGGTCTGTCCTTATTTTGAAATTCTGTAATTTTCGACAGTAAGCAAAATATTTTGGGCTAGATATTTGGAAAATATACTTTAAAACGAAAACATGGCCGCTTGAACTGGTTAAAACGGAGCTATACTTGAAGAAGTTATGAATTTTTCAAGTTAAGCGGACGAAAACTATATTTTACGGAAATTTCAGCATTACGTCCTAATTTGTACGAGTCAAAAATGAAGCTTAGGTTATAAATTGTGTTTTATCAAAAATATATTAGTATACTTTTATACAAAGCTAAGGACATATAAAACATAAAAAGTTTGTACGATTAAATTATACACGTTTACAAAAAGTTGTAAATAACTATATATAAGAAAAACTATTAAATTTCTAATAGGCAAGTATTACGGCAACAAGTTGGAGGCGTTTTAACATTGATGTAGAACTTTATATAAAGTTATCTCTTCTAGTAAAAGTAAGTTCGCCAAGCATATTTTTCAAAATGTCCAACCATTTGTCAAGCGAAGTTGTAATGAATTATATACGGTTACTTAAACTTGGCGAAACCACCACTTAAACTATATTTTGGACAAAAGTACCATACTTTACCTATACTTTTCTCTATGATCGAGACCTCTAGGATGAAAACTTAAACACTAAAACTTTGAGATAATGATACAAGCTTACCAAAACCGTTGGGTTCGTTTCTTAACACTCGGCATACACCATTTTACGACTAGCTTTTTGAAGCGTTTAATTCACTTTCATGAAAATTTCAACGACATTATTTTCTGACGAAAAGTTATAATTTCCTAATAAATGCTAAATGATTATCGATGGATATCATTTCAGCGTAAATACATGTAAAGTAATTTAAAAATGGTCAAGACGTTACGAGATTATTTTTCGACGAGAAATATTATTTTCAAAAATTCATAAGTGGTATAGATATCATCCGAATTGCATGCGTAACATTACATCATGACTTATTACATATCATCTCATTCATAATAGGTCAAGTTTAGAGATTCACGATACATTTCGGTGTATCCACTTTTGTCATTATAATCATTGCAACAGGTGAGTTCCATAGCCCCATTTTCAATTGTTTTAATGCTTTTATTAAACTTTTTAGGGGAGATACATGCTTGACTATTTTTATGACATTCATGACTATTTGCAAACTATATGTTTATGCGAGGAATGTTTAGTCATATTCTATATCATAAATCACCGAGCTAAATGTCTTGGTATTATCATTGAGCTAAATGTCTTGGTATATTCATTGAGCTAAATGTCTATATATTGAGCTAAATGTCTTGGTATAATCATTGAGCTAAAGGTCTTGGTATTATCATTGAGCTAAATGTCTTGGTATAATCATTGAACTAAATGTCTTGGAATTATTTGAAACAACACTCATATGTGTTATATCAATTGAATATTGATAGATTAAGTAATGTACTGTTATGTGAATTCATTTGACATCATGCGTTTGAACATAAACTATACATATTTTGGCAATGGGTTGTAAACACACAGGGTGCAAGTTTTGTATGGGCGGAACTTGGGTGAGTGGATTTGCAATGCCTTTCTTCCGCATAACTTTTTGAAAGGTTTTTCATTTCAGCAAAACTCTATGAACTCACTCAACCTTTGTGTTGACACTTTTAGCATGTTTTATCTCGGGTATCTAAGGCATACACTTCATGGCATGCATGTGGACTTATCATAGAGTGTGATTGTGGCGTCTCATTTGAGTTTTTATGAACTTTAAAACATCGTTTGGATTGTAACAAATTTAATTCCGTACATGTCTAATTTCATTTGGGACTTACACTTTGTAAACTTCGATTATTTTATTAAATCAAGCGATGTATTTTCCACGACACTTTAGGTCGTTCATATAACTGTGATTATGATGCTATGTGATCAACCCAGAATCCATTCCGCTGCAAAACAGGTAATTTGGGGGTGTGACATATACAAGTAAAAACACAGAAGGCATAACATATAGAAACAACCTATGGGTGAGCAAACAAGATGAAGACCATATATCAAAATGAAAACAAGTAAGTAAGTCTTGCACAAAGTTATGAGCATACATTGTTTTGAAAATCATAAAACCTCTAAAATAACCATAAAGAAAGTCATGGAGCACAATGTTTCTTTTGTCAATCTCTTTACCAGTTCTTCTTTCCCGAGTTCATGAGGAAATGAGTTAGACACTTGAACATCCCTTTTATTTGCTTGAATTCTTCAGATTCATTTGAAAGAGTGGGAAGTTGTTCATAGTAAGTCATGGGGTTGATTTGATAATTAGAAACGGGATCGACTTTAACTTCTTCATCTTCATCCGAAGAGTCTGAGAGAGGGCGAGGCCTTTTCCCATTGATCATGAACCGTTTGTAGGGTTGTTTGGTAAGAGGTACCATAACATGGTTAGCAATAAAATGATCATCGATAATAGGAGAAGGTTGCATTCTACTAACATACTCACGAAGTCGTGTTAGGAGCATACCATAAGGAAGAACCATTTTGTCGGTTTTGAACACACCTACCATTCTTTTGACAATGTAATAGGCGAGCTTGAAAGGTTTTTGGTGGATGAGACAATAGATCATTTGGACAAGACACACATTGGGATGGTCTTTGTTTCCAACCAAGCAAATGACATTTTCTCTAAGGATTTCTTCCCACTTTTTGTAAATGGGAAACATCTCAAAGAGTTCCATTTGATAGGGTTACGATGGATGAGTTCTTTGTTGCGATTATAGCATTGATTGGTCGACTCTCTTTTTGAAGATGGTGTCTCGAACAACCATGGGGTCGTCAAGTGGAGTGTGATAAATAGGCTTAGAGTCGAGTGCGAAGGATTGAGTAGCAATTGACCTCTTTGGAAAACATAAAATTCCTTCACATGGTATCGCGAAAGGATTTGTGCGAATGTGTTGAGGAGTAAGGTGATGCTGGTTGGTTTATAATGAAAGCGATTGAAATACTTTCATCATTGTTTCAGACAATCATAACACTCTTGTAAAATCTGAAGATAAAGACCGAAAAAATTTGTTCATCAATTTCTAGGAGACAATCAAAGTTGATTGCGGAAAACACTTGGGAAATGTCGGTTTTTTCAAGGAAACATTCCTTAACTACACGACCTTCGTGGATAAGTCGTTTTTGGAGCATTTTGAAGGTTTTGCGATCACTTTTTGATAGCCCTTCTTTGCGATAGTATCTAGGAAGGTAGTGAACGGTGGCATGATGATCTTGTCGGGTAGCTTTAGGCATATTTGACCCTAGATAAAAAAATATTCCAATTAGGTAAAATTTGTCAAGATGGTTTTATAAGTTTATTTTGTATTAACAATGCCGTTTTGAAAATCCTTGATTATGTAGAACCTTTTTGTATTAAAATAAATTTGAAATAAGCAAGTTCCCAATTGGTGATATGAAAAATTGAAATCAATTGAAAAATTTAAATACATAAACCCTAGGATGGAGATGATGATGAATAGACAACATGAGTGTAATTACCTACAATGATGTTTAGGATTGAGATGCTTGAGAGTATGGAGCCCTAGGATGATGGGAGCTATGATTTGGTCGTTCTATGTTTTAGGAAGAGGGAAAATGGATTGTTTTGGGTTTTAAAAAAATGAGTCTCCTGTTGTCTGTTTACACGGTTCCCTCGGATCCCTTGTTTGAGGGATCCGGCTAGTACAACTTGAGGGATCAAGCACTGCAGATAATTATTGGAGTGATTTGGATTATTCTTTCACTTGTAATAAGTTATACAATAACTTATTTTTGAGAAAGACTTTTAGAATGAGATTTTGATTATATTGCTATTTGAATAGACGTTTAGCTCAAATGTTTTGAAAGAAAGAAAAATTGTTTATCGACTGATGGTGAATCAAGACTTTAACTATCAATAATTTATTTTGTGATGACAACGTAGGTTTGACGAACTTACACGTTTTTTAAGAGAATCAAAGAGGAATATTATTCCTGATGATGTGTTAAGATGAATAGTAGTGAAGAGAGACTTTTTAGAGACTTGCGACTTTGATGTTAAAAGCCTAATTCATATGTTCATACACATAGTATTATATCGTCATTTCATCCACATATGATTACTACATGTATAGATCAACTAGTTGTAGGTAAGAGAACATACCTTTGCTCTATTCTCTTTTTATGGTTTTTAGAAACCATAGATCCGAAATACTTCATGAGCTTTTAAAGTAATCAATTGTACTTTGTGAAAATACGTTGTGATTACTCTTGGGTTCTTCCTTGGATGTTGACTTCATTTTTCTTTAGATAGAATGAAGTCATTGAAAGAAGCCTAGCATGAAGATTTCTCAAAAAGAAAAATGTTAGAATGATCTATCACTATCCAACATTTTGTTCAACTATAAATGTTTCTAAAACATAATTTTTTTTAAATTTCATTCTTTGTAGTTTTCAAACATACATGGATCGTATCAAGTTTTTAAAGTACAATATACTCTAAGAAACTTGGTAACGAAGCTCTGATGCCAATTGTGGAAAACTAGAAGGGGGTTGAATAGTTTTGCCGATTAAAACTTTGTTTTAAAGTATTTAGATCGACATGTGTCTATTTGTAGGTATGTGTTGGATAATGATAGATGAGCATATAAGTAAGTAATGTAAAAGATAAAGAGTAAAGAAACACAAAACCAACCACAGTATTTATAGTTTGGCTACAAGGACACCTTTCTTGCCCTACTCCACTCCCCGAGTACCCCACTCGAGAGTTTGTAAGCACTATATAACACAAGCTCCTCAATGTGGTGGAGAAGCCTTCACAATGTCGCCTACTCTTTATCCGGTACAAGGATAGACACCGAGTTCTTCCACGAGGTAGAACCAAACCTATCACATAGTCGCCTACACTTTATCCGGTACAAGGCCAGATACCGAGTTCCATTTTCAAAAGAGGAACTACTACCCAACACTACACCACTACACAACTACCCAAAAGGAGACACACTCCTTGTTACAACACTAGAAGGATATCAACATCCTTTAACCCAAACTATCTAACTTGTACATCGATGCACCATATCAAATGTACACCTTTGGCAACATTCACTAATGCCTTCAACATGACCCTTCGGCACCTTTCACTAATGCCTTCAACACAACACTTCGATGGAGGGAGAAAGAACTATCAATAAGATGCACTTCAGTGGTCTTGATGATGACGAAGCTTAGAAACTCATGACTTGAGCTTGCACGTCTTCAAGAGGTGATGATCTCGCCTTTAAGAGGAACCTAGAGAATCACACAAACATAAAACTACATAGAATGATCATTTGGATATGTGGTTAGTTGTCACACTAATTACGTTTCTGTGAATGGAATTCTGAGGATTATTTGTCATAGCATCACAATCACAGTTATATTGAGACCTAAAAGTGTCGTTTGGAAAATACATCGTTTGATTTAATATAATAATCAGAGTTTACAAAGTAGGTCCAAATGTAAAATCAACTTGTGGGAAATAAGTTGTTACAATTCAAACGATGTTTTAAAGTCGTGAAACCAAAGTAAGGTAGCGTCGTCACGACTGCATGATGTCCAAATGCATGCCATGAAGTAAGATACCTTAGATACACAGAGATAAAACATGCTAAAAGTGTCAACACAAAGGTTGAGTGAGTTCATAGAGTTTGAGTTTAAATGTAAAGCCTTTCAAAATCGTTTAGGTAGCAAAGGCATTGTAAATCCACTGAGTTCCAAGTCGCCCATACAAAACTTGCAGCACTTGTGTTTCACAACCCACTGCCAGAATATGTAGAGTTAATGTTCAAGTGCATGATGTCAAATGAATTCACATAATAGGGCATGGCTCAATGTATAAAATCGTTTATGCAGCAAAGGCATTGTGAATCCACTCAGTTCCAAGTTCTGCCCATACAAAACTTGCAACCTGTGTGTTCACAACCATTGCCAAAATGTATATGTTCATCGTTCCAAGACCGTTAGTCATAATCGTATACCAAGTCCGTTAGACAATAGATACCAACCGTTAGACCAATGAATATACCAAGACCGTTAGACCAATGAATATACCATGTAAGTTAGACCATTGAATATATGATATAGAAATTCTAAGTATGGCAATAATGTTACCCATTATGTTAGCATTCGTTTAGATAAACATGTAGTTTGCAAATAATCACGAATGTAATAAAAATCATTGAGCATGTATCTCCCCAAAGCGGTTGAAAACAAGTAAAAGTAGGGAATGAAAACTTCACTTGGACAATAATCACGATGGCAAAAGTAAAGAGTACAGAGGTATAATGTGAAACTTTATCGGACCTATACCAATGATATGATATGCAATGAGTTGCAATGTAATGTTATGCATAAACTATGTATGTTATACCATTTGGGTTTTGAAAATATTTTCGTCGTCGAAAAATACTCTTTGGCGTCTTGACCCTCAAAATTGACTTTACATGTTTTACGTCAAATGTCATCCTATAATGGTTTTATAATGATTTTGGTGAAATTATCACTTTTCGTCGCAAAACAATGTCGTCGGAATTTTTATGAAATCAACAAAAATGGCTTTGACTAGCATTAAAAACGGTGTCGTCGATCGTTAGAGCGAACTTCGACGGTTTTGGAAAGTTTGTATCGATATCTAAAAGTTAGTTCAGGAGTTTTTAGTCCAAAAGGTCTCGATCATAAGATATCAAGGGTTAAAGTTGGTGATTTTTTGCTAATTGTGTGCTTGAAAATAAGTTTCGGCCAAGTTTGAACATCCGTAATTAATTCATTATAATAAACTGACAAACGGCTTTTTGTTTTGAAAAAAAATATGGCCGATGAACTTGATTTTACTAGAAGACCTTTGTTTCAAAAGTTTCACATCATGGTTAAAACGACGCAACAGCCTTTGACTAATGAAATACTTGTAACGTAAAATAATATAGATTTTTGAAAATAATATTCGGCAACTTTATGAAAATGGCCATATCTTTGTCGTTTTAAATCCGTTTTCTACGTTTTATATGTCCTTAGCTTTATCGAAAGTAAACTAATATATTTTAGAAATTGAAATAATTTGTGAAGCTTAAGGCTCGTTTTTGACCGAAAACACTAAAACAGAAAGCTGAAATTTTCAGAAAAATATATTTTAATCGCCAAACTTTAAAAATCATAACTTCTTCGTTATAAGTCCGTTTTTATCCGTTCAAGCGGCCACGGATTCGTTTTAAAGTATATTTTCTAAAATCAAGGCCAAAGTTTTGTACCAAATGTCGGATTTTCCAGAAAATTGAAACAAGGACAGAACCTTAAAATATAGTGATCGAAAATAGTTTTTCTGGACTATTCTAATCCCTTCAAATCAACTCAAAACTAATCTAATCCTACCATACACCTTCTTAGGGTGTCATGGGTTCCTAATCACCATCAAGACCAAAGAATACCATGGGAGTAATTATAGGATGACCAATAAATATATATAACTCAAAAATCATGAAATAAATGGTATAAATCACATAACTTGCATATAAGCTCCAAAAATGACAAGAAACATATGAAAATGACAAGGAAGCTTGAAAATGAATAAAACATACTTACTAGTGATAGTGAAGAGGTGTAGGTAACAAGGATTAACTTAAATATCCTTGGTTTTTATTTCAAAACCATATAAAGGATATAATCTAGGTTGTAATAACACTTGCTTGAAAAATCTTGATCCTTGGCACCTTGTGTTTGGCGGTTTGGAGAACACAAAGAAAGAAGAGAAAAATTTTGTTTAACACTTATGGTGAGAAGATGAATAATTGTAGTAATGAAGACTTTTAAGTTTGTGAATTATTGAACATGAACCTTACCTCATTTATTATTACCCTCCCTTGGCGGTTTTTGGGGAGGGGTTGTCTCTCAATTATTTTTTTTTTTTTTTTAATCTATTACTAGTATAACTTACATATTTGATAAAAAGGTATAAGTAAAAAGGTGTAGAAATGTACAAATAAAGGTAAAATGAGAATTTTTGGTACAAGTAAGTTTTTAATAAGTCAAAATAGATTGTATTGAGATGATAAAAATTGTAAAAATACTTTCCTTGTAAAATTGGTGATAAAATAATTATCGTAAAATTTTTAAGAAAACGGCGTAATTAAACTTTGCGATTAAATACCAAATAAATTTGAAACACTAGGAAAACTAAAAATATAGTTTTTATGAACTAAATGTAAGTTTAAAATACCTCGGGATCATTTTTGAAAGTAGCGGTTAAATATTCAAAATAAAACTCGCGATAAAATTATTAAATATAAAAATTACGCGTAAAATATGAAATGAAATGTCATGAATGTACTAATGAGATGCACATGATGTCAATGATCATGAATTGCATTTAGAAATGCCTCCAAGGTTCTTGAATTTGAAACAAGTAAACCAAGTTTACTAAAAATGTTGAAATAATGAAACATGAATGCGTGTGAAATGACACGAAATACGGGTTGTCACATTCGCCCATCCAAAAAGGAATTCAGTCCCTGAATTCAATCGTTGTTAGGTCTAATGGGTTTAGGGTTTGATGTGGCAAACTTTCCCATTCCCGAGCAAAACCCTCAAAAGACTTTTGGGTAACCGATTTTTACTTAATCTCACAACTCATCAAACAAGAACTGTCATGAGATTAGGCTAAATCGGTTTAGGTAACAACTTGTTTCTAGCTCGATCTTTGCAACTCATCAAACAAGAACTGCCGCTCGGATCAAACTGAAACAAGTGGTTTGAAGAAAATCTTTTGAAAATTTGGCTCGATTACGGAATTGCTTACACATATAAGCCTACTACTCCCTTCATTGCATGATTCTTTCTGAATTAGACATAGGTGATCAGGCTATGTATAATTTAGGAGTAACTATGCAATGCTTGGACTAATCGACTCATATGATGTTTGGTGTTGAGTCAATGGATGTTAAAATTGTGATGAACATCGAGGAGAAGACATGGAGTAATCGTTAAAATGATAGTTAAAGTAAAAAGAATTAAAATCCTCGTAAATGATAACAAATCGGAAGGAAAATAAAGTACGATAGATGAGAATATTTTACAACGAGTGGTTTATCAAAAGTAGTACATCTTAGGTTATAAAGATTCGGATACGATGGAAAACATAAACTTATGCGACATAATACATAAGGAGAAATAAGACTGGTTTCCGAACTTCTTGTCTTCCGCGTCGTTGATACCTTGACGAGTCCTCTTCTAACATATATACATTCCCATGAGCACCTTCGACTTGTTGATCTTGGTTTTGAGGACATTGATTTCGATAGTGTCCTTGCTCCCACATCGAAGCGTAACTATGGTCTTGCCTCTACAATTCCTGGCATGGTGTCCTAGTTTTTGACACTTGTAGCACTGCAGGACAAGGACCGTGTGATGATATTTTACGATTACATAGTGGGTAGGTTCCAGCATAACCTCTGCCTTCTATTGGTGCAGCAACATATACCATTGCAGTTTCTTGCCCTCTATTCAGTTGTTGATGATGGTTAGTGTTACGGTTTTGGTTGTTGTTGTTATAACCTCCTGGTCATCTTCCCACTTTCTTTTTTTTTTTGTTGGTTTGGTTATCGTTGTTGTTGTTGTTTTGGTTATTGTTGTAGTTGGTGCAGTTGTTGGGGTTGTTGTTGTTTTGGTTGGTGTTGGTGTACTTGCCTCTCTTCACTACATGGGCCATGAGCTTTTGAGTCAATCGAATAGCTTCCTCAATCGTTTGCGGGTCAGAAGAAGTCACATCTCCTTGAATAACTTGAGGAAGTCCATCAATGAAAGCCTCCAGTAGCTTCTCATTATCTGCAACCATAGATGGGCATAACACGGCCAATTCTTGAAACCTTTGAATGTAAGTGTCAATATCGTACCCAATAGTTTCCAGTTCATAGAATTCGGTCTCTAACTTCTTCATCCGTCGTGAGGACAAAACTTCTTAGTCACCAAACCTTTGAATTGCTCCCAAGTAAGCTTGAAAGCATTCTCCAATCGGTTGAGCATATGAGTTCCACCACGACAATGCTCCATCAAGTAGTGTACTCGTAGCAAACTTGACCTTGCTATCATCCGGGCAATTACATAACAAAACCACGGACTCCAATTTCTCGAACCATCTAACCATGGCAGTGGCTCCTTCAGTCCTTTTAAACTTGGTGGGATCTCCACTCTTGAAATCCTTATCGAACGACTTTTAACCCGGACCCTCTTACATTTCTTGCAGCAGTGAGTTTTGCGGCTAGCAGCCCAGCTGCGCCTCGGCAACGGCAGCAGCACACGTTTCCCTTTCAATCCTTAAAGCATCGGCTATGCTATCATTCACCAACTTTTGAATTGCTTTGGGTCATTTCGGTGTGGCTTTCTTGGCGCCATATCTTCTTCAAAACAAGAGGAAGTGTGAGACGTAGCAAAATCCGATGTTAATAATAAACGCTTCAAAGAAATGTGATAAGAAACGATGAGTTTGAGGTTATTATTCGAAATGATCGACGGGTTCCGAAAAGATGGGTTATGAGGTGTTGTAAGTGCTTCAATGTATGGTGGTTAGAGACTTAATGTGTGAATAAAGTGTAACTCGACATGTTAGTGGTGAAACAAAGGTGAGAGTGACCGCCCTATTTAAAAGTTTATCTCGGCATTAAATCGTTATAGATGAATCAGTGATATAAAATTGTGATAGGGAATGACAAGGAATTCTCCACATTAGAGTATGAGGAAAAGATAATGGGATGGGAATTTAAAGGCATCCATGTGACAATCGATGTGAAATGAAAGTAAATAACTCGAAAAATATGCGTATAAACACGCATGTAAAGTGAACATGCACTTGTGATGAAATGATGAGATGCTATGATGATGTAGTTATAGTCTAGGGTCAATGATGCAACCTAGTTTTCTATAACTGAAGCTCGATACCATCTGTCACACCCCAATTACCTTTCTGCGGAATGGAATTCACGGGGATTGACTTGTCATAGCATCACAATCACAATTATATTGAACGACCTAAAGTGTCGTTTGGAAAATACATCGTTTGATTTAATAAAATAATCAGAGTTTACAAAGTAGGTCCCAAATGAAAATCAACTTGTGCGGAAATAAGTTTGTTACAATTCAAGCGATGTTTTAAAGTCGTAAAAACCCAAGTGAGGCAGCGTCGTCACCACGACTCCATGATGTGTCCAAATGCATGCCATGAAGTGAATGCCTTAGATACCCGAGATAAAACATGCTAAAAGTGTCAACACAAAGGTTGAGTGAGTTCATAGAGTTTGTGTTGAAATGTAAAGCCTTTCAAATCGTTTATGTAGCAAAGGCATTGTAAATCCACTCAGTTCCAAGTCCCGCCCATACAAAACTTGCAACCTGTGTGTTCACAACCACTGCCAGAATATGTAGAGTTAATGTTCAAGTGCATGATGTCAAATGAATTCACATAATAGTGCATGGCTCAATGTATCGAAATCGTTTATGCAGCAAGGGCATTGTAAATCCACTCAGTTCCAAGTTCGCCCATACAAAACTTGCAACTTTGTGTGTTCACAACCCATTGCCAAAATGTATGTAGTTGTATGTTCAAATCGTTCCAAGCGATTAGTCCATGTCATATACCAAGTCCGTTAGACCAATGAATATACCAAGACGTTAGACCATAGATATACCAAGACCGTTAGACCAATGAATATACCATGTCCGTTAGACCATTGAATATATGATATAGAAATTCTAAGTATGGCAATAATGTTACTTCATTATGACTAGCATTAGTTTAGATAAACATGTAGTTTGCAAATAATCATGAATGTAATAAAAATCATTGAGCATGTATCTCCCCAAAAACGGTTATGAAAACAAGTAAAAGCGGTATGAAAACTCACTTGGACAATAATAAAAAGTGAGTACACAGAGGTATAATGTGAAACTTTAATCTGGACCTATTACCAATGATATGATATGCAATGAGTTGCAATGTAATGTTATGCATGCATTACGTATGTTATTTATACCATTTGCGAGTTTTGAAAATATTACTGTCGTCGAAAATACTCTTTTGACGTCTTGACCTTCAAATTGACTTTACATGTTTTTACGTCAAAATGTCATCCTATAATGGTTTTATAATGATTTTTGGTGAAATTACCACTTTTCGTCACAAAACAATGTCGTCGAATTTTATGAAATCAACAAAATGGCTTTGGAAAACTAGCGTAAAAGCGATGTCGTCGTCGTTAGAAAACGAACTCGACGGTTTTGGAAAGTTTGTATCGATATCTAAAAAGTTCATTCGAGTTTTAGTCAAAAGGTCGATCATAAAGATATCAAGGGTTAAAGTTGGTGATTTTTCTAATTATTGTTGAAAAATAAGTTTGGCCAAGTTTGAACATCCGTAATTAATTCATTATAACTCCGCTGACAAACGGCTTTTGTTTTGAAATATGGCCGATGAACGATTTACTAGAAGACCTTCGTTCAAAAGTTTCATGTGGTTAAAACGCCGCAAACATAGCCTTTGACTAATGAAATACTTGTAACGTAAAAATAATATAGATTTTGAAAAAATAATATTTCGGCAACTTTATGAAAATGGCATATCTTTGTCGTTTTAAATCCGTTTTCTCGTTTATATGTCCTTAGCTTCGTATTGAAGTAAACTAATATATTTTTGACAAGTCGAAATAATTTGTGAAGCGGTCGTTTTGACCGAAAACACTAAAACAGAAAGCTGAAATTTTCAGAAATAATATTTTTCGTCGCAAACTTTAAAATCCACCTTCTTCGTTATAAGTCCGTTTTATCCGTTCAATGACCCGCATTCGTTTTAAAGTATATTTTCTAAAATCAAGGCCAAGTTTTTGTACCAAATGTCGGATTTTCCAGAAAATTGAAACAAGGACAGAAACCTTATAATTATAGAAAATAGTTTTTCTCGGACAAAACCTATTCTAATCCCTTCAAATCAACTCCAAAACTAATCTAATCCTACCATACACCTTCTTAGGGTGTCATGGGTTCCTAATCACCATCAAGACCAAAGAATACCATGGGGATAATTATAGGATGACCATAAATATATATAACTCAAAAATCATGAAATAAATGGTATAAATCACATAACTTGCATATAAGCTCCAAAAATGACAAGAAACATATGAAAATGACAAGGAAGCTTGAAAATGAATAAAACATACTTACTAGTGATAGTGAAGAGGTGTAGGTAACAAGGATTAACTTAAATATCCTTGGTTTTAATTTCAAAACCATATAAAGGATATATATCTAGGTTGTAATAACACTTGCTTGAAAAAATCTTGATCCCGGCACCTTGATGTTTGGCGGTTTGGAGAACACAAAAGAAGAAGAGAAAAATTTGTTTAACACTTATGAGATGAGAATGAATGAATAATTGTAGTAGAAGACTTTTTAAGTTTGTGAATTATTAGTAGACATGAACCTTACCCATTATTGACCACCCTCCCTTGGCGGTTTTTGGGAGGGGTTGTCTCTCAATTCATTTTTTTTTTTAATCTATTACTAGTATAACTTTGTATAATTTGATAAAAGGTATAAGTAAAAAGGTGTAGAAATGTACAAATAAAGGTAAAATGAGAATTTTTGGTACAAGTAAGTTTTTAATAAGTCAAAATAGATTGTATTGAGGTGATAAAATTGTAAAAATACTTTCCTTGTGAAAATTGAGTGATAAAATAATTATCGTAAAATTTTTAAGAAAACGACGTAATAATTAAACTTTAACGATTAAAATACCAAATAAATTTGAAACACTAGGAAAACTAAAAATATAGTTTTTATGAACTAAATGTAAGTTTAAAATACCTCGGGATCATTTTTGAAAGTAACGGATTAAATATTCAAAATAAAAACTCACGCGATAAAAATTATTAAATATAAAAATTACGTAAAATATGATGAAATGTCATGAATGTACTAATGAGATGCATATGATGTCAATGATGATCATGAATTGGCAGCTAAACCTCCAAGGTTTCGCGAATTTGAAACAAGTAAACCAAGTTTACTAAAAATGTTGAAATAATGAAACATGAATCGTGTCGAGAAATGACCTGAAAGTACGGGTTGTCACATTAGTGAGGTTAGAATACTGAGAGAAAGTATATCTAAGACTGGTAGTGAGCAAAAATGGCTCATATTTATAATTTAAAACATCTGTGTCCAATGGTTCCCACCAGTCCCTCACCCAGGGAAGGGATCAGGTTCTTGAGTGATTTAGTTTGGATTTTGGGTTGCAAATCGGGTTATGGGTTATGGACCATGGGTTATGGGTAATGGATTATGGATACCCAACAAGATGCAATGTACCTAGTCATTGGGTTATGGATCTTGGGTCATGGGTCATGGACTTTGGGTCATGGATCATGGATAATATCCAATCATGCATGATAAATACTGATGGGTCATGGAGTTATGGATCATGCTCCATGGGTATGGGTTATGGACTTTGGTTTTACCCAACAACATTCATTGTACCTAGTCAATGGATCATGGGTCATGGTTATGGACAGTTGTTACCATTACCCCGTTACAACATACAAAGTACATATACATTTTTATAAAATGTAAGCGTAGTTGTGCCGTAGCATTTCTATAGATATAAACAATATTACTTGTTAGTGTTTTATAAAAATGTCTTTGGTTATAACTTATTTACTAAACATGTTTTATTAGTTTTAATATGTTTTGTTAAAGTAAAAGTGATGATAATAAACTATTGGCTCAAACCTTTACGTATTTTTATTTGTTTTGTTAAAATAATTGTACGTTTGTTATCGACAAAACATTAGAAGATCGTAAAATATAAATAAACATTTTATGGCTTATTTGAATTAACACAATCCTTATATAGATTCTTGAAAACTTGATCAACAAGTCGGGTCTCATCCCTTCCTTTTTCCTTTATGACTGGCCAAATGCCCATTATATGGGCTTCCCATATGTTTTGGGCTATGTCTAATTTAACAAGTCCATTACTTGTTAATTACAAGCCTTTTAATTAATTAAAGTGTCTTTGATTTAATTAACGACCGTAAATCATTTTCGTGAAATATAAACTAATATAATTAATATACGTACTATAAATATATTAATCACATTATTAAAAGTATTCTCTCAGTGTATACGTGTGGCATAGGGTCACATATTTCTAATCGTTTATTATTTGTTATGACGTGAACATTTTCCAATAGCTCCCACTTGCGAATGTCATAATCATATAACTATACAAGCAAGGATTAATGTCTAGTAACACGCTAATGCTCCCAGAATAACCTGAGTGCGGTTTCGTAAAACATCTTAGTGTAAATGGTTTATTATTTGTGCTCAACCTTAAACTGTTGAATATGCGCCCAAATTTTGTTTTTGCAAGTAGGAATGGAATTCACGGGGTTGGCTTGTCATAACTTATCTAATCCGATTATATTGAGCGACAAAAGTGTACGTTTAGGAAAATACATCGTTTGATTGTAAAATATCGAGTTTACAAGTATAGGTTTTGAATGAAAATCAACATGTGCGGAAAATAAGTTTGGTACAAATCAAACGATGTTTTAAAAGTGTATAAATCCCATGTGAGGCAGCGTAGATCACCCAGCGACTCTATGATATGTCCACATGCATGCCATGAAGTGAATGCCTTAGTTACCTGAAAATACATTGCTAAAAGTGTCAACAAAAGGTTGAGTGAGTTCATGAGTTTATGTATATGTTTTATCTGACTACCACAAGTATATATGTTATATGACAATGATGTCACAAAAATGATACAATTGCTTGACACTTAGAAGCTTATTTGATGTTAAGCCTCAAAGAGTGTTTTGCCAAACAACTCAAATAATGATAATGAAATGAAATGCATCAAATTAGGTTGAATCCACCCCAGCAGGATGGAGGAATGTCGCCCGCCAGTAGATCTATCCTCACCCTCGCTTCTATGAAATTAGCGGTTCATGATTATGAAATGGGGACATTTAACTGGCAATGAGGTAACTTAAGCAATGTAATGAATTTGAATATACTTGGTATCGCAATAAAAATGATGTAAATGTATTCTAAAGTAGGTTTGAAATAAAGTAAAAACTTGAATAAATGGGGCTATGAAAACTCACATATTTGCAATGATAATGATGATGTAATGGCAATCTTGAAATGAGGTATAACCTCGGCGAAGTGACCTATTATGAATGATATGTTCTAATGTAAATCATGAAACAATGTCATGCATGCAAACTCACATGAAATCTATACCACTTATGCGCTTGAAAATAGAATTTATAAATTAGAAATATATGTTTATGACATCTCGTCATGTTATAAAATACTTTACAAGTATTCACGTTGAAATGATATCTTACGATAATCATTTAATGATTTATTGTGAAATTATAACTTTTAAATTAGTAAAATAATGTCGTTGAAATTTCATGAAAGTGACAAAGCGGCCTCGAAAAGCTAATTAAGTAAAATGGTGCCATTAGAGTGTTAGGAAGCTTGAAACTCATGGTTTTTAGGAAGCTTATCATTATCTCAAAGTTTTAGCATTTAAGTTTTCATCCTGATTATAGATCATGGAAAAATATAAGGTAAAGTAGGGGTACTTGTGTCAAGAATATCGTTTAAGGATGGTTTTCCTTAAAGTTTAAGTAACCGTATTTTTTACTCAGATTACAACTCCGGCTTGACAAGCGATCGGACATTTTGGAAAATATGCTTGGCGAACTTACTTTTACTAGGAGGCATCGTTTTCTCAAAAGTATTCTATCGATATGAAAAATGGCTCAAACTTGTAGTCACTTGCGACAACCACTTTGGTCTAGTAGAAAATATATAAGTGTTAATACTTGTGAAAATAAGTACAATAGCCAATTTATCCAATTACAATTACACATTCAAAAATATTAATCCGTTTCGTTAAGCCACAACAAGCTATCCATACGATTAGCCTCGTGTGCTAAAGACAACTACGATCCAAACTCCTTTATGGACTCTAAAATGAGTAATTTAAGTAAGCAATCCAAACACTCCATTATATTTTAATAAACCCTTGTGCATATAAAATATCGTTTTCTAAGAGTTTCTAACGTTCCCTAATAATTTATCGGTGATACAATAGCATTTGGTAAAGTTTCAAAGCTCAAACGGACTCAGCTTAAAAACACCAATTTTATTTCCCATCAGCAATGTGTACTTTGACTTTTGGAAAATAGTCCGTCTTTGACCATGCTTAAATCTCTCATTTTACACTTTTAAGCAAAAATCTCGATTAATAGTAGTAAAAACATCATTTAGGAAACTTTAAGTGTTTACATAAAAGCCAATTCGGACCCGAAAGGGGTCAAAACCTCGATTTAAAATTATATCAGCATGTATATTTTACAAGTTGCTGTTAAAAAAATATAAGTTTAGATTTAAACTTTAATTGGCCATAATTTTCTTAGTTTTAAGATCCGTTTTCTCACGTTCTTTATATCACGGTTTAGTATTAACATATACTAATATATTTTTTGATAAGTCATTACCTTAACAACGCTTAAGACTCATTTTTGACTCATAAAAAGTCGAGACAGCATGCTGAATTTTCTGAAACAATTAGTTTTAAATTAGTCAAACTTGAAAAATTCATAACTTCTTCGTTATAACTCCGTTTAACCCATTCAATGACCCACGTTTTTAGTTTTAAAGTGTATTTTCTGAATATCTAGCCCAAAATATTTTACAAACTGTCGAAATTTCCAGAATTCAAAAATATGGACAGACCCTTAATTAAACTTATCGAAATGAGTTTTTCACGCGCCAAACCTATTCAACAATTCAAAACAACAACTCGAGAAGCTATTCTAATCCTACCATACACCTTCTTAGGGTGTCATGGGTTCCTAGACATCACCAAAAGTGATATATTTCAAGGGATTAATTATAGGATAATTATAACTAATAATATGTAATAAAAACATTAAAAGTGGTATAAATTCACATGTAACATGCAAGTTTCTTGCAAAAATGATGAAATAACAATAAGATGAATATGAAAAAGTTATGAAGATCATGAAATGCTTACTTGAATGATTATGTGAAGAAGATGATAAAAACCTTGTTAATCTATAGATTTTTATTTCAAAACCTTGAAATAGATTACTAGTAGGACATGATAATCACTTGAACTAGAAAATTTTATGGATTCCTCCTTGGTTCTTGAGATGGCTGGCCTTCATGGGAAGGAAAGAGAAAAAAGATTGATTTAACACTTTGTGATTTTGGATATGTATGTGTTGAATTAGGTATAAAATGATATAAGTATTATGTCTAGACTAGATATTTGTACACAAATGAATGTGAGTCACCTCCTTGTGTATGGACATTCATAAAGAAAAATAATAGATCCATTTTATTTGTAACTAAGTATATAAAAGTATTGGTATAAGTGTAGTTACTTAAGAATAATTAATAACTTGTATACATATTTGAGCTTTTAGGGTAGCGTTAGCTAAAAATAAATTTTAACGGGTCAAAATAAAATATATTGAAGTCATAAAAATTATAAAAATACATTTCTTACAAAAATTGAGTGAAATAATAATCATCGTGTAATATTTACGAGCATTAAGTAATTATATAAATATAACAATTTATATACCTGAAATAAATTTAAAACACCGGTAAACTAATAATATTATTTTTATAATCTTAATATGAGTATAAAAATATATCGGGATAATTTTTGGAAGTGTCGGATCAAATGTTCAAAATAAATGATTACGCGATAACGTTTATTTAATAGAAAAATAAACGTTTAATGAAAAATGCAAATCCATGCATGAACTGAAATGATGATAACGATGCTAATGATATGTAGACTAAACCTAGTCTATATGAAATGTACTTGATGAAATGTTCATGAATTCGCAGCTAAACCATTAAGGTTACGCGAATTTGATACTCGTAAACGTAGTTTACGATAAATGATGAAATAGTGAAACTTTTAAAGTTTGTAAAATGACCTGAAATTACGAGTTGTCACACTGAAGACGAAGAACCCGTAGATGGACGCACAGTAGCAATCCGAAGAGTCAAGAATGCAACATTTAACCTTCTCAAAGACCGCTCAGGAAGTGTAGTTGAACTAGAATATCATCTTGAAAATATCGCAAGAGGAATGTCTAATGGTATCAGCTGGTTGAATCCTAAATTCAACGTTGACCAATGAGTCCCTTACTACACAGATTGGAAAAAACCTATACCCGTGGTGGGAAAAGCTAATCAACCCAACATCACATACCAATTCTTCTTCAACAATGATCTGGAATTCCTACGATACGGACACAAGACTGAATGCAAATATACTACTTCGCTGACCCTAATTCCTGCTGCAAGGTACACACAACCTGCAATTAAAGAAACAAAGACACATTTATTCGTGCCCAAGGAGGTGTTGTACAACAAAGATGCGCAGCTCGGGATTCATCACTGGCCTGAAAAGAGCAAACTTTTCTACCATAGCAAGATGGTAGCAAAGTCAAAGGAAGCGGTAATGAGCAAACTAAGGATTGTTTTCGTAATGAGGATTGAAGCTGAAGAAAATTTCGATTATACATACATGGAGAAAATCGTGGTTAAAAGACAAGATGAAAAGGAGTATGAATTTTCAGAAGCCGATTTCCCTGACTTGAACTTGAATGACATAGAAGACATGTTTCTGCCCAAAGTTCAGGGGGTAGATGCGACATTTCTCAACCCATCTCCAGTATGCATTTGTCACTTCGCTTCTAGTCTTCATTAGAAGCATCATTATGCAAAACAGAGTTGAAGATCTACAAGTAGAAGTCAAAATCTACCAAAAGAAGCTCAACTTAACAAAACCACTTCTACATTTCCCAGACATTAACCAAGAATCAGAATACACTCTGAAAAGAGAACCGGAATTCGACTTTATCTACATAAGTGATCATACAATCAATTGCTTTATGGGATTTGAATAAATTCATAAGTTTTGTGATGCTACCATGAAGAAGGTTCGAGACGGTTTGGATATATGTTTAAAAGATCAGACGTTGTACCCAGACAAGAAGAAGAGATGGAATTCTATAGAGTCACGGGACGTTCGTAACTTTGTACGCAGGATTGAAGGACACTTAAGCACCGAGACCAGATGCGAAGATTGGAAAGTTACGTGGGAGGAAGACCAAGTGTCCGATTCATAATTATCAATGTCCGGAATAGTTTAGTATAATCTAGATTAGTATAGAATGGTGTTAGACAATTATTAGAATAGACTAGAACATTAAAGTTGTCTTTGATAACTCTGAATATTCTGAATACTTGTATGATTTGAGATGTTTTTTTTCTTCCTTTAAAAAAAAAAAAAAAAAAAAAAAACTTGAGAAGAAAATGTTTAAAACACTTTTACAACCTTTACAACTTCTGCTCAAGTAGAATTTACCCTCAAATAAGTTTTTAGGGGGAGTATTTTTTTGATGAAAGCATAATTTTTATCATAATAATGGCTTATACACACATCGCAGTGTATAACCCGAGTTTCAAAGAAAGGACCATGTTGTACGCATCAGTGCAACAATCCTAATATAAGGAGCGGAAGCTTCTTAAATTTTAAAAATACCAAACTCTTTGTTCAAAACAAAATGTTCTTGAAATCTACTCATCCCCAAAGTGATTTAAAAACCTCAAAAAGGCATATTTTAATCAAATGTTTTACAAAAACAACATCGATATGATATTTTTGTGGGGGAGAAACAAGATTAAAATATGTTGATCAATGTGATAATCCAAATGAGTTCAACTCAGATTTAACCAAAGAATTAACGGTAAAATTATGTTAGTAATCGAAATGACTTGTCCTAGACGGGTAATAATTTCAAGCTAGTTTATTTAGTGATGTAAATGTATCTTGCAATGGACTTGTCAAAGTAGAATGTACCGTATCGAGTTTGAGTCATTAGAAACCTAAATGACTTGTCTTGGACGGGTAATAATTTCAAGCTAGTCTAACTAGTGATGTAAACGTTTCTCGCAATGGACTTGTCAAAGTACGATGGACCATTTCGTAGAAGTCCAGATATCACCCATGAATTGACGAGTAAACAAAATTTTTTAATCGAAAGGACTTGTTCCGGGATGGGTAATAGTTTCAAGCTGGTCTAACCAGTGACGTAAACGTGTCTCGCGAAGGACTTGTCTTAGTAGAATGTACCATCTCGAGAGGTTTTTCTTTGGACCTGTTCCCGGATGGGTGATAACTTCAAGTTATTATTAGAGCTAGTTGTCACCTAAAAGCTGACAATGTATCTCTTTAACTAGCGACATAAGCGTGTCTCGCAAAGGGCTTGTCTACTGAAAAATCAATCAATTCGTAATCACCAACTCTTCTCTTCAATGTGCAGATTTTATGTTAAAACTCATGAGCACATGTGAAGGGGGAGTATTTCTAAAATGACGAAAACTCTCAAAGGGTTAACAAAATATGTTTTCATGATATCAACACTTTGAGAGATTTTACAAAAATATTTCTAGTTACATGATCAACATTAAGCATGGTCTCAAACCGTCTACAATCATGAAGTGATACCTCGGTGTACTTCAGCGACTCATAACGACAGTGTGAAGATTTCAAATATAGATGCATCTAAGTGACCATCCGGTCTGAGAATATTCAAGGAACGTGCCAACACTCGTGTATCCGTTCTAATAGTATTCAAGGAACGCGCCAACGATCAAGAGTGTGTCTGTACAAGATACCTAAACGCTAATGTCGGGAACTTTATTGCTAACTGTTTTCATGCAGGAAAAAATGGAGACCCATAAGTTCCAAAAGAGACCAGCACCACCATCACAATCATCAACTCACATTCAAGATCCACATGCTCATGCCAACATCACTATGAAAGAAAAAGCGAAGAAAATATCAAAGAATAGTTCTCATCAAAGATCTAAGTATTCTACGTCAAAGTCAAAGAATCTACAAAGATAAAAGTTAAAGATCAAAGACAAAGAATGAGAACAAGACAACAATGAAGCACAAAGTTCATCAAGTTGTATGAGCATGTTGGATAAAAGTAAAGACAACAAGTCATGATAAAGTTGATGAAAAATACAAAAGAATGCACTGCTAACCAAAAAGAGCAAGAATAAAGACTTAAGATCAAAGATTTAAAGACGTCTCAAGCAAAGAAAGTCAAAGAACAAATCAAGAGATCAAGACATCAAGCAACCTATGATGACCAACCCTTAGGGGAAGATTGTTGGGATTACGTATTAAAGTGTCGGTCATTAGTTAATGTAATAGGTTGCTAGTTAAATAGGCTTATATGTTTGTTATTAAGCTAAGGTCTATGTAGTAAGACCGTGGGCCTTGAATAGTTTTCTAGAAACATTCCTAAGGGGTGTTTCCCTAGATTTTGTAGTATAAATACATTGTAAACCCTCATTTGAGGGTGTTGGTTCATTTATGCAATTCACTCTTCTTTATTCCAAAGCATAACAAGTTCCTTCCACCTCTCTCACTCTCTCTCTCTCTCTCTAAATTTCTCTCACTAAAGATGTTGGGAATTATACGTTTGAGTTGATAAGATAAAAAGAATGAAACAAAAGAGACTTAATATGACAAGAAGGAAACCTACAAAAAGATGGAAGGACTTGCTTGCAAAAGAAGTTTTACTTATTAGTCCTTAGTAGAGATTTGTAAACCCTAATCCTCTACTATATAAAGAGGACATGGGGTGTAGGTTTTAATATAAGTCTTCCAATATGTAGTCGATTAGTAAAGGTGTGTGTGTGTCCTAGGCGTATAGTCTTGTAAACGCCTAGGTTATTAGTTTAGTTATCTAGACGTGTTCTTATAAACGTCTAAGATTAGTTAGTGTTAGTGAATGAAAACCTTGTGTCAATAACAATTATGTTTTGATTTATCCGCTGTATATTGTCATTGTTATTGTTAAAACCTAAGGCTCAAAACGATCTAAAGGAGTCTATCAAACTCCTCAAAAGATAAGCTTGTGTATGTCAATATGGTGAGTTAACAGCCTCCTCAATCTGTCGGCATTCCTGAAGCGTCTCTTTACTAGTAGCGATTGTAGATATTCCTCTTGGTGAGGAAAATTTGAATCATTGATTGGATAGTTGAAGCCACATCTCCTAAGCTTCTTATTCCCGTTCTCCTACGTATACCGTTATTTGGGGATAGACTATCCACTACTTCAAAATCCATTGAAATGGTTCTCATCCTACCATATTCTTCCGTAGTGAATTCCAAGTCGATGACACCTAGAGGGTAGATCTCTTCCCCGGATAAACTCACCAGTAGGGCTCAGGACTCTCTCAATCTGGACCTAGTTTGGTGGTTGCGGTTCGTAAAGAAGTGCTCGTACATGAGCTCCAATGTACTCCCTCCATCGACATAAATCCTTCAGACGCTAAATTCTTCGACCATCACTTCTACCACAATGGGAGTGTCCATCAACTAGTATTGGGTCATAAAGGGGAAAGCTATATCTCTTCTCGTCCAAGACTCCACCCCTTCATGAGGCCTCTTCCTTTAGCCATTGGATCCTATCATGTTGATGACCTTATCGTTTTTCCTTTACTGGTCCCTTATCCTTTTGACTGCCTTGTCGAATATCTTTAACCAAATGGACCAACTTCCCAGAAGCTACCACTTATTTGATCTGCTTCTTGAGATGATAACAATCATTTGTGTTGTGGCCCTGATCCCCATGATAATCACAAAACTTGTTCATGTTTTGCTTTTCCGGAGGCCAAATCATCGGAGGAGGGGTGAAAACTTATGTTGTCCATAGCTAGTATTTCTTTCAGAGTCTGGATCAAAGGGGTGAACCCATCCCTTTTGGAATAAGGAGCGTTACGTTCCAATGTTTCTTTTGTACCCTCTTCAGTTTTTTCTATTTCTCAACCCATTCTACCTACCAGGGAACTAGGAATGGCAATGGGGCGGGTTTGGGGCGGGGCGGCCATCCCCATCCTCAAATCCGATTACAAAAATCAACCCCAAATGTCACACCCCCAAATTTACCTGTTTTGCAGCGGAATGGAATTCCTGGGGATTGACGGTCATAGCATCACAATCACAGTTATATTGAACGACCTAAAGTGTCGTTTGGAAAATACATCGTTTGATTTAATAAAACAATCAGAGTTTACAAAGATAGGTCCCAAATGAAATTAACTTGTGCGGAAATAAGTTTGTTACAAGTCAAACGATGTTTTTAAAATGAATAAATCCCATATGTGACGCGTCGTCACCACGACTCCATGATGTGTCCAAATACATGCCATGAAGTGAATGCCTTAGAAACCTGAGATAAAAACATGCTAAAAGTGTCAACACAAAGGTTGAGTGAGTTCATAGAGTTTGGTTTGAAATGTAAATCCTTTCAAAATCGTTTATGCAGCAAAGGCATTGTAAATCCACTCAGTTCCAAGTTCCGCCCATACAAAACTTGCAACCTGTGTGTTCACAACCCATTGCCAAAAGGTGCATAGTTTATGTTCAAATGCATGATGTCCAATGAATTCACATAATAGTTCATGACTTATGTATCAATAGTTACTTGACATAATTATACCAAGACCATTAGCTCAATGAATATACCAAGACCATTAGACCAATGAATATACCAAGACCGTTAGCTCAATGAATATACCAAGACCGTCATTCAGCCCAATGATAATCCCAAGACATTCAGCTCAAAGGTAATCCCAAGACATTATTTCGATGGAAATCCCAAGACATTGAGTTCAATGGTAATCCCAAGACATTCATTTCAATGATAATATGATGTAGAATATGGCTAAACATTCAATTTAGATAGCACATATTTTGCAAATAGATATGAATGTCATAAAAGTTGACGAGCATGTATCTCCCCCAAAACAGTTATGAAAGCATTAAAACAAGAAAAGTGGGGCTATGGAACTCACTTGGTAAACTGAGGCGAAGACAAAAGTGAGTACACCGAAATGTAGCGTGATACGTTAATCTTGACCTATTGCGAATGATATGATATGTAATGAGTTGTAATGTAATGTTATGCATGCATTTCGTATGTTATTTATACCATTTGCGAGTTTTGAAAATATTACTTATCGTCGAAAAATACTCGTTTGACGTCTTGACCAATCAAAAATCACTTTTCAAGTTTTTACGTCAAAATGTCATCCTACAATGGTTTAATAATGATTTTTTGTGAAATTTCCACTTTCGTAATTAGCAAAACAATGTCGCCGGAATTTTCATGAAATTAACAAAAATGGCTTTGGAAAACCAGCGTAAAAGCGGTGTCGTCGATCGTTAGAGAAACGAACTTCGACGGTTTTGGAAGGTTTGTATCGATATTTAGAAGTTTCAGTTCAGGAGTTTTTGTCCAAAAGGTCTCGATCATAAAGATATTAAGGGTTAAAGATAATGATTTTTGTTGAATTGTTGTGCAGAAAATGAGTTTCGGCCAAGTTTGAACATCCATAAATAATTTACTATAACTCCGCTTTACAAACAGCTTGTTGTTTTGAAAAATATGGCCGGTGAACTTGATTTTACTAGAAGACAATTCGTTCTAAAAGTTTCACAACCTTGTTAAAAACAGCCCTCAACAGGGGCGTTACGTACTACGTAACACTTGTATCGTAAAAATAATATAGATTTTTGAGAAAATAATAGTTACGGCAAATTTATGAGAACGTGCATATATTTGTCGTTTCAAATCCGTTTTCTACGATTATATACGTCCTTAGCTTCGGATCGAAGTAAACTAATATATTTTTGAGAAGTCGAAATAATTTGTGAAGCTTAAGGCTCGTTTTTGACCCGAACAAGATAAATATATGTTGCTGAAATTTCAGAAAACTATTTATTTCGTCGTTAAACTTTAAAAATTCACCACGACTTCGTTATAACTCCGTTTTAATCCGTTCAAGCGGCCACGGATTCATTTTAAAGTATATTTTCTAAATATCAAGGCCAAAATGTCGTGCCTACTGTCGGTTTTTCCATAAAATCGAAACAAAGACAGAACCTATTTTGTAGTTATCAAAAATAGTTTTTCTCGGACAATCCTATTCTAATCCTTTCAAATCAACTCCAAAACTAATCTAATTCTACCATACACCTTCTTAGGGTGTCATGGGTTCCTAATCATCATCAAGACCAAAGAATACCAAGGGAATATTTATAGGATGACCAAATATATATATAAATAACTCTAAAATCATGAAATAAAATGGTATAAATCACATATCATGCATACTTGCTCCAAAAATGAAAAGATGAATATGAAATGAAAAGGAAACATGAAAATGAAAGAAACAAGCTTACAAATGAATATGATGAGGTGAAAGTAACAAGGTTAAACTTAAATACCCTTGGTTTTTATTTCAAAACCAAATAAAGAGTATAAACTAGATTGTTATTAACACTTGATCTTGAGAAAATTTTGATCCCTATGGAGCTCTTGTAGTGGCCGGTTTTTGGAAGAACAAAAGAGAGAAAATAAACTTTGCTAACACTTGGTGAAAGACTTTGTGAAATGAATGAATGAGAAAAAAAATGTTCAAGTAAGACTTATGTATAATTGTAGAGACAAGTAATAAATGAACCATACACTATTAATTGACCACCCTTCCCCCTTGGTCGGCCAAGGGGGGAGGTACTAAGATATTTATTTTTTTTTTTTTGTAAATCTTGTATAAACTTTGAGTATAATGTGCAAATATTTGAATAAAGTGTAAGTAATTATAGGAAATATGTACAAGTAAAGGTAAATGGAAATTTTTGGTGCAAGTAAGTTTTTAATAGTTCAAAATAGAATGTAATGAGATAATAAAAATTGTAAAAATACATTCCTTGTGAAATTTGGGTGATAAAATAACTATCGTATAAATTTTAAGAAAAACGACGTAATAATTTAACTTTAACGATTAATATACCAAATAAATTCGAAACACTAGGAAAACTAAAAATATAGTTTTTATGAACTAAATGTAAGTATAAAAATATGTCGGGATCATTTTTGAAAGTAACGGATTAAATATTAAAAATAATAACTCACGCGATAATGTTTATTTAATATAAAAATTACGCGTTGAATGTGAAATGAAATGTCGTGAATGCACTAACGTGATGCAAATGATATCAATGGAATGTAGACTAATCTTAGTCCATATGAAATGTTCGTGATGTTATGATCATGAATTCGCCGCTAAACCATAAAGGTTACGCGAATTTGAAACAAGTAAGCCAAGTTTACTATAAATGTTGAAATTGTAAGGCATGCATTGTGTCGAGAAATGACCTGAAAGTACGGGTTGTCACATTCGCCCATTCAAAAAGGAATTCAGTCCCTGAATTCAGTTCGTGTTAGTCTATCGGGTTTAGGGTTTGATGAGGCAAACTTTCCATTCGAGCAAAACCCTCAAAAGACTTTTTGGTAACCGATTTTTACTTAATCCCACAACTCATCAAACAAGAGCTGTCATACGATTAGGCTAAATCGGTTTAGGTAACAACTTGTTTCTAGCTCGATCTTTGCAACTCATAAAACAAGAACTGTCAGCGGATCAAACGGAAACAAGTGGTTTGAAGAAAATCTTTTGAAAATTTGGCTCGATTACGGAATTGCTTACACATATAAGCCTACTACTCCCTTCATTGCATGATTCTTCCTGAATTAGACATAGGTGATCGGGCTATGTATAATTTAGGAGTAACTATGCAATGCTTGGACTAATCGACTCATATGTTGTTTGGTGTTGAGTCAACTGATGTTAAAATTGTGATGAACATCGAGGAGAGAAGACATTGAGAAGTGTCATTAAAATGATAGTTAAAGTAAAAAGAATTAAAATCCTCGTAAATGATAACAAATCGGAAAGAAAATAAAGTACGATAGATGAGAATATTTTACAATGAGTGGTTTATCAAAGCGAAATACGTCTTAGGTTATAAAGATTCGGGTACGATGGAAAACATAAACTTAGTACGACATAGTACATAAGGAGAAATAAGACTGTTAGTTGCCGAACTTCTTCAGTCTTCCGCGTCGTTGATACCTTGACGAGCTCCTCCTCCTCCTTCTAACATATATACATTCCCATGAGCACCTTCGACTTGTTGACCTTGGTTTTGAGGACATTGACTTCGATAGTGTCCTTGCTCCCCACATCCGAAGCACGTAACTATAGTCTTGCCTCTACAATTCCTGGCATGGTGTCCTAGTTTTTGACACTTGTAGCACTTAACAGGGCAAAGACCCGTGTGATGATACTTACATCGATTACATAGTGGGTAGGTTCCAGCATAACCTCTGCCTTCTATTGGTGCAGCAACATAAACCATTGCAGTCTCTTGCCCTCTATTCTGTTGTTGATGATGGTTAGTGTTACGGTTTTGGTTGTTGTTATTGTAACCTCCTTTGTCATTTTCCCATTTTCTTTTGTTGTTGTTGATTTGGTTATCGTTGTAGTTGGTGCGGTTGTTGGTATTGTTGTTACAGTTGATGTGGGTGGTGTTGCCCCTTTTTACTACTTGTGCCATGAGCTTTTGAGACAATCGAATAGCTTCCTCAATCGTTTGCGGGTCAGAAGAAGTCACATCGCCTTGAATAATCTCGGGAAGTCCTTCAATGAAAGCCTCCAGTAGCTTCTCATTATCCGAAACCATAGATGGACATAACACGGCCAATTCTTGAAACCTTCGAATGTAAGTATCAATGTCATACCCCATAGTTTCCAATTCATAGAATTCGGTCTCCAATTTCTTCATCTCCGTACGCGGACAAAACTTCTTTGTTACCAAACCTTTGAATTGCTCCCAAGTGAGCTTGAAAGCATTCTCCATTCCCATTGGTTGGGCATATGAGTTCCACCATGACAGTGCTCCATCGAGTAGTGTACTTGTAGCAAATTTGACCTTACTATCATCCGGCAATTACAGCAAAAACACGGACTCCAATTTCTCGAACCATCGCACCATGGCGTGGCTCCTTGATCCCTTTAAACTTGGTGGGATCTCCACTTTTGAAATCCTTGTACGAACAGCTTTTAACTCCGGACCCTCCTACATTACCAGCAGAGCTTAGCAAGCCTAGCGGCTTCAGCAGCAGCCGCGGCTCGCAGCGGCAGCATTTCCCGTTCAACTCTTAAAGCATCAGCAATGCTATCATTCACCAACTTTTGAATTGCTTTGCTGGGTCATTTCGGTGTGGCTTTCTTCGGCGCCATATCTTCTTCAAAATAAGAGGAAAGGGTGAGACGTATCAAAGTCCTATGTTAATAATAAGCGCTCTAAAGAGATGATAAGTTTGAGGTTATTTTTCGAAATGATCGACGGGTTCCGAAAAGATGGGTTATGAGGTGTTGTAAGTGCTTCAATGTATGATGGTTTAGAGACTAATGTGTGAATAAAGTGTAACTCGACATGTTAGTGGTGAAACAAAGGAGTGAGAGTGACTTCGCCCTATTTAAAAGTTTATCTCGGCATTAAGTTAGTTATCGATGATGAATCAGCTGATATATAAAAATTGTGATAGGGAATGACAAGGAATTCTCCACGTTAGAGTATGGGAAAAAGATAATGGGATGGGCATTTAAGGGCATCCATGTGACAATCGTTTTGAAATGAAAGTAAATAACTCAAAAAATGTACGTATAAATCGCATGCAAAGTGAACATGCACTTGTGATGAAATGATGAGATGCTATGATGATGTAGTTATAGTCTAGGGTCAATGATGCAACCTAGTTCTCTATAACCGAAGCTCTGATGCCAATCTGTCACACCCCCAAATTTACCTGTTTTGCAGCGGAATGGAATTCCTGGGGATTGACGGTCATAGCATCACAATCACAGTTATATTGAACGACCTAAAGTGTCGTTTGGAAAATACATCGTTTGATTTAATAAAACAATCAGAGTTTACAAAGATAGGTCCCAAATGAAATTAACTTGTGCGGAAATAAGTTTGTTACAAGTCAAACGATGTTTTTAAAATGAATAAATCCCATATGTGACGCGTCGTCACCACGACTCCATGATGTGTCCAAATACATGCCATGAAGTGAATGCCTTAAATACCTGAGATAAAACATGCTAAAAGTGTCAACACAAAGGTTGAGTGAGTTCATAGAGTTTGGTTTGAAATGTAAATCCTTTCAAAATCGTTTATGCAGCAAAGGCATTGTAAATCCACTCAGTTCAAGTTCCGCCCATACAAAACTTGCAACCTGTGTGTTCACAACCCAATGCCAAAAGGTGCATAGTTTATGTTCAAATGCATGATGTCCAATGAATTCACATAATAGTTCATGACTTATGTATCAATAGTTACTTGACATAATTATACCAAGACCATTAGCTCAATGAATATACCAAGACCATTAGACCAATGAATATACCAAGACCGTTAGCTCAATGAATATACCAAGACCGTCATTCAGCCCAATGATAATCCCAAGACATTCAGCTCAAAGGTAATCCCAAGACATTCAGCTCGATGGAAATCCCAAGACATTCAGTTCAATGGTAATCCCAAGACATTCAGCCCAATGATAATATGATGTAGAATATGGCTAAACATTCAATTTAGATAGCACATATTTTGCAAATAGATATGAATGTCATAAAAGTTGACGAGCATGTATCTCCCCCAAAACAGTTATGAAAGCATTAAAACAAGAAAAGTGGGGCTATGGAACTCACTTGGTAAACTGAGGCGAAGACAAAAGTGAGTACACCGAAATGTAGCGTGATACGTTAATCTTGACCTATTGCGAATGATATGATATGTAATGAGTTGCAATGTAATGTTATGCATGCATTTCGTATGTTATTTATACCATTTGCGAGTTTTGAAAATATTACTTATCGTCGAAAAATACTCGTTTGACGTCTTGACCAATCAAAAATCACTTTTCAAGTTTTTACGTCAAAATGTCATCCTACAATGGTTTAATAATGATTTTTGGTGAAATTTCCACTTTTCGTCGCAAAACAATGTCGTCGGAATTTTCATGAAATTAACAAAAATGGCTTTGGAAAACCGTAAAACGATTGTACGTCGATCGTTAGAGAACGAACTCGACGGTTTTGGAAGGTTTGTATCGATATTTAGAAGTTTCAGTTCAGGAGTTTTCGTCCAAAAGGTCTCGATCATAAAGATATTAAGGGTTAAAAATAATGATTTTTGTTGAATTGTTGTGCAGAAAATGAGTTTCGGCCAAGTTTGAACATCCATAAATAATTTACTATAACTCCGCTTTACAAACAACTTGTTGTTTTGAAAAATATGGCCGGTGAACTTGATTTTACTAGAAGACAATTCGTTCTAAAAAGTTTCACAACCTTGTTAAAAACAGCCCTCAACAGGGACGTTACAGCTTCCGTAACACTTGTATCGTAAAAATAATATAGATTTTCAGAAAATAATAGTTACGGCAAGTTTTTGAAAATGTGCATATATTTGTCGCTTTCAAATCCGCTTTTCTACGATAATACGTCCTTAGCTTCGTATCGAAGTAAACTAATATATTTTTGAGAAGTCGAAATAATTTGTGAAGCTTAAGGCTCGTTTTTGACCCGAACAAGATAAATATATGTTGCTGAAATTTCAGAAAACTATTTATTTCGTCGTTAAACTTTAAAAATTCACCACGACTTCGTTATAACTCCGTTTTAATCCGTTCAAGCGGCCACGGATTCGTTTTAAAGTATATTTTCTAAATATCAAGGCCAAAATGTCGTGCCTACTGTCGGTTTTTCCATAAAATCGAAACAAAGACAGAACCTATTTTGTAGTTATCAAAAATAGTTTTTCTCGGACAATCCTATTCTAATCCCTTCAAATCAACTCCAAAACTAATCTAATTCTACCATACACCTTCTTAGGGTGTCATGGGTTCCTAATCATCATCAAGACCAAAGAATACCAAGGGAATATTTATAGGATGACCAAATATATATATAAATAACTCTAAAATCATGAAATAAAATGGTATAAATCACATATCATGCATACTTGCTCCAAAAATGAAAAGATGAATATGAAATGAAAAGGAAACATGAAAATGAAAGAAACAAGCTTACAAATGAATATGATGAGGTGAAAGTAACAAGGTTAAACTTAAATACCCTTGGTTTTTATTTCAAAACCAAATAAAGAGTATAAACTAGATTGTTATTAACACTTGATCTTGAGAAAATTTTGATCCCTATGGAGCTCTTGTAGTGGCCGGTTTTTGGAAGAACAAAAGAGAGAAAATAAACTTTGCTAACACTTGGTGAAAGACTTTGTGAAATGAATGAATGAGAAAAAAATGTTCAAGTAAGACTTATGTATAATTGTAGAGACAAGTAATAAATGAACCATACACTATTAATTGACCACCCTTCCCCCTTGGTCGGCCAAGGGGGGAGGTACTAAGATATTTATTATTATTTTTTTTTTTTTTGTAAATCTTGTATAAACTTTGAGTATAATGTGCAAATATTTGAATAAAGTGTAAGTAATTATAGGAAATATGTACAAGTAAAGGTAAATGGAAATTTTTGGTGCAAGTAAGTTTTTAATAGTTCAAAATAGAATGTAATGAGATAATAAAAATTGTAAAAATACATTCCTTGTGAAATTTGGGTGATAAAATAACTATCGTATAATTTTTAAGAAAAACGACGTAATAATTTAACTTTAACGATTAATATACCAAATAAATTCGAAACACTAGGAAAACTAAAAAATAGTTTTATGAACTAAATGTAAGTATAAAAATATGTCGGGATCATTTTTGAAAGTAACGGATTAAATATTAAAATAATAACTCACGCGATAATGTTTATTTAATATAAAAATTACGCGTTGAATGTGAAATGAAATGTCGTGAATGCACTAACGTGATGCAAATGATATCAATGGAATGTAGACTAATCTTAGTCCATATGAAATGTTCGTGATGTTATGATCATGAATTCGCCGCTAAACCATAAAGGTTACGCGAATTTGAAACAAGTAAGCCAAGTTTACTATAAATGTTGAAATTGTAAGGCATGCATTGTGTCGAGAAATGACCTGAAAGTACGGGTTGTCACACCAAACCCGCCCCAATCCCCATTGGGGATCTTATCGGGGCGCCCCATTGGGGCGAGATGCTCCCCCAAACTCGCCCCATTCCCCATTGGGGTCTTATCGGGTTTTCTTTTTTGAGCGCGATCCTCCATCATACTCATGCCTTTGCCCGTTTATTCTTATTTTTACGCTATTAACAATATGATTTTACGGAATAACTTAAAGAATCGAGAACTCATTAATAATATATCAGGCATTGGAATAAATCACAACTTTTATAGAATATTATGAAACAAAACAAGATTTTATGATCACACTCTGAAATATTACAAAGATAAAAATTAACAAAAATTAGAGAATTATATTTAGTACATAAATAGTAACACACTATTTAAGATATATAGATATATGTATATGTATATCGGGGCGGGGATAGTGTGCCCCGTCCCCGCCCCAAACCTGATAAGAATCCCCGTTAAGGCCCCGAAACCCGCCCCGAAACCCGATAAGCATGCCCCGCCCCGCCCCAATAAGTTCGGGTTTCGGGTTTCCCCGTCGGGTTCAGGTTTTTTTGCCATCTCTACAGGGTACGTTGTCTTCTCCGTTCCTTTGTCTCTGTATAGAATCTTAATCAGCGTCTGTACTACCTACTGTTGAGTCACCTCAAATAAAGTCTCTCACCCTTTCTACATTTCATCTACGGTTTGGGGGATCTTATCACCGAGCTTTTTGGTTAGTTTTGGGTTACCATGTACATGCAAGAAGGCGGATATATTCTCAACACCGGAGGTACTCCCTTGATGTGTGAAATTTCGACCTTGAAACGGTCCATAAACGCCTAGATCCCTTCATTCAGGTTCCGCTTGATCCTATGGATCTCGGTTAGATTCTTCACATACTTCTTTTGCTGTGCAAACTCTTCTAAGAACTTCCTGCTGAGCTCCACGAACCCATATAAACTTTTTGGGTCTAGGTCGTCGAACCAATTCTTTGCGGAACCCCCTAAATTCGGATGAAACATCTTATACGTCACAGGCATATGTCACTCTTCTTGTTCGGTTTCGGATGAGAAAAAGCTGATATGATACTTTGGGTCTTTGTTACTGATTCACACAAAAGAATGCCAAACCGTCAAGTTATCTCACACAAGCTAGCCACTTGTGAATGACTAACCGTAAGAAACTTAAAACAGTTCGGACACTGATTTAAAAACCAATAATAGATGAGAAGTGTAGTATATGGGTAACTCAAACGTGTTAGGTTTGAGCACCGAGATCGTTCCGAACGAGGGTTGAATGGAATTTCCAACTCACGTCTCGATTATCGGGATTTGAATAAGAGAAGGGGATAATTTGAAGTTATCTAAACTACGGGATAAGGAAAGCATATGGAACTAAAATCTATGGGGAAAACCTAAGAATTAAGGCAAACTACGCAAATCAATACTAAAATGCAAAAACGGGATAAAAACGAAACGCGAATAAAATGCAACTACGTCTATTCTAAATCCTAAAAATGATCTAAAATTACTTTTACTATGAAAATAATATTTGAAAATTAATTATGAATTAAAACTAATTTTTATGATTTTTCTGGATTTTATTAGAATTAAAAACTAATTTTTAACTTTTAAAACTAATTTAAAATACTAGAAATTATAAAAATCAAAGGGAAAAGTATGAAACTATTTTTATAAAATCTAAAATATCCTAAGAGAATTTTCAAAACTATTTTTTATTTTTCTGATTATTTTTCTATTTTCTACAAATTTAAAACTATTTAAATCTAATTTAAATTGTGAAAAATACCAAATAAAAGGGGAAAAATAGGGAAAAATATTTTTTATGCTTTTTATATTTTTCTTAAACTGGGAAAATTGAAAAATTATTTTTTGGGACTTTTTCTTAATTATTTGCAATAAAAGCTATTTAAAAATGATTAAAAACTGTTTTTAATTAGGAAAAATAGAAAACAGTAACTAAAAATTATGAAAAATGCAGGGAAATTCTAAAATATTATTCTAAAGCTATGAAAAATATAAAACATGATGCTTATTTGAAGGATATGAGAGCTGCAATGTAAACTTATATGAAATAAGCTCTTGAAAATAAGCAAATAAGCTCTAAATAGCACCAACTGATTACACAAGATAAATAATACTAAAACTATTCTAAAGAAACTATTTCAAGCTAATTCTAACACCTAATAAGCATTCTACCTAGAATTAAGCTAACTGCCACTCTTAAGCAAACAGCTTCTGACCCCCTACTTTGAGCTTATCCACAGGCTTAGTAATAAGCTCACAGGGAAAACCAAAAGTGAGGTTCTCAAGACAACCAGTCAGAGATCACTTATCCAAATTTTCAGCTAATAAGGACTAGTGATTAAGACATTAGAGATCATAAACTACCTGGGCAAAATGGAACAAGTAGTTTGATGCAGAACATTTTTGATGATAGAGCGGTTGCAGACTTAAAATGGCTAAATTGCGTGCTATGATAAGCTAAAACATAAGCACTAAAGGTTACTGATGCAGCTTGGACCAGAATGGACAAGAGCACTAGCAGACTACATAAACACCTAAGAAAATCTAAGGGGATCTAAAGGCAAGTCTAAAATGGCAAATAAGCTAAATAAAACTTAAGTGAAAACCAAGGCAAACTGTTGGGACAAACAGCAGCCTAAAAACTAAGGTGGAGAGCTACTAAGCTAACTCATCTTAAAGGTGATCCAAAGCTAAAAACCACCTAATAAGCTGAAATGACAAGAAAATCAAGCAATCCTAATCTCTAAGCTACATCTATCCTAAATGAGAAAAGGCATGATCAAGCAACTATGAGCACTAAAATGGGCAATCCAAATACTACTATAAGTCATATAAACTGAGAACAAATTAACTAGGGTAACTAGTGAGCAAGTAAAACCAATAAAAATTAACTTTGAACCTGATTTGTGTCATGAATAAACCGATGAACATGGTGCATTTAGGGACAGAAATGAACTGAGACAGATTTTGATTTGAACATGAATACACAAATGGAACTTGAGTATTTGGAAACTTGATTGACAAAACTTTTTGAAAACAGTTTATAAACTAAATTAACCCAAATTTGATTTACTAAAACCAATCTAACACTAAAAATTTGACTAATCCAAACACTACTTTATAAAACCAAAATGCATTTTAACTTTAAAACTTTGATGAAAATAGACTTAAACTGAATTAACATAACTAAATTAACTCTAAAAATATTTATAAAACAGATTAAAACAGTGAATAACTAGAAATTGATTAAGCTAATGAAGTTTGACTTTAGTTGACTTTTTGCAAAAATGAATGAAAATGAAGACCAAGCTAAGAATAAGCTATGAATGAGCTTATCTGAGCTTATAGAATACTAATAACACCTTATTTTAACAAATCTAACAGGATGAAAAAGCAATTGACAGAAAATTTAAACAAAGTATAGAAGGAAAATTGAAATTTATTAAAACAATTAAAGGCTACAATGTTTAAAGATGAAATTACAACTGATTTTAACTAAGATAAGCAGTAAATTAACAATGAAAAACAAGGTAACAATTCTCTAAAGACAATGAAAATTAGACGACTTGGACTTGTGAATGAGATGGGTATAAATAGCTGATCCAGGAGCTTGGCTTGGCTTCAGAAGGTTCTGGGAGATCTAATCTCGGCCTTTGATCATCCATCTTGTCATCATATCAAATCAGAGCCGTTTGATCATTTGAGTGAGGTGTTAAGACCAATGAGGTGCCTTCATTCGTCTACTGTGGCAATCCCATGTGCTGTCAACTTCTGACACGTTGTCAGAGGCTTCCAGAAGGAGCTTAAATGAGAGTAAAAGTGGTGGGAGCAGGGTAAAAAGGGCTTGGGGTGAAGAACAGTGAAAATGGGTGTTCTCTGGTTTGGGCGCGTTTGGGGTGTGGGTTGGGATTTTTTATATTATTTTGATAATTGGTTGACCGGGTTAGTGGGTTTTGACCAGGGTAAAAACGGGTAATGGGTTTAATATTAAAACCGTGTAAGTGGGTATTAAAGGGTACCGGGTTATGGGATGGATTGGGTAAAGGTTTATTTTGGATTTGGGCTTTGGATGTGTTATGGGCCAAGGTGTATTTAGGATTGGACTAGGATTAGTTTAGGACCCAAGTAGTATTTCAAGGACCATTTATGTATAAAATCTGATTTTCAAGGGACCAATCTTGTAGTTTCTGAAAAGTAAACCAAGGACTAGTCTTGTAAATCTCCAATACTCGAAGGACTGAATTTGTAAATTATGAAACTCCAAGGGACTAAACATGACAATTCTGAATCTTCAAGGACTAAATTTGTCATTTTGAGAATTGATTGTCCAAACTTGCAAATTCCTTTCTCAGCCTCAGCTTTTGCACTCTTCTTTCTCTCGTGCTCGGTTTTCTTTGGTTTTGGCTCCCTTTTTGTCTGTTTCATCATATTCGTACCTGCACAAGCATAAACTCAAGAAATCATCAAATATTAGCAATAAACGGCTCTTTCTTGGTTGTTTTGGGTCTATTTTGATAATGAAAAGGTATGTGTTTTAGCACATACCAAAATACCCCAGACGAGACCATTGTCGTGTCCTCACACAATGCAATCAACTCACGCTTCTAAAACCAAGGATTTCAATCTCTTTCTACTAAACCTATGAAGAAGTAGCAAAGATTCCTCAAAAGAGATTAAGAAAGCCTTAATTCTAAAAACGCCCCGTTTACCTTTCAACTCACAAATAGATATTACGATTAAGCACATTCCGGTTATGAATGACGGTTTGTTGAACTTTCATGTCGATTAATAACTCCAACATTTTTCAAACGACACATTAGGATCACGGAGTAGAAAACACAACACAGCGTGAAGTGACCATATGGATAGAATACATCGTCCCTGATTTTTCACAAGTTCCCAAACTAAGCGTAAAACCGAAATCATTATTACATACGACTCTAGATGCTAACACTACCCATGGAAGTTACTTGTGTAAATACCTTTTGTTCCCATTTTCCTATTTTCCTCTAGATTTTTTTATTTTTGGTGAGAAATGAATTTCTTCAAATTCCTCGTTTCGATAACTTTTATTCCGATAAAGATATAAAGCTAAGTCGATAATTAGTTATCCGCCTTCCCTCAAGAACCATTGTCGTAAAAATGAGGTCCACATCAAGGAATTTTTATTCACTTATACTTTATTTTTCATTTTCATTTTTCAACACATTTTTTTTATATATTTATTTGAAATAGAACTTAGACTTTTACGTGTATGAGCTATGAACCACGGAGCTTCACGGGGTAATTCCAAGACTATAGGCTTCATGAAATGAGGATCCCGACTGGCTAGGCTAAGACCTCACTCAATCCCGGCTAAAGATCCAAGGGTCCGATCTCGACACCGCAGCTCACAACTTTACTTATTACTTTTCACAAATCACTTATTGCTTATTTATTACGGATCCTTGATGTGTACCCAATTTTTAAAACAAAGATTCTTTTAAGAAGATAAAGAACTAACTATCGCCAAAAACTCAACATCTCTAATTATTTATTAGACAGATATGGGGTGAAACAATTTTGTGGGAACAAAAAGCCATAAGTACCTTCGATGGGCTCTAAAGAGAACCAACTACTCCACGCTTAGCATCTAAACTCATAAGTAACTCTATCATTTCTCGATCTCTGCAAATTTAAAATTCCAAATAATGAGATCCGCAGATGCTTAGCCGATAATTTTTAGATTATCTATGGTTAAGGGAACAAGCTAGGGCTCAACACGCCCGGTCAAGTCAGAATTTCATTCCTACTCTCACCAGCGGAAAGTCAACAAGGTGTCGAAACATATATTAGCTTAGCAAATGCTTTGTCTAAATGAAATTAAGTCATGCATATTTAAAATCTCTCAGGGAAACTTGCAAAATCTTGGCCTTGTGAGCTAGAATTCGCTTTTTATAGCTTCTTATCTAAGAGACTAGCAAACTTTTCAATCAAAAAGACTTAACAAAAGCTTACAAAAAATTTTAAATTTTCTCATTTTTGCACAATTTTTCATTTTCTAAGGAAAAACGGGGTTACGAGAGTTCACGACAAAAATAAGCAAGTGCGGTCAAATCAAATCGAAGATTACCCTACCCCAGACTAGAACGAAACATTGTCCTCAATGTTTAAAAGCAAGGGTATCAACGAAAATCTAAAAGCCGTTTATTAAGTATGCTAGAAGATAAATGTTAGTCGATAAAATTAGGATATCGGATTTCCATCAGCATCGATCATGAAACTCGAGTGGAGAAAATGACAAACTTCGAGCACGAGAGTCTTCATATTGGGAAAATCCTGAACACAACATCACAAACAACCAAACACGAGAAATCGAAGAGGCTAACCCCTTCACGTCACTTATTAGAAAATAGAAAGAAGATAGAAACGCTTGTTTTGTTATCGAGTCGTTAGCTTGACCCGCCCCGAATTCATTTATCCTTGGGGAAGCAAGTGGAAAAGACAATCTCCATCGGACTTTCGTTCAAGAGGTTTGGATAAACATTGAAACATAAGAAAGTTCCACTCCGATGAGATACCCACGGTTCTTAAAAAGGAAAAGCGGTGATACCAGGGTCAAAGATGGTATCCTCACTCCCATAAGAGTGAAGAAGAGGAGAAATCACATTATATGGAAGAAATGGAATAAAGATTTTGATAACAATAAGGATCCATTCTTCATCCTCAAAAGCAAATTCCTTAATCTGATTTTGAACATTTAAGCTCGTAGGGTGATTTTCAACAAAAATATCGGGAGGAAGAGACGGGGTGATGTCATCAATAACGAAACTCTTTTGAGAGAGCTGCTCTTCCCCCAAACTAGAATCTTCCTCAAGATCAAAATAGACACAATCATATTCTGGAGGAGATATGAAATGAGAGAGTCCACCGGAGAACTCCTCAAGATAATCATCATTAATCTTTCGTGTCGGCTCATTTAACGGATCTTCATTCAACAAACTTTCAATCTCTCTTAAATGAAACGCTTCAAAATCAAAGTTATCGTTCTCACTTCCCGGTGGAAGAGGATCGATGCGAGTGAGTTCATCGGCGAACCCTAGAAGTAAATCAAGAGACGAATCCTTGAGCTCGGGCTCTGGAGGATTTTCATTAGACGGCTCTACTCTTTAATTTCTTCAATCGAGATAAACGGAGGTGGGATTTGTGCGGTACTTTGTAGACTATGAACTTGCACCTTTTCCATTATGGTCTCCGTGTCGGACTCATCACTTTCCTCATCAAAGATTTGATTGTCAATATTGAGAGTATATTCTGAATCGAATTCAAACAAAGGATTTGTGAAGGTCAATTTGAAAGTTTCTGAAATCGAATCGAAAGGTGTCTCAGATACCCTTGGGATTGGAACAAGGTCATCAATATTCTCAAAAGGAGTACATTCAACTTCCTTATCCCCCATTGACAAGGTATCCGAATGTTCGTTAATGAGCGGATCACAATCGGTTTCAACAATTTCCGGCGAAATTGGATCATCGACTTCTTCCAAAACGGCGTCACTTCTCTCAACCGGCGAGAGTGAAGGGGAAGAGTCGGAAATGATAGGATTGGAAATGAGAGTGGGATCGCCACTCGAAGAATCGTCATCGATCTTTAAGTTCTCTTCTTCAAACGGTTCATCGTCATCACTATCGTCAGAGTCGGAATAGTAAAAGGCGGATGGATAACTCGGTCTTTGTTGATAATGGTGACTGATATATCTTTCTTGCTCGCCAAAGACGTCAATTTGAGCACTCATAACGGAAACTTTCTCGGAATAATGATCACTCAACATAATGGTAGAATCATAAGGAACTTCAGCATCCCACTGATAATGATGTTGCGTCATATTCTCGATCAAATCATAAGCTTCTTGAGGTGTCTTCCGCATGAGATTTCCACCAGCTGCGAACATGATTCTGTCTCGATCAATCATAGTGATACCATGATAAAAGGTTAGGATTTGATCAAGAAGCAAAATTCGATGATCGGGACATTTCTGTAATAACGATTTGAATCTTTCCCAAGCTTCAAATACGGATTCCTTGGGTAATTGCTGGAAATTGAAAATTTCTTTCCTCAGCTGCATCGTTTTCGAATATGGAAAGTATTTTGAAAGAAACTTGCGGAACATCTCTTCCCAAGTATGAATTGAATGTTTTTCAAGGGTATAAAACCAAGATTCGGCTTCGTGGGTTAAAGAGAAGGGGAAGAAATTCAATCGGATATCATCTTGCGAAACGTCACGTTGCTTCATGGATTGAGTGATAGATAAAAACTTGTTCAAATGCTCGTTTGCATTTTCGTCGTTATATCCATGAAATTGACAATGCTGTCGAAGAAGATGAACCATACGATTTTTCAATCTAAACTTGGTTCCCGTAACGATCGGTCCTCCTCGACCGATAAGTGACGGACGATAGAAATCCTCCATGGTCCGAGGATCATGGGGATCAAAGGGTGCGAAATCGAGCATTGTGGAGAATTAAAAAATTTAGAGGGTAAAGAGATAAGAATTAAACATATAGAGGAAATCGAAGATTATTTTTGGGTTTTTAAAGATACAAAACATAAAAGGAAAACAAATTTTGAAAAGGAAAATATTTTTGAGTTTTTTATAAAAGATATATTTACAAAAACAAAATGGTAACTTCACGAGGAAGGATCTTCAAAAACCGCGAATCGAGACGGAATACGAAAACTTACTACATGCCCTCCCCCGCCAAAAATTGATTTCAATAAAAAGAATGCCAAACCGTCAAGTTATCTCACACAAGCTAGCCACTTGTGAATGACTAACCGTAAGAAACTTAAAACAGTTCAGACACTGATTTAAAAACCAATAATAGATGAGAAGTGTAGTATATGGGTAACTCAAACGTGTTAGGTTTGAGCACCGAGATCGTTCGAACGAGGGTTGAATGGAATTTCCAACTCCGTCTCGATTATCTCGGATTTGAATAAGAGAAGGGGATAATTTGAAGTTATCTAAACTACGGGATAAGGAAAGCATATGGAACTAAAATCTATGGGGAAAACCTAAGAATTAAGGCAAACTACGCAAATCAATACTAAAATGCAAAAACGGGATAAAAACGAAACGCGAATAAAATGCAACTACGTCTATTCTAAATCCTAAAAATGATCTAAAATTACTTTTACTATGAAAATAATATTTGAAAATTAATTATGAATTAAAACTAATTTTTATGATTTTTCTGGATTTTATTAGAATTAAAAACTAATTTTTAACTTTTAAAACTAATTTAAAATACTAGAAATTATAAAAATCAAAGGGAAAAGTATGAAACTATTTTTATAAAATCTAAAATATCCTAAGAGAATTTTCAAAACTATTTTTTATTTTTCTGATTATTTTTCTATTTTCTACAAATTTAAAACTATTTAAATCTAATTTAAATTGTGAAAAATACCAAATAAAAGGGGAAAAATAGGGAAAAATATTTTTTATGCTTTTTATATTTTTCTTAAACTGGGAAAATTGAAAAATTATTTTTTGGAACTTTTTCTTAATTATTTGCAATAAAAGCTATTTAAAAATGATTAAAAACTGTTTTTAATTAGGAAAAATAGAAAACAGTAACTAAAAATTATGAAAAATGCAGAGAAATTCTAAAATATTATTCTAAAGCTATGAAAAATATAAAACATGATGCTTATGTGAAGGATATGAGAGCTGCAATGTAAACTGATATGAAATAAGCTCTTGAAAATAAGCAAATAAGCTCTAAATAGCACCAACTGATTACACAAGATAAATAATACTAAAACTATTCTAAAGAAACTATTTCAAGCTAATTCTAACACCTAATAAGCATTCTACCTAGAATTAAGCTAACTGCCACTCTTAAGCAAACAGCTTCTGACCCCCTACTTTGAGCTTATCCACAGGCTTAGTAATAAGCTCACAGGGAAAACCAAAAGTGAGGTTCTCAAGACAACCAGTCAGAGATCACTTATCCAAATTTTCAGCTAATAAGGACTAGTGATTAAGACATTAGAGATCATAAACTACCTGGGCAAAATGGAACAGTAGGCTGATGTGCAGAACATTTTTGACAGATAGAGCAGTTGCAGACTTAAAATGGCTAAATTGCAGGCTATGATAAGCTAAAACATAAGCACTAAAGGTTACTGATGTGCAGCTGGACCAGTAATGGACAAGAGCACTAGCAGACTACATAAACACCTAAGAAAGAAAATCTAAGGGGATCTAAAGGCAAGTCTAAAATGGCAAATAAGCTAAATAAAACTTAAGTGAAAACCAAGGCAAACTGTTGGGACAAACAGCAGCCTAAAAACTAAGGTGGAGAGCTACTAAGCTAACTCATCTTAAAGGTGATCCAAAGCTAAAAACCACCTAATAAGCTGAAATGACAGGAAAATCAAGCAATCCTAATCTCTAAGCTACATCTATCCTAAATGAGAGAAGGCATGATCAAGCAACTATGAGCACTAAAATGGGCAATCCAAATACTACTATAAGTCATATAAACTGAGAACAAATTAACTAGGGTAACTAGTGAGCAAGTAAAACCAATAAAATTTAACTTTGAACCTGATTTGTGTCATGAATAAAACTAATGAACATGGTACGTTTAGGGGACGTAAATGAACTGAGACAGATTTTGATTTGAACATGAATACACAAATGGAACTTGAGTATTTGGAAACTTGATTGACAAAACTTTTGAAAACAGTTTATAAACTAAATTAACCCAAATTTGATTTACTAAAACCAATCTAACACTAAAAATTTGACTAATCCAAACACTACTTTATAAAACCAAAATGCATTTTAACTTTAAAACTTTGATGAAAATAGACTTAAAGCGAATTAACATAACTAAATTAACTCTAAAAATATTTATAAAACAGATTAAAACAGTGAATAACTAGAAATTGATTAAGCTAATGAAGTTTGACTTTAGTTGACTTTTTGCAAAAATGAATGAAAATGAAGACCAAGCTAAGAATAAGTTATGAATGAGCTTATAAAGAGCTTATAGAATACTAATAACACCTTATTTTAACAAATCTAACAGATGAAAAGCAATTGACAGAAAATTTAAACAAAGTATAGAAGGAAAATTGAAATTTATTAAAACAATTAAAGGCTACAATGTTTAAAGATGAAATTACAACTGATTTTAACTAAGATAAGCAGTAAATTAACAATGAAAAACAAGGTAACAATTCTGTGACAATCCGTACTTTCAGGTTATTTCTCGACACGATGCATGTCTTATTATTTCAACATTTTGAGTAAACTTGGTTTACTTGTTTCAAATTCGCGTAACCTTGGAGGTTTAGCGGCGAATTCATGATCATGACATCACGTACATTTCATACGGACTATGATTAGTCTACATTTCATTGACATCATGTGCATTTCATTAGTACATTCACGACATTTCATTTCACCCTTCAACGCGTAATTTTTATGTTTAATAATTTTTATCGCGTGAGTTTTTATTTTGATTATTTAATCCGTTACTTTCAAAAATGATCCCGAGGTATTTTTAAACTTACATTTAGTTTATAAAAACTATATTTTTAGTTTTCCTAGTGTTTCTAATTTATTTGGTACATTAATCGCTAAAGTTTAATTATTACGTCGTTTTTCTTAAAAACTACTCGATAATTTATATATCACCCGATTTTCACAAGGAAAGTATTTTTACAATTTTTATCATCTCAATACAATCTATTTTGACTTATTAAAAACTTACTTGTACATTTTTCTACACTTTACACATTTTTACTTATACATTTTACAAAGTCTTACAAGCAAATATATACAAGTAAATGTTTAAAAAAAAAAATGAATTGGAGACAACCCCTCCCCAAAAACCGGCCAAGGGGAGGGTGGTCATTAAATATGGCAAGGTTGTTGATTGTTAATCCTTTTACACTTGCATAAAGTCTACTAACTCAATTATTTCTCCTACACTTCACAAGTTATTTCCTCAAAGTGTTATTTAATTTTCTCTCTTCTTCTTTGGGTCTTCAAAACCGGTTACACCTCAAGAGCAACCAAGGGATCAAAGTTTTGCAAAATCAAGTGTTTACAACCTAGTATACATCCTTTATAAGGTTTTGAAATAAAAACCAAGGATATTTAAGTTAATCCTTGTTACCTACACCTCTTCATTTCTCTTGTAAGCATGTTTTCATCATTTTTATGTTTCCTCTTTCATTTCATATGTTTCTTATCATTTTTGGAGCTTTTATGCAAGTATTGTGATTTATACCATTTATGTCATGATTTTTAAGTTATATATATACCTAAGGTCATCCTATAATTACTCCCATGGTATTCTTTGGTCTTGATGGTGATTAGGAACCCATGACACCCTAAGAAGGTGTATGGTAGGATTAGATTAGTTTTGGAGTTGATTTGAAGGGATTAGAATAGGTTTTGTCCGTGAAAAACTATTTTCGATAACTATATTTTAAGGTTCTGTCCTTGTTTCAATTTTCTGGAAAATCCGACATTTGGTACAAAACTTTGGCCTTGATATTTAGAAAATATACTTTAAAACGAATCCGTGGCCGCTTGAACGGATAAAAACGGACTTATAACGAAGAAGTTATGGATTTTACAAGTTTGACGACGGAAAATATAATTTTCAGAATTTTCAGCAACATGTTTTTATTTTGTCCGAGTCAAAAACGAGCCTTAAGCTTCACAAATTATTTCGACTTATCAAAAATATATTAGTTTACTTCAATACGAAGCTAAGGACATATTAAACGTAGAAAACGGATTTGAAACGACAAAGATATACACTTTTTCATAAACTTGCCGTAACTAATTTTCTGCACTCAATTGGCCAAAAACCACCAACTTTAACCCTTATTATCTTTATGTTCGAGACCTTTTGGACGAAAACTCCTGAACTGAAACTTTTAGATATCGATACAAACTTTCCAAAACCGTCGATTTCGTTCTCTAACGATCAACGTGTACTGTTTTACGATTGTTTTTCCGGAGCCATTTTTGTTAATTTCACGATTTTTCCGACGACATTGTTTTGCGACGAAAAGTGGTAATTTCACCAAAAATCATTTTAAAACCATTGTAGGATGACATTTTGACGTATAAACATGTAAAGTCATTTTTGATTGGTCGAGACGTCAAAAATGTATTTTTCGGCGACGAGTATCTTTTCAAAACTCGTAAATGGTATAAATTACATACGTAGTGCATGCATAACATTACATTGCAACTCATGACATATCATATCATTGATAATAGGTCCCGGTTGACGCATTACATTAAACCTCAGTGTACTCACTTTTGCCGTTATTCCAGTTTATCCAAGTGAGTTTTCATAGCCCCGTTTTTACATGCTTTCGATTATTTCAAACCCACGTGGGAGAATACATTGCACTACATTTTTCTTTGTACGATACCAAGTATGTTAAATTCATTACATTGCTTAAGTTACCACATATGCCAATGTGAAAGTCCCCATTTCCCTGAACCATGAACCGTTAATCTTTGAAGCGAGGATGAGTGGATAGATCTATCGAGGGTGACGCCTCCATCCGGGTTGGTGAATCCCAACCAGGTGAACGGATGCATTTCATTTGATCACATTACGGAGTTGTCAGCAAACATTCCGTGGGGGGCATACATAATTGATCAGTCTAGTTTCGGGGTCATGGGCTTAAGGCAATTGTAACATTATTTTTACGTGACTTGATTGTCATGCATGCTAGATACTTGTGTAGTCGTATAAACCATTTACATAAACCTATGATTTCTCACCAACATTATTGTTGACCGTTTTTAGCAATGTATTTTCAGGTAGCTGAGGCATTATCATCATGACATGGTTTAGGGACCTACATTTTGAGTCGCGGCGTCGACTTACATTATGTACATTATGGCACTTTATTTCAAAACATCGTTTGGATTTGTATTATATTTGTATTTCCGCAAACTTTGTAAACCTTTTGGGACCGATGTTGTACTCTGATTATGTTTTTATGAAATATCCAACGATGTGTTTTTAAACGACACTTTAGGTCGTTCAATATAACTGTGATGTGGTGCTATGACAGTCAATCCCTCAGGAATTCCATTCCGCATTTGCAAAACATTAAATTGGGGGTGTGACAGATTGGTACCAGAGCTACAGTTATAGAGAACTAGGTTGCATCATTGACCCTAGACTATAGCTACATTATCATAGCATCTCATCATTTCATCATAGTGCATATTCACTTTTCATGCGGATTCACTTACACTTTATTCGAGATTATTTATTTTCATTTCACATCGGTTGTCACAGACATGTCTTCAGATTCACATCCCATCACCATATCATCAGACTCTAGCTCGGATGATGTTCCAGCTAACCCCATCATGGATGATGTTGCATCACATTCCACTGAGATCGTATCTTCCATTGGATCTACTCTAGTCTTTCCACCTATCATGATCGACTCCAGACCGAACCCTTCGAGGAGGGCGAGGTTGCACCCACTCCTCACGTTAGCCCACTCACGATCCACCGAGCACCACTACTAGCACCATCACCACCATCATCACCATCTCCATCATATTTTCTTAGAGATCCTTTGCCTACGACAGACTTGCCGCCCAAAAGCGTGCTGGTTTTGATATCCCTACGCCAGCATCTACTGAGCCCGAGCCACCCGTTAGATTTGAGTTAGGTGAGAGTTCTAGGGCAGCAGCTGTTCGACAGCCTTCTACCGAGGAGTTAGGAGCCCGTATTGATGATCAGCAGATCCAGATAGATAGTTTGACACACAGTTGGGGAGTTGTCGGTAGATAGGATTGAACCCATCGCTGAGGAGGTCGAGGGTTTGATATTAGCGGGGTTTGTATTGACTTATCTCATCGAGTATTCAGAATAGGCGGTTAGAGGACGGGAGACTATTGCTTCTTTTGGGTTCAGGTTGATGAGTTGAGGAGTTTGGTGGATAGTTTGGTTACTCGTTCGCGATCTTGAGACGGCGGAGCACCATGAGGTGCCTTATGTAGACTTTTGTCATTGTATAGTTTTGACCATTATTATCCTAGTCACAAGGTGTGTGACGTAGTTTAAAGAACTTGTTGTATTTTGGTTGTTGTACAAACAAATGTATCAAGTATTGACTCTACTATGTAGGAATGGTTATTATTATCTATGATATCGGTCCATGTAGGCGAAATTTTCATGTATATTATCCACGCGTGTTGTGATTATATTTGTGATATTTCGTTATTGTTCCGTTGTGATTCCATTTATCTTTATGCATGATGTGGTGGTGGATATATTTGTATGATGGTTGTTTCTACTTACGAGTTCTCATGATTGTTTCATCTTGTGATTTTGAAGAATTATGGCGCCTAAGAAAGTTATACCGGAAATGACCCAAGCGTAAATTCAAAAGTTGGTGAATGATAGCATTGCTAATGCTCTAAGAGTCGAAAGGGAACGGTGGTCTGCGCTGAAGCCGCTAGGCTAGCTACTCTCACTGGTAATGCCGGAGGATCTGGGGTTAAGAAATGTTCGTACAAGGATTTCAAGAGTGGTGAACCCACTAAGTTTCGAGGTACTGAGGGAGCTACTGCAATGGTTGCGATGGTTTGGAAGTTGGAATCGGTGTTTTTGCTTTATGTAGCTGTCCGGATGACAAGTAAGGTCAAATTTGCTACGAGCACTTTACTCGATGGAGCGTTGTCATGGTGGAATTCATACGCTCAACCGATTGGAATGGAGAATGCTTTTAAGCTTACTTGGGAGGAATTCAAGGGCTTGGTGACTAAGAAGTTTTGTCCTCGACCGGAAATCAAAAAGTTGGAGACGGAGTTCTATGAATTGGTCACTATTGGTTATGATATCGACACATACATTCGGAGATTCCAGGAATTGGCCGCGTTATGCCCGTCGATGGTATCGGATAACGAAAAGTTGCTAGAGGCTTTCATCGGGGGACTTCCCGAGGTCATTCAAGGAGATGTGACTTCATTTGATCCACAAACAATCGAGGAGGCTATTCGTGTGACTCAGAAATTGATGGCACAAGTGGTGAAGCGAGGTAAGTACACCACCACCAACCGAAGCAACAACAACAACCCCAACAACCGTTTCAACAACAATAACCGAGGCAACTACAACAACAACAAGCGCAAGTGGGACAACACTAGGGGTAGGAATGCTACTCAACAACCGCCCAAGAGGCAAGAAGTTGCTAAGGCTTATGTTGCGGGACCAAAAGAAGGAAAAGGATATACGGGGGTTTTGCCGAAGTGTAATAAGTGTTTGAGTCATCACAATCCGGGTCGATGTCCCGATCCGTGTGAAAATTGCAAGAAAGTTGGTCACCGTACTAGGGATTGCAAGGCACCACAAGTTACTTGTTTTGGTTGCGGGGAACCTGGACACTACAAGAGGGATTGTAAGAAAGGAAATAATCAAGCAAATCCGAATCAAGGAGGTTTGGCACGAGGAAGGGTTTACGTCATGGGAGGCGGAGAAGATAGGGAGGACCCGAATGTCATTACGGGTACGTTTCTTCTCAATAATCGTTATGCTTCAGTTTTATTTGATTCGGGTGCCGATAAAAGTTTTGTGTCCACTGCATTTGCACCTTTGCTCAACATTAAGCCAACTACCTTAGATACATCATACATCGTCGAATTAGCTAATGGTAGCGTAGTTAACACCAACACCATTGTCCGCTGTTGCACATTCAATTTTCTTAATCATCCCTTCAACATAGACCTCATGCCCGTAGATTTGGGTAGTTTCGACGTCGTCATCGGCATGGACTGGTTATCTAAGCATCGTGCGAAGATCATTTGTGATGAGAAAGTTGTTCATCTTCCCTACAACGGTGAAACTTTGATTATTCGTGGGGAACGAAGTGGAACTCGAATTAGTATCATATCAAGTATCAAAAACGGAGAAGTACATTAAGAAAGGTTGTCTTGCTTTCTTAGCTCATGTAACCGAGGAAAAGTCGGAGGAGAAGCGACTTGAAGATGTTCCTATTGTTCGTGAATTTTCTGAAGTATTTCAGGATTTACCGGACTTCCACCGCACGTCAAGTAGAATTTCAGATTGACTTAGTGCCCGGGGCTGCACCGATTGCGCGAGCACCGTATCGTCTAGCACCATCCGAAATGCAAGAGTTGTCTAATCAATTGCAAGAGCTTCTAGACAAAGGATTCATTAGACCGAGTTCCTCTCCTGGGGAGCACCGGTCTTGTTTGTGAAGAAGAAGGATGGATCCTTCCGAATGTGCATAGATTATCGCGAATTGAACAAGTTAACGGTGAAGAATCGTTACCCACTCCCCAGAATTGATGACTTGTTCGATCAGTTGCAAGGTTCCAGTATTTACTCCAAGATTGATCTTCGATCGGGTTATCATCGGCTTCGAGTTCGGAAGAGGATATTCGAAAACAGCGTTTAGAACACGTTACGGTCATTACGAGTTTCAAGTGATGCCGTTTTGATTGACTAATGCACCGGCGGTATTCATGGATCTCATGAATAGAGTTTGTAAGCCGTATTTGGACAAGTTTGTTATAGTATTCATCGACGACATATTGATCTACTCAAAGAGCAAAGAAGAGCGAAGAGCATTTAAGGATGATTTTAAGGCTACTCAAGAATGAGAAGTTGTATGCCAAGTTTTTGAAGTGTGATTTTTGGAACCACAAAGTGCAATTTCTTGGTCATGTCATTGATAGTCAAGGACTACAAGTTGATCCCGCAAAGATTGAAGCCGTAAAAGATTGGGCTACTCCAACGAATCCTACAGAAATTCGACAATTTCTAGGACTAGTATTACCGAAGGTTCATCGAAGGTTTTCGAAGATAGCGGACCTTTGACCAAGTTGACACAGAAAAACAAGAATGCAGTGGGGAAAGAAACAAGAAGTTGCTTTTCAGGTTGTTGAAGCAAAAGCTTTGCGGTGCACCGCCAATTTTGGCACTACCGAAGGCATTGAGAACTTTGTTGTATATTGGACGCCGCATAAAGGACTTGGGGCTGTTTTAATGCAAAGCGAGAAGGTGATAGCGTATGCTTCTCGACAACTTAAGGTTCATGAGAAGAACTACACAACTCATGATCTCGAGTTAGGAGCCAGTAGTTTTCGCTCAAGATTTGGAGACACTACCTCTATGGTACAAAGTGCACAGTGTTTACCGACCACAAGAGTTTGCAATATATTCTTGATCCGAAGGAGCTTAATATGAGGCAACGTCGTTGGTTGGAGTTACTCAGCGACTATGATTGTGAAATCAAGTATCAACCGGGAAAAGCCAATGTTGTGGCTGATGCTCTTAGTCGGAAAGAGAGGCCTAAACCTTTAAGAGTTCGATCATTGGGAATGACGATTATTTCTCCTTTACCATCGAAAATCCATGAAGCACAAGTCGAAGCACTTAAAGAGGAGAACCGACCAAGTGAAAAGCTTTATGGTATGCCCGAAAGCGCAAATGGTTTTGTAAAGAGAGCGGATGGAGTACTATGTTTCAAGGATAGAATGTGGGTTCCATTGTATGGCGGAATACGAGAATTGATTATGCATGAGTCGCATAAGTCAAGGTATTCTATTCATCCGGATCGATAAGATGTATCAAGATCTTAAGAAGCTTTATTGGTGGCCGAACATGAAAGCGGAGATTGCCACGTACGTTAGCAAATGCCTTACTTGCGCTAAGGTAAAAGTTGAATATCGAAGCCTTCGTGTTTACTCCAACAACCAGAAATTCCTCAATGGAAATGGGAACGCATTACAATGGACTTTGTTACTAAACTTCCTAAGACATCGGGAGGTTACGACGCTATTTGGGTAATTGTTGATCGCCTTACCAAGTCAGCCCATTTCATACCGATTATAGAGACTTATTCCATGGAGCAACTCACTAGACTTTATGTCAAGGAAATAGTCTCGAGGCACGGAGCACCAATTTCTATCATTTCCGACAGAGATAGTCGATTCACTTCAAACTTTTGGAATTCATTGCAAGATTCATTCGAACCAGATTAGAGATGAGCACAGCATATCACCCACAAACCGACGGTCAAAGTGAAAGGACCATTCAAACGTTAGAAGACATGCTAAGGGCATGTGTGATTGATTTTGGAAATGGTTGGGCTAACCATTTGCCATTGATTGAATTCTCGTACAACAATAGTTATCACACCAGTATCAAGATGGCACCATTTGAGGCACTGTATGGTCGTAAGTGCCGTTCACTGTTTGTTGGGCGAAGTAGGAGCGCACAACTTACTAGTCCGAAATGGTACGGGAAACCACGGAAAAGATTGTTCAAATTCGTGATAGACTCGAAGCGCAAGGAGTCGACAGAAAAGTTACGCGGATGTTAGACGCAAGGATTTGGAATTTCAAGTGGGAGACAAAGTTATGTTGAAAGTATCGCCTTGGAAGGGCGTGGTACGATTTGGAAAGCGTGGGAAATTGAACCCGAGATACATTGGACCATTCAAGATTTTGAGCCGAGTTGGTCTGGTAGCTTATCGACTTGATCTTCCACCAGAACTTAGTCATGTGCACAACACGTTTCCGCGTTTCAAACTTGAAGAAGTGTCTTTGGACGAATCGCCGTTATTCCATTGGGCGAAATTCAGCTTGATGACAAACTCAATTTTGTGGAAGAACCTGTAGAAATCATGGACCGCGAGGTCAAGCGGTTGAAACAGTCGCATTCCTATCGTGAAAGTTCGTTGGAATTCTCGACGAGGTCACGAGTTTACTTGGGAGCGGGAAGACGGATGCGACGCATAAGTATCCTCATCTTTTCGCCGACACCGTTAGACCTAACAACGATTGAATTCAGGGACTGAATTCCCTTTTTGGATGGGCGAATGTGACAATCCGTACTTTTAGGTCATTTCTCGACACCCGATTCATGTCTTATTATTTCAACATTTTGAGTAAACTTGGTTTACTTGTTTCAAATCAGCGAACCTTGGAGGTTTAGCGGCTAATTCATGATCATGACATCCATTACATTTCATATGGACTATGATTAGTCTACATTTCATTGACATCATGTGCATCTCATTAGTACATTCACGACATTTCATTTCACCCTTCAACGCGTAATTTTTATGTTTAATAATTTTTATCGCGTGAGTTTTTATTTTGATTATTTAATCCGTTACTTTCAAAAATGATCTCGAGGTATTTTTAAACTTACATTTAGTTTATAAAAACTATATTTTTAGTTTTCCTAGTGTTTCTAATTTATTTGGTACATTAATCGCTAAAGTTTAATTATTACGTCGTTTTTCTTAAAAACTACTCGATAATTTATATATCACCCGATTTTCACAAGGAAAGTATTTTTACAATTTTTATCATCTCAATACAATCTATTTTGACTTATTAAAAACTTACTTGTACATTTTTCTACACTTTTACACATTTTACTCTTATACATTTTACAAAGTCTTACAAGCAAATATATACAAGTAAATGTTTAAAAAAATGAATTATATCAACCCTCCCCAAAAACCGGCCAAGGGGAGGGTGAATATAAATATGGCATGGTTGTTGATGTTAATCCTTTACACTTGCATAAAGTCTACTAACTCATTATTTCTCCTACACTTCACAAGTTATTATTTTCAAAGTGTTATTTAATTTTTCTTCTTCTTTGGCTTCAAACCGCTACACATCAAGAGCAAGGGATCAAAGTTTTGCAAAATCAAGTGTTTACAACCTAGTATACATATCTTTATATGGTTTTGAAATAAAAACCAAGGATATTTAAGTTAATCCTTGTTACCTACACCTCTTCATTTCTCTAGTAAGCATGTTTTCATCATTTTATGTTTCCTCTTTCATTTCATATGTTTCTTATCATTTTTGGAGCTTTTATGCAAGTATTGTGATTTATACCTTTTATGTCATGATTTTATATATATACCTAAGGTCATCCTATAATTACCCTTGGTATTGGTTGGTCTTGATGGTGATTAGGAACCCATGACACCCTAAGAAGGTGTATGGTAGGATTAGATTAGTTTGGAGTTGATTTGAAGGGATTAGAATAGGTTTTGTCCGAGAAAAACTATTTTCGATAACTATATTTTAAGGTTCTGTCCTTGTTTCAATTTTCTGGAAAATCCGACATTTGGTACAAAACTTTGGCCTTGATATTTGGAAAATATACTTTAAAACTAACTGGCCGCTTGAACGGATAAAAACGGACTTATAACGAAGAAGTTATGGATTTTACAAGTTTGACGACGGAAAATATAATTTTCAGAATTTTCAGCAACATGTTTTTATTTGTCCGTCAAAAACGAGCCTTAAGCTTCACAAATTATTTCGACTTCTCAAAAATATATTAGTTTACTTCAATACGAAGCTAAGGACATATTAAACGTCGAAAACGGATTTGAAACGACAAAGATATGCACTTTTTCTTAAACTTGCCGTAACTAATTTTTCTGCACTCAATTGGCCAAAAACCACCAACTTTAACCCTTATTATCTTTATGTTCAGACCTTTTGGACCTAAAACCTCGAACTGAAACTTTTAGATATCGATACAAACTTTCCAAACCGTCGATTGTCTTCTAACGATCAACGCACCTCGTTTTACGCATTGTTTTTCCAAAGCCATTTTTGTTAATTTCACGCATTTTTCCGACGACATTGTTTTGCTAATTTAAAAGTGGTAATTTCACCAAAAATCATTATAAAACCATTGTAGGATGACATTTTGACGTATAAACATGTAAAGTCATTTTTGATTGGTCGAGACGCCAAAATGTATTTTTCTACCTAATTTGTGCATCATTTTTTCAAAACTCGTAAATGGTATAAATAACATAATGAGTGCATGCGATAACATTACATTGCAACTCTTCATGACATATCATATCATTGATAATAGGTCGGTTGGCGCATCACATTAAACCTCGGTGTACTCACTTTTGCGTTATTCGGTTTATCCAAGTGAGTTTTCATAGCCCGTTTTTACATGCTTTCGATTATTTTCAAACCCACGGGGGAGAATACATTGCACTACATTTTTCTTTATACGATACCAAGTATGTTAAATTCATTACATTGCTTAAGTTACCACATTTGCCAATTTGAAAGTCCCCATTACTTGAACATGAACCGTTAATCTTTGAAGCGAGGATGAGTGGATCGATCTATCGAGGGTGGCCTCCATCGGGTTGGTGAATCCCAACCGGTGAGCGGATGCATTTCATTTGATTTCATTACGGAGTTGTCGCAAACACGTGGAGGGGCATACATGATTGATCAGTCTAGTTTGGGGTCATGGCTTAGCAATTGTAACATTATTTTTTACGTGACTTGATTGTCATGCATGCTAGATACTTGTGTAGTCGTATAAACCATTTACATAAACCTATGATTTCTCACCAACATTATTGTTGACCGTTTTAAGCAATGTATTTTCAGTGTGAGGCATTATCATCATGACATGGTTTGGGACCTACATTTTTGAGCGGCGTCGACTTACATTATGTACATTATGGCACTTTATTTCAAAACATCGTTTGGATTTGAATTATATTTGTATTTCATAAACTTTGTAAACCTTTTGGGACGATGTTGTACTCGATTATGTTTTTATGAAATATCCAACGATGTGTTTTAAAAGCGACACTTTAGGTCGTTCAATATAAGCGTGATGTGGTGCTATGACGGTCAATCCCCGGGAATTCCATTCATTTGCAAAAGCAGTAAATTGGGG
>OU343224.1:273679963-273717055 GCA_910596185.1 Chrysanthemum makinoi
GATCGTTAGTATTACTTATGTAATCACAAGCAAACTAATAGACAATCTCTACGACTTATATTCTTTAGCGGAAATCAAATATAAGCACAAACACAATAACTAAGAATGATGCGTGCCAAACAGTCAAGCTAAATCACTCAATCCTGCCACTTGTGAATGGCAGACCGTAATAAGCTTAAAACTACCTAAGCACGAATGCAATGAAGATCTGAGGAGTATAGTGTTTCCCCGGGTCGTTATGTCCCAAATGAGCTATGCAATGGATTATCAAACGAAGTGATCGAAATTTGAACGAAAAAGGATTATGATAGATTATAACTACAGAAAAAGCCAACAAATTACAACGGCTTAAATGCAAATTAAAGGAAATCAAAAAGATAAAAATATTAAATAAACGCTATCACTATAATTAAAATGATGTTTTTGTTTTTATGTTTTACGAAACTGAAATTAAAATCTACTGACGCATAAATTAAAAAGTGAAACTTACACAATATTAACCCTAAAAATATGAAAATGATATTTTACAATCCTAATGATAAAAGAAAATTTATAGAAAAGAAAATTATTTTTATAACTATTTAATTAATTATTATTAATTAAAACTATTTTTAACTATTAAATAATAACCTAAAATACAAGAAAATATGAAACAAAGCTAGAAAAAATAAAATTTAAGACTTAGAAAATTTAAAATATCAAAATAGAATTTCAAACTATTTTTGACTTTTTTTCGATTATTTTGGATTTTCTAGGAATTAAATACTATTAAAAACTAATTAAATTATTTAAAAATACAAATTTAACTAAGAAAAATCTATAAAATATTTTTGTCTTTTTATATTTATCTTAACTTAATCAAAATGAAAATTATTTTTTAGAAGCTTTTCTTAATTAATTGTATTAAATGCTAATTAAAAATGCTTAAAAACTAATTTAAATTAAGAAAAATAGCAAATCAACTTAGAAAAATCTGAAAATTTCAGGAAAACTCTAAAATAATATTAAGAATATAAGAAAAATGGAAAAACAGGTGCTTATGTGTAAGAATATGGAACTGCTAAGCCAAGTGCTTATAAATAAGCACTTGAATAAGCTAAATGAACACCAACAAGCACCAACTGTTAACAGAAGGTATAAACTACTAAGAATGACCAAATGCAACAATTAAAAACAGGCCTTAACCTCTATTTAGCTGAATTCACAGATTTGATGTATTTGAGTTCAATGCTAATAACAAGTTCTGTGACCTCCTAACACAAGCAAGCTTCACCTTAGCTAAAACTAAAAACACAAATTGTAACTTATGAATATACCTGGGTGAGACCTTACACACCAAAACTCAGACCTTGGGAAGCTCTATGATCCTCGTGGTTGCAAAACCGAAACACACTCGTTAATGCTGAAGCTTTGGAGCAGGCAACTAGTACTAAAAAAGAGAAGCTTGTTTGGAGCTTTAAGTAAATTGTAAAATTCTACTAAAATGGTAAATAGGATAAAGACCAATGAAGTTTTTAGAATTCCAAGTTTCACTGAAAATGGCTCAAAAATGAAGCCATGAAAAATCCCTATCATTGCTCAAACATGATTTTCATATTTTGACTTTTGAACAAAAATTGGAATGTTGACTTTGTTGAGATTTGGACACAATTTAAGCACTGATTATGAAGTGTTATGATGTAATGACACTAATGCAAGCAATGTTTAAGACTTCTAAACACAAAACAAGGATTTGCCACTCCACAATCACAAATGTGATAAGTGTGAGACGATTTCAATGAGATTTTACTTTTGAAAGCAAGTAAGCAGTTTTATGACTGATATGAGCTCAAATGAGCTCAACAAGCATGAACTAACAGGTATCTACCACTGACTAAATTTCTAAGACAGTTTAAACACCAACCAAACACCCTCTTATACACCGATTTGCAATCATCAAAGCTAACTACTGATTCAACAAATATTAATAATCAAACTAAGTCTAATTAACCTAAATACTACTTTTTGAACAGAGTTTAACTACTGGTGACCACTTAAAACAACATTATGCAAAAGAATGATCTTGAACTTACAATGCATCTAGCCACAATGCTTGCAAACAAGGAGAGACCGAACCACTAACCTATCAAATCCAACCTAATGAGCTCTAAACTAACCCCATTTCCATCACTGCATCAACCCATTCCACTCATCATATTTGCCCCGTTTTGACTTTTGTGGACCAATGTCCAAAGGTGATTGAAACTTAAAAGTGAACTCACAAAAAACTGCGGATAAGCTAGTTTGAACTTGTTTGAGCTTATAAATAAGCTTATTGAAGCTTATACAAATGATTTTAATTTGGAAAATTTCAACAGTTGAGACAAGATATTAAATGCAAACAAAAGCTTAAATTGAAACTTGATATGAGTTGCAATACACCAAAAACCTTTCTTTAATACAATGGAGCTTGAAAATACAAGTACAAAGCTATTTAAGACTAAGAAAATGAAATTCGACATACATTGTTTTAAAATAAACTAACTACTCTTCTTGTTGCTTCCTCTTGCCTTTTTATTTGCTCCAAACTCTTTCTCTCACCTTTCTGAGTGGATCCCAAAGAACAATATCAACCATTGATGTTGGGATCATCTTAGCCGCTTGATGGTTTTACGCCAAACCGGTACAAAGCCGGGGACAAGCGGAGAAGCATTAAATGTGATGGTTGTTAGTGAAAGGGGGAGACAAAGGGTGGAGTAAAGGATATTGGTGGCTGTGAGGGAGGGTTGCGCACAAAAATGTCTGGGAAGACAATAGCAGTAATGGTTATTTTATTTTAAACGTTGGGTTTGGGTTGGATTGGTTTCAGTTGGACCGTAATATAGATGGGCCAAGGGTTATATTGGTTTTGGGCTTAGGTAATAAAAAGGGTCCGTTGGTTGTAGCATAAACACAAGGAACCATGTTTGTAATTCTACAAAACCAAAGGACCAATTTCAGAATTATGAAGAGAATCCAAGGACTAGTTTTGCCAACCTCCTAGACCAAGGTCTGTTTTGACACTTTTGAAAATTCCAAGGACTAAACATGAAATTTCTAAAATCCATGGACCAAACCTGTAATTCTCAAAACTTTTGATTTTCCACCAAAAGGACTAAATATGACAATTTATGATTACAAAGGACCTTTTATGACTTTTCTTTAAAATAAATGCCTTGGGACCGATTTGCCATTTTCTCAAAGTCTGGGACTGAAATGCTTTCCATTATGCAAAATTTGCTCGCTTTTCATCTCATTTTGAACATTTGCATCTCAAACATATAAAATGCATCTTTTGAGATATTTTCAAGAGCTATGCATTTCAGCATTTTGATCGCTTTGCGCCCGATTGACTAAAAATGATGAGTATTTACCACTCATCAAAGAACACGCTGATCCCCTATGATCTTTATATTACTAAAACTTTGTTTTTCAACTCGTTACATCAAACATACTATTGTGTTCCTTTATAGGACAAGGAACCCTAACTTGTTTTGTTGATATTGATTTCACATACACATCAAACCATAACACAAAGGCAATAGAAGGGAAGTTCTAGAGAGAGAAAGTTAGAGGTTTAGGGAACTTAGTGAGAGAAAGAAAATATTATTATGAGCTCCAACTCTCTACCTTGGGAGGTAGAGAGTATTTATAGTCTTACATAAACGCCACACAACGGGCCGTGGATCGCATACAAGGGTAAAGACCCGTCGTCCTCCCTCCGGTGTTACTTAACAATATACTACTTAACTAAATATAACTATGACTACGAGCATTCTAACGATTACATATACTTGAGGTGACCGACTCTTTAATACCGGAATTTCTAATTCCTAACAATCTCCCCCTAAGGGAGGTCACCTCAAACATATACTAAAATGACATTGAATACAATCGGATATTACATTAACAATTGATCTTGCATTCTTGATGTAGTACTTTGTTCAAGTCGAGTCATTGATTCCACTCATTGCATGTTTGGTTAATCCAAGTGGAGGTCTTTACTGATCCACGTGATAATAATGTTGAGCCACTTTGAGATCATCACTAATAGAAAATCTCTAATAAATCCATTGTGGTGTTGGTATTATGTGATGTTGTGACTTTCGGACCGACATGCTCACATTCTCGATCATGATATCTTCTCATCAGAGTAGCGGAAGCATTCGTTGATTCATGATATTGCGCAGCCAGAAGCGTAAGCATGGAGTGAAAATATCAGAGTCATTGATGCACCAATCATGATTTCTTTTGAGATGAATGTGTTAGGTGAGCACGGCTGGATTGACCGCTTCATTCCGACAACAGAACGTCGGGTGTACCTCGCATAAGACGCTAGTAATAGCAATTTAAAGTGTCTTTGATCACTTTCGATGAATTGAGGTACACGGCCCACGGTTCCCGCTGATCGTACATAGTACGCTCGTGATCGTATAATTCAAGAATTTCCTTGACAGGTTTCAGTGCCTAGCCGTTTCAAACCGAACGTCTCAAAGAAGACAACACGGAGTGAGTGAACCAAATAATTTATCCACCGATTGATGAAAAGAGATTTGAAAAAAACAATCGTGCTCAATAGAAATTTTTTTTGCAATATAACAAAGGTTTTAATGAAAATCAATTATCAATCATAAAACACCTTTTGATTTGAAAAATTAGTACACGGTCGACGCGCTAATGAAAAGAGTTTTAAAGCACAAAGACCGGTTTTTCAAAGGTATCCACAATCCATAACTGAACAGATTGATTCAAAAGATTGAATCGCCTCATTGTTTCGTCTTGTCACATGGTTGATCTATATAATAGATCTCACATGCCACCTACCAGGAGCTTGTTAGATGTTGGCTCCGGAAGGCTTTCCATCTTCACAGTGAATATGTAAACACATCACTCGGATGTTACGGCAATACCACAAGGATAATGCGTAGGACTCAAGATATAATCTCTTTCCACATTTGTGAAAAGAGAGTCTTCATTGTAAGTGTCCTAATGAGATTTATTGATGATCTCGTGGCACTAGACTCAATTTGTGCATATTTGGATCCTATATCGAGACTAGGGAGAGGGTCTCCTCCTTCAATATCAACAATCTCTAAGAGAAGTCGATAGATAATGTCGGTTCCCCGTGAGAATGAAACAAGTCCTTTTAAGAGGAACTTGAGTGGTTTGGAAAGTTGAAGTGCAAGGCCACTGGGTCCATGACGTCTTGTCTTCAATACCGATGTTACCATCCAGAGCATATGAATTGAACCCGGTTTCTACTCTAAGGTTGAATAAATGGAGGGCTATTTGTTTTCACCCTTTTCTCATTCAATTCTTTTTAATTCTTCAACCCCTTCGGTGCTTACCGAGACTTCATAGCTAGAACCTTGTTGGGTTTATTCCAAGACTAGCTCGCCTTAGTCCGCACTCTTACCATATCTCATTTTTCTCCTTTTATCATCATACCTAAGAACTCTACACTAACTAGTGGATAGTCCCCTGGTAGATCCCTCCTCTCGGCGGATCATGGGAATATATACCTAACCTTATCGTCCTTATATCACCATACATAATGTAAAGTTGGTCTTTTTGGTATTGTTCATCTGCCATAGGAACCAATTGAAAACCATTTGAAAATCAATCCGGATACTTATGATATTTTATCAAAGCATTTTGTACCTGAATTGTTTTTGATATTTTTAGAAGAAGAACCCCCCCTCAACATGTGAATCAAGTATTTGAAATAGTTTTCCACACGGAGGCAAGAGAAAGAATTAACTTCTTTGATTACCATTTTAAAAAATATCAACATCACTTCCCTAATCGAATCAAGTAGATAAAGCATTTTTGGGAAGGATGAGGTTTTCATGATTTTGCTCCCCCTCAATATGTGCCCGAGATTTGAAAAGAGTTTTGCACATACTAGAGGGAACCTGCACCTTGAGATAAGTTATCACTTTTCAAATCATAGGTTTAAGATAGATGCTCCCCTCAACATGTGCATGGAAAATTTGAAATCGTTTGTCATATGTGGGAAGGGAGCTTGTACATCCTTATAAAACCATTTACCCAATTATCAGTTTAAATCCAATTTAAATCACACATTCTCCCCGATCACAATTATCAAATCATTTGAGATTTGTGATCTCTTATAGATTTAAATTGATTTTGAAAGCTTTTAAGGAGAATTGTGACTTGATTATGAAAGCGCTTTAACTGATAATGATCGGATTTTAAGACTTTAAACTCCATTGATAAAACATGCTTGAATATCTTTTGAAAACAATTTAATGCCAAATAACTTTTAATTTAATTGAAATCATTCTCCCCCTCAATCAATGACATAGGTTGTTGATTGAGAGATTGATATTTTGACAAATAAGTCCAGATGATTATCAAAAAGAGACCGAAGTTATTTTTCAAAGCGCTTAGTTTTCGCCAGATAAATGTTTAAAGAATCGAGCATGGAATTTTGAAAACATGATAAAGTATGGCTCGTTCTTTCTTTGAAAAAGCTGGTTACCGTCAAATGACAATAAACCATTGTTTTCTTTCTCCCATTTTTTAATATTCAACAACATCTAAAGTCCCGTCATTTTCTTTGAATGACACAAAGACCGTAGATATTATCGAACCGTGAAAACGCATGACAAAATGACAATATTTTTGAAGATTTTTCGAATTTTTTAGATTTTATGGTTTTGAAGGTTTTATAATTTTGTATTTTGATTTCCAATAGATATATACAAGAGATAGATGAAGATAGACCTTTACTCCTCGTCTTCCTCCTCAAGACGTTTGAGTGTTTCTGGTTGAAGACTTTTCAAGCCAAGACGTGGAAGAATAAACTCAAACGTTCTCTTGGAAGAGCTTTGGTGAAGATGTCTGCTAACCGATATTCAGATCTCACAAAATAGAGTTCCACCACACCTTTTTCCACTTGTTCCCCGATGAAATGATGTCGAATGTCGATATGCTTTGCTCTTGAGTGTTGAACGTTGTTGCATGAGAGAGCAATAGCACTTTTATTATCACAAGATGAGGATTTTGTTGAATATAAAGCCATAGTCAGATAATTGAGATCTCATCCATAAGACTTGAGCACAACAAGATGACATGGCTATGTATTCACCTCTGAGGAAATAGAAGTACTCTGCTTCTTTGAAGACCACCTCACAAGCTTATCACCCAAAACCGAAAGCACCTCCAGACGTATGCCGGAAAGTATCTTGACATCCCCGCATGATCGGATTCGCATAGGTCGTTAGTGACATACCAATGTCCTTCGGGTACCAAAGTCCCATATTGATGGTTCCTTGGAGATACCGAAGACCCGCTTAACCGCCTTCGTGCTTAGGCTTAGCACGGTATCTAGCACACATGCAAACAAATAACAAGATGTCCGGTCTACTAGCCGTGGAGGTACATCAGGATCCAATCATACTACGATATTTTGTTTGGTCAATCATGATCCCCGAGTGGTCCTCATCTAGTTTGGTTCGATCAATCATGGGAGTGTCAACAGGTCACTTGAATCAAATCCAAATTTCTTTAAGATCTCAGTTGCATATTTAGATTGATTTATGAAAATGCCTCCGGACTTTGCGAAATTTGTAATCCCAAGAAAAATGACATTTGTCCCATCATTGACATTTGAAATTTTGAACTCATTTCATTAGAAAACGATCACATTCCATTGGGTCAGTCGAGGCAAAAATAATATCATCAACATAAATTTGAACATGAGTTAAATGTTTGCCTCACTTCCTGGTGAACAATGTGGATCAATCTCCTTTGCTAAATCCGGTTGATAGAAGAAACTTTGACAACGTATCATACCATGCCCCTGGAGCTTGCTTTAAACCATAAAGGGCCTTCTTCAAACGATAAACGTGAGTAGGATGCTCTTGATTTACAAATCCTTCAGTTGGTCGGTGTAGACGACTTCTTTAAGATCTCCGTCAGAATGCCGCCTTTACATCCATTTGATAGACTACCATGTTCTTACTTGCAAAGATTAGCCAAAAGATTCTAATTGCCTGATCGAGCCACAGAGCAAAAGATTCTTCAAAGTCTATAACCTCCTCTTGACTGTATCCTTTAGCAACTAATCGAGCCTTGTTCTTTAACACATCACCATGCTCATCAAGTTTCACTTTGAAGATCCATTTTAGAGCAATAATCATAGCACAACGGAGCAGTACTAATTCCCATACATCAAGTCGATCAAACTCATGAATTTCATCTTGCATAGCATTGAACCAACTATCTTCATTCATGGCGGTTTTAACATCTTTGGTCGATCTTTAGTACAGAGTTGAAGCACCATAAGGCATCTTGCAAGTTGTTTCGTGTGGATTTGGACGAGAGGGATTTCCAATGATGTTGTCTAATGGATGATCGTGAGTCCATTTTCTCAGGTGTTCATGTGGTAGTTGTTGAGGACCTGAGCAGAAGTCGATGTCTCCCGAAGAGGATGGTTCAAGAAGATTCAGGAGTAAATATGTTTTCAAATGGAGCATCTTCAAGATTAGCAAAGGGATTAACTTCATCATTGATGCCGTAAACAGTTCCATGATGTACATTTGAAGAATGATGATTTGTTGATGAGACGGAAGGATCGCAAGGCACCTTGACTTAAAGATATTGAGACTGAGGGATTGACTTCATTCACGGAATATGAGTTCCGCTAGGGATCAACACCTCATTAGTACTTGGATCATAAAGTTCATCAAACATAGGATCAAACAATTTTTTTAAATCATCTTCAGATGGAGGTACATATGGAGTTTCTTGAGAAGAGTTTGGAACAAGGGATGAACCAATTGGACTGATTTGAAGTGCTGGGTCCGTGAACTGAATTGTTCAGGAGCCGCTTTGACCGTACTCATCAAACGTAACGTGCATTGTTTCCATGATGTTTCAGGTTCTTTTGTTGTAGATTCGGTATCCCTTTTTGTTTGGTGCATACCCTACAAATACTCCAATGTCCCTTTAGCTCTAAGTTTACCTAAGTCTTGACCCTCATTAGTTGGATAGCACAATGCTCCAAACACACTAAGGAAAGAGAGATTAGGTTTTCTGTTGTGGACAAGTTCATATGGTGTCTTTCCATGAACAAGGTGAATCGGAACGATTTTGTGTGTAGCATGCAATGGCAATAGCTTCACTGAGAAACATTGGAACTTTTGAGTAAATCAGCATTGTTCTAGCGGCTTCTACAAGAGTTCGATTTGCCTTCAACTACACCGTTCTATTGAGGAGTTCGTGGAACACTTCTTTGATGGCTGATTCCAATGCTTTCATAAAATTCACTAAGTTGTTTGTTAACAAACTCAGCCCATTGTCCGTCTGGATAATTCGACGGTTTTGTTAAGTCGAACCCGCAAATTGCTTGATGAGTTTGATGATGATATCAGGAGTTTCATCCTTTGTCCTTAAGAACTTGACCCATGTGAATCTAGAGTAATCATCAACTATAACTAACACATATTTCTTCCCAAAGATATTCTAGCACTCTCATTGGTCCACATAAATCCATATGAATTGTATGAAGAACTTCTCGCGAGTTAGTAGGTTTGGTTTTATGGGCATACTTCTTGCTTTTTCCCAATTGACATGTTGAACAAAGATGATCCTTTTCATACTTTAGTCGAGGTAAACCTACAACTAAGTCCTTTCTCGAGAGATCATTGATGGTGCCGAAGTTCAAGTGATTGAGACGTCGATGCCATAACCATGACTTTGTTTTGAAGCCTTTGACAGCAAGCAAATTGGAGAAGACTTCATCATATCTTCTATAGAGATGGTGTAAAGATTTGAACCACGAGTTCCTCTTAAAAGTTCCTTACCATCAAGTTCTCTAACAAAACAAGTATGTTTTCAGAAGGCTACTTCTAGATCGTAGTCACAGAATTGACCATTGAGAAAGAGATTATGACCAAGACATTCTACATAGTATACTCTAGAGATAACACTATCACCAACAACATAATCACCATAACCCATAATTGCACCAAATGATCATTATCTAATCAAGTCTCCGATGAATTTGCTCACGGTTCATGAGCATGACCGGTCTCCGCCATATGCTTGGAAACGACTGAGTCCAAAACGCGCATTTGAACGATCCGGTTGAACACGACAAGAATGGATAACATGATAATTGGGATCCCCATGCAAGAATGGGTTCCACTTGGTTAGTAACAAGAATTGGAACACCCACATCGTGAAATGAAACATCCATATCGAAGTAGAAGCAATGGAATCATTGGGAATAGATGCAATCGGTGTTCGATTTGACCTATTCAAAGTATGTTCACTTCTTAAGGGAATAGTTCTACCAAGGGCATCCATTTTCTAGTGGGCATAATCTTAGTAGTTTGAGAGCAAAACCGATTATTCTTATGGCCAAAAGGTATCCAATAATAACCTATCTTTATAAAAGTTCTTCTGTGGGTTTCAATTGTTTTCTAACAATCTTTCGTTTTTGCCATTTTGCCTTCTTTGCACGATTATTAGCATTAACAATTTTAACTGGGCATTTGATAGCATTAGACAAAGCATTCACACCACATTCATGATTAGCAATGTAATTCAAGGCACATCATTACAAGGTTTGCAAATAGTATCGAATTGAATTAATTACAAGACGCCTAAGGCTAATACTAGAATCAACACGATTCGCTTTATTCAACTCAAGCTTAAAGTTCCTAGATTGGTCTTCTACTCTCTTCCAATGCACATTCTTAGCTTGCAAGGTCCTATCATTCCTTGTATTGTCTTGAGACTTTGACTTGCTTGCTTTAAAGTCACTGATTACTCCTGTAGAGGGAATGGAAACATTAGTTGGTTGATCTAGTTTTGCATTCCTGAACTTGATGTGCAAGGATCTCAAGTACTAGAAGGCACATTAGTGTATACTTTCTTAAGACGTGATTTGAGCTTTGGTGTGCACACTAACGTTCACTTTCTTAGTACTAACATATCTGGAATCTGAACTACTTGAAGGCACATTAGTGTTTCCTTCAAATTGGGCATAGAACGGATTTCCTGCTTGGAACTAGGCATAGAACAAGGCATCACACCTTTGCCTTTTGCACCTAAGGTTAAGGATTTGGGACATGTTGCAATTACACATTCTAGCAACTCTTGAGATCGTTTGGCACCGAGGCAAGCAAACCTAACTTCACTATCAAGAGGTTTGTTAATGAAATCCTCTTCGACAATCTCACGGAGACATTCTAGACTATCCTTAAGGTGAGCAAGTATTCATGAAAAGCATGTTCATTATTCCTAAGATGAGGAGGAATATATTTAACTCCACAAAGGTATTTGTGCTAAGGGTGACTTTGAGACAACATTCTTATTGAAAACAAGTGGCGCTTCCCATTTTCCGACTTCTCGATTCTCAATTTCCTTTCGTAAAGACGTTATTTTTCGTTGTTTTGGTCACGGGTGACTTTTATTGAATCATATAACTCTTTAAAATGTCGTTTAACTTTTTCATTTTCTTCTAGAAAACTCTTGTTTTCCTTTTGTAAGGCATCAACTAAGTTTTGAAGATGAAAAGTTTGAGAATTTCGAGAATCTAAAGGAGGAGGCATTTGGGAGCCTGTCATATTGTTCGTTTGACCCTTTAATTGAGAGATTTGGGCTTTCAACTTTTCGATCGTGTTGCATCGAGCTTGAATCGTTCATCACGTTTGTTAATTTGAAAAAGCGCATCAAACTTCAGGAGCATCAGAGGATGTCTTGATATTTGAGGTTTAAACATTTTCTTTGAGATGTTGATATTTTAATTGCAAAGCAAAATGTTCAACTTCTAATTTAGAACAATGTTTACCAAGTTATCAAGTGATCATCCTGTTCTAATTTATCATGCAATTTTGAATTTGTTGTTTCAAGCTCAATGACACGATCATGGGAGACTTTCAGAGCAACAGATAATTCATGAAATTGAGAAGCATTAATGGAACAATTTGTAGCAGTGAAAACACATCTTGAGCAATACATTCAGAAATCAAATTCTCATTCAGTGTATGCAAGTTCTTCTTCTCAATCTCATTATATTTTAATTCTCTCATAGTCACTAACTTCAACTATCATTGCATCAAATTCCTTTTCCATTTCTTAATATCGAATTCATCCCCTTTTTAATACTCTCAAATTGATCTTTTAGTTGTTTAAAGAAAGGCATGACCTCAGTTAAATAACATTCTTTCATTTGCTCAAAACCCCTTTCCCCTTCTATACCATGGGTGTGATCCTTTTCTTGCAAGTTTTCTCAAAATCAACAAATAGTTGAAAGATAACATATTGGCTGATTAAGGTCTTGCTTTTAGTGGCAATAGTTCTAGGAACTAGATGCATTGGTGTATTAGGAGGATACACAGTTTCCTACAAAGGGGATTTTTTTCAACAAGATTTTCAGCTTTTTGCATTTCATATCCTTTTTCCGAACACTTGTTCAGAGTTAACAATGTCTGAGGCTTAAACATGTTCAAGGAGATCCAATTTTCCTTTTTGTAATCATGGGGTTTGATCGTTATGTTATTCTTTTACACTTATGATCTTCTAACTTCTTATTCATTTTTCCTAGTGACTTCATCGATTTCTTATCTTCCTCATGCACTCAAGCAACTAGGTTTCTTCTAGGCTTAAGGATTTCATTGCCATCATAAAGCACCTTATGAGCATTTCTAGCCTTTTAATTACCTCCTGATTTGGTTCCTCAACAAGAGGAATGCTATGCTTATCGCTTAGGACCCTATGCTTAGTGATCATGTGAGCGACCTCTGAATGGTATTCCCATGCACGTACAACTTATTTTCAAGCTTGTTTTTCAAAGTTTTTAGATTAGAAAAATCATTCAAAAGTTTTGATTCCTTAGCATTAAATTCTTGCTTAAGCATTTTCACATTTTCTTGAAGTTCTTGTTTTTTGCTTAGCAGTTTTAGAAAGCTTTTCTTGCAAGGAATTTAACTCTTGTTTTAATACTTCTTCTAAAAAATTACTTTTTCTAATGATTGTACGCACTTGGTCATCCATTTCCTGCTCACGAGTGGTCAACTCAAATTTAGCACGTTGTTCATAAATAGCAACACGTTCTTTATAGGCATTTAGTTCAGCATATTACGGACTCATCAGCACAGGTGTATTCATCAAAAATATAGTCATTGTTTGATCGCAGAGATGCATCACTTGATTCAATTTCACTTTCACTTTGTTTCACATATTGATCATATGGGACAACATTGATATTACCCATATTTTCAATATTTGATAATAGTTTCAGCTTGATAGTACTTTGTCATGCATCTTTTGCACATCACCAAGATCATTATAGTTTTAGTACCTCCTGAGATGAGTTTGTCTTTGGATGCGACTTGTGGTGAAGAGGAAACCTTGGGAGAAACCATTGGAGAAATGCTAGCCATAAAGATTGTGTGTGCGGTAGGTCCATCATCCACATCAGAGTCGTATGCATCACAATCAGTGACTTGAAAGGCATTCTGATGATTGTGACCTATCTCTCGAATAGGCTGCTCATCCACATCTGCATCATAGGTCTTGGCATTTCCCTCAGCTAGAAACAACAATTCCTCTTCATCCAAAGCAGCACCATTATCCTGAGCTAGCACAAGCAGCATCTTATCTCTGAAGTAATCAGATTCTCGTGGATGCTTTGGAGATGTGCAGTTCCTTGCAATGTGTCCCTCACCACCACAATTATAACATTTGATCAGCTTAACTTGACCTTGATTACCATTCCTTCCTCGATTCTCGATTACCAACATACCTCTACCGGCTCCACCTCTTCCTTGATCATACTGTCTTTCTGAACTCGGTGCACCATGACTTTCCTATCTTTCGACTAGAGCATGATTGTGGGATTGAAGCAGCTGATTTCATTGTTGGTGTGAAGACGGTTGGTATGTGGAATGAGTGTTCATGTTTTGAACCATGAGAGCTAGTTGATTAATGAAGTTCCCACGGTGCATCAGCATCACTTGTTTGAATCTAGGATTAGAATGAGTTTGTGATTACCATCACCCATGGGTATAACTTGAGATGCTTTGGTGGTGATTCCAATGTTTGAGTAGAAGGCAGGTGAATCATTTGATGAGCTTGTCTCTCCCTGGTTTGTTTTGAATTGTTCAAGAATCCTCTTTTCAAACATGGCATGTCTCTCATTCTGAAGAAGGAAGGCATAGAGTTGCTCATAGTTTGTATTCTTCAATCCTTTAGTGAGCTTCACGGAAGTGACAAACTTGTGCCATTCGGGATTCATGTTGTTCACAAATTTTGAGTTCAATTGAATGTTAGGCATAGTCATTCTGATGTTCCTCATATCATTAACAAGCTTATGGAATCTCACATAGTACTCATAAACACTCTCATCTGGTTTCATCTTGAAGTGTTCAAATTCATCATAGAGTTGTGATTCTCTGTCTTCCATAGTTAATTCGAACTGAGAGAAGCATCTTGACATTATCCCATACTGCCTTTGCTTCGGTGTTGTGATTGATCAGCTTGTAGATGTCTTTAGGAAGACCTTGAAGAACAATGTTAGAAGCCCGATATCGACATCGAATCTCTTTTTCTCCTTATCATCAAGCTCATCATACATCTTTGGTCCGTCCATTCCGTAATCGAGTTCCATCTTCAAAGATCGAAGTACATCTCTAGTTTTCTCAACTCGATACGGTCCTTCATCAATGGATTTGAGAATGTTGACACCATTTTCCTTTCCAAGGCAGTACAATCTGATTCGTTGAGCCCAAGAATCGTAGTCAGTATTCTGTCAAGCATGGGTGGATCTAGTATCCAACCAAATGCTTGAACATCCTCGGCAACTGTGGAGATGATAGTAGGAACGTTGGTAGACATGTTAACAGATTATACGGGATTTTATAACTCTATGATTAAACCGGAAATAGATTCTTTCACGGGATTTTACTAAATCAAGAGAAAACCGTAAACAATCACCCAAGTCGCTAGAAGATAATGCACCAAGTCGCTAACACCTAATTCCCTACACCCCCAAGTCGCTAAAGTCCCAAGTCGCTAGACAAATGCAAGTCACTAAGTAGTAACTCGCTAAGCCTCAAGTCGCTAGCAAAATTTTGCAAAGCAATTCGCTACTCAAGTCGCTAAAACTTCAAGTCGCTAAAGAGCAACTCGCTATTGCATGACCAAGTCGCTACCATTAAGTCAGCTACCCGTAGTGGAGAGTCCACTACTTGTACTGTTAATTGCTAGGTTTAAGTCGCTAGTTCCAAAATCAGTAACTCGCTACAAAATTGTGAAGCAAGTCGCTACTAAGAAAGAGATCCGTATATCAAGTCGCTAGCAAGAAAACCACATAAACATCACTTTTCAATCCAAAACAACCCAACCAAGATGATTCAAGCTTACCAAATGAAAACCTAAACACTTGTGATGATGCTAAACATAAAAGTACTAACAAAATCCAAGCTTTAACACAAGAAATCAACCAAATGATGCAAAACCACTAAACTTTTTCAAACTCAAAAACCACCTAAAACCACTAGAAATCCAAAGATGTGCAAGATATGATCTAACCATGGCTCTTGATACCAATTGTAGGATATTGGTTTTCACATACACATCAAACCATAGCACAAAGTAGGCGATAAGTGTGAATTCTAGAGAGAGAGAGAGAAAGTTAGAGGTTTAGGGAACTTAGTGAGAGAAAGAAAAATTCTTATTATGAGCTCCAACTATCTACCTTGGGAGGTAGAGAGTATTTATAGTCTTACATAAAACGCCACACAACGGCCTGTGGATCAGGCATACAAAGGTAAAGACCCCCCGTCTCCACGGTGTTACTTAACTAAATACTACTTAACTAAATATATCTATGACTACGAGCATTCTAACGATTACATATACTTGAGGTGACCGACTCTTTAATACCGAATTTCTAATTCTAACACTAGGTCAATCACAATTAAGATAAGAGACAACCAATCAATATTCAATACCTAGGCCTTCATAGAGATCTAAGCAAACACACAAATAAATTAGTCGGACATGGAAAACATGCAAGAATACACACAAACAATTGAAGACATAATTGAATTAATGAAGTAAATCACTTATCTTGTTGTAAAATAGGTATGGAACCCTAAGATATCATCCTACACACTCTAGGTTCGGTTTAGTTTTACTCCACAAACTACTCTAAAATATTCAAAATTAAAATTCTATATATAAAGTTACAATATGCGACGGAGTCACTCTTTAATTGTGACGCTATCGGGTCGCTGCCATTAGGTTTTCGCCTTCACACGCTCTTACCAGGACGCCACCTTATCTTGTGAGGCTGTCGCTTCAACCTATGACGGCGGATCCAAATCTAGCCGTATGATGTGACAATCCGCATTTCAGGTCATTTCTCGACACAATTCATGTCTCATTATTTCAACATTTATAGTAAACCTGGTTTACTTGTTTCAAATTCGCGTAACCTTGAAGGTTTAGCGGCGAATTCATGATCATGACATCATGCATATTTCATATGGACTATGATTAGTCTACATTTCATTGACATCATGTGCATCCTATAAATTCATTCACTTACATTTCATTTCATATTTTTACGCCGTAATTTTTATGTTTAATAATCTTTATCGTGAGTTTATTTTAACATTTAACCTGATACTTTCAAAAATGATCCCGATGTATTTTTAAACTTACATTTAGTTTATAAAAACTATATTTTTAGTTTTCCTAGTGTTTCAAATTCATTTGGTATTTTAATCGTTAAAGTTAAATTACTACGACACGTTTCTTAAAAATTATACGATAATTATTTTATCACTCAATTTTCACAAGGAAAGTATTTTACAATTTTTTATCATCTCATTACATCTATTTTGACTTATTAAAAACTTACTTGCACCAAAAATTACCATTACCTTTATAAATGATTAATACTTACATATTTCTTACACTTTTGTCAAAGTTTTATACAATATATTACAAGTCTACATTTTAAAAAAAAAATAAAAATGAAAATATCTTACTTACCCCCCCCTTGGCCGACCAAGGGGGAAGGGGACTCATTAAATGTGATATGGTTCATTTAATTTATGTCTTACCAATTGTACATATAAGCCCACTACATAATTCATCATTTCTTCATCAAATTCACATAGTTAAGAAAATTACTTTCTTTCTTTGGCTTCTCAAGAACCGCCATATCAAAGAGCAAAAGGATCAAAAGTTTTGCAAAATCTAGTGTTTATCAACCTAGTTATATCCTTTATATGGTTTTGAAATAAAAACCAAGGATATTTAAGTTAATCCTTGTTACTTTCACCTCATCACTATCACTTGTAAGCATGTTTTTATCATTTTCATATTTCCTTTTCATTTTCATATGTTTCTTTTCATTTTTGGAGATATTATGCATGATATGTGATTTTATACCATTTATTACATGATTTTAGAGTATATATATATATATATGGTCCTATAATTATCCCTTGGTATTGGTTGGTCTTGATGGTTATTAGGAACCCATGACACCCTAAGAAGGTGTATGGTAGGATTAGATTAGCTTTGGAGTTGATTTGAAAGGATTAGAATAGGTTTGTCCGGAAAACTATTTCGATAACTATATAAATAGGTTCTGTCCTTGTTTCGAATTTCTGGAAAATCCGACAGTAGGTAACGACTTTTGGCCTTGATTTTTAGAAAATATACTTTAAAACGAATCCGTGGCCGCTTGAACGATAAAAACGACTTATAACGAAGAAGTTATGGATTTTTAAAGTTGACGACGGAAAATTATATTTTTCAGAAATTTCAGCAACATGTTTTTATCTTGTACGGGTCAAAAACGAGCCTTAAGCTTCACAAATTATTTCGACTTGTCAAAAATATATTAGTTTACTTCAATACGAAGCTAAGGACATATTAAACGTAGAAAACGGATTTGAACCGACAAAGATATGCACTTTTTCATAAACTTGCCGTAACTCAATTTTCTCGCACACAATTAGCCAAAAAACCACCATCTTTAACCCTTATTATCTTTATGTTCGAGACCTTTTGACGAAAACTCCTGAACTGAAACTTTAGATATCGATACAAACTTTCCAAAACCGTCCGAGTTCGTTCTCTAACGATCGACGCATTAACGCTTTTACCACTAGTTTTCCAAAGCCATTTTTGGTAATTTCATGATTATTCCGACGACATTGTTTTGAGACGAAAAGTGGTAATTTCTCTAAAAATCATTATAAAACCATTGTAGGATGACATTTTGACGTAAAAACATGTAAAGTAATTTTTGATTGGTCAAGACGTCAAAAGAGTATTTTTTCACGCGAGTAATATTTTCAAACCGAAATGGTATAAATAACATATCAAGTGCATGCATAATATTACATTGCAACTCATGACATATCATATCATTGATAATAGGTCCCGGTTAACGCATCACATTAAACCTCGGTGTACTCACTTTGCCATTATTCCAGTTTATCCAAGTGAGTTTTCATAGCCCCGTTTTACATGCTTTCAATTATTTTCAAACCCACGGGGGAGAATACATTGCACTACATTTTTCTTTTAATGATACCAGTATTAAATTCATTACATTGCTTAAGCGATTTTGCCAATTTGAAAGTCCCCCTTACTTGAACATGAACCGTTAATCTTTGAAGCGAGGATGAGTGGATAGATCTATCGAGGGTGACGCTTCCATCCGGTTGTGAATCCCAACCAGAAAACGGATGCATTTCATTTGATCACACGGAGTTGTCCGGCAAACACTGCAGGGGCATACATGATTGAACAACTAGTTTCGGGGTCATGGGCTTAGAGAATTGTAACATTATTTTCATTTGACTGGATGGTCATGCATGCTAGATACTTGTGTAGTCGTATAAAACATTTACATAAACCTATGATTTCTCAACAACATTATTGTTGACCGCTTTAGCAATATTTTCGTGTAATCGAGGCATTATCATCATGACATGGTTTAGGGACCTACATTTTGAGTCAAGGCCGACTTACATTATGTACATTATGGCACTTATTTCAAAACATCGCTTGATTTGTATTATATTTGTATTTCGAAACTTTGTAAACCTTTGGGACCAATGTTGTACTCATTAGCTATTGTAATATCCAACGATGTGTTTTTAAAACGGCACTTTAGGTCGTTCAATATAACTGTGATGTGGTGTTATGACAGTCAATCCCCGTGAATTCCATTCCCTACGCAAAATGTAAATTGGGGTGTGATATATAAGGAGTTGTGACGCCTACTCTTTTAAACCTGATGTCAGTCACTTGTAAAATAGCAATTTGCTCTCTGAAAGGTTCCAAGTGTGTTAAGCTGTACATTGTCCCTTCTAATTCCAAAAGAGCTTGAGTGTCTCTCGACTTGACTTTGGCCATTTTTCGTGATATTCGGCCTTTTCGTCCGGTAAGTGTCATTCCACCAATTTGCCTTCAAGAGACCTAAAAAGTGAAAAGGAACAAAATTAAGCAGTAACGGATATAAAGTGATCAATTAAGGCTTAAATGACCCTTCAAAAGTGTACCTTTAAATCCTACGCTTATATAAATGTAATAACCTATTTTTTTTATCATTTGCCAACCATAACTCTTCTCATAATAAACACGTCCGCAAATACCATCCTACATCTCCTATTTTCTCTAACAATAACACACCATAAATCTTCTAAACCACGAAAAACAACACAAACCCTTAGATTTCACTAATCTAAACTCCATTTTTGACGAACCACTATGATCTAAAAACAAACGATGAACCTTCTTTTCTTCTATACTTTTCTCGCTTTTCAAGACCAATATCACTCGCTTCAAGATCTTAATTAAATTCAAACTTTAGACCATTTTGAGCCCCATAAGCACCATCTTACTGATTTTGACCGCCAAGCATCGATAGTGACCATGACCGATAAATTTGACCAATATGTGACTTGGTGGCGTGTACCGCCGCAAAACCGTCATGGCACCCATATATCAGCCGTCATGACCGATATTTATAACACCGTTAAGGGGAGAGAGGAGAGAGTTGATTTGTGTTGTTAAGTTTCCCAAGAGATCCAATAATGAATAAAAACCAATCTGTGGAAAAACTAGAACGGGGGTTGAATAGTTTTGCCGATTAAAACTCTGTTTTAAAGTATTTAGATTGACATGTCAATCTATATAGTATGTGTGTTGGATAATGATAGATGAGCATATAAGTAAGTAATGCAAAAGATAAAGAGTAAAGAAACACAAAACCACAACATGAGTATTTATAGTGGTTCGGCTACAAGGACACATTCCTTGCCCTACTCCACTCTCGAAAGTACCCCACTGAGTTTGTAAACACTACACAACACAGTCCCTTAATGTGGTGGAGAAGCCTTCACAACATTGCCTACTTTATCCGTACAAGGCTAGACAATCGATTATTCCATCAGATATAACCAAACCTATCACAATGTTTCCTACACTTTATCCGGTATTGTAAGGCTAGATAATGGTTCCATTTACAAAGGAGGAACTACTACCTAACACTGCACCACTACACAACTACCCCAAAGGAGATACACTCCTTGTTACAACACTAAAAGGATATCAACATCCTTTAACCCAAACTATATAACTTGAACATTGATGCACCATATCGAATGTACAATTGTGGTACCATTCACTAAGGCCTTCAACACTACCCTTCGCACCTTTCACTAACTTTCAACACAACACTTCTATGGAGGGAGAAAGAACTATCAATAAGATTCACTTCAATGGTCATGATGATGACTTAAGCTTAGAAACTCATTACTTGAGCTTGCACGTCTTCAAGAGGTGGTGATCTCGCCTTTAAAAGGAACCTAGAGAATCATACAAACATAAACTATTTAGAATGATCCTTGATCTGTGTTAGTGAGGTTAGAATACAGAGAGAAAGTATATCTAAGAGTGGTAGTGAGCAAGAGAGAAATGGCTCACTATTTATAGACGAAACATGTCTATTTCCATGGATCCTCATCACCAGGGATCCGCTAAAGAAAACCTGGATCCGCTATTGGCAGTTTAGTCCAGATTTCTCGTTGCAAACCGGTTATGGGTTATGGGTTATGAACCATGGGTTATAAGTAATGGATGATGGATTCCCAACAAGATGCAATGTACCTAGTCATTAGGTTATGGATCTTGGGTCATGGGTCATGTGACCGTTATGGATCATGGATAATATCCAATCATGCATGATGTCATGCAATGGGTCATGGGTTATGGATCATGCTCCATGGGGATGGGTTATGGACTTTGGTTTTTACCCAACAACTATCATTGTACCTAGTCAATGGATCATGGGTCATGGGTTATGGACTTGTTTACCCATTACAAAATGTAAAAAGTACATATACATTTCTAAAAAATGTAAACACTAGTTGTTATATATATGCATTTCTATAAGATGTAAACAATATTACTTGTTAGTGTTTTATAAAAATGTCTTTGGTTTTATAAAACTTATTTACTAAACATGTTTTGATAAAGTTTTAATATGTTTAGTAAAAGTGTGTTAGTAAACTATTGGCTCAAACCTTTTACGTATTTTATTTGTTTCGTTAAATGATTTTATGTTTGTTATCGACAAAACATTAGAAGATCGTAAAATATAAATAATTTTTTTTATGGATTATTTATATTAACAATCTCCCCCTTTTTGTTGATGACAAAACATAAGATTATTTTAAGAAGAAAATAAAATTCATAAAAATTTGAATTGGAGTTTTTACTCTTCTCCCCTTTTTCAAAAAACAAAAGAGGTCAAAAAGAAACTAACATATTGAGAAAAAAATGTTTTGAGAAAAACTTGTGAAAGGTAAATGAGAGATAGTTGGAAAAAAAGAAAAAGCAAAAGGAAGTAGTAAGATGAGATTAAAATTCTCGTTTTAGTCTCCCTTGACGGATGCTTCCCTTTGTGGAGGGCGTCAAGTAATTTGGAAGGCTAAACGAGTGTGTTGCAAGTATTTTTGCAATGGTTTCGTCTTTGACGAATGCTCCCCTGACGCAGTGCTGCCCCTTTTGAAGAGGGCCAAGTAATTTAGAAAACCTAAGTGAATGTATACTACAAGCGTTTTTGCAATGCTTTACTTGACGTAAAAAGCCCCCTTATTGAGGGTGTCAAAGTCTTCATGTGTATTTTGAAAATTTACAAACAAAGGTTAGAAACAAGTAAATGGTGTATTGTTTCCTGCAAATGAGATTCACATAGTTAAAAAATGTGCTTCGTTTGGATGGGTTTCGAGGATCCTTCCCCGTGAGGGATCCGTCTAGGCTAATTTCTAGAACCGTGTACCTACATTCTATCAAGTGTTAACGTAGATGCAAAGTGACTTAAACGTCCAAATGAGTTATGTATTGTAGCACCAAGCATATTCTCATAACTATATGGCATACAACATGTAGTTTCATTCAATAAAACAAGAGAAATGATACACATATCCTAAAACTAAGAAATGATAAACATGTTGTACATTTCCTAACAATTTAAGTTGTGCCTAAGATAGAGAAGAGCACCACTTGTGCTTATATTTCTATAAGGACCATTAGATTTGTTGAATTCATCAAAACGTTCGAGAAGGTGATAGAACATGAAACGTAATTTGTCACGTATTATGGACTAGCTCGACATGTTGACAATGAAAGCAATCATTGTCATAGCTAGGAATGGTGGTAGAATTGAGTGTTTTGAGGTAAAGGATTGATGAAGAAGGTGGAGGTTCTATAAAGGATGGGGGGATTTGTAGAGGCAAGTTTGATGAAGTTGGAGGTATTCAACTAAGGGTGAAGGTGGTGGAATATGTGTTGATGGTGGAGGTAAAGAGGTATCTACTTCCATGGTCCCGTTGTTGTTTGGTGATTCCTCATAATCCAAAATGGACCATTTGAGGGTGATGGAGAGTAGGAAATGGGGGCTATGTGGTTTCAATACTCAAAGTTTTGTGAGGATATTGTTAGGCACCATTTTCTCAATTGAAGAAAATGTTGTAATGGTGGTGGATGAGATGGCTAGGTGGCAAGTTCCTAAGTTGTACATGTGTGGGATGAGAGTGGAGGTGAAAGAGATACTCTAGGTACTAGAGGTGATGGTTTAGTGGAGGTAGGGGTGTTTGGCTTAGGAGGTATGGTAATGTTTGGAAAGGGTTGTCTTGGGGAACAATCCTTTGGGAGTTGGTTTGATTGGTAGAGTTGGTTGTGAGGAGTTCTAGTGTTTGAGGCTTGACCGGTGATGATCTGTTGAGGAAATTTCATGAAAACCCAGCAATTTTCTTGGAGGTCCTTGTAGATGAGTTAACACTAGCTTTCCTCATGGTGAAATGGTAGAGAGGGAAGATGCAAAAGAAAGACTTTTGCTACTGAGAATGAGTGTGTGAATGGTGATTTGGAAGTCTTAACACAAGTGGTTTATAAAGAAGGAGATTTGGCAAGTGAATTAAGGCTTCGCCAAGATCCTTCAAATTGTAATGATTAGCATGCACAAGAGACAACTACAAAGTTGTACTGATCTAGGAAGTCATTTAAGACAATGTGGAGTGTTGAGATTAACAAAGAGGGTTTGAAATGATTATATCAAGTAGCATTTGTTAGTCTGCGGCAGACGGTTCCAATGGATTCTCACTTGAGGATCCGGCTAGGCTAAACCCAGGGATCCGCTCAGAGCAAAGAAAAGGATTGATGAGGTTCTAGTAAGGTCTATACCCATGTATCTTGAGTGTTTTAGTCTCTTCTGTGTGTCTTAAATGATATAGGACTTAAATGATCAAGTGTAATGAGTAAGGGTAGCTAATGATGTCCTTTATGGGAAGAAATGGATTTTATGAACACCAATGGGTGATCAGGATGACACTTAGAATTTTGAGGGGTGTCAAGTGGAGTCAAATGATCCTAGAGATCGGATGATCATCTAAGGAAAATTTAGAAAATTCCTTAAAATTACAAGATATGAAAACTAGTTTTTAGAATATTTTAAGATCAAGATGACTAAAATCAATTTACTAAAATTGAGAGAAATATCAAACTAAGTGTTTTAAGTTGAGAGAACAATGTGAACATTGAGCCGAAGGATGGAGAGTTTTGAGGTAATGATAAATCAAAAATATCTTGAATGTGATCCTAAGTTATTCATGAGTGAGTGTGAGATCAATCGAGGCTAAGGAAATTTGCGATCTTAATGAAGCATATTTAACTAGTTTCAATAAGGTCTGGAAGGTTGGGTTGATGTATATAAAATAAGAAGAATTACTTTTTTGCCCGATCCCCAGATCCTTCACTTGAGGGATCCGACTAGTTATAAACTAGGGATCCGGACACCGACGTATCTACTTAACAAAGGAGCGTGCAATATTTTTGCTCTAGGTGTCGAATTTAAATTAATGATTTCTACTGGAAACATACATGTATACATGTGACAACTCGCAATTTCGGTCATTTCTCAAATTTACTATTCATCTTGGGAATTACTATTCACCTACATTATTCAAAATTTTACTATTCACCGTTTTCGGAGTCGAAGTAATATTCTGAGAACGTATTTCAAAATTTACTATTCACAAAAACACTATTCATTTCCGGACAAAATCACTATTCAAGTTTCACTATTTCATCATTTATCATAAACTAGGTTTACGAGTATCAATTTCGCGTAACCTAAATGGTTTAGCTGCGAATTCATGAACAATCATCAAGGACATTTCATATAGACTAGGTTTAGTCTACACATCATTAGTAACATCATTTCATATTAGTTATGCATGGTTTGCATTTTACATTAAACGTTTATTTTCCTATTAAATAAACGCTATCGCGTAATTAATTATTTTGAACATTTGATCCGACACTTCCAAAATATTTCTAATATATTTTTATACTCATTTTAAGACTATAAAAATTATATTATTAATTTACCCGATGTTTTCAATTTATTTCGTATATAAATTGTTATATTTATATAATTACGACGGTTTTCTTAAAAACTACACACCGATAATATTATTTCACTCAACTCTTTCAAGAAATGTATTTTTATAATTTTTATGACCTCAATATATTTTATCTTGACCCGTTAAAAGTTATTTTTATCTAACGCTACCCTAAATACTCAAATGTGTATTCAACTTACCACATACCTTCAAGTAACTTACACTAAACTACACTTAAACATATTTAAAAAAAAAAAATGTGTTTGCTTAAACAATTACCCCCTTGTCGACACAAGGGGGATGACTCACAAAACTTACATAATATCTTGTACAAGTATAATGTATTATATTCATCCAACTTACACATACACATTCATAACTTTCAAAGTGAAAAACAAAAACCAATCTTTTCTCTCCTTCTTGCTATAACCGCCAACCAAAGGATCAAGAAGAATTCTTTAAAATTTCTCAAGTCAAGTTTTATACACTCTAGTTACACTCTTGATTAAGGTTGTGAAATAAAACCTTGGGTGTTTAGGAAAAACCTTTGCTCATAAACCTCATCAAGTAACTAGTAAGCATTTCATATTCATCATCATATTTCATATTCATTTTATGTTCATTTTATCATATTTGAGAAAACATGCAAGTCATGTGATGTTTATACCACTTTAAATTGTTTATAAGACTATATATATTTATGTTATCCTATAATTACTCCTTGTTATATATCACTCTTGGTGATGTCTAGGAACCCATGACACCCTAAGAAGGTGTATGGTAGGATTAGAATAGCTTCGAGTTGTTTTGAATTGATTGGAATAGGTTTGGCGCAAGAAAAACTCATTTCGACAAGTTTTCTAAAGGGTCTGTCCTTATTTTGAAATTCTAGAATTTTCGACAGTAAGAAAAATATTTTGGGCTAGATATTTGGAAAATATACTTTAAAACGAAAACGTGGCCGCTTGAACGATTAAACGGAGCTATAACGAAGAAGTTATGAATTTTTCAGTTTGGCGACGAAAACTATATTTTCTGGAAAATTCAGCATGTTCTGTCTAATTTTACGAGTCAAAAATGAGGCTTAAGCGTTATTAAATGTGTCGACTTATCAAAATATATTAGTATATTTTATACAAAGCTAAGACATATAAAACGTAGAAACGGACTTGTAACGATTAAATTATTCACGTTTAAAAAGTTGTCGTAACTTTATTATATAAGAAAAACTATTAATTTCTAATAGACAAGTATTACGGCAACAAGTTGGAGGACGTTTTTAACATTGATGTAGAACTTTATATAAAGTGATGTCTTCTAGTAAAAGTAAGTTCGCCAAGCATATTTTCCAAAATGTCCAACCATTTGTCAAGCGGAGTTGTAATGAATTATATACGGTCACTTAAACTTTGCCGAAAACCACCCTTAAACTATATTTTGGACAAAAGTACCATACTTTACCTATATTTTTCTCTATGATCGAGACCTCTAGGATGAAAACTTAAACACTAAAACTTTGAGATAATGATACAAGCTTCCAAAACCGTTGAGTTCGTTTTAACACTCCCATACACCATTTTACGACTAGTTTTTCGAGGTCGTTTAGTCACTTTCATGAAAATTTCAACGACATTATTTTACGACGAAAAGTTATAATTTCCTAATAAATCACTAAATGATTATCGTCGGATATCATTTCAACGTAGATACATAAAGTAATTAAAAATGGTCAAGACGTTAAAAGATTATTTTTCGACGAGAAATATTATTTTCAAAAATTCATAAGTGGTATAGATATCATCCGAATTGCATGCATAACATTACATCATGACTTATTACATATCATATCATTCATAATAGGTCAAGTTTAGAGATTCACGCTACATTTCGTTGTATCCACTTTTGTCATCATAATCATTGCAACAGGTGAGTTCCATAGCCCCATTTTCAATTGTTTTAATGTTTTTATTAAACTCTTTGGGGGAGATACATGCTCAACTATTTTTATGACATTCATGACTATTTGCAAACTATATGTTTATCTGAACTGAATGTTTAGTCATATTCTATATCATAAATCACGGAGCTAAATGTCTTGGTATAATCATTGAGCTAAATGTCTTGGTATTATCATTGAGCTAAATGTCTTGGTATAATTATTGAGCTAAATGTCTTGGTATAATCATTGAGCTAAAGGTCTTGGTATTATCATTGAGCTAAATGTCTTGGTATAATCATTGAACTAAATGTCTTGGAATTATTTGAAACAACACTCATATGTGTTATATCAATTGAATATTGATAGATTAAGTAATGTACTGTTATGTGAATTCATTTGACATCATGCGTTTGAACATAAACTATACATATTTTGGCAATGGGTTGTAAACACACAGGTTGCAAGTTTTGTATGGGCGGAACTTGGAACTGAGTGGATTTGCAATGCCTTTGCTGCATAAACGATTTTGAAAGGTTTTTCATTTCAACGCAAACTCTATGAACTCACTCAACCTTTGTGTTGACACTTTTAGCATGTTTTATCTCAGGTATCTAAGGCATTACTTCATGGCATGCATAAGGACTTATCATAGAGTCGCGGTGACGACGCGTCTCATTTGGGTTTTTATGAACTTTAAAACATCGTTTGGATTGTAACAAATTTAATTCCGCACATGTCTAATTTCATTTGGGACCTACACTTTGTAAACTCTGATTATTTTATTAAATCAAACGATGTATTTTCCAAACGACACTTTAGGTCGTTCAATATAACTGTGATTATGATGCTATGACAGTCAACCCCCAGGAATTCCATTCCGCTGCAAAACAGGTAATTTAGGGGTGTGACAGATTGGCATCAGAGCTTCAGTTATAGAGAACTAGGTTGCATCATTGACCCTAGACTATAACTACATCATTATAGCATCTTATCATTTCATCATAAGTGCATGTTCACTTTACATGCGGTTTATACGTACATTTTTCGAGTTATTTACTTTCATTTCAAATCGATTGTCACATAGATGCCTTTAAATACCCATCCTATTATCATTTCCTCCTACTCCAATGTGGAGAATGCTTTGTCATTCCTTATCACAATTTTAATATCAGCTGATTCATCACCGATAACGTCGAATGCCGATATAAACCTTTAAGTAGGGCAAAGTCACTCTCACTCCTTTGTTTCACCACTAACATGTCGAGTTACACGTTATTCACACATTAGGTCACTAGACCATCATACATTTGAAGCACTTACGACACCTCATAACCCATCTTTTGGGAACCCGTCGATCATTTTGAAACATAACCTCAAATTTATCACCTCACATCACATCTCTTTAGAGCGCTTATTCTTAACATAGGACTTTTCTACGTCTCATTTTTCCTCTTATTTTGAAGAGTTATGGCACCGAAGAAAGCTGCACCAGAATGACATTGCTGCTATCCAAAGGTACATAGAGGATAGTATAGCCGAGGCACTAAGGAAAGAACGAGCAACGGTAGCTGCTGCCGCTGAGGCCACGGCTGCCTGCTGGCTGCTAGATTTACTCTACAGGAGCTGAGGAGGATCTGGAGTTCGAAATTGTACATACAAGGACTTTAAGAAATGTGATCCTACAAAGTTCAAAGGCACAGAAGGAGCCACTGCTATGGTTCGATGGTTTGAGAAGATGGAGTCTGTGTTTCTTCTATGCAATTGCCCAGATGACTACAAGGTGAAGTTTGCCACTGTTACACTCTTAGATGGCGCAATGTCATGGTGGAATTCGTATGCGCAGCCTATTGGTATCGAAAATGCTTACAAGCTCACGTGGGATCAATTCAAGAGGTTGTTGACAAAGAAGTATTGTCCACGCACGAGGTGAAGAAATTAGAAATGGAATTTTATGAATTAGTGACTGTTGGTTATGACATCGAGACCTACATTAGGAGGTTTCAAGAATTGGCTGCACTATGTCCATCAATGGTTTCGACAATGAGAAACTACTGGAAAATTTCATTGGTGGACTTCCACAATGTATTCAAGGAGATGTAACTTCTTCCGATCCACAAACAATTGAAGAAACTATTAGATAACTCAAAACTCATGGCTCAAGTTGTGAAGGGGGAAAACATTATCAACAACAACCACAACAACCAAACTAGCAACAACAAAAGGAAATGGGAAAATGACCAGGAGGTTATGATAACGACAACCAAAACCGTAACACTAATCATCATCAACAACAGAATAGAGGGCAAGAAACCGTAATGGTTTATGTTGCTGCATCAATAGAAGGCAGAGGTTATGCTGGAACCTACCCACTATGTAATCGAAGTAAGTATCATCACTGGTCTTTGCCCGTTATGCTACAAGTGTCAAAAACTAGGACACCATGCCAAGAATTGTAGAGGCAAGACCATAGTTACATGTTACGAATGCGGGGAGCAAGGACACTATCGGAATCAATGTCCTCAAAACCAAGGTCAACAAGTTGAAGGTGCTCATGGAATGCATACATATTAGAAGGAGAAGCTCGTCATGGTCTCAACAATGCGAAGATGAAGAAGTTCGAAAACTAACAGTCTTAATTTTCCTTATGTACTATGTCGTACTAAGTTTATGTCTTCCATCATATTCGGATCTTATGACTTAAGATGTACTACTTTTGATAAACCACTGGTTGTAAAATATTCTCATTAAGCGTACTTTCTTTTCCTTCCGATTCGTTATCACTTACAAGGTTTAGATCTATGTAAACATCGAGAGTTATAACAACTAAACCGAACGTCACATTATCGTTCCTAATTACATAGCCTAGCTAACTATGTCTAATTCTGGAGGGATATCGTTCCCTAATTATACATAGCCTAGCTAACTATGTCTAATTCTGGAGGATCATGTTATGTTGGGAGCAGTTATTTATAAATCTTAGTGCAAGCAGGTTTTCACATATTCATAAAAGTCAAAGTGTTACTCATGGGAGATTCATCCAATATTTTCTTTACTATGATGTTTTGTACGCTCTAATCATCGATAACCATAACGACATCTCTTCATGTCTTCTTTCCTCGATATTCATCACAAACTCAAAAATTCGATAGACTAACACGAACTGAATTCAGGACTGAATTCCTTTTGGTTGGGCGAATGTGACAACTCAATTGTCATTTCTCAAATTTACTATTCATCTCGGGAATTTACTATTTACCAGTTACTATTCAAAATTTTACTATTCACCATTTTCAGTCAAGTAATATTTGAGAACGATTTCAAAATTTACTATTCACGAAAACACTATTCATTTCCGGACAAAATCACTATTCAAGTTTCACTATTTCATCATTTATCGTAAACTAGGTTTACGAGTATCAATTTCGCGTAACCTTAATGGTTTAGCTGCGAATTCATGAACAATCATCGAGGACATTTCATATAGACTAGGTTTAGTCTACATATCATTAGCAACATGATCATCATATTAGTTCATGCACGGATTTGCATTTTCCATTAAACGTTTATTTTCCTATTAAATAAACGCTATCGCGTAATCAATTATTTTGAACATTTGATCCGACATTTCCAAAAATATTCCTAATATATTTTTATACTCATTTTAAGACTATAAAAATTATATTATTAATTTACCCGATGTTTTCAATTTATTTCGTATATAAATTGTTATATTTATATAATTACGACGGTTTTCTTAAAACTACACGATAATTATTATTTCACTCAAATTTTGCAAGAAATGTATTTTTATAATTTTATGACCTCAATATATTTTATCTTGACCCGTTAAAATTTATTTTATCTAACGCTACCCTAAATACTCAAATGTGTATACAACTTACCACATATCTTCAAGTAACTTACACTAAACTACACTTAAACATATTTAAAAAAATAATATATATATATATTTGCTTAAACATACCCTTGTCGACAACAAGGGGATGACTCACAAACTTACATAATATCTTATACAAGTATAATTGTATTATATTCATCCAACTTACACATACACACATTCATAATTTCAAAGTGAAAAACAAAACCAATCTTTTCTCTCTTGCCATAACCGCCAACCAAAGGACCAAGAAGGAATCTTTTAAAATTTTCAAGTCAAGTTTTATACACTCTAGTTACACTCTTGATTAAGGTTGTGCAATAAAACCTTGGGTGATTAGGAAAAACCTTTGCTCATTAACCTCATCAAGTAACTAGTAAGCATTTCATATTCATCATCATATTTCATATTCATTTTATGATCATTTTATCATGCTTGAGAAAACATGCAAGTTATGTGATGTTTATACCACTTTTACATTGTTTATAAGACTATATATATTTATGTCTTCCTATAATTACTCCTTGTAATATATCACTCTTGGTGATGTCTAGGAACCCATGACACCCTAAGAAGGTGTATGGTAGGATTAGAATAGCTTCGGAGTTGTTTTGAATTGGTTGGAATAGGTTTGGCGCGAGAAAACTCATTTCGACAAGTTTTCTAAAGGGTCTGTCCTTATTTTGAAATTCTGGAATTTTCGACAGTAAGCAAAATATTTTGGGCTAGATATTTGAAAAATATACTTTAAAACGAAAACGTACGCTTGAACGGGTTAAAACGAGCTATAACGAAGAAGTTATGAATTTTTCAAGACGACGAAAACTATATTTTTCAGAAAATTCAGCATGTTCGTCTAATTTTACGAGTCAAAAATAAGTCTTAAGCGTTATGAAATGTGTCGACTTATCAAAAATATATTAGTATACTTTTATACAAAGCTAAGGACATATAAAACATAGAAAACGGACTATAACGACAAATATACACGTTACAAAAAGTTGCCGAACTTTATTATATAAGAAAAACTATTATATTTCTATTAGCAAGTATTACGGCAACAAGTTGGAGGTCGTTTTTAACATTGATGTAGAACTTTTTATAAAGTGATGTCTTCTAGTAAAAGTAAGTTCGCCAAGCATATTTTCAAAATGTCCAACCATTTGTCAAGGGAAGTTGTAATGAATAAAATACGGTCACTTAAACTTTGCCGAAAACCACCCTTAAACTATATTTTGGACAAAAGTACCATACTTTACCTATATTTTTCTCCATGATCGAGACCTCTAGGATGAAAACTTAAACACTAAAACTTTGAGATAATGATACAAGCTTCCCAAAACCGTTGAGTTCGTTTCTAACACTCGACGTGCACCATTTTACGACTAGCTTTTAGAGGTCGTTTAGTCACTTTCATGAAAATTTCAACGACATTATTTTACGACTAAAAGTTATAATTTCATAATAAATCACTAAATGATTATCGTCGGATATCATTTCAACGTAAATACATGTAAAGTAATTTAAAATGGTCAAGACGACGATTCAAGACGTTAAGAGATTATTTTTCGACGAGAAATATTATTTTCAAAAATTCACAAGTGGTATAGATATCATCCAAATTGCATGCATAACATTACATCATGACTTATTACATATCATATCATTCATAATAGGTCAAGTTTAGAGATTCACATTTCGTGTATCCACTTTTGTCATTATAATCATTGCAACATGTGAGTTCCATAGCCCCATTTTCAATTGTTTTAATGCTTTTATTAAACTCTTTGGGGAGATACATGCTCAACTTATTTTATGACATTCATGACTATTTGCAAACTATATGTTTATCTGAACTGAATGTTTAGTCATATTCTATATCATAAATCACGGATCTAAATGTCTTGGGATAATTATTGAGCTAAATGTCTTGGGATAATTATTGAGCTAAATGTCTTGGTATACTATTGAGCTAAATGTCTTGATATAATCATTGAGCTAAAGGTCTTGGTATTATCATTGAGCTAAATGTCTTGGTATAATCATTGAACTAATGGTCTTGGAATTATTTGAAACAACACTATATGTTAAATTTGAATATTGATGATTAAGTAATGTACTATTATGTGAATTCATTTGACATCATGCGTTTGAACATAAACTATACATATTTTGGCAATGGGTTGTAAACACACAGGTTGCAAGTTTTGTATGGCGGAACTTGGAACTGAGTGGATTTGCAATGCCTTTGCTGCATAAACGATTTGGAAAGGTTTTTCATTTCAACGCAAACTCTATGAACTCACTCAACCTTTGTGTTGACACTTTTAGCATGTTTTATCTCAGGTATCTAAGGCATTACTTCATGGCATGCATGTGGACTTATCATAGAGTCGTGTACGACGCGTCTCATTTGGGTTTTATGAACTTTAAAACATCGTTTGGATTGTAACAAATTTAATTCCGCACATGTCTAATTTCATTTGGGACCTACACTTTGTAAACTCTGATTATTTTATTAAATCAAACGATGTATTTTCCAAACGACACTTTAGGTCGTTCAATATAACTGTGATTATGATGCTATGACAGTCAACCCCCAGGAATTCCATTCCGCTGCAAAACAGGTAATTTGGGGGTGTGACATATACAAGTAAAAACACAGAAGGCATAACATATAGAAACAACCTATGGGTGAGCAAACAAGATGAAGACCATATATCAAAATGAAAACAAGTAAGTAAGTCTTGCACAAAGTTATGAGCATACATTGTTTTGAAATCATAAACCTCTAAAATAAACTATAAAGAAAGTCATGGAGCACAATGTTTCTTTTGTCAATCTCTTTACCGCTTTTCTTTCCCGAAGTTCATGAGAAATGAGGACACTTGAACATCCCTTTTATTTTTGCTTGAATTCTTCGATTCATTTGAAAAGTGGGAAGTTGTTCATAGTAAGTCATGGGGTTGATTTGATAATTAGAAACGGATCGACTTTTAACTTTTCATCTTCATCCGAATAGTTCGAGAGCGCGCGAGGCCTTTTCCCATTGATCATGAACCGTTTGTAGGGTTTTAAAGAGGTACCTATAACATGGTTAGCAATAAAATGATCATCTATAATAGAGAAGGTTGCATTCTACTAACATACTCACGGTCGTGTTAGAGCATACCATAAGGAAGAACCATTTGTCGGTTTTGAACACACCTACCATTCTTTGACAATGTAATAGGCGCAGCTTGAAAGGTTTTTGGTGGATGAGACAATAGATCATTTAGGACAAGACAATACATTGGGATGGTCTTTGTTTCCAAATCAAGCAAATGACATTTTCTAAGGATTTCTTCCCATTTTTTGTAAATGGGAAACATCTCAAGAGTTCCATTTGATAGGTTACGATGGATGAGTTCTTGTTGCGATTATAACGTGATTACCTAATTTTTGAAGATGGTGTCTCAACAACCATGGGGTCGATGGGCGGGAGGTGTGATAAATAGGCTTAGAGTCGAGTGCGAAGGATTGAGTAGCAATTGACCACTCTTTGGAAAACATACAAATTCCTTCACATGGTATGCGTAAGGATTTGTGCTGAATGTGCTGAGGGGTAAGGTGATGCTTTGGTTGTTTATAATGAAAGCGATTGAAATACTTTCATCATTGTTTCAGACAATCATAACACCTTTAAAATCCAAGATAAGACCGAAAAAATTTGTTCATCAATTTCTAGGAGACAATCAAAGTTGATTATGAAAACACTGAAATGTCGGTTTTTCTCAAGGAAACATTCCAACTACAATGACCTTCGTGGATAAGTCGCTTTTGAGCATTTTGTTGGGTTTTGCGATCACTTTTGATAGCCCTTTGCTTATAGTATTCAGGAAGGTAGGTATGATGATCTTGTCGGGTAGCTTTAGGCATATTTGACCCTAGATAAAAAAATATTCCAATTAGGTAAAATTTGTCAAGATGGTTTTATGAGTTTATTTTGTATTAACAATGCCGTTTTGAAAATCCTTGATTATGTAGAACCTTTTTGTATTAAAATAAATTTGAAATAAGCAAGTTCCCAATTGGTGATATGAAAAATTGAAATCAATTGAAAAATTTAAATACATAAACCCTAGGATGGAGATGATGATGAATAGACAACATGAGTGTAATTACCTACAATGATGTTTAGGATTGAGATGCTTGAGAGTATGGAGCCCTAGGATGATGGGAGCTATGATTTGGTCGTTCTATGTTTTAGGAAGAGGGAAAATGGATTGTTTTGGGTTTTAAAAAAATGAGTCTCCTGTTGTCTGTTTACACGGTTCCCCCGGATCCCTTGTTTGAGGGATCCGGCTAGTACAACTTGAGGGATCAAGCACTGTGATAATTGGCTGGAGGATGGATTATTCACTTGTAATAAGTTATGTATAAAACTTATTTTTGAGAAAAGACTTTAGAATGAGAATTTTGATTATATTGCTATTTGAATAGACGTTTAGCTCAAATGTTTTGAAAGAAAGAAAAATTGTTTATCGACTGATGGTGAATCAAGACTTTAACTATCAATAATTTATTTTGTGATGACAACGTAGGTTTGACGAACTTACACGTTTTTTAAGAGAATCAAAGAGGAATATTATTCCTGATGATGTGTTAAGATGAATAGTAGTGAAGAGAGACTTTTTAGAGACTTGCGACTTTGATGTTAAAAGCCTAATTCATATGTTCATACACATAGTATTATATCGTCATTTCATCCACATATGATTACTACATGTATAGATCAACTAGTTGTAGGTAAGAGAACATACCTTTGCTCTATTCTCTTTTTATGGTTTTTAGAAACCATAGATCCGAAATACTTCATGAGCTTTTAAAGTAATCAATTGTACTTTGTGAAAATACGTTGTGATTACTCTGGTTCTTTCTTGATGTTGACTTCATTTTTCTTTAGATAGAATGAAGTCATTGAAAGAAGCCTAGCATGAAGATTTCTCGAAAAAGAAAATGTTAGAATGATCCATCACTATCCAACATTTTGTTCAACTATAAATGTTTCAAACATACTTTTTTTAAATTTCATCCTTGTAGTTTTCTTAAACATACATGGATCGTATCAAGTTTTAAAGTACAATATACTCTAAGAAACTTGGTAACGGCTCGATGCCAATTGTGGAAAACTAGAAGGGGTTGAATAGTTTTAACATTAAAACTTTGTTTTTAAAGTATTTAGATCGACTTATGTCAATCTATTTAGTATGTGTGTTGGATAATGATAGATGAGCATATAAGTAAGTAATGTAAAAGATAAAGAGGAAGAAACACAAACCACGACAAGAGTATTTATAGTGGTTCGGCTACAAGGACACCTTCCTTGCCCTACTCCACCCCCGAGTACCCCACTCGAGAGTTTGTAAGCACTACATAACACAAGCTCCTCAATGTGGTGGAGAAGCCTTCACAATGTCGCCTACTCTTTATCCTGTACAAGGATAGACACCGAGTTCTTCCACGAGGTAGAACCAAACCTATCACATAGTCGCCTACACTTTATCCGGTACAAGGCTAGATACCGAGTTCCATTTTCAAAAGAGGAACTACTACCCAACACTACACCACTACACAACTACCCAAAAGGAGACACACTCCTTGTTACAACACTAGAAGGATATCAATGTGACAACCCGTACTTTCAGGTCATTTCTCGAAACGATTTATGCCTCACTATTTCAACATTTATCGTAAAATTTGTTTACATGTTCCAAATTCGCGTAACCTTTATGGTTTAGCGGCGAATTCATGATCATATCATCACGTACATTTCATATGGACTAAGATTAGTCTACATTTCATTGACATCATTTGCATCACATTAGTTCATTCATGGCACTTTATTTCACATTCAACGCGTAATTTTTATATTTATTAAACGTTATCGCGTGAGTTATTATTTTAAATATTTAATCCGTTATTTCCAAAAATGATCCCGATATATTTTTAAACTTATATTTAGTTTATAAAAACTATATTTTTAGTTTTCCTGGTGTTTCGAATTTATTTGGTGCATAAATCGTTAAAGTTAAATTATTACGACGTTTTTCTTAAAAACTACTCGGTAATTATTTTATCACTCAAATTTCACAAGGAATGTATTTTTACAATTTTTAGTATATCATTACATTCTATTTTGACCTATTAAAAACTTACTTGTACCAAAACTTTCCATTTACCTTCACTTATACATTTAACTACACATAACTTACACTTTT
>OU343224.1:273717155-273799945 GCA_910596185.1 Chrysanthemum makinoi
AGAAATTCCGGGTATTAAAGAGTTACCTCAAGTATATATGTCGTTAAGCTTCGTAGTCATAGTAATATTAAGTTAAGTAGTTTTAGTGGAGGGCGGGCCGAGGTCTTTACCTTTGTATGCACGATCCACGGCGATGTGTGGCGTTTTATGTAAGACTATAAATACTCTCTACCTTCCCAGGTAGAGAGTTGGAGCTCATAATAATATCTTTCACTTTCTCTCACTAAGTTCCCTAAACCTCTAACTTTCTCTCTCTAGAATTCCATCTATATGCTACCTTGTGTTAATGTTATGATGTGTATGTGAAAACTTATATCTTACAATTGGTATCAAGAGCCATGGTTAGATCATATCTTACACATCTTTGGATTTCTAGTGGTTTTAGGTGGTTTTGAGTTTGAAAAAGTTTAGTGGTTTTTGCATCATTTGATTGATTTCTAGTGTTAAAGTTTTGATTTTGGTTGTACTTTTATGTTTAGAATCATCAAAAGTGTTTAGGTTTTCATTTGGTAAGCTTGAATCATCTTGGTTGGGTTGTTTTGGATTGAAAAGTGAGGTTTATATGGTGTTTTCAAGCTAGCGACTTAGCTCACGGAATATTTTCTTGGTAGCGACTTGCTTCACATTTTTGTAGCGACTTACGGTGTTGGAGCTAGCGAGTTAGATCTAGCGAGTTAAAGTACAAGTAGTGGATTCTCCACTACGGTAGCGACTTAATGGTAGCGACTGTCGATGCTGAGTTGCTCTTTAGCGACTTGTGTCTCTAGCGACTTGTAATTCTTTTGCCAAAATTTGGTTAGCGACTTGCGTAGCGAGTTACTACTTAGCGACTTGCTTTTTTGTTAGCGACTTGGGACTCTAGCGACTTAGGGGTGTAGCGAATTAAGGGTTAGCGACTTAGTGCATTAATTTCTAGCGACTTAGAGCATTAATTTCTAGCGACTTAGTGCATTATCTTCGCGTTTAGTATTTTATCATCTAGAGTCTTGAGTGATTGTTTACGGTTTTCTCTTGATTCAGTAAAATCCTGTGAAAGAATCTATTTCCTGGTTTAATCATAGAGTTATAAAATCCCGTATAATCATTAACATGTCTACCGCGTTCCCACATTATCTCCACATTGCAGGATGTTCAAGCGGTGGCTCGGATACTAATCCATGCTTGTAGGCCGACCTACGACTCTTGGGCTCCAGCGAATTATTTGTATTGCCTTGGAAAGGAAAATGGTGTCAACATTCTCAAATCCATTGATGAAGGACCATATCGAGTTGAGAGGACTAGAGACATACTTGATACTAATGCGGAGATGGTACTCTGTTTACGGAATGGATGAGACCTAAGATGTATGATGAGCTTGATGATAAGGATAAAAAGAGATTTGATGCAGATATCAGGGCTTCAAACATTGTTCTTCAAGGTCTTCCTAAACATCTACAAGGCGATCAATCATAACACAGATGCTAAGGCGTTTGGGACAATGTTAAGATGCTTCTCGGGTTGAGATTAACTATGGAAGGCAGAGAATCCCAACTCTATGCCAATTTGAGCATTTCAAGATGAAACCGGATGAGAGTGTCTATGAGTACTATGTGAGATTTCATAAGTTAGTTAATGACATGAGGAACATCGGAATGACTATGCCTAACATTCATTGAACTCAAAATTTGTGAACAACATGAATCGAATGGCACAAGTTTGTTACCTTTGTGAAGCTCACTAAAGGATTGAAGAATACAAACTATGAGCAACTCTATGCCTTCCTCCTTGAGAATGAGAGACATGCTATGTTTGAAAAATTAATTCTCTCAGTTCAAAACCAACGAGGAGAGACAAGCTCGTCTAATGACTCTCATTTCTACTCAAACATCGGAATCACAACCAAAGCATCACAAGTCATACCCTTGGGTAATGGTAATCACAAACTCATTCATGATCCTATGTACAAACAAGGCGATCTTTGATGCTCCGTGGGTAGCTTCATTAATCAACTAGCTCTTCTCATCAGTCAAAACATGAATACTCTCCCACAATAACAACAACCTCGAACGCATCTAACCCACACAATCAAGCCACTATTAAAGATGGAAGGATCGTGGTGCAACGATTCAGGAAAGACGATATGATCGAGGGGCGAGGTGGGTAGGAGGTTATGTTGGAAACGAGAATCGAGGAAGGAATGGTAACCAAGGTCAAACTAAGCTCATCAAATGTTATAGCTGTGGTGGAGAGGCACATTGCAGGAAGCGTACATCTCAAAGCGTACAGAATCTTGATTACTTGAGATAAGATCTTTGTGGCTCAAGCTCGGGACAATGGTGCTACTCTGAATGAAGAGGAATTGCTGTTTCTTCTTGAGGGCAATGCAAGACCTATGATGGAGATGTGGATGGCGCGCCTATCGGGGAGATAGGTCACAATCATCAGAATGCCTTTCAAGTCGTGATGTGATGCATACGACTCTGATGTGGATGATGGACCTACGGCACACACAATTTTATGGCTAGCATTTCTCCAATGGTTTCTCCCAAGGTCTCTTCTTCATCACTATCTGGGCCATCCCATGACAAGCTCATCTCAGAGGTATTAAAACTATCGATGATCTTGATGTGCACGGATGCATGACAAAGTACAATCAGCTGAAACTATTGAATCAAATATTGAAAATATGGGTAATATCAATATTGTCCCATATGATCAATATGTGAAACAAAGTGAAAGTGAAGTTGTACCAAGTGATGCATCTTAGATCAACAATGACTATGTTTTTGATGAATACCTTGCATGTGCTGATGATTCCATTATTTCTGAACTAAATGCCTATAAAGAGCGTGTTGCTATTTATGAACAACGTGCTAAGTTTGAGTTGACCACTCGTGAGCAGGAAATGGATAACCAAGTAAGTACATTAATTAGAAAAAGTAAGTTTAGAGAAGAAGTATTGAAACAAAAATTAAATTCCTTGCAAGAAAAACTTTCTAAAACATCTAAACAAAAACAAGAACTTCAAGAAAATGTGAAAATGCTTAAGCAAGAATTTAATGCAAAGGAATCAAAACTCTTGAGAGATTTTTCTAATCCGAAAACTTTGAAAAACAAACTTGAGAACAAGTTGTACATACAAGGAAACACCATTAATTTGCTCACATGGTCACTAAACATGAGTCTTAGCGATAAGCATAGCATTCCCCTTGTTGAGGAACGAATCGAGAGGTAATTAAAAAGGCTAGAAATGCTCATAAGGTGCTTTATGATGGTAATAAAATTCTTAAGCCTAGAGCGAGAAACCTAGTTCGTTGAGTGCCGAGGAAGATAAGAAATCAGATGAAGTCACTAGGGAAAGGATGAACAAAAAACTAGATGACCTGAAATGCAAAGAGAAAAAGATTATTATCACTCCCCATGACTACAAGAAGCTGGATTTCCTTGAACATGTTTAAGCCTCAAACATTGTTGACTCCCGAACAAGTTTTACGGAAAAGTTTAGAAAATTGAAAATTTGAAAATATTGTTGAAACAAACCCCCCTTTATGGAAAATGCCTGAAGCGTGAGTATCCTCCTAATACACCAATGCATCTAGTTCCTAGAAAAATTGCCACTAAAAGCAAGACCTTAATTAGTCAATATGTTATATTTCAACTATTTGTTGATTTTGAGAAAACTTGCAAGAAAAGGATAACACCCACTGGTATAGAGAAGGAGAAAGGGGTTTTGAGCAAATGAAAGAATGTTATTTTACTGAGGTCATGCCTTTCTTTAAACTTCTAAAAGATCACTTTGAGAGTCTTAAAAAGGGGATAGCGATATTAAAGGGAATGGAAAAGGAATTTGATGCAATGGTAGTTGAAGTTAGTGATTATGAGTGTGCACTAAAATATAATGAGATTGAGAGGAAGAACTTGCATACATTAAATGAGACTCTTATTCCTGAATGTGTTGCTCAAGATATCTTTTCCTTTGCTTCAAATTGCTCTATTAATGCTAAATTTCATGAATATCTGTGGCCTGAAAGTCTCCCATGATCGTGTCATTGAGCTTGAAAAAACTAATTCTGAACTAAGCGAGAAAATTGGCTGGATGATCACGACAATTTGGTTAAACATTTTTCTAAACTGGAAGTTGAGCATTTTAATTTACAACTAAAATATCAACATCTTAAAGAAAATGTTAAAACTTCAGATATCAAGACATCGTCGGATGCTCGAGTTTGATCGATTTTCAAATTAACAGCGTGATGAGCGATTCAAGCTCGGTGCAACACGATCAGAAAGTTGAAAGCCCAAATCTCTCAATTAAAGGGTCAAGCGAACAATAAGACAGGCTCCCAAATCCCTCCTCCTTTAGATTCTCAGAATTCTCAAACTTTTCATCTTCAAAACTTAGTTGATGCCTTACAAAAGGAAAAAGAGAGTTTTCTAGAAGAAAATGAAAAAGTTAAACGACATTTTAAAGAGTTATATGATTCAATAAAAGTCACCCGTGACCATAACAACGAAAAAATAAGCGTTCTACAAAAGGAAATTGAGAATCAGAGTAGGGAAATGGAAAGCTGCCACTTGTTTTCAATAAGAATGTTGTCTCAAAGTCACCCTTAGACCAAATACAACGTGATGATTAAATATATTCCTCCTCATCTTAGGAATAATGAACATGCTTTTCATGAATCCTGTGCTCACCTTAAGGATAGTCTAGAATGTCTCAGTGAGATTGTCGAAGAGGATTTCATTAACAAACCTCTTGATAGTGAAATAAGGTTTGCTTGCCTCCGGCCAAAGCGATCTCAAGAGTTGCTAGAATGTGTAATTGCACATGTCCAAAATCCTTAACCTTAGGTGCAAAAGGCAAAGCTGTGATGCCTTGTTCTATGCCTAGTGCCAAGCATGAAATCCGTTCTATGCCCGATCTTAAAAAGGAAACACTAATGTGCCTTCAAGTAGTTCAGATTCGAGATATGTTAGTGCTAAGAAAGTGAACTTTAGTGTGCTGCAAAAGCTCAAATCACAGTCTTAAAGTATACACTAATGTGCCTTCTAGTACTTGAATCCTTGCACATCAAGTTCAGGAATGCAAAAATTAGATCAAACAACTAATTTTCCCATTCCCTCTAGGGAGTAATCGGTGACTTTAAAGCGGCGGTCAAAGTCTCAAGACAATACAAGGAATGATAGGACCTTGCAAGCTAAGAATGTGCATTTGAAGAGTAGAAGACCAATCTAGGAACTTTAGGCTTGAGTTGAATAAAACGAATCGTGTTGATTCTAGTATTAGCCTTAAGCATATTGTAATTAATTCAATTCGATACTATACCAAACCTAAATAATGTATGCTTGATTACATTGCTAATCATGAATGTGGTGTGAATGCTTTGTCTATCTTGTCAAATGCCCGATTAAAATTGCTAATGCTAATAATCGTGCAAATAAGGCAAAAAGGCAAAAGCGAAAATTTAGAAAAGCATTGGAAACCACGGGAAGAACTTTTATAAAGATAGGTTATTATTGGATACCTTTTGGCCATAAGAATAATCGGTTTGTTCTCAAGCTGCTAAGATTATGCCCACTAGAAAATGGATGCCTCTTGGTAGAACTATTCCCTTAAAGTAAACATACTTTGAATAGGTCAAATCTGGACACCGACATTGCATCTATTCCCAATGATTCCATTACTTCTACTTACGATATGGATGTTTGATTGATGTGGGTGTTCCAATTCTTGTTACTAACCAAGTGGAACCCATTCTTGCATGGGATCCCAATTATCGATTATCCATTTTGTGCGTGTTCAAGCTGGATCGTTCAAATCGATTACGTGGTACGGACTCAGTTGTTTAAGCATATGGTGGAGGCCGGTCGCGACTCATGAACTTTGAGCAAGTTCATGGAGATGATAGATTTGGTAATGATCATTTCGATGCTATTATGGGTTATGGAGATTATGTTGTTGGTGATAGTGTCATCTCGAGAGTCTACTATGTTGAAGGGTTGGGTCATAATCTTTTCTCTGTTGGTCAATTCGTGACTCGATCAGAATTGCCTTGAGAAAACATACACCTTTTGTTAGAGATCTTAATGGTAGGAACTGTTAAAAGGAACTCGTGGTTCAAACCTTTTACATCTATCGATGACATGATGAGGGCTTCTCCAATCTGCTTGTTATCAAAGGCTTCAAAAACAAAGTCATGGTTATGGCGCCGTCGTCTCAATCACTTGAACTTCGGCACCATCAACGATCTTTCGGAAAAGGACCTAGTTGTAGGTTTACCTAGACTAAAGTATGAAAAGGATCATCTTTGTTCACATGTCAATTGGGAAAAAGCAAGAAGTATGCCCACAAACCCAAACCTACTAACTGTCCACGAAGTTCCATATGATTCATATGGATTTATGTGGACCAATGAGGGTCTGAGAATATCTTTGGGAAGAAATATGTGTTAGTTGTGGTTGATGATTACTCTAGATTCACATGGGTCAAGTTCTTAAGGACAAAGGATGAAACTCCTGATATCATCATCAAACTCATCAAAGCAGTATGATTCGACTTAACAAAACCGTCGAATTGTCGAGACAGAACAATGGGCGAGTTTGTCAACAAACAACTTAATGAATTCTATGAAAGCGTTGGAATCGGTCATCAAAGAAGTATTTCACGAACTCCTCAACGAGCGGTGTAGTTGAAAACAATCGGACTCTGGTTGAAGCGCTAGAACAATGTTGATTTACTCAAAGGTTCCAATGTTTCTCACGGAAATGAAGCAATAGCCCTTTGCATGCTATACACAAAATCGTTCCCTAATTCACCGTACATGGAAAAACTCCATATGAACTTGTCCACAACAGAAAACCTAATCTCTCTTTCCTTCTTGTGTTTGGTGCATTGTGTTATCCAACTAATGAGGGTCAAGACTTAGGGAAACTTAGGGCTAAAGTGACATTGGGTATTTGTAGGATCGCACAAACAAAAGGGATACCGAATCTATAACAAAAGAACCCGAAACATCATGGAAACCATTCACGTTACGTTTGATGGTGACGGTCAAATGGCTCTGGACACTCGGCTTCGGGACCACTTCAAAACAGATCCCATTGGTTCATCTCTTGTTCCAAACTCTACTCAAGAAACTCCATATGTACCTCCATCCGAAGATGATGTAAAGAAATTGTTTGATCCTATGTTTGATGAACTGTATGATTCAAACACTCATGAGGTGATGATTCACGCAATAGAGGATGCTCATATTCACTGAATGAAGTCAATCCTTGAGTCTCAATATCTTTAAGTCAAGAAGCACTGCTGTGATCCTTGATCTCATCAACAAATCATCATTCTTCAAATGTACATCATGGAAATGTTTATGGCATCAATGATGAAGTTAATCCCTTTGCTAATCCTGAAGATGCTCCATTTGAAAACATATTTGCTACTCTGAATCATCATGAGAACCATCTTCTTGAGGAGACATCGACTCGGCTACCTCGGTTCCCAACAACTGCCACATGAACACCTTAGAAAATGGACTCACGATCATCCATTAGACAACATCATTTGAAATCCCTCTCGTCTGTATCAACAGGAAACAACTTGCAACTGATGCCTTATGGTGTTTCTTCAACTTTGTACTTTCTAAGATCGAACCAAAAGATGTTAAAACCGCCGAATGAAGGCAGTGGTTCAATGCCATGCAAGATGAAATTCATGAGTTTGATCGACTTGATGTATGGGAGTTAGTACACACTCGAGCGTGCTATGATTATAGCTCTCAAATGGATCTTCAAAGTAAACTTGATGAGCATGGTGATGTGTTGAAGAACAAGGCTCGATTAGTTGCTAAAGGATATCGTCGAGGAGGTATAGACTTTGAAGAATCTTTTGCTCCTTGCTCGAATCGAGGCAATGAATCTTTACGGCTATGCTAGTAAGAACATGGTAGTGTATCGGATGGATGTGAAGGCGGCATTTACGAGCGGAGATCTTAAAGAAGTCGATCGTCGACCAACTGAAGGATTTGTGAATCAAGAGCATCCTACTCCGCGTTTATCGTCGAAGAAGGCTCTCTACGGTTTAAAGCAAGCTCCAGGGCATGGTATGATACCTGTCAAAGTTTCTTCTATCAACGGTTGATAAAGGAGCGATTGATCCTACATTGTTCACCAGGAAGTCGGGCAAACATTTAACTCATGTTCAAATTTATGTTGATGATATTATTTTTGCCTCGGCTGACCCAATGGAATGTGATCAGTTTTCTAATGAAATGAGTTCTAAGTTTCAAATGTCAATGATGGGACAAATGTCGTTTTTCTTGGGATTACAAATTTCACAAAGTCCGGGAGGCATTTTCATAAATCAATCTAAATATGCCTTGAGATTTTAAAGAAATTTGGATTTGATTCATGTGACCCTGTTGACACTCCCATGATTGATCGAACCAAACTAGATGAGGACCACTCGGGGATCATGATTGACCAAACGAAATATCGTAGTATGATTGGATCCACTGATGTACCTCCAAGCTAGTAGACCGACATCTTGTTATTTGTTTATGTGTGCTAGATACAGGCTAAGCCTACTAAAAAGCACCTTGAAGCGGTTAAGCGGGTCTTTCGGTATCTCCAAGGAACCATCAATATGGGACTATGGTACGAAGGACAGGTATGTCACTAACGGCCTATCAGAGATCGATCATGCGAGTTGTCAAGATACTGTCGAAGTACATCACGGAGGTGCTCGGTTTTTGGGTGATAAGCGTGGTGGTCTCAAAGAAGCAAATGAGTACTTCTATTTCCTCTACAGAATTTGAATACATAGCCATGTCATCATGTTGTGCTCAAATCTTATGGATGAGATCTCAATTATCTACTATGGCTTTGAATTCAACAAAATCCCTGTCTTGTGATAATAAAAGTGCTATTGCTCTCTCATGCAACAACGTTCAACACTCAAAGCAACATATCGACATTCGACATCATTTCATCGAGAACAAGTGGAAAAGGTGTGGTGGAACTATATTTTGTGAGGTGCGAATATCGGTTAGCGGACATCTTCACCAAAGCTCTTCAAAGAGAGCGTTTTGAGTTTATTCTTCCGTCTTGGCAGAAAAGCCTTCAACCGAATACTCTCAAGCGTCTTGAGGAGGAAGACGAGGAGTAAAGGTCTATCTTCATCTATCTCTTGTATATATCTATTTGAAAAATCAAAATACAAAATTATAAAACCTTCAAAATCCATAAAAATCTTAAAAAATTATTGTCTTTTTGTCATGCGTTTTCTCGGTTGATAATATCTACGGTCTTTGTGCTTTGTCATTCAAAAGAATGACCGGACTTTAGATGTTGGTCGAATTCAAAAAATCAAAATCAAAAATCAAAAATTATGTTTGAGAAAAGAGAAAAAAAATAATGGTTTATTGTCATTTTAGGGCAATAACCGGTTTTAAAAGAAAGAACGAGCCATGTTTTTGTCAAATTCCATGCTCACGATTCTATAACATTTATCTGCGAAAACTAAATGCTTTGAAAAATAACTTCGGTCTCTATTTTTGATAATCATCGGGACTTATCATCAAAATCTCTATCTCAATCAACAACCTATGTCATTGATTGAGGGGGAGAATGATTTCAATTAAATTAAAAGTTATTTGGCATTAAATTGTTTTCAAAAGATGTACATGCATGTTTAACCAATGGAGTTTAAAATCTCATCATCAGATCCTTATCGGTTAGCGCTTTCATAATCAAGTCACAATTCTCCTTAAAAGCTTTCAAAATCAATTTAAATCTCTAAGAGATCACAAATCTCAAATGTTTTAATTATTGTGATTGGGGGAGAAGTTGTGATTTAAATAAGATTTAGCTGATAATTAGATAAATGGTTTCTTAAGTGATTAGCATGTTTGCCTCCCCGTAAGTGACAAGCGATTTCAAATTTTCCATGCACACATTGAGGGGGAGCATCTATAATTTGAAACGTGATCATTTATCTCAATGTGCGAGGTTCCTCTAGTATGTGTAAAACTCCTTTCAAACCTAGAAGCACATATTGAGAGGGAGCAAAATCATGAAAATCTCATCCTTCCCCAAAATGCTTTATCTACTTGATTCGATTTGGGAAGTGATGTTGATATCTTTTAAAATGGTAATCAAAGAAGTTAATTCTTTCTCTTGCCTCCGTGTGCAAAACATTTTCAAATACTTGATGCACATGTTGAGGGGTAGTTCTCGTTCTAAAAATATCAAAAACAATTGAGTACAAAATGCTTTGATAATATATCACAAGTATATGAATTGATTTTCAAATGGTTTTCAATTGGTTCCAACGGCAGATGAACAATACCAAATAGAACGACCAACTTTACTTTATATGCGGTGATATAAGGATGATAAGGTTAGGTTTTTGTTCCCAAGATCCTTGAGCGGAGGGATCTACCGGGAACTATCCACTAGTTAGTGTAGAGTTCTTAGGTATGATAATAAAAGGAGAAAAATAAGGAATGGGAAGAGTCTTGATGAGGCTAGTCTTTGGAATAAACCCAACAAGGTTCTAGCTATGAAGTCTCGGTAAGCACCGAAGGGGTTGAAGAATGAAAAAGAATTGAATGAGAAAAGGGTGAAAACAAATAGCCTTCCAATTATTCAACCTTAGAAACGGGTTCAATTCATATGCTACTGATGGTAACATCGGTATTGAAGACAAGACGTCATGGACCCAGTGGCGCACTGCACTTCAACTTCCCAAACCACTCAAGTTCCTCTTAAAAGGACTTGTTTCATTCTCACGGGGAACCGACATTATCTATCGACTTTCTCTTAGAGATTGTTGATATTGAAGAATGAGGCCCTCTCCCTAGTCTCGACACGGGATCCAAATATGCACAAATTGAGTCTAGAGCCACGAGATCATCAATAAATCTCATTAGGACACTTTCAATGAAGACTCTGTTTCACACAATGTGGAAAGAGAGATTATATCTTGAGTCATACGCATTATCCTTGTGGTATTGCGAACATCAGGTGATATGCAAACATACTCACAATGAAGATGGAAAGCCTTCAGGCCAACATCTAACAAGCTCTGGTAGGTGGCATGTGAGATCTATTATCTGAGATCAACCATGTGACAAGCGAGAAACAATGGGGCGATTCATTCTTTTGAATCAATCACGGTTCAGTTATGGATTGGCGGATACCTTTGAAAAACCGGTCTTTGTGCTTTAAAACTCTTTTCATTAGCGCGTCGACCGTGTACTAATTTTCAAATCAAAAGGTGTTTTATGATTGATAATTGATTTTCATTAAAACCTTCGTTATATTGCAAAAACAATTTCTATTGAGCAATACACGATTGTTTTTCAAAAATCTTTTCATCAATCGGTGGGCGAAAATTATTTGGTTCACTCACTCCGTGTTGTCTTCTTTGAGACGTTCGGTTTGAAACGGCTAGAGCAGGCTATGAAAACTGTCAAGGAAATTCTTGAATTATACGATCACGAGGCGTACTTGTCTTGATCAGCGAGAACCGTGGGCGTGTACCTCAATTCATCGAAAGTGATCAAAGACACTTTAAATTTAAACTAATGCTAGCGTCTTATCGCAGTACACCCGGCGTTCTTATTTGTCGAATGAAGCGGTCAATCCATAGCCGCATGCTCACTTAACACATTCATCTCAAAAGAAATCATGATTAGTGCATCAATGACTCTGATAATTTTACTCCATGCTTACCTCTGCGCTAGCGCCAATATCATGAATCAACAAATGCTTCCGCTACTCGATGAGAATATCATGATCCATAATGTGAGCATGTCGGTCCGAATGTCACAACATCACATAATACCAACACCACAATGGATGTATCGAGATTTTCTACTGTGATGATCTCAAAGTGGCTCAAAATTATTATCGTGGATCGATAATAGACCTCCACTTGAAGTAACCAAACATGCAATGTGAAGAATCAACTCTGAGCTTAGGACAAAAGGACTACATCAAGAATGCAAGAACAATTGTTAATGTCATATCTGTTTGTATTCAATGTAATTTTAGTGCATGATTGAGGTGACCTCCTTTAGGGGGAGATTGTTAGAATTAGAAATTCGAGGTATTAAAAGTCGGTCACCTCAGTATATGTAATCGTTAAGCTTCGTAGTCATAGTAATATTAAGTTAAGTAGTATTTAGTTAAGTAACACCGTGGAGGACGGACGGTCTTTACCCAGGTATGCACGATCACGGCGATGTGTGGCGTTTTATGTAAGACTATAAATACTCTCTACCTCCCAAGGTAGAGAGTTGGAGCTCATAATAATATCTTTCACTTTCTCTCACTAAGTTCCCCAAACCTCTAACTTTCTCTCTCTAGAATTCCATCTATATGCTACCTTGTGTTAATGTTATGATGTGTATGTGAATAGTTATATCTTACAAGTTTGACCGATTAAAACTCATAAGCGTAGCATTGAATTGTTTCCATGATGTTTGGGTTCTTTTTGTTGTAGATTCGGTATCCTTTGTTTTGGTGCATACCTAAAATAATAATACTGCTTTTGTAGCTCTAAGTTTGCCTAAGTCTTGACCCTCATTAGTTGGATAGCACAAAGCTCCAAACACACGAAGGGATGAGAGATTAGGTTTTTACGTTGTGGACAAGTTCATATGGTGTCTTTCCATGAGCGGTGTGAATCGAGGAGCGATTTTGTGTGTAGCATGCGATTAACAATAGCTTCCCGGAGAAACATTGGAACTTGAGTAAATCGGCATTGTTCTAGCGGCTTCTACAAGAGTTGATTTAAGCCTTTCAACTACACCGTTCATTTGAGGTTAGTGGAACACTTCTTTGATGGTGATTCCATGCTTTCATAAAATTCACTAAGTTGTTTGTTAACAAACTTCAGTTCCATTAATCGTCCGGATAATTACGGCGGTTTTGTTAAGTCGAACACCGCATTTGTTTGATGAGTTTGATGATGATATCAGGAGTTTCATCCTTTGTCCTTAAGAACTTGACCGAGGTGAATCTAGAGTAATCATCAACTATAACTAACACATATTTCTTCCCAAGATATTACGCACTCTCATTGGTCCACATAAATCCATATGAATTGTATGAAGAACTTCTGTGACAAAGTTAGTAGGTTTGGGTTTATGGGCATACTTCTTGCTTTTTCCCAATTGACATCTTGAACAAAGATGATCCTTTTCATACTTTAGTCGAGGTAAACCTACAACTAAGTCCTTCGGAAGATCATTGATGGTCGAAGTTCAAGTGATTGAGCGTCGATGCCATAACCATGACTTTGTTTTGAAGCCTTTGACGTAAAGCAAATTGGAAGACTTCATCATATCTTCTATAGAGATGGTGTAAAGATTTGAACCACGAGTTCCTCTTAAAAGTTCCTTACCATCAAGTTCTCTAACAAAACAAGTATGTTTTCAGAAGGCTACTTCTAGATGAGTCCGCAGAATTGACCCGTGAGAGAACAGATTATGACCAAGACCTTCCACATAGTATACTCTAGAGATAACACTATCACCAACAACATAATCACCATAACCCTTAATTGCTCCGAAATGATCATTACGAATCTAAGCTGTCGATGAATTTGCTCACGAAGTTCATGAGCTGACCGGTCTCCGGTCATATGCTTGGAGCGACTGAGTCCGGGTACCCGCGAGCGATTTGAACGATCTGCAGTTGAACACAGACAAGAATGGATAAGCGGATAATTGGGATCCCCATGCAAGAATGGGTTCCACTTGGTTAATACTTGATAGTGGAACACCCACATCGAAAGCGAAACATCCATATCGAAGTAGAAGCAATGGAATCATTGGGAATAGATGCAATGCGGTGTCGTATTTGACCTATTCAAAGTATGTTCACTTCTTAAGGGAATAGTTCTACCAGTAGGCATCCATTTTCTAGTGGGCATAGTCTTAGCGGTTTGAGAACAATGATTATTCTTATGGCCAAAAGGTATCCAATAATAACCTATCTTTATAAAATTTCTTCCTGTGGGTTTCCAATGTTTTCTAACAATCTTTCGTTTTAGCCTTTTTGCCTTATTTGCACGATTATTAGCATTAACAATTTTAACTGGGCATTTGACGGCATTAGACAAATCATTCACACACATTCATGATTAGCAAGCGGAATTCAAGCAGAACATCATTACAAGGTTTGCAAATAGTATCGAAATTGAATTAATTACGATGCATACTAAGGCTAATACTAGAATCAACACGATTCGTTTTATTCAACTCAAGCTTAAAGTTCCTAGATTGGTCTTCTACTCTCTTCCAATGCACATTCTTAGCTTGCAAGGTCCTATCATTCCTTGTATTGTCTTGAGACTTTGACATGTTCGCTTTAAAGTCCTTGATTACTCTGTAGAGGAATGGAAACATTAGTTGGTTGATCTAATTTTTGCATTCCTGAACTTGATGTGCAAGTCTCGAAGTACTAGAAGGCACATTAGTGTATACTTTCTTAAGAGCGTGATTTGAGCTTTTTGCGAGGCACCTAACGTTCACTCTTAGCACTAACATATCTGGAATCTGAACTACTTGAAGGCACATTAGTGTTTCCTTTCTTAGGCGGGCATAGAGCGGATTTCTGCTTGGAACTAGGCATAGAACAAGGCATCACAGCTTTGCCTTTTGCACCTAAGGTTAAGGATTTGGGACATGTTGCAATTACACATTCTAGCAACTCTTGAGATCGTTTGGCCCGGAGGCAAGCAAACCTAATTTCACTATCAAGAGGTTTGTTAATGAAATCCTCCTCGACAATCTCACGGAGACATTCTAGACTATCCTTAAGGTGAGCACAGTATTCATGAAAAGCATGTTCATTATCTCTAAGATGAGGAGGAATATATTTAAGCTGTCCGCGATGTATTTGCAGGTCTAAGGGTGACTTTGAGACAACATTCTTATTGAAAACAAGTGGCGGTTTCCCATTTCCCTGACTTCTCAGATTCTCAATTTCCTTTTGTAAAGACGTTATTTTTTAGTTGTTTTGGTCACGGGTGACTTTTATTGAATCATATAACTCTTTAAAATGTCGTTTAACTTTTCATTTTCTTCTAGAAAACTCTTGTTTTCCTTTTGTAAGGCATCAACTAAGTTTTGAAGATGAAAAGTTTGAGAATTACGAGAATCTAAAGGAGGAGGCATTTGGGAGCCATATTGTTCGTTTGACCCTTTAATTGAGAGATTTGGGCTTTCAACTTTCGATCGTGTTGCTTGAGCTTGAATCTGTTCATCACGTTTGTTAATTTGAAAAATTGCATCAAACTCTGGGAGCATCGAGGATGTCTTGATATTTGAAGTTTTGACATTTTCTTTAAGATGTTGATATTTTAGTTGTAAATTAAAATGCTCAACTTCTAGGTTAGAAAAATGTTTAACCAAATTGTCGTGATCATCAGTTCAATTTTCGTTTAGTTGAATTAGTTTTTCAAGCTCAATGACACGATCATGGGAGACTTTCGGTACAACCAGATAATTCATGAAATTTGGAAGCATTAATGGAACAATTTGTAGCGATTGAAAACACACATCTGAGTAATACATTAGAAATCAGGTTCTCATTTAGTGTATGCAAGTTCTTCCTCTCAATCTCATTATATTTTAGTGCTCGCTCATAGTCACTAACTTCAACTATCATTGCATCAAATTCCTTATCCATTCCCTTAATATGGTTTCTATCCCTTTTTAAGACTCTCAAAGTGATCTTTTAGAAGTTTAAAGAAAGGCATGACCTCAGTTAAATAACATTCTTTCATTTGCTCAAAAACCCTTTCTCCTTCGTAATACCGATGGGTGTGATCCTTTTCTTGCAAGTTTTCTCAAAATCAACAAATAGTTAAAGTATAACATATTGGCTAATTAAGGTCTTGCTTTTAGTGGCAATTGTTCTAGGAACAAGATGCATTGGTGTATTAGGAGGATACACACTCGCTCTAGGCATTTTCCAAAGAGGATGGTTTGTTTCAACAATATTTTAGGTTTTCGCTTATCTAAATCCATTTTCCGAGAAAACTTGTTGAGAGTCAACAATGTGCGAGGTTTAAACATGTTCAAGAAATCAGTTTCCTTCTTGTAATCATGGGGTGTGATCTTTATTTTCTTCTCTCTACATTTAGGATCATCTAATTTCTTGTTCATCTTTTACCTAGTGACTTCATCTGATTTCTTATCTTCCTCAGTGCACTCAACGACTAGGTTTGTCTAGGTTTAAGGATTTCATTGCCATCATAAAGAACCTTATGAGCATTTCTAGCCCTTTTAATGACCTCTGGATTTGGTTCCTCAACAAGGGAATGCTATGCTTATCGCTTAGGACTCTATGCTTAGTGATCATGTGAGCGATCGAATGGTGTTCCTTGTATGTACAACTTGTTTTCAAGTTTGTTTTTCAAAGTTTTCTGATTAGAAAAATCTTTCAAGAGTTTTGATTCCTTTGCATTAAATTCTTGCTTAAGCATTTTCACATTTTCTTGAAGTTCTTGTTTTTGCTTAGCGGTTTTAGAAAGCTTTTCTTGCAAGGAATTTAACTCTTGTTTTAATACTTCTTCTCGAAAATTACTTTTTTCTAATAATTGTACGCACTTGGTCATCCATTTCCTGTTCACGAGTGGTCAACTCAAATTTAGCACGTTGTTCATAAATAGCAACACGTTCTATATAGGCATTTAATTGAATATTCGAATCATCGGGGGCACGGTGTATTCATCAAAAATATAGTCATTGTTGATTGCAGGAGATGCATCACTTGGTACAACTTCACTTTCACTTTGTTTCACATATTGATCATATGGGACAACATTGATATTACCATATTTTCAATATTTGATACAAAAGTTTCAGTTGATAGTACTTTGTCATGCATCTTTTGCACAATAGCATCATCGTATAGTTTTAGTACCTCTGAGATGAGTGTGTCTTTGGATGGGCCACTTGTGTTGAAGAGGAGACAGGAGACCATTGGAGAAATGCTAGCCATAAAGATTGTGTGTGCAGTAGGTCCATCATCCACATCAGAATCGTATGCATCACAATCAGCGACTTGAAAGGCATTCAGATGATTGTGACCTATCTCTGAATAGGCGCTCATCCACATACGCATCATAGGTCTTGGCATTGCCCCGGCTAGAAACAACAATTCCTCTTCATCCAAAGAGCACCATTATCCACGAGCTTGCACAAGCAGCATCTTATCTCTGAAGTAATCAGCATTCTGTGGGCGCTTTGGAGATGTGCAGTTCCTTGCAATGTGTCCCTCACCACCACAATTATAACATTTGATCGGCTTAGCTTGACCTTGATTACCATTCCTTCCTCGATTCTGATTAACAACATAACCTCTCCCAGCTCCACCTCTTCCCCTGATCATCTTGTCTTTCTGGTGGTTGCACCACGATCCTCCCATCTTTACAGTAGCTTGATTGTGTGGGTTAGATCTTTGTTACGAGGTTGTTATTGGTTTGTGGGAGAGAATTCATGTTTTGACCGTCGAGAAGAGCTAGTTGATTAATGAAATTACCCACGTGTGCATCAGCATCAGCTTGTTTGAACATAGGATCGGGAATTAGTTTGTGATTACCATTTCCCATGGGTATGACTTGTGAGGCTTTGGTTGTGATGCCGATGTTTGAATAGAAAGCGTTGAGTCATTAGGCGAGCTTGTCTCTCCACTGTTGGTTTTGAATTGATTAAGAACCAATTTTTCAAACATAGCATGTCTCTCATTCTAAAGGAGGAAGGCATAGAGTTGCTCATAGTTTGTATTCTTCAATCCTTTAGTGAGCTTCACAGAGGTGACAAACTTGTGCCATTCGGGTTCATGTTGTTCACAAATTTTGAGTTCAGCTGAATGTTAGGCATAGTCATTCCGATGTTCCTCATGTCATTCACCAACTTATGAAATCTCACATAGTACTCATAGACACTCTCATCCGGTTTCATCTTGAAGTGTTCAAATTCATCATAGAGTTGTGATTCTCTGTCTTCCATAGTTAATTCGAACACGAGAGAAGCATCTTGACATTATCCCATCTGCCTGCTTGGTGTTGTGATTGATCGACTTGTAGATGTCTTTGGAAGACCTTGAAGAACAATGTTAGAAGCCACGATATCAGATCGAATCTCTTTTCTCCTTATCATCAAGCTCATCATACATCTTTGGTCTGTCCATTCCGTAAATCGAGTTCCATCTTGGCGTATCAAGTACATCTCTAGTCGTCTCAACTCGTCGATACGGTCCTTCATCAATGGATTTGAGAATGTTGACACCATTTTCCTTTCAAAGGCAGTACAATCTGATTCGTTGAGCCCAAGAATCGTGTCAGTTCATCAAGCATGGGTGGGAGTATCTGAACAATTTGCTTGAACATCCTCGACAACGATGGAGATGATAGTAGGAGCGTTGGTAGACATGTTAACAGATTATACGGGATTTTATAACTCTATGATTAAACCGAGAAATAGATTCTTTCACGAGGTTTACTAAATCAAGAGAAAACCGTAAACAATCACCCAAGTAAGCTAGAAGATAATGCACCAAATCGCTAACACCTAATTCGCTACACCCCAAGTAAGCTAAAGTCCCAAGTCGCTAGACAAATGCAAGTCGCTAAGTAGTAACTTGCTAAGCCTCAAGTCGCTAGCAAAATTTTTGCAGACAATTAAGCTACTCAGTAAACTAAAACTTCAAGTCGCTAAAACTTCAAATTAAGCTAAAACAGTTCCTACTGAACCAAGTAAGCTACCGTAGTGGAGAGTCCACTACTTGTCTGTTAATAAGCTAGGTCTAAGTCGCTAGCTCCAAAGCTGTAACTTCGCTACAAAATTGTGAAACAAGTCGCTACTGAAGAAAAGAATCCGTATATCAAGTTAAGCTAGCAAGAAAAACCACATAAACATCACTTTTCAATCCAAAAACAACCCAACCAAGATGATTCAAGCTTACCAAATGAAAACCTAAACACTTGTGATGATTCTAAACATAAAAGTACTAACAAAATTCAAGCTTTAACACAAAAAATCAACCAAATGATGCACAAACCACTAAACTTTTTCAAACTCAAAAACCACCTAAAACCACTAGAAATCCAAAGATGTGCAAGATATGATCTAACCATGGCTCTTGATACCAATTGTAGGATATTGGATTTCACATACACATCAAACCATAACACAAAGTGGGCGTATAAATGTGAGTTCTAGAGAGAGAAAGTTAGAGGTTTAGGGAACTTAGTGAGAGAAAGAAAAATATTATTATGAGCTCCAACTCTCTACCTTGGAAGGTAGAGAGTATTTATAGTCTTACAATAAGCGCCACACAACGGGCTGTGGATCAGGCATACAGTGGGTAAAGACTCGTCCGTCCTCCATGGTTGTTACTAAACTAAATACTACTTAACATAAAAGTACTATGACTACGAGCTTTCTAACGATTACATATACTTGAGGTGACCGACTCTTTAATACCTGGAATTTCTAATTCCTAACATAAATCATGTTTCGTGCACCTAATAATCAATGTGATATACAGAACTTAAACATTTCTAGTCTAGATTAAATATGGTAGTTCAAGAAAACTAGAACTACTTAGACAAAAAGGGATGAAAAATACATAAAATTGCATTTATGAACAAAAAATTGTAAAATATAGATCATATAGAAAGTATTATAAAATATTATGAGGCTCAGTTGCAAATGCTTGGGCAAATGTTGACAATCTTTGCCATGGTACGCAAACATATCCCAGATTGCAATGCAAAGAACGAGAAAAGATTCAAATCTTGATTCTTTTACACAACCATGATAGTTGCCCCGCCAAGATGCAGATAATCCCACATTTGGTTGATTACACCAACACAAAATTATCATGTAGCCTGGGATATCATTACTCATACTACACATAATATCGTGTCATATATGATTTAGTAGGTTCGGGCATAAAAATTAGGATAGCTCTTGATTTACCGTTTAAGCATCAAAATCGACCCACATATATAACTGTACACACACACTTAATTCAAACGTAAAGGACCTTAATGTAAAATCCCTTTTACTACAGGTACTTTAAATGAATGATGACACAAAAATCACCAACAAATTGCAATGTGGTAGAGGCTCAGATATGTAACAATGGAGGAAAGAGGATACATATGCCATGGTACATTAAAATTGCAATTTTGCCCCGCCAAGATCGGATAATCTCAACTTCACCTGGAAGGTATAATGAGGCTAGCTATGCAAATTTGAGTGAAGCTAGTTGAGTAATCCAAAAAGTTGTTGCAAAACACCATAAACAGTAAAAGTAACCTCAAACTCTCTTAATCTTGCTATTGATTTCTAAAGAAAATCATTGGCCTCAAAGAATGATATTTAAGCAAATAAAGTCGATATAAACCTCATTTCGTTTGAGTAGATTGTTTCCCGACCTTATTTGAACAAGATCTTCGAGGGCATCCTATAAATTGGAACGATGCGAGAGATTAGCATGGCCTGTGCGGTGACATGCACTATCAAGAATGGTCCAAAAAGGCTCGTTACTCTGTACCTTGATCTTAATAAAAAGTGATATTTACATATCAATATTATGGGATCGGATGAGGATCAGACTACAACACGCTGCAAAGCGTAACGGTCGCAATTCAAAATAATTAAAATACAATCAAAACTAATATCATTAAATAATGAAACTAAATTAATAAAGAGAGACGGAAAATGATTACATATCGTGCCAAATAAATGCTATTGATCCTTAGTTGAGTACCGGGCCAAAACCCGAAGGTTTGCCCCAAAAGACCTTTGAACGCTTTCCTCTTGCAGTTGGCGGCGCACAAGAGTAGCTATACTCTTTTATATAACCATGTGATTGCTGAAACTTACAGATTCTTTGTAAGTTAAGAGGGATGTTTGGGATTGCTTATTAAAACTGCTTATGCTTTCTGAAATTTCAGAGAGCATCAGCTTTAACAAAATGTGATATGCTGTAAATTCAGTATCAAAATCATCATCATCATCATCATCATCATCAACCATAATTGTTTATGTGAGTGATATAGAGTGTTTGGAATGAGGATCGAAACCGAAGAACAGTTGATTTATAGTGAAGGATGTTTGACCATTTTAAGAGTATTAATCAGACATGGCTGCAAATATATCTATGAATCATTCAGTTGCTATGACTCATACCCTCAAAAAAATGATTTAGAAGGTATTATGCATTAAGAAAGAAACTTTAACCAACTACTAAAAGTTTTTCGGTCATATAACCCGTAGAGATAAAACACAACCCAAGTCAATCTTTTCATAGACAATCGTTCCAAAGTACAAATTGTAATGCAAACAAGGCTCAGATATGTAACATAGTCGAGAAAACTAGGATTATCTGCCATGGCTGCAAATTGAACAGTTTGCCCCGCCAAGATGCAGATACTCAACTTTGCTCGAATCCACTTAGACGCATTCAAGTTCTATCATCACATCCTCTAAAGCACACCAGTACAGTGAACATTTGCGCAATTTACTCTTATACTAAATATAAGGGAGACTATGAGGATCAGACTCCGCCATGGCTGCAAACACCAGTTCAGGATGCATTGCCCTGCCAAGATACTGACCGACTTTCACCCAATGTCCAATTTATTCAAGGTACGAAAAAGTCAAATGCACGGCAATTCTTCATTGCCTCGACAATTTAAGAAGTTAAGCAGACCAAGAACTTGTGGTCTAGTGGTTGAGAGTAGGGGTGTTTTACTATTCAGGTAGGACAGAATAGTACATTCAAAGTACAATTTGGTTTGGTTTTTTAGTTTAGGAAGCTCATATCATTATTTGCTCACCATTTGCATTTACATAAACCGTTGCGATCAACAAGGCTCAGATATGTAAAACAATCGAACAAAGTGGATAAATCAGCCATGGCTGCAAAACTTCCCATTTGCCCTGCCAAGATGCAGATCATCTCAGCTTTACTCAACCCAGACACCTTCAAATTCTATCATCACAGCCTCTTAAAAACACGCTTACAGTGAATTGGACAAACGACATGGATGAATTTAGCAGTTTACTCTAATAATAATAAGGGAGAATTCCATATATATCAACAGCTTCTGAAAAATGAAAATCACAGGCATGAAAGAAGTTTGACCAAAAAAGTCAAAGTCCTCTAAAATAGCCTCATTTCGTCTGAGTGTAAAATTGTTAGGCTCAGATGTGCAAATATGGAACTTGATAAAAGGGGATACGAACCCGACATGGCTGCAAACACGGTCAGGTTGTCCCGCCAAGATACAGGACGAAATTTCACCCAATACCAGGTAACTTCTGCTCGGAAAATATAAATGCACAAAAATAATATCTTCATCGCCTGTGACAAGTCTCTTTGGCTTTCAATTTCAATAAATAAGTTGGGTACGACTTTTTAAATAATCAGATAATCAGCTGTATCAAAGTACAGTGTATATCGTGTTTGGATTTGCTTCTGCAGTAAACAGTATAAAATCATCTTCACAGCCATGGCTGCAAATGTACCAATTTGCCCTGCCAAGATGTGAGCAGCAGCCCACACCACACCAACAACAACACCAACAACAACAATAATAAGAGTAGATTACACGGATCGTCCTTGTGATTGGTGTTGACTTTCACATATAATTTCCTTGACTTTTATTCTGACCGGAATTGTCCCTAACTCTGAAACCCTTTTAACACCCAAGGTCCCTTGACCAAACATACGTTAAGTTTGACAGTAATAACAACAATAGCTTCTGAAAAATGAAAATCATAGGCATGAAAGAAGTTTGACCAAATAAAGTAAAAAGTCAAAAACCTCTCTAAAATTGCCTCATTTTGTCCGAGTGTAAAAATTGTTTGGCTCAGATGTGCAGATATCAAACCGGATACAAAGGGATCGGAACCCGCCATGGCTGCAAACACAATTCAGGTCGGTTTGCCCCGCCAAGATACGGGTCGATTTTCACCCATTATCCAGTAACTTGTGCTCGGATAACATAAATGCACAAATATATCTTCATCGCCTGTGACAAGAGTCTCCCTTACCTTTCAATAACATTTTTCATCCTGCTGATCTTACAAGGGTTGTTGAATGTTTAGAAAAAATGGGAATGAAAACATTGGCTCATACAAACATAATCCGTTAATAGTTAGTTAACAGAGCATGCAGTGACAAGTGACGTGGCAAACACCCTTTTTAAACCTACTGTCACTCTCATTGGAGTCTCATTCGACTTTTCCGCACATATTATTTGCTCCCCATTTCCGCCTTTGAAAATTTAGGGGGATGTTTGGAATTGTTATTTAGAACTGCTTCTGCTCTTTGAAATAACCAGATGTAACAAAATGCACTGTAAGGAATAATAGTTCTTGGATTTGCTTCTGTTGTAAAACAGTAACAAATGATAATCATCATCAACAACTACAATTGTTTATGTGTGTGATTTATGATGAAGGATGTTTGACCATATCAAGAGGATAAATCAGACATGGCTGCAAATATATGAATATATCTATTGATTGCAATGTGAATAATCAGGTGCTGTAACTTTCACATAACCATCCAGATAGATATACTATTGCCCCGAATACATTCATAGTCCGCGTTGTCGGGGTAACTTATGAATTAAAAGGGTGTGGGTTCAAGTCTCACTTGAGACTTATGTGTTGTATTAGGTGGTGTGATATTAATAGTTGTGTAACTAATATTGCCTCATTTTTTATTTCGTGTTACTGAAGTTTTGTAGATAACCAACAACAAATCCAAAAGCATACCTTTCTCTCTACCTTTTAAACTCGAGAACTAAGTGTGAAGCTCATAAATACAAATATGGAATCCGACAGAGGATCAGACACCGCCATGAGCTGCAATGCAATTTGGGTTGCCCTGCCAAGATACGGATAATCTCATAACTTTGCATTAAATCAACTCATTCAAAGAATTTTAACAAAAATACAATTTCAGATGTATTATGCATTTAAAAAATACTTAGCTCGTATCCCGTAAGTGTATCAAATATGGTTTTGAAGGTATGATGCGCTAAAAAGACACATTGACCAACTTCCAAAAAATGTTTACTTGTCACTTAAACCCACTCGAGATAAAACACAACCCATATCAAACCATACATACGTAAATCGTTCCAACGTAGAAATAGCAAATAGCCACTTTTTTAAGCTTGTGACTACAATAACAACAAAACAATACCCAATCCCGCCCGAGCACGGTAAAATCTTGAGACTATCAACACTAAAATGTGAAAGGTCGCAAGTTCAAATCCTACTTGGTGAGCAAACAACCCTGAAGTGGCCACACCAACCTACTTAAAGGGGAAGGCCTTACTCAGTTTGAGTCGGTCAGTGTGGCAATAAGCTCAAACCTCATGGAATATTTAGCAAAAAGGTCATAAACCATGGTTACCCAAAAAAATTACACGATGCAAACAAGGCTTAGATATGTAAAACAATCGAACAAAGAGGAAAAATACGCCATGGCTGCAAATTTTCCAATTTGCCCCGCCAAGATGCGGATCATCTCATGTTTACTCGAATCCACTCAGACGCATTCAAATTCTATCATCACAGCCTCTTTAAACGCGTGCATTTAGTAAACACTTCCGCAACTTTCACAAACCACAAGGACGATTTTTGGTTCCTTTGGATATTACCCGAATTGTGAACACCCCTAATGGAACGAATAAAAGGGGATCCGAACCCGCCATGGCTGCAAACACTATTCTGGTCGGGTTGCCCTGCCAAGATACGAGTCGAATTCAACCCGTAGAAATGCAAAATACAGATTTCAATGCAAACAAGAAGGCTCAGATATATTAACAATGGAGAAAAAAGAGGATAAATCCGCCATGGCTGCAAATTTACTAATTTGCCCTGCCAAAGAGACGGATAATCTCAACTTTACTCAACCCACTCTGACGCATTCAAATTCTATCATCATAGCCTCTAATAATAAGGAATTTTCATATGGTATCTTGTAAATCACACAACAGACCCGGGTTCAAACCCGCCAAGATATAGGTTGAATATATAAGCTTATATAAGCCAAAAAGTGAGCTTATGAAACATAAGCCGAAAACCAAATAAGCCATAAGCCAACTATATAAGCCGAAACAAACACCCCATGGGTGTAAAAACCTGTGAGGCTCAGATGTACAAATACAAAAAAAGGGGCCGGAACCCGCCATGGCTGCAAACTCATCAAATCGGTTTGCCCCGCCAAGATACGGGTCGGGTTTCACCCATTATTATCCAGGATGCTCGGAAAATATAAATGCACACAAATAATACTATCTTCATCGCCTATAATAAGTTTCAAAATAAGCCGAAATCAGATAATCTCATAAGCCCACAAATAAGCTTAAACAAACACCTTTGAATAAATAAGCTTATTATGACATGATAATAAACTTATACTCCGTATAAGCCAAAAAGTTTCAAAATAAGCCACACAAAATGAACTTACAAAACATAAGCCGAAAACCATATAAGGCATAAGCCCGCTATATAAGCTCATAAACAAAAACCCATAAAATAAGTTAGTAAAACTGCTTATTATTATAAGATTTTAAAGGGTTGTTGAAAGAAATTGGGATGAAAGAAATCGTGGGCTGATGATGACGTGGCAACCACCCTTTTGAAACCGACTGTCATTCTCCTCATTAGTTTTTTCCGAGCATGTTTGTTTTCCCCAATTTTTTTTTAACCGTCAATTATGTGTGTCTAGTATTTATAGTCGGGAGTTGGATAAATTGTTGGGTTTAGGTCTTGGCTGTGTTCTAGAGTCGGATTAAGGGATTAAGGAGGAAAAGAAAATGAAATGTAAGTAAAGTGAAAAGGTTTACTCCCATATTGTGTTTTTGAGTTTTACTTAAGGAGGAAAAGAAAATGAAATGGAAGTAAAGTTAGTATGATTTGTGTGATTTTGGAAGTAAAGTGTTTTCTCCCAAAAGTGGGAGGAAGGAAAGTGTTCTTTCACTTTCTTCTCTTCCTAACTTAATGAAAAAGCTCAGAAACAGCAGTGAAAGTGTCATTCGATCGGTCGTTCCACAACAAAGGTTGCCAACTATTCACCATACATTCACATTTCCGTGGATATCTAATATTTATTTTTCTAAAACTTTTTATTTGTACCATTATTATTATTACTTTGTATATTTAATATGTTAGGTTGGGTTGTTGATAAATGGTAAAAAAAATATAGATTGGTTGTATGTATTGGTTGTGTAGGTGGAGAAAAGAGAAATTAATATTTTATTAAGAGATTGAGTTGTGATGGGTTGTTGATAAAGATAGTTACGACAGGTCGAGAAAAAATAATGAGTGTGTACTAGAGGGCCACCAACTTTTGTTCCCGCTAAACTGATAACTAAAATAAATACCTCAAATTAATCCAAATAAACTAAAAATTGTTTCGGATAAATATGGAATCATATCTCTTATTATTATTAGTAGTTATCTTAATTATAGTATTGTATCTTTTAGAATACATCATCTTCTAATTATATATACATACTTTCATTGTGAGATGAATAATACAATTCTCTTATCTTTCACTATTTGTTCTTGTTTTTTATTATTCTCTTCTTATTAGTTTCACAACACGGTATCAGCACGTTAATATTTTTTATTTGTTCAGGTTCTCGAAGGTATGTCACAAAACCTCTAAGGCTGCCTGCAGTAGTGTCGAGCGAGACTCGATCGAGATGGTTTGGGCGATCGATTCATGTCGATCGTCCTAGTGTGGTTCCAATCGATCGCCAAGCAATCCCAACATTTAGATCGTCTGTACAATCGAGACAAATGAGAAATGGTACCGTTTAATAATCCACCCTTTGCACATATCCAAACAAAACAAAACAAAATTACCGTTTCATTTTATAAAAATAAAAAAAACTACCAAACTACCCTATAAATACACAACATATTTACACACTAAACTCACAAATCTCACAATCTTCTCTATAAAAAAACTCACAATCCTCTCTATAAAAATGTCTAAAAGAAACACCAACAAAAGGCGAAAATCGTTTGGCACAAAACGCCCCGCATATTTTAACACCGGATCCGAATTTTCGGTTAACCGGTGTCTCACCAAGAATCAATTTCCAACCCCCTGCTTTCGAATATCAATCCCAACAAGCTCCACAACAACAAACCAAGGTTGTTAAGATCGGGATCCTACCTAGGATCGTTTTCGTCTTTGCAAGATCGTGATCGTAAGATCGGATCGAGATCCTAAGATCCTACTACAACGTCATTTTTTAATAGTCTTTGTAATATTATTCAAATCAACAAATCATTATCTATCATTAACCAAAATTATATGAATGTTTTATGAAAATATTGTCCAAAATTATGAATAATTGAATGTTTAGAAAGAATCACACGTTGTTTTCTTAATTCTATTAAAAGATAATTCATAACTTTGTAGTTTTTTAGTTTGCGATTCGAGAAACGTAAGATCGGATCGGATTAGATCTTAAGATCCTACGGTCAAGATCGGGATCCTGTAAGATCTTAAGCTTTCTAAGATCCTTCGTAGGATCCGGATCGTTTTTTCTTTGTAGAATCGTAAAATCGTGAGATCCTAAGATCGGGATCCTGACAACTATGCAACAAACTAACAATCCATTTTTTATGAATCGTCCATTTGTTCCACCGTATCAAAACATCCAACAACAACAACAACAACAAAGCCACTCCCGTCGAAGCAACCAATCTATGTATGAATTATTATGTAACGTTTTAGTTATTAATGAAAATTTATTTTGTGTTAAAAATGTTTTTTTTTTTTTTTTTAAATATATATAGAACTTGGTCGCCCTTATTGGGGCACCTAATCGTCTGAAGGTCGCTGAAGAGAGAAAGCTGACGTAGCAAGGAAAATGAGGGGGATTGAATCCCCCAGCCTAATCGTTATGTGAAAGTTTACTTAGCTTCTTGTTTTCATCTAGAATATATTTGTTAATATAATAAATAAGTGACACACCGCTCATATATACACGAAAAGATGTCACAAATGCATAATTAAGAATACAGGAATGCATAGTTAAGTATACAGCGTTTGGATGTGCTACTTTTGTTTCATTATGCAACATTAAACGAATTATTTTTTTTCGTATTTGACAAACCCTTATTATTTATGACTTTATGTAACACACTATTATGAATAGGTTGAATAATTAGAGGTTTCCAATTTAGTTTTCAGCAAGGAAATATAAACTTAATAAAAGGGAATTATGAATACTTTATACTTGCGGAAAATAGGACATGTTGACTTATCGCGGGGTTATCTCATATACGTTTTTCGTTTGATCGTCTTTGGCTATAGTTCTAAGCACCAAAATACTTGAATTTTATGATAGTATGTACTATAATATAAAGTAAATTAGTATTTTGCATCCTTATCATTAGTATGAAAGTTTTTTTTTGTTTTGAAAACCCAAAGAAAAAGTGATGTGCTCGTACTCTAACTATTGATCCAAGAAGTAAATATTAAAGCCTTGCTATACAATACTCTTGTATAGAACTATTATGTAAGCGTAATCTATTGGCTGATCACTCCTGAGACATTTGTTACTGTAAACTGTTGATATCACCCATAAAAACTACTCCCTGGCAGTTAACTCTATCTCAGTAACTAGAAAAGTCTTTGATGTAGCTTATGCATTCTATCCATCATATCGGTTATTGTTTAAACGAGTGTTCGATACCCGCCATTCCGTGGCGGGATTTTCCGATACCGTGAACATTCTAGAATTGGAACATAATGTGTGGAAACATTAATGAATTGAAACATGCCAAAACTAATGATATGTTCTAACATTTGTAACGGCAATTTTTTAGACACGTAAACTATACAAAGTCACTACTTTACTTTGACTCCTTTTATGAAATTATGAACTCCACGTAACTTTCTCGATTCCAAGGTAACTTATCCTTTTGGAGCTGGCGTAACAAACTACGCGATCCTCTCAAGAATTCATGCGGAAATCCTTTTAGAAGTCTTAATACCTTGCACAGCCTTCTGGAAACCTGGGATGACACAAAGTATAAAAGTAATATAAAGTAAGGCTCAGATCTGGCATGGCTGCAACGACAACAACGTTGTTGTTACCTCGCCAAGATGGTGTCTAGAAGATATTCATCATCGCCTTTATAAATAAACTGCTGGCAGAAACAAAAGGCATGTGAAAAATAGGCAAACAAAACCGTCTTTTTCAGGCCAATTTGTTGTATGTAAAGCATCTTGTTGTTCCATATCTAAATATTGTCGTGTCATCGAATCGAATCTTACCACTTGGAAGTATATCCCAATCATCAGTCGATGATATTGATAGGTGATGTTCAGGGCAGTGAAACCCGTCTTATCTCCACCTCAAATTCCTTTTGTTGTTTCAACAATCTTTCTGCAAAGGTCTGCACTAGACATTTTGCCAGATTTTTGTGACAACGAAAGGAAATGGAGGCGAAGATGAGAAAAGTTCACTACCATAAATATCATGTATCGATATCGGCATATGCGGCTATGGAACCGAGTGGAAAGATTCCAATCGATGACACGAATATTTAGCAGGATAAGATGCCAAGGCTCAAATTGGGAAGCAACCCGGAAAAGCAAGGCACATCCAGCATGGCTGCATACCGAATATGTTGCCGTGCCAAGTTCTGGACGGCCTCATGTTTTCCAGGACCCATATAAACTCATCATTGCCTTTCGAGAAGTGATGGCAACAAACTTTTATCAAACCAAGTCCAATAACATTAAAGTACAGTAGGAAAAAGTATGCGTATTTGATCATCCGCACATAAGTATATTAAAAAGTAAAAAAATAGCATGCGTAGTAGGTTCCTTGATTCAAGTCCGCGTTGTTTTGGAAAATATTTTTTTCATTGACTCGAATCTTTTTTAATTGGAAGTATATCGCAACCATTAGTCAATAATGTTGACACATGATGTTTAGGATAATCAGATCCGTCTAATCGCCTCCTCGAATTCCTTTTGCTGTTTCAAGAAACCTTGTATAGACCGTTGTAACAACGAAAGGAATTCGAGGGGAAGATGAGACCAGAACAGTACCATGAAGATCCTGTATCAATATCAACAAATGAAAATTTGAATATTGTACCTGGTGGAAAGATTCCGGTCTATGACATGAGTACGTTAGATTGAATTAAACATGAAAATCGACAATTCCAAATTGAGAGGAGGGTAAAATGCAGGCATACAACAGCGTAGTAAGGGAACCAAGGGTACCTGAAACGGTTGAGTTCACGACCAATAAAATCAAATTATGTATACTATTAACAATTGCAATAAAATACCATGAACATCTTCACTTAGAATGAACAAACAGATTATCCATATTACATAAATGATCATACCTTTTTTAAATCAGATCGCAATCAATAGTCCGGCCATGGCGAAACGCAGCCCTTCCCTGCTGGTGGGCCTAACCAAATATGTAATAATACAAAGTATACAAATATCGTAGATACAGGCTCAGATCTGGCATGGCTGCAACCACAGCTGCGCTGCGGTTACCTCGCCAAGATGTTTTCCATAAATAGTTCATCATTGCCTTGACAAATATAGCATAGACATCACGAAAATGAGGCTTTAGATACGTAAGTGTGGGATCGTCATGAAACACCCGCCATGGCTGCACACACATTTTTAATGTGGATGCCCTGCCAAGATACATGTTTGGGTGAACCACGTCCCAAAGGAATATAAGTCAAGAAAATCATCATCAACTATTATTGATATAACATATACTGGAAATGGCGACTCTGAAGCTGTCGATAACGCACCTTCGTAGCCAGAAGCGTACTCCTACTAAATCTAAACATATTGGCGTGCATACACCCGCACAGGCTGTAGTGCCTAGAGGGTTCTTTATATGCGTACCTGAATATTGTTGTGTCACCGACTGAGATCTCCCCACTCGGGAGTGCACTTCAAGCGTCGTTCGCCAATGTTGAGACACGATGTTTAAGATAGTGATACCCATCTAGCCGCCAACTGGATTTCTTTTGTCATTCTAACGGCTGCTATGCAAAGGTCTGCACCAGACGTTTTGCTAGACCGTTATGGGGATGAAAGGGTTTCAGCGAGTCAATCAGAAAAGGGGAATATCATAAACATCCCATATCAATATCAGCAAATGACGCTTGAAGTATTCTACCAGGTGGAAAGATCCTAATCAGCGACACTGCGACTCGGTAAGATAAGATTCCAATCGAAATGGCGGCATACATATTGGCAATTGCAATCACTCGCTGCTTATGCCAATGCAGTAACCCACGATTCTGAAAGGTTATATAAATGTATACACAATATCAGAATATCACCATTCCAAGTAGTTTTATTGGAGTATCAGAATTGTAACATACCGATATAAAAATATAAGGCCCCGACGGGGTAGTAACCTGCAAAAACATGGTGCTGCACCTTAACTTAACGATAACGTTTCTTCAGTGGAAGGAAAGCACACAAAGCGTCACCAATTCAACTATAAAGGAAAGAAATCAGAAACGGACACGGGTCAAAGGCCAGAAAAAAAGGCCCACGAACATATCCGGCCGAAACAAAGACAGCGGAAACCTTTGATCCAATCAGGTACAATAACATTAGGCAAGTAAGTTGCGATGCCAAGGTCTGGACACTCACAGTTTTTCCATGCCCCACATAAAATCGTTGTTATCCCATCAGTAGTGATACAACGGCCTTAAACCAAAAGTTCCTGCAACATTTGAGGCCACGATTAACAGAATCCAATTATATATACTACTAACAATTGCAATAAAATGCCATTACCATGTTTGCTAAGAATGAACATACAGATGTATAAATAGCATAGATAGAGGATCAGATCTGGAATGGCTGCAACCGTAACGGCGGTGCGATTACCTCGCCAAGATGTTGCCCAGGAAAAATTCATCATTGCCTTTAGAAATGTGCCGTAGGCACATACTGATTTCCCATAAAGAACAGGGTTAGAATCCGTAACAATTCTTTTTTTTAGTGACATTCAACAAAATATAACGGTTTCAACATGCCACCATGTATAACATATCACCAACCGACTAAAGGCTTAAAAATATGGTGCACCCAGCATGGCTGCAACCGAAATAGGTTACCATGCCAAGATCCGGACGACCTCGTTCTTTCCACAGCATATAACATTAAAGCAACTCAAAGCACATCCAGTATGCAGCTGGCATAAAACAATAACTATGAATAGGAACAGTGAAGATTTCCATGAGTAACCCAACACTTCAATGCAACGTTTCTCCCGTCAAAGAAAGCACAAAAACGTCACCAACACTACTATAACTGGAAGATATCAGAAGTAGATACGGGTCAAAGCATAGACATGCTTCATTGCCCTCATGGTCGTAGCCGCAACAGTCATCAACTACATCAGCATCCAACATCAGAGTACATCAACATATAAAACAGATAAACCTGAAGTATAGACAATGTGCAGCAGGCATTTAGAAACTGCCAAGATCAGCATGGCTGACCAAACATTGGAATGGTAACGCTCCTTCTTTCAGAAAAAAGCACAGAACACCACTGTAACATACCAACAACAGTATAGCGGAAAGATATTAGAAGTGGACACGGACCAAAGCCCGAAGGGTAAAAAGGCTCGTGAGGACTTTCGGCCCAAACAAAAACACAGCAAGCTCACAACATTAGGAATAAAATAGTATAGTTTAGGGCACGTCCATCCCATTAGTATTTATAGTCCCTTGCATCAGCATTTATATACGTGCCTGAGTTGGTTCATGTGTTTAAGACTCAGATAGAACATCATACGGAAAAAGCAGATGCGTTCACCATGGCTGCAGCCACTACAGGCTGCCATGCCAAGACATGTGTCACACCCCCAAATTACATGTTTTGCAGCGGAATGGAATACCTGGGGGATGACTGCCATAGCATCATAGTTACAGTTACATTGAATGACCTAAAGTGTCATTTTGAAACACATCGTTTGATATAATAAAACATACAGAGTTTACAAAATATAGGTCCCAAATGACAATCAACATGTGCGGAAATATGTTTGTTACAATCCAAACGATGTTTTAAAGTGTATAAAACCCATGTGAGACACTTCGTCACCGCGACTCTATGATAACTCCTTATGTATGCCATGAAGTATATGTTTTAGATACCTGAAAATACATTGCTAAAAGTGTCAACATGAGGTTGGTGAGTTCATAGGTTTATGTAAATGTTTTACACGACTACCATAAGTATAAGTTATGTATGACAAAAATGCCACATAAAAATGATACAATTGCCATAAGCTCATGACACCGAAGCTAGACTGATTATGATGTTCGCCCCAACAGAGTGTTTGCCAAACAACTCTCATTCTGATATTAAATGAAATGAATCCGTTTGACCAGTTGGAACTACCAACCCGGATGGAGGAGTCACCTTCAATAGATCTCAATGTTGCAAAAATCGTGAATAGGTAGTCGGGTGGTCGACCACCCTGCAGCGAGTAATCGGTCAAGTCGGGATTAATCGGTGATTAACCGGATTGGCATTTCCTGTAATTTTTTGGTATTTCTGGAGACCAAACTAAAAATATTAACCGATTTCAAGCCTGCTATGTTTCTAAACCTCAATAAAAGGCTCAAATTCTGATTAGGATGCCCATTGTGCGTTATAGATGAAATATACGATCTCCAAATTAAGTAGAATGCCTAAATTATTATTATTTTTAAAATGACCGATTTGCCTGATTCGACCGATTTTTTACCGATTCGGCCGATTTTTGACCGATTCAGCCGATTAATCGGCCGATTTTTTGACTGCTTAGTGTTGATTTTTTCCTAGGCCGATTTTTTGACCGATTTTCGAAAATCGACAAGGTACTCGGCCGATTAATGATTAATCGGCCGAGTTGACCGATTTTTGCAAAATTGATAGATCTATTCACTCACTCTCGCTTACTCCATAATTAACGGTTCATGATAATGAAATGGGGACATTAATATGGCAATGAGGTAACTTAAGCAATGTAATTGAATTTGATATACTTGGGCTCGTAATAAAATGATGTGCAATGTATTCTCCCCCATAGGTTTGAAATGAAATATAAACTTGAAAAACGGGGCTATGAAAACTCACTTGATACAATAGTTATGATGGCAAAAGTGGATACACTGAAATGAGGCGCAATCTCTAACTGCAACCTATTATGAATGATATGATCTAATATAAGTCATGAAATAATGTTGTGCATGCAAACTCATATGATATCCATATCACTTGTACATTTTTAAAAATGAAGTTTATCATCGAAATATATGTTTATGACATCTTGTCAAGTTATAAAATACTTTACGCTTATATATGTTGAACAACATCCCACGATAGTCGTTTAGAAATAGAACAAGAATTTATAGTTTTTCGTCGTAAAATAATATACTTTGACAACTCATGAAAATGACGAAGTAACCTCGCGAAGCTTAGTCGCAAAATGGTGAATATGGAATGTCAGTGATGAAGAAAAATAGTTGTGATCGTTGTAATTCAAATACGTATATCTTGAGCGTTATAGGTCCGTTTTCTATGATTTATATATCTTCGGTTTCGTGTTAATGTATACTAATATATTTTTGATAAATCGACTCATTTAGATTACGTTTAAAACTCGGTTTTGCCCCTTGAATATCCCTTGACATCTTTGATTGGATCCGAACCGTCAAGTTTAATCACACAAGCTAGCCACTTGTGAATGGCTAACCGTAAGAAACTTAAAACAGTTCAGACACAAAATGCAATGAAGATCAGAGGAATATAGTGGATTCCCAGGTCGTTAAGTCCCACGGAGACTCAATGGTGTATCAAAACTTATCAGATGATAGAATGATCACTAAGGATAGTGATCAGTAAGGATTTGGATTGATAACTACACTACTGATTGATTGGAATGTATTTGGACACAGAATTGATAAGCACAACAATCAGATGAAACAAACGTAAAACGTACGTTTAAAAACTACGTAAACGTACAAAATTAAAAATTGAGATCTAAGAAATTAAAGACCTACAAATATGAAATGACATTTTGAAAACCTAAAAATAAAAGAAAATTATTAGAAAAATAAAATTATTTTTATAACTATTTATTTAATTATTATTAATTAAAAACTATTTTAAACTATTTAATAATAACCTAAAATAAAAGAAAATATGAAATAAGGCTAGAAAAATAAAATTATGATTCATAAAAATCTAAAATATTATAAAACTTATTTTAAAACTAAAAATATATTTTTTTACACTTTTTATCTATTTATTACTAATTAATTATTATTTAAAATACACTTAAATATTAGAAAATATAAAATAAACCTAGAAAAATAAAATTTTGACTTAGAAAAATCTAGAATATGATAAAACTAATTTTAAAACTGAAAAGATATTTTTTATGCTTTTTAATTATTTATTACTAATTTATTAATACTTTTAACTATTTAAAATTATAATAAATACTAAATAGATTAGGAAAATTATGAAACTTTCTCTAAAAATAACTTAAGGTGACAGAAAACTAAGAAAAATATAAAAACTAGATTTGCTTAATAATAAGCTTAAAAGAAAAATCAAAAAGCTTAATTCTATTAAATAAACGCTATCACTATATTTAAAATGATTTTTCTGGTTTTTCTTTTTGATAACTATTTAACTACTTAAAATATGAAACTTTAATAAACACAAAAATTTTACAAACTGAAAATAAGCTGTTTATGGGCTTATGATTCAAACAAGGACTTATGAGCTTATTTTGAAGATATAAGCTCAAACAAGCTCACAAGCTGAAACAAGAGCTAAAATAAGATGCAAACAAGCTAGAGAAACTCAAATGAAGCTAGAAACCACAAAAATACATACTGAAAAGCTATTGATAAGTAAATGAGCACTTATGACTCTGTTAAAAGACGTAAATGGGACAAGGTTTAGGCTATAAGCAGCCCTACCAAACAAGCTAGAAAATGGAAGACTAAGCTTGGGACCTCAAGTCAGCTAGGAAAGCTTTCCAAAGAACCAAGTTACACAGGATTAGATCAACAATTAAGCTCTGTGTGAGCTTGTGATTGAGCTTATAAAACTGATGCACAGAGCATTTTTTCGAAAGGTACACAAAAGAAGATAGAAAATAAGCTATTAAAAATGATTAGGTGAACTAGTATTTTTCTAATTAAGTTAAGCAACTAAACTTTAATACCCCAAAAGATTTTAAGCTAAAACTCAATATTAAACACACACTAAAATTGTCTATTTAATTCAAAACCACCAAATGCATTTGACTTTTAACTTACACTAATATGTTGACTAAGATGAACTTTGAATCACTACTACTTACTGATTATGTTGTTTTAAGGTGAAATAAGACTGATTTGATCAATGATAACAACTTGTAAACATGAAAACAAGATCAATGATCATGAAATTCCAACAGTTAGCTAACAAGATATGATCAAAGGTTATTTTGACTTTTCTTAAATAAGTATCGATTTTTCTTGTTTACATGAACTATTATGACCAAGTGTGACAGGAAACAAACACAAACAACAACTCAAACAACCTCTAACACAGTTTAACTTCACAAATCCAAACAAACCTTTATATGACTGATTTGGTGATTTTCAAAGCAAAACTCAACTTAAAACCATGGGACTGATTTCAGACCTTATAATATCATTTATTAGGACTAATGAAGCATTAAACAACAATACTAACAACATTAAACTAAGAAATGACCATTATGCAATTTAAACTGTTAAAATAAGATTTTTGCTAACTACAAATTTAAAAGAACAAACAACTGTTTTTAATGGTTAATTTTACTTAACTAGAACTAATGAACATGAAGAAACAGAAATTCAAGCTATTTATCAATTCAAACAGTGAAATGCCAAAATGATAAAAAATGCTTACAAGTGGCTATCCAACTGAAATCACAGAACCAAGATCAAAAGACCACTTCCTATGGCTTCCCAAGAAGCTCTATACCAAGGACATCCAAAATTCACCATGCTCCAGCTTTGATCACCATTTCCATGGATTTTTGAATTTTAAACTATTTATTTGATATTTTTGGTGAATTTTCCTTTTTGATTCTAAACTTAATTTTAATGTTACTAAAAGCTTTAATAAGCTTTCTAGGAGCTTATATGTGTTTACTCACCCAAGATAACACCTACAAACAACATTCAAACCTTTTGAGATTTTTGAACATGAAATTGCATAAACTGAAAACAAGTCTTAGAACTGAAATTGATGGTTGCAAAAGATTTATTATACACTGAATACTTGAAATACAAAGTTTAAAAGATTAAAGATAATCGAATTTAAAATTAGACTAAAACGACCTGCATAAATAAAAATTACACTAGATGCCTTTATACATTGCTTCTCAACCCTCCTTTATAGACTTTTGTGACTCTATGTCGACCTCTGATTGTATCCCACCTCATCTAAGCCATTGGATCTTCAAAAATCATCATAACCATCCAAGTGTAATTTTGGCGCCAAAATTCTCTTAGCAGGTTTCAATCAATTAAAGCTTTTGGGTGTTAGTGGAAGTGAAGGGGGACAAGGTATAAGTTGGAAGACAGTGGAAGGGGTGGATAGAGCAAATCAAGGAAAACTACCATGGTATATGGTTTGGCGCGTTTTCTGTGAGGAGGATGAATAGTATTTTGACTTCTTTGACCGTTGGTATTAATAAGAGAGGAGGGTCAAAATGGGTAATGGCGGGGTCAAAATGTTTTGGACTAGCTCAGCGGTCAAGAGCTCAAGGGTGTGTGTGGGTGGGTTGTGTTGGGCTCAGAGTTGTGTTGGATTGGGCTTGATATATTACAAAGGGTCGTTTAGTAAGATATTACAAGGACCATATTTGCAATTTCTGAAACTTTAAGGACTGAACTTGACACTTTTCCAAAGATATCAAAAGAACCAAACTTGACAAACTTTGATAGTACAAGGACCACTTTTGCATAAAATTCCATTTTTGGATATCCAAGGACTAATTTTGACATTTTTCAAAGTTTAGGGACCATTTCTGCCATTTGACCAAAGAATTATTCAAGGACCATTTTTAACAACTTAGAATATTTCAGGGACCTTGAATGATATTTTTCTTGATTTTTTGAATTCCAGGGACTAGATTTGCCAACTTTTGAAACTTGGGGGACTAAAACTGCCAATTTTGCAAACTTGATACATTTTTCATCCGATTTTGATATTTTTGCATTTAAAACACATAAAACACAATTTTGGGATATTTTCAGCATTTTGATGCATTATTGAGTGTTTTCAGATGATTTCATAGTTTAGATTGATAAAAATGATGAGTATTTAGACACTCATCAATCCCCCACATTGAGATATTGCTAGTCCCTAGCAATGATTTAGATCTTTTAATGGATTTTAAAAGCTCTTTACCAAAAGCCATCACTTCTGAGTAACCAATTGTTTTGGTTCAAGTAAGAACTCATTAACGATAACCAAATGATTTTGAGCAAATCATAAGTCAGAACGGATTTGATTTGTCTTTACCGAAGCCGTTTGCTTCCGGACTAGCCAACTCTAGATAAATTATCGTATTATCTTTGGTGAGTGATTACCAATTATGGCTTTTCCCACCTTTACCACAAGCCATAAACTTGCGGGCTAGCCAACTCTTCACTAATTAAAGATATGGTGAGTTTAATACCATACAATTTGGGCAAATTGCAAGCCATATAAACGGATTTGAGAAATCTTTACCAAGAGCCGCTTGCTCCTGGATTAGCCAATCCTTTTGTTTATTAGACATGGCGGACTGATTACCATTTGCCGAGTAAGTGAAAAACACTTACCCAAAAACATTTTGGCCAAAAACGGAATGGGTGAAATAATTACATGATAAAATTCGTGAGAATCCCCCCACACTTAGAAATGAATATTGCCCTCAATATTCAAAGTACCCGCGGTTATGCCGAAACATAGAACATAAAAGGGAAATACTACGACCATTATTTTGTTTTTGATATATACACATTTTTTTTTAATATACAATAGCGGGGGGCAACTCCCCCACACTAGGGTGGTAGAAAGTAGAAAGAAGTCAGAAATATGGGTGAAAACCCATATGGTGTGTGCTAATGTTTTTGATTACCGAGTCGCTAGCTTGACTCGATCCCCGCATTCATTGGTTCATGGGGAAAGTTTGTAGATCTGGGACAACCACAGGAGGAATGTCCTCTCCAAAATAATGCTTCAATCGATGACCATTCACTTTAAATTTGGACCATCGGGTTGAGATAACTCAATGGTGCCATAAGGATAAACCTTAGTAATAGTGAATGGACCGCACCAACGGGACTTGAGCTTTTCCGAGAATATCTTCAATCTTGAATTGAAAAGAAGGACTCGATCACCAACATTGAAAACGCGGTTCTTGATTTTAGAGTCATGAATCTTCTTTGTCTTTTGTTTGTAGATCAAAGAGTTCTCGTATGCTTGATCACGGAGTTCATTTAGTTCATTCATTTGAAATTTTCTGTGATCACCGGCTGTCTGAATATCGAAGTTTGCATGTTTCAAGGCCCACCTTGTGCTCAAGCTCAATCGGCAGATGACATGCCTTCCGCACACTAGCTTGTATGAGTACACCCAATGGGTGTTTTATAAGTCGTACGGAAGGCCCGTGAGGCCATCCAGCTTTATCCCACAGTGATGCACGATTTTCGCCATCGTCCTTTCAAGAATTCTTTTAATACCACTTGGAAACTTCCACTTGCCCACTTGTTTGGGGTGGTATGCAATGAGAGACGCTGGTTACACCATACTTTTGCATGACTCTATCAAATTGGTCATTGCATAAATGTGTACCACGATCACTGATTATAGCCCTCTGAGTTCCAAACCTAGCAAAAAGAGATTTCAAGAACTTCACAACAACCGGGCATCATTGGTAGGTAAAGCTTTTGCTTCAACCCATTTTGACAAATAGTCAACAGCCACGAGTATGTACTTGTTTCCTCGAGAAGATGGAAATGGCCCCATAAAGTCAATGCCCCAGATGTCAAAAATCTTACATACTTGAATGGCTGCTTGCGGCATTTCATTTTGAGAGATATTTCCGCGGTTGCAAGCGCCAAAAGTTTTGACAAAGTCGGCATCCTTATAAATAGTAGGCCAATAAAACCCTAATCAAACACCTTTTGGCGGTGTAGTTAGACTATGATGGCCCCTGTGGGTCCAGAATGGCAAGCCTTGAGAATGTCATTGGCTTCCCGACCATACATAACATCACGGATGACTTGATCCGCACAAATTTTGAACAAGTAGGGGTCGTCCCAGAAGTAATGTTTTACATCTTTAAAGAACTTGTTTTTCTGTTGGGACGACATCCCTTTCACTATGAAGTTACCCGCATAGTAATTTGCGAAGTCAAAAACCATGGGTAGAAGAGTTTCAAACAAAAGAAACCGCATTGAGTGTCTCTCGAGAGGAAATGTTTCATTTATTTTTCAAAACATCTTGGTGAGGTTTTCTAATCCGACAGATGATCGCCAGCCTAGATTCTCAGCCCTTTTTATCACGTATAATGATATCAAATTCTTTTGCGAGAGAATCCAACGGAGCAAATCTCTTTGCATCTTGTTTTGCAAAGAGATATTTGAGAGCCGAAGGATCCGTATACACCACACATTTTGTTAAGATTAAGTACGTATTTTAAACTTCAAACGCATACACCACGCTAATAAATTTTTTCTCAGGCGTGTAATGTCACACCCCAAATTACCTGCTTTGTAAATTTTAATTCCCCTGATTGATCATAGCATCACAATCACAAGTATATTGAACTTACCTAAAGTGTCGCTTGAAAATACATCGCTTGATTTAATAAAACAATCGAAGCCATAAAGTAGGTCCCAAATGAAAATCAACTTGTGTGAAAATAAGTTTGTTACAATTCAAACGATGTTTTAAAGTACGAAAACCCATGAGACGCTGCCGTCACCACCTACTCCATGATGTCCAAATGCATGCCATGAAGTAAACGCCTTTTAGATACCGAGATAAAACATGCTAAAAAGTGTCAACACAAAGGTTGAGGAGTTATAGAGTTTGAGTTGAATGTAAAGCCTTTCGAATCGCTTATAAAGAAAGGTATCAGGAATCCACTCAGCCTAAGTCCGCCTATACAAAACTTGCAACCCTGTGTGTTCACAACCCACTCCGAATGTATGTAGTTTATGTTTATACCAAGACCATTAGCTCAACGAATATACCAAGACCGTTAGACCAATGAATATACCAAGACCAAGTAGACCAATGAATAAATATACCAAGACCGTTAGACTAATGAATATGCCAAGTCCATAGGACCAAAAAATATGCCCAAGTCCTAGGCCCATGATTGTATTCCCAAGACATGAATATAATATGGAAGTTCTAAGTGTGGCAAACCGTTACTATGCATGACTAAGCATTCAGCCTCATTAAACATGTGATTTCAAATAGTCATGAATGTAATAAAAATACGAGCATGTATCTCCCCAAATGCTTATGAAAAGCATTAAACAAGAAAAGTGGGGCTATGGAACTCACTTGGTGGAATGATGCTAAGACAAAAGTGAGTACACCGAGATGTAATGTGATACGCAAATCTTGACCTATGATGAATGATATGATATGTCATGAATTGCAATGTAATGTTATGCATGCACTTGATAGGTTATTTATACCATTACGCACTTTTGAAAATATTATTCGTCGTTTAAAAATACTCTTTTTGACGCCTTGACCCTTCAAAAATCACTTTACATGTTTTTACGCCAAAATGTCATCCTACAATGGTTTTATAATGATTTTTGGAGAAATTACCACTTTCGTCGCGAAAACAATGTCGCTGGGAAAATCATGAAATTACCAAAATGGCTTCGAAAAACAATCGAATGGTGTACGTCATCGTTAGAGAACTAACTCGACTGTTTTGGAAAGTTTGTATCGATATTTAAAAGTTTCGCCAGTGAGTTTTCATTCAAAAGGTCTCAACATAAAGATAATAAGGGTTAAAGATGGTGGTTTTTGGCCAATTGTGTGCGTAAAATTAGTTACTGCAAGTTTATGAAAAGTGCATATCTTTGTCGCTTTAAACCGCTTTCACGCTTTATATGTCCTTAGCTTCAGACATTGAAGTAAACTAATATATTTTTGATAAGTCGAAATAATTTGTGAAGCTTAAGGCTCGCTTTTGACCGACAGTAAAATGTATTGTCAAAAATCCGTGAAAATAATATATTTCCGTCAAACTTGTAAAATTATAACTTTTTCAAGTATAAGTCCGTTTTTTATCCGCTCAAGCGCCACGGATTCGTTTTTAAAGTATATTTTCTAAAAATCAAGGCCAAAGTTGAGTACCAACTGTCGGATTTTCCAGAAAACAAACTAGGACAGAACACAAAATATAGTTATCGAAAATAGTTTTTCCTGACAAACCTATTCTAATCCCTTCAAATCAACTCCAAAACTAATCTAATCCTACCATACACCTTCTTAGGGTGTCATGGGTTCCTAATCACCATCAAGACCCAAGAATACCATGGGAGTAATTATAGGATGACCTTAAGTATATAAATAACTCTAAAATCTAAAAAAATGGTATAAATAACATAACATGCATATAAGCTCCAAAAATGATAAGGGACATATGAAATGAAAGAGGAAACATATAAATGATGAAAACATGCTTACTAGTGATAGTGATGAGGTGAAAGTAACAAGGATTAACTTAAATATCCTTGGTTTTTATTTCAAAACCATGAAAAGGATATGATCTAGGTTGAAATAACACTTGAACTTGAAGAAAATTTTGATCCCTTGGTTCTTGTTATGCTTGGCCCAAGCTCTTGATGGAGCAAAAGAGAGAATTTGAAAGTTTAACACTTTGAGAAAATGAGGTGTATGTGAAATAATTGAAGTTATATGACTTTTGAGGTGAAGAAACAAGAAATCAATAAACCATACATCCATTTAAGACTCACCCTCCCCTATGGCCGTTTCGGGGAGGGTTGTTCTCCAATTATTTTTTTTTATTAAAACTTTGCAACTTGTATAATTATTTGTATAATTTGTGTATATATTGTAAAGAAAGTGTAAGTATTAATCAATTTATAAGGTAAATGGGAATTTGTGGTACAAGTAAGTTTTTATTAGGTCAAAATAGATTGTATTGTGGTGATAAAAATTGTAAAATACTTTCCTTGTGAAAATTTGAGTGATATATAAATTATCGAAAGTAGTTTTAAGAAAACGACGTAATAATTAAATTTAACGATATATACCAAATAAATTTGAAAACACTAGGAAAACTAAAAATATAGTTTTATATTAAATGTGTTTAAAAAATATCCTGGATCATTTTTGAAAGTAACTGGCTTAAATATACAAATAAAAAACTCACGCGATAAAAATTATTAAACATAAAAATTACGCGCTGGAAAGTGAAATGAAATGCCATGAATGAACTAATGAGATGCAAATGATGTCCATGGAATGTAGACTAATCATAGTCCATATGAAATGTACGTGATGTCATGATCATGAATTAGCCGCTAAACCTCCAAGGTTACGCTGACTTGAAACAAGTAAACCAAGTTTACTAAAAATGTTGAAATAATGAGACATAAATCGTGTCGAGAAATAAATCAAAGTAATGGATTGTCACATTCGCCTCATAAAAAGGAATTCAAATTCCCTAATTCAATCGCAGTTGGTGTAACGTTTAGGGTTGATGAGGCGTTTTCCATTCTGAGCAAAATCCTCAAAAGACTTTTTGGTAACCCATTTTACTTAATCCCACAACTCATCAAACAAGAACCGCCATACGATTAGTTAAATCGTTTAGGTAACAACTTGTTTCTAGCTCGATCTTTGCAACTCATCAAACAAGAACTGTCACGCGGATCAAACTCGAAACAAGTGGTGAAGAAAATCTTTTGAAAATTTGGCTCGACATTTTATCAAGCTTACACATATAGCTTCATTACTTCCTTCATTGCATGATTCTTCCTAATTGACATAGGTGATCGTGCTATGTATAATTTAGGAGTAACTATGCAATGCTTGGACTAATCGACTCATATGATGTTGGTGTTGTCAACCGATGTTAAAATTGTGATGAACATCGAGGAGAAGATACTTAGAAGTGTCATTAAAATGATACAAAAGTAAAAGAATCAACTCGTGAATGATAACAAATCCAAAGAAAATAAAGTACGATAAGATGAGAATAATGCATAACGAAGTATGTTTAGCAAAAGTAGTACATCTTAAGTTATAAAGTTTCTGATACGATGATTAGACATAAACTTGGTACCATAGTACATAAGGAGAAATAAGACTCGTTAGTTTCCTAACTTCGCCTTCTCCCAAGGCCGTTGATACCTCGACGAAGCTCCTTCTAACATATATACATTCCCATGAGCACCTTCGACTTGTTGACCTTGGTTTTGAGGACATTGACTTCGATAGTGCCCTTGCTCCCCACATCCGGCTAACGTAACTATGGTCTTGCCTCTACAATTCTCGGCATTGTGTCCTAGTTTTGACACTTCAGGCACTTAACGTGACAAAGTCCCGTGTGATGATACTTACATCGACATAAAATGTAGGTTCCAGCATAACCTCTCGCTTATTGGTGCAAAGAACATATACCATCGCTAGCTTTCCTCTTTCCGCTACTGTTGATGATGGTTAGTGTTGTGGTTGCGTTGTTGTTGTTATAATCTCCTTGGTCGCCTCCCATTTCCTTTTGTTGTTGCTGAGTTGGTTATCGCCGTTGTTGTTGTTTCGTTGGTGTTAGTGTACTTGCTCTTTCATCACTCGCCATGAGCTTGAAGTCAATCAATAGCTTCCTCAATCGCTTACATAAGAAGTCACGCTACCTGAATAATTTCAGAAGTCCATCAATGAAAGCCTCCAGATTTCTCATTATCCTAAACCATAGATGACATAACACGGCCAATTCGAATCCAATGTGCGTCAATATCATACCCAATAGTTTCTACCATGAACTGCCTCCAACTTTTTCACTCCGCTCGAGGACAAAACTTCTTAGTCACCAAACCCTTGAATTGCTCCCAAGTAAGCTTGAAAGCATTCTCCACTCCAATCGGTTGAGCATATGAATTCCACCAAGACAATGCTCCATCGAGTAAAGTACTCGTATAAATTTAACCTTACTATCCTCCTGACAGCTTGCAAAGCAAAAACACTGATTCCAACTTTTCAAACCATCGCACCATGGCCGCGGCTCCTTCGCCCCCTAAACTTCGTGGGCTCACCACTTTGAAATCCGTACTAACATCTCTTTAACCGGATCCTCCCAAGATTACCAAGAAGAAGAAATGCTAGTCTAGCGCCGCAGAGCCACTGGCCTCAAGAATAAAGAAGCAACAACAAGCTTCCTTCTAATTTTAGAGCATTAAGAATGCTATCATTCACTAACTTCTAATAAGTCATTGAGTCATTTCAACTCTAGCTTTCAAGGCTATATCTTCTTCAAACAAGAGAAAATGCAGACGAGCAAAACCGATGTTAATAATAAGCGCTCAAAGAGATGTGATAAAAATGATAAGTTTGAGGTTATTTTTCAAATGATCGGCGCAACCCGCAAAAGTGGGTTATGAGGTGTTGTAAGTGCTTCCAAGGTATGATGGTTTGTGACTTAATGTTAGTAACGTAACTCCGACATGTTGTTGATGAAACAAAGGAGTGAGAGTGATCAGCCTCTATTTAAACGCTTATCTAAGATTCGTCGTTATCGGCGATGAATCACCGACATAAAATTGTGATAGGGAATGACAAGGAATTCTCCACGTTAGAGTATGGGGAAAAGATAATGGGATGGGAATTTAAAGGCATCCATGTGACAATCAATGTGAAATGAAAGTGAATAACTCGAAAAATGTACATAATGACCGCATGTGAAGCTTTAACATGTACTTGTGATGAAATGATGAGATGCTATGATAACGTAGTTATAGTCTGTGGTCACGATGCAACCTAGTTCTCTATAATCAGCTCCGATGCCAATCACACCCCCAAATTACCTGCTTTTGCAAATGAATGGAATTCCGGGATTGACTGGCCATAGCATCACAATCACATTTATATTGAACGACCTAAAGTGTCGTTTGGAAAATACATCGCTTGATTTAATAAAACAATCAGAGTTTACAAAGTAGGTCCCAAATGAAAATCAACTTGTGAAAAAATAAGTGTTAAATTCAAACGATGTTTTAAAGTAATGAAACCCAAGTGAGACGCCACGTCACCACGACTCCATGATGTGTCCAAATGCATGCCATGAAGTAAACGCCTTAGATACCTGAGATAAAACATGCTAAAAGTGTCAACACAAAGGTTGAGGGGAGTCATAGAGTTTGAGTTGGAAATGTAAAGCCTTTTCGGAATCGCGATGCGAAGAAAGGTATCAAATCCACTCAGCTCAAGTCCCACCATACAAAACTTGCAACCTTGGTAACACAACCCACCATTTAATGTATGTGAAGTCTATGTTTATACCAAGACCATTAGCTCAATGAATATACCAAGACCGTTAGACCAATGAATATACCAAGACCTAGGACCAATGAATATACCAAGACCAAGCAGACCAATGAATATGCCTAAGTCCGTTAGACCAAAAAAAATATACCAAGTCCCATAGCCCATGATTGTACCCAGACATGAATATAATATGGAAGTTCTATGGCAAAATCAGCATTATATGACTAAGCATTCAGTTCAAGCAAACATGTGATTTGCAAATAGTCATGAATGTAATAAAATAGTCAGCATGTATCTCCCCAAAACGCTTATGAAAGCATTAAAACAAGAAAAGGGCTATGGAACTCACTTGGTGGAATGATGCTAAGACAAAAGTGAGTACACCGAGATGTATGTGATACGCCAAATCTTGACCTATGATGAATGATATGATATGTCATGAATTGCAATGTAATGTTATGCATGCACTTGATATGTTATTTATACCATTTACGACCCTTTCAAAAAATATTATTCGTCAGTTTAAAAAATATACTCTTTGACGCCTTGACCCTTCAAAAATCACTTTACATGTTTTTACGCCAAAATGTCATCCTACAATGGTTTTATAATGATTTTTAGAGAAATTACCACTTTTCGCCGCAAAACAATGTCGTTGGAAAAATCATGAAATTACCAAAAATGGCTTCGGAAAACAATCAGAATGGTGTACGCCGATCGTTAGAGAACGAACTCGACTGTTTTGGAAAGTTTGTATCGATATATAAAAGTTTCAGTTCGTGAGTTTTCTTCAAAAAAGGTCTCAACATAAAGATAATAAGGGTTAAAGATGGTGGTTTTTGCCAATTGTGTGCAGTAAAATTGTTACGCAAGTTTATGAAAAGTGCATATCTTTGTCGCTTAAACCGTTTTCTACGCTTTATGTCCTTAGTCAGAGATGGAAGTAAACTAATATATTTTTGACAAGTCAAAATAATTTGTGAAGCTTAAGGCTCGTTTTTGACCCGACAAAGTAAAACAGTTATTTAAAACTAAAAATAATATATTTCGCCGTCAAACTTGTAAAATCCATAACTTCTTCAAGTATAAGTCCGCTTATCCGCTCAAGCTGCCACGGATTCGTTTTAAAGTATATTTTCTAAAAATCAAGGCCAAAGTTTAATACCAACTGTCGGATTTTCCAGAAAACAAAAACTAGGACAGAACACAAATATAGTTATCGAAATAGTTTTCCTGACAAAACCTATTCTAATCCCTTCAAATCAACTCCAAAACTAATCTAATCCTACCATACACCTTCTTAGGGTGTCATGGGTTCCTAATCACCATCAAGACCCAAGAATACCATGGGAGTAATTATAGGATGACCTTAAGTATATAAATAACTCTAAAATCTTAAAAAATGGTATAAATAACATAACATGCATATAAGCTCCAAAAATGATAAGGGACATATGAAATGAAAGAGGAAACATATAAATGATGAAAACATGCTTACTAGTGATAGTGATGAGGTGAAAGTAACAAGGATTAACTTAAATATCCTTGGTTTTTATTTCAAAACCATGAAAAGGATATGATCTAGGTTGAAATAACACTTGAACTTGAAGAAAATTTTGATCCCTTTGTTCTTGTTATGCTCAGCCCGCTCTTGATGGAGCAAAAGAGAGAATTTTGTGTTTAACACTTTGAGAAAATGAGGTGTATGTGAAATAATTGAAGTTATATGACTTTTGAGGTGAAGAAACAAGAAATCACAAACCATACATCCATTTAAGACTCACCCTCCCTATGGCCCTTTTGGGGAGGGTTGTTCACCCAATTATTTTTTTTTTTATTAAAACTTTGCAACTTGTATAATTATTTGTATAATTTGTGTATATATTGTAAAAGAAAGTGTGTATTAATCAATTTATAAGGTAAATGGGAATTTGTACACAAGTAAGTTTTATTGGTCAAAATAGATTGTATTGTGGTGATAAAATCAAAAATACTTTCCTTGTGAAAATTGAGTGATATATAAATTATCGAGTATTTTAAGAAAACTAATTTAATAATTAAATTTTAACCATTAATATACCAATTAAATTTGAAATTACTAGAAAACTAAAATATAGTTTTTATAGGCTAAAATGTAAGTTTAAAATACCCTGATCATTTTTTTGAAAGTAACTGTTAAATATACAAAATAAAAAACTCACGCCATAAAAAATTATTAAACATAAAATTACGTTGAAAGTGAAACAAAATGCCATGAATGAACTAATGATGCAAATGATGTCCATGGAATGTAGACTAATCATAGTCCATATGAAATGTACGTGATGTCATGATCATGAATTCGTCGCTAAACCTCCAAGCATGAGCAAAAACAAGAAACCAAGTTTACTAAAAACGTTGAAATAATGAGACATGCATCGTGTCGAGAAATAACCTGAAAGTACGGATTGTCACATGTAATGAGTTTGAGCTTCAGTCATAGTCTTACTTGCGTAGTGGATAGGCTGAAAATGCTTGTTTCTGCGTTGCCCTAAGACTGCACCGATAGCAAAATCACTTGCATCGCACATGAGCTCAAAAGGCAAATCCCAGTAGGGAGCAATGAGAATGGGTGCTTGTTAAGCTTTTTCTTCAATGTTTCAAAAGCTTCGATGCACTCAGGTGAGAAGATAAAAGGAGCATCCTTTTCAAGAAGATGGGTCATAGGCCGGGCGATTTTAGAAAAATCTTGTATGAATCTACGATAGAAACCGGCATGACCTAAAAACTCCTAATACCTTTGACGGTAGTAGGATGAGGTAATTTAGCAATAACATCGACTTTTGCTCTATCTACCTCAATCCCGTCTTTTGAAATCTTATGGCCAAGGACTATGCCTTCTTTGACCATAAAGTGGCTCTTCTCCCAATTTAGACAAAGATTGGTGTCTTCACACCTTTGAAGCATTTTTTCTAAATGGGAGAGACATGTTTGAAAAGAATCCCCAATGACGGAGAAGTCATCCATAAACACCTCCATTGTTTCCCCAATCATGTCGTGGAATAGGGCCATCATTCATCGTTGGACGTGCCAGAGCATTACATAAGCCAAAAGGCATACGTTTGTAGGCAAAAGTTTCGTATGGGCAGGTGAATGTAGTCTTCTCTTGATCCTGTGGATCAATGGGAATATGAAAATAACCCGAGAAACCATCAAGGAAACAATAGTATTCATTCCCCGCTAATCTCTCAAGCATTTGGTCCATGAAGGGTAGAGGAAAATGGTCTTTACGAGTGGCGTCATTCAACTTACGATAGTCAATGCAAACACGCCATCCCGCAACCAATCGAGTTGGAATTAACTCGTTTCTTCATTGTGACAACAGTTATGCCACCCTTTTTAGGAACACAGTGAATTGGGCTAACCTAAGGACTATCTGAGATCGGGTAAATTAATCCTGCATCAAGAAGTTTGATAACCTCCTGTTTGATAACATCATGGATTTTTAGATTTACTCTTCTCTCGATGTTGAATGCTGGTTTGAAGTCATCCTCCATTAAGATTTTGTGAGTACAAAATTCAAGGTTGATACCCTTAATGTCGGAGAGTTTCCAAGCAATTGCTTGCTTGTGTGACTTCAAGATCTTTATGAGAGCAGACTTTTCATCTTTACTCAAATCTCGAGCAATAATGACGGGTAATTTATCATCACCCTCAAGAAATGCATAATCGAGATGAGGTGGTAAGTCCTTAAGTTCGACTTCAGGAAATTCTTCAGTTTTCTCAACTGACTTGACTTCCTTGTTATGAAGCTCGACGGAAGGGAGAGGAGGAGAAGTGTCATGCTTTAACAATTTCTCAAGAAGAATATCTCCTTCCAGATTAATCTCATTTGGAATTGAATCACTAGTGTGAGGGGTTGATGATGGATCATCATTAAGCAACTTCTCAATGAGAAGTATGTCCCCCTCAATGTCAATTGGAGCATGATCAATTTCCCATGGAACAGAATCACTAGCCAAGTATGCTTCAATCTCTTCCAAGATGAAGTCTCTTCCCTCAAAAGGAGTGATAGAAGGAGTGGAATTGGCTATGATAGGTTGAGAAGATGTGGTGGGATCCCCACTCACAGAATTATGAGAATAACCAAGAACTTCTTGAGAGTACTCTTCAGAAACAACATCAATGATATCTATTCGGTTAACCGACTCAGAATCATAGTTTGCGGAGTACCTCGAAGTTTGATCAAGGTTAAAGGTGACAACTTCATTACCAACACGTAATGTGATTTCTTGGTCAAATACATCAATGAGAGCTCGGCCCGTTCTCAGGAATCCTCGACCAACAATGAGAGGAACCCGTTGATCAGCATCAAAATCAACAACCACGGTCATTTGGAAAATGGAACTTTCCTACTTTCACAAATACGTCCTCGGCAATGCCAAGTGGACGGGATATGGAACGATCTGCAAGCTCGAGAGTCATGCATGTAGGAGTGAGTTGGAAGAGAAAGTTTCTTCCATACTGAATAAGGCATCAGATTGATGCTTGCACCAAGATCTGCTAAGGCAAAGCATTCAACCATTCCTGGAAATACACAAGGTAAGAGAAATTTTCCAGGATCTCCAAGCTTTTCAGGAAGCTTCTTCAGGATAACTGCAGAGCAGTTCTCGTTCAAAGGAGTTTTTGCCATTTCAAACAGCTTTTCCTTATTGCTTAACATGTGTTTGAGAGTTGATGCAAACTTGGGCATCAGCATGATAGCATCCGCAAAGCTTATGTCAAAATGTAACTCTTGGAAAATTTGGAAAAATTTGTCCATTTGATGACTGGCTTTCTCGCGGAGCTTTTGCTCATTCAAACGTGATGGGTAAGGAATAGAAGATTTGGATTTCTGGTTTTCAACGGGAGCTACTGGAGGTTCAAAAACAACTCCTGGATTGGATTTGGGTTTCTGGACAACTTGAGGATGGACTACCGAAGGTGGGACGTGTGCGGTACTTCGTGGGCTTGAAAAATGCACCTTGTCCGTTGTATCCTTAGTAACTTGACTCATTGCTCCTAGTGGAGGAGGCATTGGAGTCAAAGGTCCATTGTGTGTCTTAGGTTCACTTTCCACTACCTTCGGGAGAGAAGAAGAAGAAGAGGTAGTAGGAATAGCAAGTCCATCATATGAAACACCACTTCTGGTTGTGATCGCCTTAGCATCGCCCCTCGGGTTAGCGATCGTGTTGCTCGGAAGTTTTCCTGAGCCCGAGGGTTGATCATTTAAAGACTTCTTAAGATCATCGATCTGACTGACCAACAACCTGTTCATTTCATCTTGGGATTTCATGAATTGTTTCAACAACTCATCAGATGATGGTCCAGTTGGAACAATGGCTTGAGTTTGAATAGGAAAATTCTGGCCTCTATTGTTAGGAATAGGGCCTTGATTTTGAAAATTTCCTTGATTAGGATTCATATTCCCATGAAATTGATTCCCTCGATTGAAATTGTTTTGATTAAGGTTTCCTTGATGTTGGAAACCTTGATTTGGTGCAGGATAGAAATTACCTTGGTTTTGATAACCTTGGTTCATTCTTGGTTGGTTCTGATTCCGGTTTTGCATGTTATGATTCTGGTTAAAACCGGGTGGTGCCTGATTAGTATTAGCACGGTAGTGTGGTTCATTTTGAGGACGGTATTGATTACCTCCTTGATGTGAAGTACCGGCTAGAGCATTGGCTTCAAATGGACTACCATCGGTGGCAGTACAATTGTAGTATGCATGAGGACCACCACAAGTAACACAACTCTCGGCTTTCTTCACTTCACCATGCGATGGTGTCTGTGTGAAGGTGACTTTCTTTTGGTTAGCAAGAATCAAAGCCTGAACAATATCCGTGAGTTTGTCAATCTTAGCATCGGTGCTAGATATACTCACGGGAGATGAAGAAGAAGGTCCAGCATTAGACTGAGACTGGTATGTCTTTGCTCCGAAAGGGCGGACCTGGGACTTGTTCTCAATGATTTGCAAGGCTTCTTTGGTGGTCTTGCTTAAGAAATTACCTCCTGCGGAGGCATTCAAAGAGTCTTGATTGGTCTGGTTCAGACCATTGTAGAAAGTATCCATTTGCATTAACTCGGTAAAACCATGATGCGGACACTTGCGAAGCAACTCTTTGTAACGATCCCATGCCTTCCCGAATGATTCATCAAATCTCTGAGAAAATTTCATTATCTCATTCTTAAGACTTGTAGTTCTGGATGGAGGATAGAATTCGTTAACAAACTTGGTAACTAGATCCTCCCATGTCTCAATGGAACGAGGGGTTGTTTCTCAAGCCAATTCCGGGCTTGTCCGTCTAGAGAGAATGGGAACAGAAGAAGCTTGATAGCTTCATGTGGGACATTCTTGTATTTGATGGTAGATGCAATCTTGTTAAACCATCGAATGTGTGCATGAGGATCATCCCGCTCAAAACCATAGAATTGGCTTTGGGTTACCAGATTAAGCAACCTGGTTTTGAGCTCAAAGGTATCAGCCACGATGGTTGGGACAACAATAGCATCTCCGTAACCCTCGATGGGTGCTTGGAGAAGCTCATTCATGGGCTTATCTTCTGCCATTACGACAGGTGGAGGTGGTGGTAGACGTTCTCAGCCGCGGCTGAAGGAGCAGAACGTCCTCTACGTCTACGAGGAATATTTGCAAGCTCTGAAAGTGGACTTGTAGAACTGGAAGAACGAGTCGCATGCACTAAGTATAAAATCGATTTCAAAACAAATGCAAGGCAAAACGACAAGTGAACTTAACCAATAATCACAAATGAAATGGCTTCTTTGAAAAGGTACACCAAATCACAAGGACACAAAGGCAAGTTTTAAATCTGTTGTTCGGGAACTTATTATGGTCACACCCCAGTTGGTAGGTGTACTGCCTTGATTTGCGGTGGTTGATTTTTATGTATATATTAAGTACCACTAAAAAGACGTAGGTATGGATTTGTGCTGATGGGTTGAAAAACTTTTGGACAATATTTTTGGTATCGTCTCGTTTAACCAAATCGTATCTCTTTAAGAATCACCTTAAAAGAAACACAAGATAGAAAACGTTACGATAGTTTTGTTGTTTTATATTTTTTTGGGTTTGTTAACACTTTAGGAAAAGTGTTAATGACTTTTTGATTTATGATAACTTTACAAAAAACTTTTTACAAAAGATGGTATAAGTGCAAGAATGGGTCTGAAAAGGTTTAACCACGCTAAAGCCTCCCGGCGCGGCGCCCAAAATTTGATTGGATCCGAACCGTCAAGTTTAATCACACAAGCTAGCCACTTGTGAATGGCTAACCGTAAAAAACTTAAAACAGCTTCGACACAAAATGCAATGAAGATCAGAGGAATATAGTGGATTCCCAGGCCGTTAAGTCCCACGGAGACTCAATGGTGTATCAAAACTTATCAGATGATAGAATGATCACTAAGGATAGTGATCAATAAGGATTTGGATTGATAACTACACTACTGATTGATTGGAATGTATTTGGACACAGAATTGATAAGCACAACAATCAGATGAAACAAACGTAAAACGTACGTTTAAAAACTACGTAAACGTACAAAATTAAAAATTGAGATCTAAGAAATAAAAGACCTACAAATATGAAAATGACATTTTTGAAAACCTAAAAATAAAAGAAAATTATTAGAAAAAGAAAACTATTTTTACAACTATTTATTTAATTATTATTAATTAAAAACTATTTTAAACTATTTAATAATAACCTAAAATAAAAGAAAATTTGAAATAAGGCTAGAAAAATAAAATTATGATTCAGAAAAATCTAAAATATTATAAAACTTATTTTAAAACTAAAAATATAATTTTTTACACTTTTTATCTATTTATTACTAATTAATTATTATTTAAAATACACTTAAATATTAGAAAATATAAAATAAACCTAGAAAAATAAAATTTTGACTTAGAAAAATCTAGAATATGATAAAACTAATTTTAAAACTGAAAAGATATTTTTTATGCTTTTTAATTATTTATTACTAATTTATTAATACTTTTAACTATTTAAAATTATAATAAATACTAAATAGATTAGGAAAATTATGAAACTTTTTCTAAAAATAACTTAAGGTGACAGAAAACTAAGAAAAATATAAAAACTAGATTTGATTAATAATAAGCTGAAAAGAAAAATCAAAAAGCTTAATTCTATTAAATAAACGCTATCACTATTTTAAAAATGATGTTTTTCTGGTTTTTCTTTTTGATAACTATTTAACTACTTAAAATATGAAACTTTAATAAACACAAAAATTTTACAAACTGAAAATAAGCTGTTTATGGGCTTATGATTCAAACAATGGACTTATGAGCTTATTTTGAAGATATAAGCTCAAACAAGCTCACAAGCTGAAACAAGAGCTAAAATAAGATGCAAACAAGCTAGAGAAACTCAAATGAAGCTAGAAACCACAAAAATACATACTGAAAAGCTATTGATAAGTAAATGAGCACTTATGACTCTTGTGTTAAAAGACATAAATGGGACAAGGTTTAGGCTATAAGCAGCCCTACCAAACAAGCTAGAAAATGGAAGACTAAGCTTGGGACCTCAAGTCAGCTAGGAAAGCTTTCCAAAGAACCAAGTTACACAGGATTAGATCAACAATTAAGCTCTGTGTGAGCTTGTGATTGAGCTTATAAAACTGATGCACAGAGCATTTTTTCAGAACATGTACTCAAAAGAAGATAGAAAATAAGCTATTAAAAAGCTGATTAAAGGTGAACTAGTATTTTTCTAATTAAGTTAAGCAACTAAACTTTAATACCCCAAAAGATTTTAAGCTAAAACTCAATATTAAACACACACTAAAATTGTCTATTTAATTCAAAAACGACCAAATGCAAATTTGACTTTTTAACTTACACTAATATGTTGACTAAGATGAACTTTGAATCACTACTACTTACTGATTATGTTGTTTTAAGGTGAAATAAGACTGATTTGATCAATGATAACAACTTGTAAACATGAAAACAAGATCAATGATCATGAAATTCCAACAGTTAGCTAACAAGATAGGATCAAAGGTTATTTTGACTTTTGCTTAAATAAGTACTGATTTTTCTTGTTTACATGAACTATTATGACCAAGTGTGACAGGAAACAAACACAAACAACAACTCAAACAACCTCTAACACAGTTTAACTTCACAAATCCAAACAAACCTTTATATGACTGATTTGGTGATTTTCAAAGCAAAACTCAACTTAAAACCATGGAACTGATTTCAGACCTTATAATATCATTTATTAGGACTAATGAAGTATTAAACAACAATACTAACAACAAGAAACTAAGAAATGACAATAATGCACTTTAAACTGTTAAAATAAGATTTTTGCTAACTACAAATTTAAAAGAACAAACAACTGTTTTTAATGGTTAATTTTACTTAACTAGAACTAATGAACATGAAGAAACAGAAATTCAAGCTATTTATCAATTCAAACAGTGAAATGCCAAAATGATAAAAAAATGCTTACAAGTGGCTATCCAACTGAAATCACAGAACCAAGATCAAAAGACCACTTCCTATGGCTTCCCAAGAAGCTCTATACCAAGGCCATCCAAAATTCACCATGCTCCAGCTTTGATCACCATTTCCATGGATTTTTGAATTTTAAACTATTTATTTGATATTTTTGGTGAATTTTCCTTTTTGATTCTAAACTGAATTTTAATGTTACTAAAAGCTTTAATAAGCTTTCTAGGAGCTTATATGTGTTTACTCAGTCCAAGATAACACCTACAAACAACATTCAAACCTTTTGAGATTTTTGAACATGAAATTGCATAAACTGAAAACAAGTCTTAGAACTGAAATTGATGGTTGCAAAAGATTTATTATACACTGAATACTTGAAATACAAAGTTTAAAAGATTAAAGATACACTGGAATTTAAAATTAGACTAAAACGACCTGCATAAATAAAAATTACACTAGATGCCTTTATACATTGCTTCTCAACCCTCCTTTATAGACTTTTGTGACTCTATGTCGACCTCTGATTGTATCCCACCTCATCTGAGCCATTGGATCTTCAAAAATCATCATAACCATCCAAGTGTAATTTTGGCGCCAAAAGTCTCTTAGCAGGTTTCAATCAATTAAAGCTTTTGGGTGTTAGTGGAGGTGAAGGGGGACAAGGTATACAAGTTGGAAGACAGGTGGAAGGGGTGGATAGAGCAAATCAAGGAAAACTACCATGGTATCTGGTTTGGCGCGTTTTCTGTGAGGAGGATGAACAGTAGCCGGTTTTGACTTCTTTGACCGTTGGTATTAATAAGAGAGGGAGGGTCAAAATGGGTAATGGCAGGGGTCAAAATGTTTTGGACTAGCTCAAGGGTCAGGAGCTCAAGGGTGTGTGGGTTGGGCTTGTGTTGGGCTCAGCAGTTGGGTTGGATTGGGCTTGATATATTACAAAGGGTCCGGTTTGGTTTAGTAGATATTACAAGGACCATATTTGCAATTTCTGAAACTTTGAGGACTGAACTTGACACTTTTCCAAAGATATCAAAAGAACCAAACTTGACAAACTTTGATAGTACAAGGACCACTTTTGCATAAAATTCCATTTTTGGATATCCAAGGACTAATTTTGACATTTTTCAAAGTTTAGGGATCTTTTCTGCCATTTGACCAAAGAATTATTCAAGGACCATTTTTAACAACTTAGAATATTTCAGGGACCTTGAATGATATTTTTCTTGATTTTTTTGAATTCCAAGGACTAGATTTGCCAACTTTTGAAACTTGGGGGACTAAAACTGCCAATTTTGCAAACTTGATACGTTTTTCATCTGATTTTGATATTTTTGCATTTAAAACACATAAAACACAATTTTGGGATATTTTCAGCATTTTGATGCATTACTGAGTGTTTTCAGATGATTTTGCAGTTTAGATTGTACAAAAATGATGAGTATTTAGACACTCATCAATCTTGTATTATTTCAGAAAATAGTTTTCGTCGCTAAACTTGAAACTAGCGTAACTTCTTCGTTATAAACCCGTTTTAACCCGTTCAAGCGGCCACAGTTTCGTTTTTAAGTCTATTTTCTGAATATCTAGACCAAAATAATCCCCAGCCTACTGAAATTTCCAGATTTTACAAAACATGACAGCCTATAAATATATTTCGTCGAAAATGACTTTTCTAGTTTGAAACTTGTTCTAAACCATTCCGATCAACACCAAAGCTATTCTAAACCTACCATACACCTTCTTAGGGTGTCATGGGCTCCTAAACTTCACCAAAATGATAAGGTTCATAAGGATATTAATAGGATAATTTAAACTCATTATAAGTAGTAAAATCAAGTATAAGTGGTATGGATCATAGAATACTTGTATGTTTTTCTTACTAGATCATAAAAATAAATCAAGTAATAGTATGAAAGATTAGGAAAATTATTTAGAACACTTACTTGAGTGATTGAAGAGATTTAGGTAACTAAATACTTAATTACTTCAAGGTTTTTATTTCAAAACCTATACTAGAACACAAAATGGATCTTGTAAACACTTGACCTTGGAAAAATTATATTTTCCTCCTTGTTCTTGATCTTGGCCGAGCATCATCAATGGAGTAGAGAGGTTCTTGCTTTGTTTCACCTTTTTGAATGTGTTACTATGTATTTTTATTAAGAAAACTAACACATGTATGAGATATTTATTTGTAAAAGAGTATAGGTGTAAGTTTAGTCAATAAAATATCAAGAAGTGGTGACATGGAGGGGGGAGGTCGGCAAGGGGTAAGGGTGGAAGTATTTTGTGTATTTTTGTTAGTTAAATGCATTTAAAGTTAAGTGTAATGTATGTTTTGTACAAACAGTTAGTTATTTAGTGTAGTGTTAGCTAGAAATCGATTTTAACGGAACAAAATAAAATATATCGAAGTCATAAAAATTATAAAAATGCATTTCTCGCAAGTATTGAGTGAATACATATTTATAGAATATAATTTATGAAAACCGTCGTAATTATATATATATATATAACAATATATATACAAAATAAATTCAAAACATCGGGTAAACTAATAATATAATTTTTATAGTCTTAAAATGAGTATAAAAATATATCAGGACAATTGTCGGAAGTGTCGGATCAATTATTCAAAATAAATGATCGTGCGATAGCGTTTATTTAATAAATAATTCTACGTTAATGAAATATGCAAACCCATGCATGAACTAATATGAAAATGATGTTACTGATGATATGTAGACTAACTCTAGTCTATATGTAATGTTCTCAATGATGTTCCATGAATACGCAGCTTAACCCTTACGGTTATGCGAATTTGATACTCGTAAACCTAGTTTACGAAAATGATGAATAGTAACCATGAATAGTGATTTTTCTCCGGGAATGAATAGTGTTTCGTGAATAGTAAAATTTTAAAATAACCTCTCAAAGTCGCAAACTGACTTAAAAAACGATGAATAGTAAAATGATAAATAGTAATATGTGAATAGTAAATTCCCGAGATGAATAGTATATTTGAGAAATGACCTGAAATTACGATTTGTCACAACATGAACCATCTCGCTCTTTACCGGGCACGTTAAAACTCATCATATCCACTTCGATGTTAACAACAACTCTTGCACCCCAAATCTAAGGAATAAAATACTATAGTTTAGGGGCAGCCACTACAGGCTGCCATGCCAATACATGAACCACCTCACTCTTTACTGGGCACGTTAAAACTCATCATAGCCACTTCGTTGTTAACAACAACTATTGCACATAAAATACTATAGTTTAGGGGACGTCCCTTCCGTTAGTATTTATAGTCCCTCGCATCAGCATTTATATACGTGCCTGAGTTGGTTCATGTGTTTAAGACTCAGATAGAACAGCATACGGAAAAAGCAGATGCGTTCACCATGGCTGCAGCCACTACAGGCTGCCATGCCAAGACATGAACCATCCAACTCTTTACCGGTCACATTAAAACTCATCATAGCCACTTCGTTGTTAACAACAACTCTTGCAGATGTGCATTTGAACACCGAATGTGAAACAGGTAAACAAACAGTGTAACCCAAGCCGCATAGGTAAAAAAATGTGCCCTTGCCCATGATGGCTGCAACCCCAAAAGGATGTCGTGACAAAATACATGTAGCAACTCTAAAATCAATATATAATATAACAAAGCCAATAACAATAACCAATTTCACAAAAGCGGAACAGCCGCCATGGCTGCCTTACTATAAACGCCTTGCCAAGATACAACTGCTCTCAGACTTTTCTGACCATAATGATAATACATGAACAACTGATGTCACAAAACATGCAACACATAACCCGGAACCAAACAGGCTCAGTGATTCTAAAAGCAAGCTACGCGTCAATAGACCATTCGTTAACCTACAACCAAACGAACATAATTAACGTAGGAAACAATGAAAATACAGAGGTTAATCTCAAACACGAAAGCTAACCTGAAATACCCAGCTGGATCCATTAGTATAAATACTAATGGGAAGGAATGTCCCCAAACCACTGCTAAGAAACAAAAGTCATAACCTCAACGGCATCAAACAACATCAACATATAACATCAAAGAAACCGGAATCATAAACAACATGCAGAAGGCATATAGCCACCAGACCGACCATGGACAGTGAAGATTTGCATGATCCAGCTAACACTGCACCGGCAAGGTATCTTCTATGAGAAGAAAACACACTAACCGTCACTAACTACACTATAACGGAGAGATATCAGAACTGGACACGGGTCAAAGGCCGCAGCGAAAAAAGGCCAAGCAAAACGGTCGGCCCAAACAAAGACACGGCAAGGCCAAACCTTCCCAAACCTTAGGAATAAAATACTATAGTTTAGGAAGCAGATGCGCTTACCATGGCTGCAGCTACTACAGGCTGCCATGCCAAGACATGAACCATCTCACTCTTTACCGGCCACGTTTTCAAGTTATAATATAACAAAGCCAATAACAATAACCAATTTCACAAAAGCGGAACAGCCGCCATGGCAGCGTTACTATAAACGCCTTACCAAGATAAGGCCGCTCTCAGACTTTTCTGACCATAAAAGCGCTTCTGTTACAAAATCATGATAATACATCAACAACTGATGTCGCAAAACATGCAACACATAACCCGGAACCAAACGGGCTCACTGATTCTAAAAGCAAGCTACGCCTCAATAAACCATTCGTTAGCAACAACCAGCTTCTCGAAAATATGAAACCCTAATTTTTTGACCTACAAATAACCACGAAACCACCATTAGCCACAGCCTAATCGAAGGCCCAAATTTTAAAGTAATCAAATAAACATAAAGCCACAATCTATTGGAAGCCTTAATTGTTCCAAAAACGAAATTAACGTAGGTACCGATCAAAATACAGAGGTTAATCTCAGACACGAAAGCTAACCTGAAATACCCAGCTGGATCCATTAGTATAAATACTAATGGGAAGGAACGTCCCCAAAAAACAGCTAAGAAACAAAAGTCATAACCTCAACGGCATCAAACAAGATCAACATATAATATCAAAGAAACCGGAATCATAAACAACATGCAAAAGGCATAGAGCCACCACACCGACCATGAACAGTGAAGATCTGCATGACTCAGCTAACACTGCACCGCCAAGGTATCTTCTATGAGAAGAAAACACACTAAACATCACTAACTACACTATAACGGAGAGATATCACACTGGACACGGGTCAAAGGCCGCATCAAAAAAAGCCCAAGCAAAACGGTCGGCCCAAACAAAGACACAACAAGCCCAAAACCCTCCCACACCTTAGGAATAAAATACTATAATTTAGGGGACGTCCCTCCCATTAGTATTTATACTAATTAAGTGGTTAATTAGTAAATTATATCTTGCTCCAATATACAATGAACCTTAGCTTTATGCACTCATTTATGTCCTTTATTATTCATGTTACCAAGTGGTTTATGTTTCGTGTATTTTCATATTGTAACAAATAACCAAGTACACACTCTTTATCTAATAAGAAGGCTTTAGTTTGTTTGATATAAAATTTAGTATGATAAAAAGATAACCATGAAATCTTAATTAATTAAATAAATGGGCTTTTAGAAAAAGATCACGTCAAGTGTAACGAAGTTTTAATTGTAGTTGTTTCTTACTTTTATTCCTTTACTACACCTCTTTAGATTTATTTGATGTTATTAAATTAAGGGTATTGATGCAGGTTTTACTGATCAGGTTTTAATATTTATAAAGTTTCGTTATACCTATGGTCTACCTTAATGCACTAACGGGCAGTGTACCCGGTCGCGTGTAGTGTAGTATTAGGTAAAACCGAGGTCGTCCCAAGAGCTATGTGTGTTGGATTATTACTAAGTCTATGTGTCACAGATTAATAATGGTTTCAATAAGGAATTAATTAATTAACTACTAAAGCAGAAAACATCAAATAAAGGCAAAGGATAAATCAATAAAGGAGAGTGGTGCTAACCTAGTTATTCCTCCTAGCTAGTAATGTCTACGTCTACTTACTTCCAATTACTTCAGGTGGGGTCAAAGTCGAGAGGACAACATTTGGTCAATTCGCCCTAACCTATCAGCAAAGATGCCACCACAGGAGAAGTCAGGTGTCCCCTCATAAGTCCTGTTGTTCCTGGTCCCCTAAGCCAAGTCATTAAGTACCGCTACATGCTATATTTATAATAGTGAGTGCCCGGGCGTTAGCAACTTAAACACTCACCCCCTAATTCTTAAGTTCATCCAAACGGTAGGAGATCAGTTGGTCAAATCGCACAAGTAGAAAGGGTCGTCAGTTGGTCATATCTTACCCTTCCCGTCTCAGTCCGCTCACCTAGGGTCAGTTGGTCATATCTCCTAGGCAATTGGCCTCTACCGCCATTCAAAACTACCAAAACAAGGGTAGCTACCAATAAACTATGCATGCATACACTTAGAAATAATTATGCGGAAGTAATGTAAACGCAAATAAAAAAATTAAGGAATCATAACTAGGCCAGCACCAAGAGGTGCTTAGCCGCTCATATTAACCATACAAATCAATTCAATATTCAAATGTATGAAATACATGAATCGAAAGTAAAGAAAAGATAAAATGCTAATGCTTATCGTAGGGGAGTGATTTCTCCCTTGGAGACAGCTCCGTATGCTCCTCTAGACCTGCCTTTAGCTTTTTCCCACGTTCTCTGGTTGTTGTGTGTGGAATGGGATGATTAGAAATGCTGGAATTCGTGGGTATATATAGGCCAGATCTGGGTTACGGCGTAACTAAAATAAGAGTTACTCCGTAACCATCAATTCCTTCGTATTTTGCACTAGATCTGTTAGTTACGGTGTGACCTTATTAGTGGTTACGCCGTAGTCTTCAATAAACATGGTTACGCCGTAGTTGATGAAATAGTTACGACGTAGTTATCAGCGGCGTGTAACCTCATTTGACCTAATTCAGTTACGTCGTAGCTTTTGGAAAGAGTTACGCCGTAACCTTCTGAAGAGTTGGTATTCTGAGTCATGTATTAGTTACGACGTAATGTGAGAGAAGAGTTAAGCCGTAACTTTTTCAAAACGAGCATACTATGATGAATCTTTTGATATTTCTCCAGTTCCGCGTCTCTTTAGCTCCAATGCTCGTAATTTACCTGAAAGTGGAAAACAATGGAAAACAAGCGTAAATCCATATAAATGATATAAATTACAAGCATTATTGGGGGAAATTGACACTTAATATTCTGGACAATTTAATGTTATCAAATATCCCCCCACTTGAACTCTACTTGCCCTCAAGTAGACCTTATTAGAAAGATTCGTAAAAAGATATTTCCCAAAACCTGTAAAATATAAGTTTACAAATCCCTTATGCTAGAATAAAACAAAGCCGAACACCTCACGAAATGGGAACGAAACACTCAAATCTCTCAGCTATTCTAAGTGTCAATTTCGGCATGATCACTCAATTGCACAGTCATAGCATGTATTCTATCATAAGCTTGGCGGTTACACAAATCTCCACCACTAGAGTTAAGGGCTAAACAATTCTCGAAGGCAATATGGGTAGACACGACAAAGGTGAAGGGGTGACTCGTCATTACTAACATGTCACGGCGAAGTGGACAAAATCAATGATACATGACCAAATCCATTGCCAAGACACCAAAGATTGCTCGCTGCATCACCTAGACATGCTTCATGACTAAAGGGTAGGATAAGACATGGGATATATAATTGGTGTAAAATAAAAAACAAGCAGGTAGTTTAAATCTATAACCAAGTCATCACCGCTTACCATCCGCCCAAAGTTCAAGCTTTGAAGTCAAGAAACCGGATCATGAGATACTAGGTAGATGTGTCATTAGAGGATGTCGTGATGGGCACACTACCTTTTCTTCAACTGGTGGCATAATTACGAACTCCAATCTTCGAATGTGACCGAGGTGGCCTCCTCGATACTAAATATATAAAGCTCATAACATAGTGCGTATAACATCGCACTTTACAATAACTAAATAACAAAACAATTTTTTTTTCGAATCACTTTTTTTTCCAACATAACAATGATAACTAAACATAATATCCCCCCACTTGAGATGAACAATGGGAATTTGGGGGGTCTTCAATGATCTTCAAGAGTATGTCGTCGACGAGAGTGTGATTTCCGAACCTTTCCACTTGAATCTTGAAGGCAAATGATGACTTCCCAATCACAAATAAAAACTACAGGGTAGGCTAAGGTGTATAGGTGTATCGAAATAATATATTGGGTTAAGAAAATGAAAGGAATGGCTCAGATGGGTGTATCTAGGGGTATCTTTCACTAAAGGTGAGTGCAACAAAAAGGGTTTCACATGGGGGTCGAGAAGTCGAGGTGACTAATCGATAGACACATAATGGTAGGCTATTTGGGTGATAATCCTATAATATTGCCTTCTAAAACTGAAAAGTCCAAATACATCGAGCTAACTCAACATACCTCGTCTATGGTCTCGAAATGATGCAAAGGCCAAGTTCTAAAGTTTACAAGCTACCGGCACACTCATAATTTGGTGGATTTGGGGTAAAATATTGGAAACGGATAAGGCTAATCTCATCATATAATATCAAGGGTTGTATGTGCTCGGCTAAGGTTTAATCTAGTTAGGTTAAGAAAAACATGTCAAAATTTTAAAAATGGCATAATTTTTCAAAATAAACTAAAAAAACGAGGGCAAAATAGTGTTCAAGAGATAATTCTACTCCCGTCCCCCCACTTAAATTGTACAAAGTCCCTTTTGTACTAAGCATTAAATAAAGGTGAAGAGAAAAGTAAAATTAGAGCGAGAACTTCCCTAAAATTTGCTCCAAAAAGAAAGAAGGCCCACGAAAAAGAGACGTGCCTTCGCACAAGCATAATGAACAAACTTCAATCCCTGAAATCACACTACCGACAAGCATAATTCTGAAAATAAAAAAAAATAAAAAATGAAAAACAAAACTAACTCACTTTCGTAGGAATCACAGTTGCATTTAGCATATGCAACAAGCCTTTTAAACCACTTGGTATCCCAAGTGGACGAGTGAAGTCTCGTGAGGGTTTACAGGGAACACACCCACAAAGTTCATTTAAAATACTAATACAAGGTTATTGTGTTTTAAAATGAAAGAATTAAAGCAGAGGAAGGTTATGTCGTAACTCTTTGAGGGAGTTACGCCGTAACTGGCAAAACCTGATATAACCTGCAAAGCGAATGGTTACGGCGTAACCACTTAGATGGTATTACGCCGTAATTGGTAATGCGTCTAATAATTCTGCTGCAAAAGGTTGGTTACGGCGTAATCACTAAGATGAGTTACGTCGTAACTAGGATCAGATGAGCAACAGCAACAACAATCTCTTCCTCGTTTCCTGCAAAAATGGTTAAAACATAAAACCCTACAGAAATGAAAATAAAACGAAAGAAAGGGACAATTCGGGTTGTCTTCCGAAAGAGAACTTTTCTTTATTTATGTGTCTTTAAGTTAGACTCAGAGCCGCGGGGGCTCTATGGGGGTCTTTGGACTTCCCCGACTTCCTCCATGTCATTTTTATTTGAAGAAGGCTGGTCCCAAACATGTGGAGAAATAAACCGAGTCATGGTGTATCATTTTTGCAGAAAATTAGCTTGTGCCCATTCGCAACGAAATTTAGCCTCTTTGTCCCCTTTTATTTTAACATATCCAAACTTTACTCGTAACCAATTTTCAAACGAGATCCCCCTGTATCCTACTTTGCTTCTCATATCTTCGTCAAAACATGCTTATTCCTTGCGTTTGAGCCATTTAGGTTTAGGGAATTTTCCTCCATCGCAGATCTTGCGATTGGGGTTGCATGTAGGCCATGCCAAGGTGTAGTCATCAGTCATGATAGCTGGTTCACAAAAATGAATGGTCCAATCAATCTCGGTGAACCATTCACTAAAATTATTATGCCCTTGTAACCACTTTTTTCTGATAAGCTTCTCGTCTTCCCAGCACCACCAAACTTCCGCAGCCTCTTTAATAATTCAAATTAGATGCTGTCCTCCTCCATTGCATCGTTTTTGAAAAGGGGAATATGTGGGCAATGTTACTTCGGTCCCATCAATTAAACAAGTTTTAGGAGCACAACAGTGAAGTCTTCCTGTAACAACATAACTGGGTACAGAAGGTGGGATCTCTTCATTATTGCTTTCATCGTCACTTGATTCGGTCCCTTGTAAATGGCCAAAATATAAAGGCGGAAACCTATCTGAATCATCTAATTCAACCCTTGGCGAATCCTCTGTTATAAAAATCTTGTCTGATTCTAGGCATAAGGTTTTGTCCAATTTAAACTCCACTATATTGCCACAGTATCCAGCGTAGTAAGCTAATGTGTCCAGGAATGGTTTACCAAGAATCAAATGTTCCTTTTTGTCTTTCTTCATGTCGATGACTGCGAATTCGGGGGCTGAAACAAATTTATCGACCTTGACACAAGTACCACCATTAATTCCTAAAGGGGTAACTCTGGTGTCAGTTGCTGAATCAATCAAGATATCAGTATTCCAAAGATGGATAATCTTATGTTTTAAGAATATGGAAAGTGGCATGATGTTTATACAAGATCCAAAATCTACAACCCCCAAGATATCAATATTACCGACAGAACACGGAATGACTAGCTCGTTTGCGCTGATATCCTTAACTGAAAATAAACTTTTTCTGACCTGGATACGCCTACTGAATCACGGTTACGCCGCAACTCAGGGAAAAGGTTACGGCGTAACCTTTCCTGCTTGTTGGCAATCGCCTTTCAGTCTCTTCGGTTGTGGATTTGCTCTTCCGAGAATCATTGGCGAAAACAACATTGCATTCCACCATGGGCTTGAGTTCATCAAGATCAATGTCTTCTATCTCAGCACTGAGTTTTCCTATCATTGCTTCAAGATTTTTTAGGGTTTCGTCGTGCCTGGAGAGATTTTTATTTGTGTTATCCTGGAAATCTCTTAACCATTTATCTTGTTCTTTTTGTTTCTTGGCTGAAGTTTCCAGGAATTTGTTTATTGTCTATTCAAGATTGGGCTTTCTTTCTGCATAAGGCCCACGGTTATAATTTCCACGATACCTGTTACTATTAAAATTATCTCCGTAAAAAGGTCGATTTTCTCCATATTTTGCCTCTTCAATTATATTTTCTTCGTCAATGTGAGGACAATTTTTTCTTGAGATGTCCTCCCCCACAGCTTTCACAACACACTTGGATGGCATGAACGGTTTCTCTGACTTTCAGCATGTCTCGACTAAGATTTTCAAATTTACTAGCGATAGCTGCAATTCCATCGAAACTTCCGCCTTGGTATCTTTTACTTCCTCCGTCGTGCCATTTTTGAGAGTGATCAACCATTTTTTGAATGGCTTCAATAGCAAGAGTAGGTGTCATGTTCGGAATAGGTCCTTGATAGTCCAGCATCTGTCTCGTAGTCACGTTGATTCCCTTGTAGAAGATGTTGACCTTTTGCTGGTTGTTCAGATCATGTGTAGGATATTTGTACAGGAGATCGTTGTATCTATCCCAAGCTTGATACAATGTTTCATTGCCTTCTTGTTTAAAATTTTGGATCTCAAAAAGCTGGTTAGAAATCTTTGACGGCAGACAATATCTCTAAATAAAGTGCTTCTTGAGTAGAGCCCAAGTATTAATTGCCACGGCGGGGAATCTTTCGATCCATCTTCTGGCTACTCCAGTAAGAGTCATGGGGAATAACCTTAGCATAACAACATCATGAGACACGCCTGGAATGTTGAAAAGGCTAGCGATGTATAGGACATTTTCAATGTGCTCATATGCATGCTCGTCCTTGTTTCCTGAAAAAGGGTTAGCACGAAGCTCCCTCATAAATTGGTCTTTGATTTCGAAACGGACATCCGCTCCAATTGCCGATCTTACGAGAACTGGCCCTTGTTCTGCTCTTGTCAACGCCAAATATTCCTCCAGAGTGAGGTCATCGATGTTAACAACTTCCATGGTACCTGAAAACTCGAATTATGATCGTGAGAACTAAAGAAAAGTTTAAAACAAAAATGAAATACTTAATAGCAATCCTAATATAACTCCCCAGCAACGGCGCCAAAAACTTGATGCAGGTTTTACTGATCAGGTTTTAATATTTATAAAGTCTCGTTATACCTATGGTCTACCTTAATGCACTAACGGGCACTGTACCCGGTCGCGTGTAGTGTAGTATTCGGTAAAACCTAGGTCGTCCCAAGAGCTATGTGTGTTGGATTATTACTAAGTCTAGGTGTCACAGATTAATAATGGTTTCAATAAGGAATTAATTAATTAACTACTAAAGCATAAAACAGCAAATAAAGTGTGACAACCCGTACTTTCAGGTCATTTCTCGAAACAATTCATGCCTTACAATTTCAACATTTATCGTGAACTAGGTTTACGTGTTCCAAATTCGCGTAACCTTTATGGTTTAGCGGCGAATTCATGATCATATCATCACGAACATTTCATATGGACTAAGTTTAGTCTACATTTCATTAGCATCAATTGCATCATGTTAGTTCATTCATGATTTTGCATTTCACATTAAACGCGTAAATTTTATATTAAATAAACATTATCGCGTAAGTTATTATTTTGAACATTTAATCCACTACTTCCAAAAATGATCCCGATATATTTTTATACTTACATTTAGTTTATAAAAACTATATTTTAAGTTTACCTAGTGTTTTAAATTTATTTTGTATATAAATCGTTAAATTTATATTATTATGACGCTTTTCTTAAAAACTACACGTTAATTATTAGTTCACTCAAATTTTTCAAGAAATGTATTTTTACAATTTTTATGATCTTATTATACTTTACTTTGATCCATTAAAGTTTATTTTTAGACAACACTATTATAATTACTCAAATGTATATACAATTGTACAAGTTATTCTTACCTATACATTTTATTTACACACTTTACATTATATACAATATACTTTATAAAAAAAAAATGTATTTTGAGATACATCCCCCCCCCCAAAAACCGGTCATGGGGGGAGTGTACCTCATTAATGATTTGGTAGATTATTTTCTTACATAAGTTAGATATGCACTCAATCTTATTCTCACACTTCACACATCAATAATACAAGTAAATCAAGCTTCTTCTCTCTTGTTTCTTCCCTTCATGAACCGGCCAAACCATAAGGGGTGGAGAAGTTCATCAAAAATTTCCAAAATCAAGTTAAACAATCTAGATTACACTCTTATTAAAGGTTTTGAAATAAAAACCTAGGATGTTTAGGTTAAACCTTTGTTCTTTACACCTCATCATATTAACTTGTAAGCATATCATTTACATTCTTCATGTTTCCTTTTCATTTCATATTTATCTCTTCATTTTCATAGCAAACATGCAAGACATATGTTGATTTATACCATTTTACATGATTTTTAGAGTAATATATATATAAAGGTCATTCTATAATTATCCCCTTGGTATATGTTGGTCTTGATGATGATTAGGAACCCATGACACCCTAAGAAGGTGTATGGTAGGATTAGATTAGCTTTGGAGTTGATTTGAAGGGATTGGAATAGGTTTAGTACGAGAAAAACTATTTTCGATACGTATAAAAAGTGTTCTGTCCTTGTTTTGATTTTCTGGAAAATCCGACAGTAGGCATGAATTTTTGCACTTGATAATTAGAAAATATACTTTAAAACGAATCCGTGGCCGCTTGAACGGATTAAAACGGAGTTATAACGAAGAAGTTATGAATTTTTCAAGTTTGACGACGAAATATATATTTTCTGAAATTTCAGCAACCTATTTTAGTTTTGTACGAGTCAAAAACGAGTCCTAAGCTTTACAAATTATTTCGACTTATCAAAAATATATTAGTATACTTTGATACGAAGCTAAGGACGTATAATACGTAGAAAACGGATTTGAAACGACTAAGATATACACGTTTTCATAAACTTGCCGTAACTATTAATTTTTAGTAAAACTATATTATTTTTACGAGACAAGTGTTACGGTAACCAAAACGACCATGTTGAAGGCTGTTTTTATCTATGATGTAGAACTTTTTGTAACGAGATGCCTTCTAATAAAATCGAGATCACCAAGCATATTTTTTCAAAACGACTAACCATTTGTATAGCGGAGTTGTAATAAATTATTTACGGATGCTTAAACTTTGCCGAAACTCATTTTTAAACCCCATTTTGGACAAAATCACCATCTTTAACCCTTATTATCTTTATGTTCGAGACCTTTATGCCGAAAACTCCTGAACTGAAACTTCTATATTTTGATACAAACTTTCCAAAACCGTTGAGTTCGTTTCTTAACGATCGACGTACACCATTTTACGACTAGTTTTTCGAAGCCATTTTTGTCACTTTCATGAAATTCCCGACGACATTATTTTACGACGAAAAGTGATAATTTCACCATAAATCATTACAAAACCATTGTAGGATGACATTTTGACGTAAATACTTGTAAAGTAATTTTTGAGTGGTCAAGACGTCAAAAGAGTATTTTTCGACGATAATTAATATTTTTCAAAACTCACAAATGGTATAAATAACATACGAAATGCATGCATAACATTACATTGCAACTCATTACATATCATATCATTCACAATAGGTCACGGTCAGAGGTTGCACCTCATTTCAGTATTGCCATTATATCATCATAAACATTGCAACAGGTGAGTTTTCATAGCCCCGTTTTACATGCTTTCGATTATTTTCAAACCCACGGGGGAGAATACATTGCACTACATTTTTTTTTGTACGATACCTAGTACATTAAATTCAATTACATTGCTTAAGTTACCGCATTTGCCAATTGAAAGTCCCCATTACATGAACATGAACCGTTAATATTTGAAGCGAGGATGAGTGGATAGATCTATCGAGGGTGACGCCTCCATCCGAGTTGGTGAATCCCAACTTGTCATACGGATGCATTTCATTTGTTAACATTACGGAGTTGTCTGCAAACACTCTGAGGGGCATACATTATGAACAGTCTAGTTTCGGGGTCATGGGCTTAAAGCAATTGTAACATTATTTTTACGTGACTTGATTGTCATGCCTGGTCTATACTTGTGTAGTCGTATAAAACATTTACATAAACCTATGATTTCTCACCAACATTATTGTTGACCGTTTTAGCAATGTATTTTCAGGTAACTAAGGCATACTCATCATGACATGGTTAAGGAACCCCTTTTGAGTCGCGGCGTCGACTTACATCATTGTACATTATGGCATTTTCTTTCAAAACCATCGTTTGGACTTGTAATATATTTATATTTCCGCAAACTTTATAAACTTTTGGGACCTATACTTTGTAAACTCTGATTGTTTTATTAAATCAAACGATGTTCTTTTCAAACGACACTTTAGGTCGTTCAATATAACTGTGATTGTGATGCTATGACAGTCAATCCCCAGGAATTCCATTCCGCTGCAAAACAGGTAATTTGGGGGTGTGACAGATTGGCATCAGAGCTCCGGTTATAGAGAACTAGGTTGCATCATTGACCCTAGACTATAACTACATTATCATAGCATCTCATCATTTCATCATAAGTGCGTGTTCACTTTGCATGCGATTTATACGTACATTTTTCGAGTTATTCACTTTCATTTCACAGTGGTTGTCACATAGATGCCTTCAAATACCCATCCCATTATACTCACATCACTTTGACATGGAGAATGCCTTGTCAGTCCCTATCATAATTTTAACATCAGTTGACTCAACACCGATAACATCAGATGATGACACTGAGACCTTTTAGGAGGACGAAGTTGCACCTACACCATCGCGATCACTATTGATTCACTGTAGGATCAGGACAATTTTTATCACTCAGTTGGGACAGATCATACCATTGGGTAGAACTTATAGGCTTAATCCTAATGAACCTATTTTCTTAACTCACCACAAGGATCTCCATTATCATCATTGTCATTATTTTCATCATCATTATCATTTCGAGCACCATCCGTACCATCACATCTCATACACGATACTCATACACCTAACTTGCAGCTTGGGAAGCGTGCATGATTTGACACACCATTACCATCTACCACTAAGACTATAGACACTACACCATCTCATAGGTTTGAGGATTGTGAGAGTTCTAGGGCTATTGTTGCTAGATCGCCTACTACTCCTACACTTGAAACACGATTAGACCACCAACAGGAACAGATAATAAGTACCTTTCTAGCTAATGTAATCCTCATCATTTATTATCTCTACGATAATCACCACCTTGTTTATTTCATTCCTTACTCCAATTGCCCAATTTTCCATCATTTCACGACGATACATCACTATCTTACTAGGGGATAGGCCAACTTTATTCTCGACCAATTAGTAGACTGTTATTACTCGATAAGGTTCTCTTATGTATCCTACAAACCATCCAACAAATTTTATTCCAAATTATCCTGCTACTATTTCATGAAATTATTTCACTTGATTTTATTTCGAACTATTTTATCACCATCTTAGAAACGTTGTTTCATAAAGTTTTAACGTAAGTTGTTTTATTACCAACTATCAATTGATTTTCAGTCATTTTATCAACGATTTAATATCCTCATGCGAAACGATTTTCATGTTACTCTGAAAAATCATTGAGCCATTATCTTACAAAACAAAACGTTGAATACCATCTAAAACTTCGGAGGAACATAATACCATTTCAACAAAAACAAGCATCACATCATTTGTCCTTGATTATACATGGCCTGATCACCTATGTATAATTCAGGAAGAATTATGTCATGAAAGAAACAAGTATCATTTCAAATTTCCTAAGACAATCTTCGTTCAAAAGCAAAACTTTGAAATCAAATAAATTGTTCATAAACATTTATTTTGTCAACACTCTATAGATACCTACGTCATTAGTCACTCACTCAACCGATAAGTTAGGATTTGACGAGTGACCTTTTTAGGAAATACTTCCTATACCATCTGTGAGGAGGATTCCTCGATACAAAAAAAAAAAAAAAAATGAAAGGATTTTGGAGTTTCCAACAAGGGCTAGAAGTAAGTAGCGAGATCTTTCGCAACTCAATAAAAATCTTAAGACATCACGAGACCTTCCGAACCACTATTTTGGATTAGAATCCAAACTCTATCATTCCAAAAGTACTAGCTAGACCGAGTTACAAGACTTAGTACTAAGCGAATACACACTAAACAACACTATAGGGATAAACCAAATATTCTAATCGAGACTACAGAACATTTCACTAAACATAGCTTCAACAATATGTGAATTTCCCTACAATGAGTTTTCCTTAAAGGAAAATTTTAGTTAAATTAAGGTTATCGATATAAACTTCCCCTAAAGGCATTGTGTTCTTTAGAAATTCCAAGTAACCTCACTTCCATATCAAGAGATGCCACAGGTTTGAACATGTCGGACAATCAATGACTCCCCATCTACAAGTGAAACTAGAACAAACATTCTTCGACATAGTATAAGCTGATGTCTATTTTCTTGCTAGCATGATAACAATATTAGGGATGAACTATTTTTGGAAGCACACAATATTGAAACAAGTCTTGAAATCAACCACTACACCACCTCACTTAAATATTTAAGGTTTGTGACTTTACAACATGGAGCATGGAAACACTTCGATAATCAAACAATAAACATTTTAGTCATAGAGACTAAGCACCTTAAGCAAATTAGACTCAGGTCATGACATTCGATAGGACTAGAAACGCGAGGAATCACAACTGTTACCTATAATCTATTCTTTTCAATAAGGTCCTTTCCGACGGATTTAACATTTTGAAATCTAACACGAGATACGTAGTATCAATTCCAGTTGTACCTATTATAAGCTATTCGATTCACCTTAGACTGCTGACAGCCATTTCAGGATTTCCATGAAACCTACTAGGACATGATTACCGCCTACTATCCTCAGCCCAAAGGTTAGAGCTAGAGAGCAATTTCCACATTAGATAATATGCTCAAGCCAGTATGACCTGCCAGAAATAGTTAGGCAAAACATTCTCCATCGACAAGTTTCTTGCAACAATAGTTAGCTCATGAACATATTGACTACACCATTTGAGGCACTGTAAGGTTGAGGTATCAATCACTTATTCAAGGATTAAAATCAGGAAAGTCCGATTCATTAGTCCATAACTCATTCATGAAACAAACAAAGAAATCATGCAAATCAAAAATCAGTTACAAGTAACAACATATAGCTAGATAAGCTACATCGTTATACGATGCAAATATTGGAAGTATGTCCCATAAGCCGCAAATCATTAGAATCTCAAGTGGGCAACAAATTATGCTCAAAGACCGTCTTGGAAAGGCGTGGTACGATTTAAAAAAAAAACATTGGACGAACCAATACGACTCATATATCCTCACCTTTCACCGATAACACTGTAGGACCTAACAACGATTGAATTCAGGGACTGAATTCCTTTTTGGATGGGCGAATGTGACAACCCGTACTTTCAGGTCATTTCTCGAAACAATTCATGCCTTACAATTTCAACATTTATCGTGAACTAGGTTTACGTGTTCCAAATTCGCGTAACCTTTATGGTTTAGCGGCGAATTCATGATCATATCATCACGAACATTTCATATGGACTAAGTTTAGTCTACATTTCATTAGCATCAATTGCATCATGTTAGTTCATTCATGATTTTGCATTTCACATTAAACGCGTAAATTTTATATTAAATAAACATTATCGCGTAAGTTATTATTTTGAACATTTAATCCACTACTTCCAAAAATGATCCCGATATATTTTTATACTTACATTTAGTTTATAAAAACTATATTTTAAGTTTACCTAGTGTTTTAAATTTATTTTGTATATAAATCGTTAAATTTATATTATTATGACGCTTTTCTTAAAAACTACACGTTAATTATTAGTTCACTCAAATTTTTCAAGAAATGTATTTTTACAATTTTTATGATCTTATTATACTTTACTTTGATCCATTAAAGTTTATTTTTAGACAACACTATTATAATTACTCAAATGTATATACAATTGTACAAGTTATTCTTACCTATACATTTTATTTACACACTTTACATTATATACAATATACTTTATAAAAAAAAAAAATGTATTTTGAGATACATCCCCCCCCCAAAAACCGGTCATGGGGGGAGTGTACCTCATTAATGATTTGGTAGATTATTTTCTTACATAAGTTAGATATGCACTCAATCTTATTCTCACACTTCACACATCAATAATACAAGTAAATCAAGCTTCTTCTCTCTTGTTTCTTCCCTTCATGAACCGGCCAAACCATAAGGGGTGGAGAAGTTCATCAAAAATTTCCAAAATCAAGTTAAACAATCTAGATTACACTCTTATTAAAGGTTTTGAAATAAAAACCTAGGGTGTTTAGGTTAAACCTTTGTTCTTTACACCTCATCATATTAACTTGTAAGCATATCATTTACATTCTTCATGTTTCCTTTTCATTTCATATTTATCTCTTCATTTTCATAGCAAACATGCAAGACATATGTTGATTTATACCATTTTACATGATTTTTAGAGTAATATATATATAAAGGTCATTCTATAATTATCCCCTTGGTATATGTTGGTCTTGATGATGATTAGGAACCCATGACACCCTAAGAAGGTGTATGGTAGGATTAGATTAGCTTTGGAGTTGATTTGAAGGGATTGGAATAGGTTTACTACGAGAAAAACTATTTTCGACAAGTTATAAAAGTGTTCTGTCCTTATTTTGTTTTTCTGGAAAATCCGACAGTAGGCACGAATTTTTGGACTTGATAATTAGAAAATATACTATAAAACGAATCCGTGGCCGCTTGAACGGATTAAACGGAGTTAACAAAAGAAGAAGAAGTTATGAATTTTTCAAGTTTGACGACGAAATATATATTTTCTGAAATTTCAGCAACCTATTTTAGTTTTGTACGAGTCAAAAACGAGTCCTAAGCTTTACAAATTATTTCGACTTATCAAAAATATATTAGTATACTTTGATACGAAGCTAAGGACGTATAATACGTAGAAAACGGATTTGAAACGACTAAGATATACACGTTTTCATAAACTTGCCGTAACTATTAATTTTTAGTAAAACTATATTATTTTTACGAGACAAGTGTTACGGTAACCAAAACGACCATGTTGAAGGCTGTTTTTATCTATGATGTAGAACTTTTTGTAACGAGATGCCTTCTAATAAAATCGAGATCACCAAGCATATTTTTCAAAACGACTAACCATTTGTATAGCGGAGTTGTAATAAATTATTCTGGATGCTTAAACTTTGCCGAAACTCATTTTTAAACCCCATTTTGGACAAAATCACCATCTTTAACCCTTATTATCTTTATGTTCGAGACCTTTATGCCGAAAACTCCTGAACTGAAACTTCTATATTTTGATACAAACTTTCCAAAACCGTTGAGTTCGTTTCTTACGATCGCGTACACCATTTTACGACTAGTTTTCGAAGCCATTTTGTCACTTTCATGAAATTCCCGACGACATTATTTTACGACGAAAAGTGATAATTTCACCATAAATCATTACAAAACCATTGTAGGATGACATTTTGACGTAAATACTTGTAAAGTAATTTTAGAGTGGTCAAGACGTCAAAAGAGTATTTTCTTTTCGACGATAATTAATATTTTCAAAACTCACAAATGGTATAAATAACATACGAAATGCATGCATAACATTACATTGCAACTCATTACATATCATATCATTCACAATAGGTCACGGTCAGAGGTTGCACCTCATTTCAGTATTGCCATTATATCATCATAAACATTGCAACAGGTGAGTTTTCATAGCCCCGTTTTACATGCTTTCGATTATTTTCAAACCCACGGGGGAGAATACATTGCACTACATTTTTTTTTGTACGATACCAAGTACATTAAATTCAATTACATTGCTTAAGTTACCGCATTTGCCAATTGAAAGTCCCCATTACATGAACATGAACCGTTAATCTTTGAAGCGAGGATGAGTGGATAGATCTATCGAGGGTGACGCCTCCATCCGAGTTGGTGAATCCCAACTTGTCATACGGATGCATTTCATTTGATAACATTACGGAGTTGTCTGGCAAACACTCTGCAGGGGCATACATTATGAACAGTCTAGTTTCGGGGTCATGGGCTTAAAGCAATTGTAACATTATTTTTACGTGACTTGATTGTCATGCCTGGTCTATACTTGTGTAGTCGTATAAAACATTTACATAAACCTATGATTTCTCACCAACATTATTGTTGACCGTTTTAGCAATGTATTTTCAGGTAACTAAGGCATACTCATCATGACATGGTTAAGGAACCCCTTTTGAGTCGCGGCGTCGACTTACATCATTGTACATTATGGCATTTTCTTTCAAAACCATCGTTTGGACTTGTAATATATTTATATTTCCGCAAACTTTATAAACTTTTGGGACCTATACTTTGTAAACTCTGATTGTTTTATTAAATCAAACGATGTTCTTTTCAAACGACACTTTAGGTCGTTCAATATAACTGTGATTGTGATGCTATGACAGTCAATCCCCAGGAATTCCATTCCGCTGCAAAACAGGTAATTTGGGGGTGTGACATAAAGGCAAAGGATAAATCAATAGAGGAGAGTGGTGCTAACCTAGTTATTCCTCCTAGCTAGTAATGTCTACGTCTACTTACTTCCAATTACTTCAGGTGGGGTCAAATTCGAGAGGACAACATTTGGTCAATTCGCCCTAACCTATCAGCAAAGATGCCACCACAGGAGAAGTCAGGTTTCCCCTCATAAGTCCTTTTATTCCTCGTCCCCTAATCCAAGTCATTAAGTACCGCTACATGCTAGATTTATAATAGTGAGTGCCCGGGCGTTAGCAACTTAAACACTCACCCCCTAATTCTTAAGTTCATCCAAACGGTAAGTGATCAGTTGGTCAAATCGCACAAGTAAAAAGGGTCGTCAATTGGTCATATCTTACCCTTCCCATCTCAGTCCGCTCACCTACACTACAAGAAAACAGGGCTTTACCTACGAAAATTACCCACGAACATTGATACGTGAGTATTTTCCCTCATATTACCCATTGGTTACCCACAATTAATGAAACCAAAGTATAGGATAAATTTTCCTCGATTTTCCCATAGTTTTACCCATAAATTTACCCATTAAATAATATATTGTGTGTAGTTTTTGGTTAAATAATTCCCGCCAAAATATTTCCCACATATTACACACAACTTAATTATCATGTGTACAGTCATGGCTGATTTTGTGGGTAAATGTTTTTTACCCACAGACTACACACATCTTTGTATTCATTGGTAATATTTGTGGGTAGTTTATGGGTAATATTTATACTTGTAGCTTTTCACAGACCCGTTTTCCCGTTTAACATCTCGAGTGTAATTTACGTGGCTAAATTTACATTACCCATTTATTAGACTCATCCTTTGTGCTCGTGGGTAATTTGGCGCGTGTAATTTGTGGGTAAAAATATGCCCATAATTATGGCGATGGTTAACTTTTGTGCCTAAATTATTTTGCTCATTTTTACCTACGTGAATTTTTGTTACCCGCTATTTGCACACTATTTAATGTTCATTGGTATTTTTGTGTTATTTATGAATAAATATTATTATGTGTTTTTTTCTCCAATCATGATCCTGATTCTATGCTCACGATAAACATCAAATTGAATTGGCATCATCACAATAGATGAACTTTAGGATTAGCTGGGCATAATTTCAATTAGACGAGCAAATGGAGGAATGTATTCTTCATCTATCTTTATTCAATGAGTATTAAAATATAATGGTGGTTTTATAAAAAAAATATATTGATGATGATCAGGACTAAATATCTATGCTATGTAGTTTAATAAATGTTTTCGAACCCGAGTCGACCCGGCCGGTTCAACCGGTCGGACCGATGCTCGGCCACAAAAACGGGTCAAAAAACCCGGGTCTTTAAAACCGGGTTAACCGGTTACACCCGCCGGGTTTTGAGTGACCCAGGTCTTGAAACCCGGCCGGGTTTGATTTTTTCAATTTTTTTTAAATAAAAATTGGGTTGACCCGTCCGGAAAATAATAATAATAATAAATAAAAAACCGGGTTGACCCGACGGTTGAACTGGTACCCGGTGACTCGACCGGTTCGATTAAAAAACCGGTTTTTAAAACATTGAGTTTAATTTTAATTGAAGTAACTAGGTTAGTTTATAGATATACTAGTAATTTGTAGGTAGGGTGTAAACGAGCCGAGTCGAGCCGAGTATTGTCAAGCTCGAGCTCGACTCGAATACTAAAACTCGAGCTCAGTTGAGATTTGGATTCCTCGTGAATGCAAGTATCGTGACGGGAAAATTACTAATAAATTTTTAACCGTGACCATAACCGGGGGTACTAGCTCATTCCTTCAAGTTCGTTTACTCGTCTAATTGAATCAAAATTATATATGTTAATTTAATCATTTTCTTAAGACAAAATTACACGTTTGGTCCTTGTGGTTTACCCTAAATATTTTGAAAATCGGGTCTCAAATCAGGCCGGTTAAATCACCAGGTTACCGGTTCGACCGTTGGGTCAACCTTGTTCTTCATGCGACGTGGTTTTTTATTGTGCGTTGTGCATTGTATGTGAATTTTGTTTGTTTAGTTTCGTATGCGCCGTGTGTTTGTTGTTATGTGTCATGTATGTTTAAATTGCATCTAATTTTTGACCTTTGGATAATCTAATCTAACGGATGATATTGAAAGTCCATTTTAGTAAAATTTTTATGCGACGTCTATTTTTGTAAAAAAGTATGATAAAGGTACATTTAGAAAATTTCTCTTGATAAAACATATATTATACAACATGAGACAAATACAATTCAATAATACAAGCTTTATACTTAAAAATAACATCATTAATCAACATAATCTATCAAACATATGTATATATAGATATGGATTCGAACCTGAACGGAACCCGATTAAGTCTATTATGGTTGTCTTACTCAGTCAATAATTTTATTCGGGTTTCAACCCGAGTAACTCGAATACTAAAAAGGGTCAGACATCAAGTTAAAAATATTTGGCTAAATTTGGGTTCGGGTCAACCTGTTGACCTCAATAAGGCTTTCTAATATATATATATATATATATATATATATATATATACTTTTATTTTTAAAATTATTATTTCAACGAGTATAAATAAAGAATTCTATTACATTTTACTTATATTCGGGTTGACCAGATTGCATACAGACCTGACTCGAGTGAATCCGAACCGATTTAACACGAACCCAATTAAATCAAATTCAAATACGGTTAGGTTTGCGTATATTATTTTCGGCCTTTACCGTTTAACCCGAACCCGATTCACACACCTTAATATCATATGGCAACAATAATCTTAATATCATATAGCAACAATAATCTTAATGATGTCATACTTAATAATTAAAAAATATTTATAATGTCATAACTAAGAATGCGAGTACGAATTATATGGTAAATCGTATATTGATAGTAAGAGGGAAGGGAGTGGGCATCGGGTAGGTAAATTGGGTACATTAACCGATCGGTAACACCGTCCCCTGGGCATCGGGTAGGGCAAATCGGGTAGGAAATCGGGCTTGGAAGCCGATCGGTGGAGGCTCACTTTTTTGAAATTTTGGAACGTTGGGGACTAGCAACGGCTAGTTGCTACATTTAAAAAAAGATCCCTTTAAAACCAAATATCCCAAACTCATTTTTTCACAAAACAAACACACACTCATCTCTCAAAACACAAAATCATGGATCCAAGAAGAGGTAAAAAAAATTCCACCTCGCGTCAAGGTCGGTCTCAACCCGTTCATCCGCAACCACAACAAACTCCGTTTCCAAACCAATTTTATTCTCAACCATCTCCGAATCAATTTTACGTTCCACAACCCGCATCTCCACATCAATATTACCAATATAATATGGGTCCTCCTCAAATGAATCCACAACACTACAACATCACTCCTACAAGCGAGTTCTCCCCGTTCGAAAACAATGACGAAGACGTCGAGTTTGTAGCCGAAACACAACAACCACCAAACGAAGAAGACGAAGATGAGGACGTTGAAGAAGTCGATGCGAGAGGGAAGAAAAAATCCTTCGGCGGGAGGAGGCCCCGTGAAGCTTGGTCGCCGGCACAAGAGGAGGCTTTGGCGAAAGCATGGATTCAAATCTCTGAATGTAATGTTGTCGGTAATGAACAAAAGTCCGAAGGTTTTTGGAAACGGGTTCTCGAGCATTACAAGGCAACTTTGGGTTCGACTTCACGAACTTTTCATTCGTTGAATACAAAGTGGAAAACAATGATGTTAGGATTCAGAAAATCCATAGTGAAGAGTCGGTCACCCCAACTATTATCTAGCATAAGTTAGCTCGTAGACATATCGTTATTTACGTGTTTATTAGTGTAGTTTAGTTTAGAGTAACACCGTGGAGGAAGGACGGGTCTTTACCCACTGTATGCCTGATCCACAGCCCGTCAGGAGGGCGTTTAGTTTGTAAGTATAAATACCCCTTCCATCCTTGGAAGGGGTGGCACTCTTAATCTAACCTTCTCTTTTTGTTTATCTCTCTAGAAACACCTAATCCTCTCTTCCTCTCTCTAAAACCATGGCTTTCTTGTATCATCACCATCCAAGACCACCCGAATCATCATAACACAATATATGTAAGATCCTACAAATGGTATCAGAGCCAAGGTTATTGTGTTGTGTTGATTTGTGTGGTTTTTCGTATCTTATTTTGAAGCTGTTTTACTGTTTTCGGATCTGAACTTTTTTCATTATCATTCGTGTGTATACAGTTTAATAACAAAAATTTTATGTATTTGTTGGTCAAAAGTCATGGGCATTCCATCATCTGTCTTGTGTCATCATTTGTACAAACAGCGTATAGGATGTGTGGTTAAATGGTCAGATTCTAAACTATGGTCAAAACAGGGCAAAAAGTAGCCATTTTATGAATGTTTCTAGGGCTTCTATGATTATGGTCATAGTTAGAGGTCAAAAAATGGGGTCTAAAAAGAAGATTTTTTATTCATTTTTTCTGGGTGTGATATGAAGTGAACGGAAAACATGGCGGAAACTCAGCGGAAAAAGTCAACGAAGGTCAAAACCTGTTTCTACGATAAAGGAAGATCTTCAGTGATTATTTAGCATAACCGTGAAGTTCTGCGTAAGGAATGTTACGCGTAAAAGTCAAACCGGTCCACAACCCTATTACGCTAGGCCATTACAGTGTTATTACAACACCAGGTGAAGCGTTATGAGTAGCAAGGGTGACGGTAAGGTTTTACGCATAAGTCTACGTACGCTTTGTAAGAATCTGGGTTTACGCCTAAGGTTTTTACGCATAAACAAATGGCTTACGCGTAAGACTTGTGTTACTCGTATGACCATATACCTACGCGTAAGAAACTGATTTCAGTAAGGACTGAAGGATTACGCGTAAACATGACCAAGACCACAAGACCTTTGACCAAAATACCATATAC
>OU343224.1:273800045-273890525 GCA_910596185.1 Chrysanthemum makinoi
AAGAGATAATTCTACTCCCGTCCCCCCACTTGAATTGTACAAAGTCCCTTTTGTACTAAGCGTTAAATAAAAGGTGAAGAGAAAGTAATTAGAGCGATAACTTCCCCTAAAATTTGCTCCAAAAAAGAAAGTCCCATGAAAAGAGACGTGCCTTCGCATAAGCATAATGAACAAACTTCAATCCCTGAAATCACACTACCGACAAGCATAATTCTAAAAAAACTGAAAAATGAAAAATGAAAACAAACATAACTCAACTTTCGTAGGAATCACGTTGCATTTAGCATATGCAACAAGCCTTTAAACCACTGGTATCCCAAGTGGACGAGTGAAGTCTCGTGTGGGTTTATAGGGAACACATCCACAAAGTTCATTTAAAAATACTAAACAGGTTATTGTGTTTTAAAATGAAAGAATTAAAGCAGAGGAAGGTTACATCGTAACTCTTTGAGGGAGTTACGCCGTAATTGGCAAAACCTGATATAACCTGCAAAGCAAATGGTTACGGCGTAACCACTTAGATGGTATTACGCCGTAATTGGTAATGCGTTTAATAATTCTGCTGCAAAAGGTTGGTTACGGTGTAATCACTAAGATGAGTTACGTCGTAACTAGGATCAGATGAGCAACAGCAACAACAATCTCTTCCTCGTTTCCTGCAAAAATGGTTAAAACATAAAACCCTACAGAAATGAAAATAAAACGAAAGAAAGGGATAATTCGGGTTGTCTTCCGAAAGAGCACTTTTTCTTTATTTATGTGTCTTTAAGTTAGACTCAGAGCCACAGGGCTCTATGGGGGTCTTTGGACTTCCCTGACTTCCTCCATGTCCTTTTTATTTGAAGAAGGCTGGTCCTGATAACGCTACACGCGTCGTTCGGGGTTAAGGAAACTTCCTTTTCTTCGAGCAAGTTTTATAACACCCTAGGCAGTGAACCTAATCGTTGTAGTGTAGTAATTAGGGTAAGCCACGGGTATTGATATCGTTCTCTAGGGGAATAGGAATGCTAGTAAGAAGTTACTACGCTAAGGTTGGGGTTGAGGAAGATTATTTTTTTATCTTTTTTATGTTTTTTTGGAAATTGAAAGTACGAATCCGGTTTTGATGGGGGGGGGGTGGGTTGTTTGCTACCGATTACTCTACTTATCTAATTATCTAGTCTAAGGTGTATGTAGTCTATGTCTAATTATTTTGTGCTCGTATGATAGTTTAAAGATGTGTTTACTTAGGGTTTACTACTCCTAATTATCTCCTATTGGTGGTTGAATTGTCACGTCCTTATTCTTAGTTGCGTTGTGTTTCTAAGGTTGTAGGGTATGCGTATGTTCCCTAACTCTTTGAACTTACCTAAGGGTCTCGTCTACAAAACCCACTAGGGATAATAAACTCTTACTCTAAGGCACTCTTTGGATGGTTTAGCTTACAACTACTCAAGGAGTTATATTCTAAGGTTCACAAAGATTTAATCAAGCATTAAGTACACAACGAATGACCTATCGCATTACTAGATTATTAATCAACTAAGATAAGAGACAACCAATCAATAATCAATAATTTAGTTTCATATTCCCTAAGCAAACACACAAATAAAATTAGCCGACATGGGGAACATGCAAGCATACACACAAATAATCAAAGATATAATTGTATTAATGAAGTAAAGAACTTATCTTGATGTAAGATAGGGTTTGGAACCCTAAAACGTACAAGACAACCTTGGTTCGTGGTTCTAGGTTTTACTCCAAAGACTACACACAAATCTGAAAAATTCGGATTCTATATATAAGATTACATATGCGACGGCGTCACCTTATGTTTGTGACGCCGTCGTGTCGCCGTCATTAGGGTTTCGTCTTGGCCACGTTAGTCTTGCGACGCGTCACCTTGGCTTGTACGCCGGCCTCTTCAGCTTCTGACGCCGTCTGGATTGCATCTAGGCCGTCTGAGTAGCGACGGCCTACTCTTTTACAACTGGACGTCGTCACTTGAAAATAAGACTTTTGGGTTCTGTCCCGTCACAAAATCCTCGGACGGCGTCACAGATAAACAAAATCCTGTGACGCCGTCCCCTTCAGCTCCTGACGCCGTCAGGTTATCCTGACAAAAACTGGTATGCGATTTTCTGGAAAATTTTTTGAAAAATTTACATCTCTAGAATCTGGAAAAATTTCAGCAAAACATCCATTATGACTCGATACAAGCATTTGACTCGAACAAACACACATATATATCTTTTAATGAATTGTTATTCTCATGTTTACGTTTCTTTTGAAAACGTGTGTAATCCTCCCTACACTTATCCTTTATGTAAATACCTTTATATGCAATTAAGACGAGGTTAAAAACAAAATAAAGCATTTTACAAATTTAAACATGAGGATAAACAATTAATAAAGATATATGACACTAACAAGCAAACAATTAAGCATGGGTTGCCTCCCACGAAGCGCTTTTCTTTATTTAAGAGTCTTGTAGCTAGACTCGTAGTCGTGCCCCTACGTGACTTCATTACCGTCATCTCCTTCCTTCGATTTCCCGTCGTCGAAAGGGTGTAGACGTTGTGTGCTTACTGTAGATTCCTTGCCAACGTCGTCTATTATGGTGACGATTTTATCCTTTAGAGGTTTCCTTCACATGAAAGGCCCAAACCATCTTGGTTTTGTTTGCTACCTAGAATGCCCTTATCCGGATTTGTATAAAAGTACTTTTTCTCCCTTTAGGAATTCCGTAGGGTTCCTTTGTGCCTTTGGTATCGAAGTGGGATTATTTCCTAACTTCGGTCGGTTTCCACAATGTTGCATACACTCCTTGAACCATAAAGTCCCTAAGCCCTTTTTCCCATCATTCATTTTCTTCTTAACACTATCGCCAGGGGCTTGTGGATTTCCACTCGTAATCATTTCATTCTTAAGAGGATACCTTGGGATGATGGGTATCCTAGCGTACCCTTTCCCGCTTTTAAGTACCATGATGCCTTCTCCGCATTTGATAGTTGCCTTGGCGGTGGCCAGAAATGGTGTCCCAAGAATGAGTGCACATTTTTTATCTTCCTCAACATCAATGATTACGAAATCCACCGGATAAACGATATTAGCCACTTCTATCAGAACATCCTCCGCGATCCCTATGGGGTAAACATAGGTGTGATTAGGTAAGGAAAGTCTAAGATCGGGTCTTGGCTTGTTTCTCTCCTTAGTGTACTTATTATAGATTGATAATGGCATTATGTTCACATCAGTCCCCTGATCGGCTAAGGCATTTATATTATCAATATCACCTATGCTACATGGTATCACGAAATTCCTTGTGGTGTCTCGTTTTTTGTTATGGGTTTTTTATGACCAACTCATACAAGTTCCCATAGGTAAGGCGTCATACTCTTCTTCTGTCATTTTTCCTTCAAGGGCTTCCCAAAGAACTTCATTGTACCTAAAGTTGTTTACTTGGTTTGAAATGGTATTTTTGTTAATTTCGTGCTTAAGGTAGTACTCAATGGTCTCAGGCTCATCATTAGGCACAGACTCCTCCATCTTGCTTTCCTCAGTTCCTTATCTCACCCTTGCATCCTCGGTATAATAGAAACGACGTTAACAAATGAAGTGGGAGGACAATCGTTGTTTCTTACAAGTACCTTTTCGGGAACTTTTGTTTTGGTATATTCTATTACCAAATTCATCATTTTCCTCATTCGCTTGCAGTTCCTCTCGCTGCTTATAAACCTCCTCTTCAAATTTGGCTAATCTCTCCGTATGACTGCATGTACTCCCTCATTTGTTCCTTAAGCTTGGTGAGAGTGGTATTGGGGAAGTAGAACGGAGCGCCTTTCGAATTTGGATTTGCTCACGACTTGGGGACTCAGCAAAGGTGTGGGGTTGTTGGCGGATTTGACAGCTTCTCGAGGATTGTGCAACGGGGGACTCGTCGTTTGCCTTTCCATAAGATAATCAATCCCTCTCTCAATGGCACTCATTTGCTCCTCGAGGGTGTCGGAAGATTCAAAAGGAGTTGATATGGCATTAACTACGTTAACCGGAGTTTCAGAAGATTCATTCCAATCTCGTAGCCTGATCAGCAAGCTCCCTATAATATCCCAAGATTTCTCTGCATTAAAGTCGCTGAGCCTTCCACCGGCGGCTCGATCAATGGATCGCCGAGTGATGAAATCGGTATGATCATAGAAGATTTGGATTTGAAGCCAAAGATCAACGCCATGATAGGGAAGTCTATTGAGTAGGTCCTTAAATCGAGTCCATGCTTTGTAGAGAGACTCACCTTGGAGTTGTTGAAACGCCAAGATCTCCTAAGTTTAGTAGTTCTCCCGGTGGAAAAAATCGAGCAAGGAAACGAGAGGTGAGATCATCCCAACTTGAGATGGATCCTTCGGAGGGAAGTCGCCAAGCCAATTACTAGCTTGGTCCCGTAGAGAAAATTGGAAGAGACGCAGGCGCGTGGTCTCCCTAGTAGTAGCATCAAGGTCAATGGAATCGGACAATTTTGAGGAAATCCCTCGATGCCGATTAGGATCTTCGAACGAATCCATGGAATGCACATCCGTTTTGCACCAACCGGATGGTGTCGGATCGCAGGCCGTAGTTTGGGCTTGGTCAGGAAGCTCAATGGTGTTCCTATAGCCTAGGTGGCTTGGTTCGAGTATTCACCAAGAGTACGGGCTCCTGGCGGGTCAATTGGTGGTGGGTTGATGAATGGTGGGTGGTTATCACCTTCCATGATGAAAAGTGATGGGGTTACGAACAAAAGTCACGAAGAAGGGGGATAGACTAAGAGAAAGCTAAAAATGAGAAAAATTTACTTGATAGGAATCAAGCAAAGAACCTAAACGAGGTGGACTACTAATTAGCTATTCTATTCCCGCAGCGCCTAAAACTTGATAACGCTACACGCGTCGTTCGGGGTCAAGGAAACTTCCTTTCTTCGAGCAAGTTTTATAACACCCTAGGCAGTGAACCTAATCGTTGTAATGTAGTAATTAGGGTAAGCCACGGGTATTGATATCGTTCTCTAGGGGAATAGGAATGCTAGTAAGAAGTTACTACGCTAAGGTTGGGGTTGAGGAAGATTATTTTTTATCTTTTTATGTTTTTTTTTGGAAATTGAAAGGTACGAATCTTGGGGTTTGTATTTGGGGGGTTGGTATTGCTACCGATTACTCTACTTATCTAATTATCTAATCTAAGGTGTATGTAGTTTATGTCTAATTATTGTGTGCTCGTATGATAGTTTAAAGATGTGTTTACTTAGGTTTTACTACTCCTTAATTATCTCCTATTGGTGGTTGAATTGTCACGTCCTTATTCTTAGTTGCGTTGTGTGTCTAAAGTCGTAGGGTATGCGTATGTTCCCTAACCCTTTGAACTTACCAAAAGGTCTCGTCTACAAAACCCACTAGGGATAATAAACTCTTACTCTAAGGCACTCTTTGGATGGTTTAGCTTACAACTACTCAAGGAGTTATATTCTAAGGTTCACAAAGATTTAATCGAGCATTAAGTACACAAACTCAATGACCTATCGCATTACTAGATCATTAATCAACTAAGATAAGAGACAACCAATCAATAATCAATAATTAAGTTTCATATTCCCTAAGCAAACACACAAATAAATTAGCCGGACATGGAGAACATGCAAGCATACACACAAATAATCAAAGACATAATTGTATTAATGAAGTAAAGAACTTATCTTGATGTAATATAGGGTTTGGAACCCTAAAATACTGTACAAGACAACCTTGGTTCGGTTCTAGGTTTTTACTCCAAAAGACTACACACAAATACTGAAAAATTCGAATTCTATATATAAGATTACATATGCGACGGCGTCACCTTATGTTTTGTGACGCTGTCGTGTCACCGTCATTAGGGTTTCGTCTTGGCCACGTTAGACTTGCGACGGCGTCACCTTGTGCTTTGACGCCGTCCCTTCAGCTGCTGACGCGTCTGGATTGCATCTAGGCCGTCGAGTAGCGACGGCCTACTCTTTACAACTAGACGCCGTCCACTTGAAAATAAGACTTTTGGTTCTGTCCCGTCACAAAATCCTCTGACGGCGCCGCAGATAAGCAGTGACGCCGTGACCTTATGTTTTTAGCAGCTGAGTGTCTCGATTCTGACTTTGGCCATTTTCTTCGTATATTCGCGCCTTTTCGTCCAAATAAGTGCCATTACAGCAATTTGCCTTCAAGAGACCTAAAAAGTGAAAAGGAACGATATTAAGTAATAACGGATACAAAAGTGATCAAATAAGGGCTTAAATGACCCCTCAAAAAAGTACATTTTAAAACCTTATCAGGTCCCAAACATGTGGAGAAATAAACCGAGTCATGGTGTATCATTTTTGCAGAAAATTAGCTTGTGCCCATTCGCAACGAAATTTAGCCTCTTTGTCCCCTTTTATTTTAACATATCCAAACTTTACTCGTAACCAATTTTCAAACGAGATCCCCCTGTATCCTACTTTGCTTCTCATATCTTCGTCAAAACATGCTTATTCCTTGCGTTTGAGCCATTTAGGTTTAGAGAATTTTCCTCCATCGCAGATCTTGCGTTTGGGGTTGCATGTAGGCCATGCCAAGGTGTAGTCATCAGTCATGATAGCTGGTTCACAAAAATGAATGGTCCAATAAATCTCGGTGAACCATTCACTAAAAATATTATGCCCTTGTAACCACTTTTTTCTGATAGCTTTCTCGTCTTCCCAGCACCACCAAACTTCCGCAGCCTCTTTAATAATTCGAATTAGATGCTGTCCTCCTCCATTGCATCGTTTTTGAAAAAGGGAACATGTGGGCAATGTTACTTTGGTCCCATCAATTAAACAAGTTTTAGGAGCCCAACAGTGAAGTCTTCCTGTAACAACATAACTGGGTACAGAAGGTGGGATCTCTTCATTATTGCTTTCATCGTCACTTGATTCGGTCCCTTGTAAATGGCCAAAATATGAAGGCGGAAACCTATCTGAATCATCTAATTCAACCCTTGGCGAATCCTCTGTTATAACAATCTTGTCTGATTCTAGGCATAAGGTTTTGTCCAATTTAAACTCCACTATATTGCCACAGTATCCACCGTAGTAAGCTAATGTGTCCAGGAATGGTTTACCAAGAATCAAATGTTCCTTTTTGTCTTTCTTCATGTCGATGACTACGAATTCGGGGGCTGAAACAAATTTATCGACCTTGACACAAGTACCACCAGTAATTCCTAAAGGGGTAACTCTGGTGTCAGTTGCTGAATCAATCAAGATATCAGTATTCCAAAGATGGATAATCTTATGTTTTAAGAATATGGAAAGTGGCATGATGTTTATACAAGATCCAAAATCTACAACCCCCAAGATATCAATATTCCCGACAGAACACGGAATGACTAGCCCGTTTGCGCTGATATCCTTAACTGAAAATAAACTTTTTCTGACCTGGATACGCTTACTGAATCATGGTTACGCCGTAACTCAGGGAAAAGGTTACGGCGTAACCTTTCCTGCTTGTCGGCAATCGCCTTCTCAGTCTCTTCGGTTGTGGATTTGCATTCTTACTGAGAATCATTGGCGAAAACAGCATTACATTCAACCATGGGCTTGAGTTCATCAAGATCGATGTCTTCTATCTCAGCACTGAGTTTTCCTATCATTGCTTCAAGATTTTTTAGGGTTTCGTCGTGCCTGGAGAGATTTTTATTTGTGTTCTCCTGGAAATCTCTTAACCATTTATCTTGTTCTTTTTGTTTCTGGGCTGAAGTTTCCAGGAATTTGTTTATTTTCTATTCAAGATTGGCCTTTCTTTCTGCATAAGGCCCACGGTTATAATTTCCACGATACCTGTTACTATTTCGATTGTCTCCGTAAAAAGGTCGATTTTCTCCATATTTTGCCTCTTCAATTATATTTTCTTCGTCAATGTGAGGACAATTTTTCATGAGATGTCCTCCCCCACAGCTTTCACAACCCACTTGGATGGCATGAACAGTTTCTCTGACTTTCAAAGATGTCTCGACTAAGATTTTGAAATTTACTAGCGATAGCTGCAATTCCATCGAAACTTCCGCCTTGGTATCTTTTACTTCCTCCGTCGTGCCATTTTTGAGAGTGATCAACCATTTTTTGAATGGCTTCAATAGTAAGAGTAGGCGTCATGTTCGGAATAGGTCCTTGATAGTCCAGCATCTGTCTCGTAGTCACGTTGATTCCCTTGTAGAAGATGTTGACCTTTTGCTGGTTGTTCAGATCATGTGTAGGACATTTGTACAGGAGATCGTTGTATCTATCCCAAGCTTGATACAATGTTTCATCGGCTTCTTGTTTAAAATTTTGGATCTCCAAAAGTTGGTTAGAAATCTTTGACGGCGGACAATATCTCTGAATAAAGTGCTTCTTGAGTAGAGCCCAAGTATTAATTGCCACGGCGGGGAATCTTTCGATCCATCTTCTGGCTACTCCAGTAAGAGTCATGGGGAATAACCTTAGCATAACAACATCATGAGACACGCCTGAAATGTTGAAAAGGCTAGCGATGTATAGGACATTTTCAATGTGCTCATATGCATCCTCGTCCCTGTTTCCTGAAAAAGGGTTAGCACGAAGCTCCCTCATAAATTGGTATTTGATTTCGAAATGGACATCCGCTCCAATTGCCGATCTTACGAGAACTGGCCCTTGTTCTGCTCTTGTCAACGCCAAATATTCCTCTAGAGTGAGGTCATCGATGTTAACAACTTCCATGGTACCTGAAAACTCGAATTATGATCGTGAGAACTAAAGAAAAGTTTAAAACAAAAATGAAAGACTTAATAGAAATCCTAATATAACTCCCCAGCAACGGCGCCAAAAACTTGATATAGGTTTTACTGACCAGGTTTTAATATTTATAAAGTCTCGTTATACCTATGGTCTACCCTAATGCACTAACGGGCAGTGTACCCGGTCGCGTGTAGTGTAGTATTCGGTAAAACCTAGGTCGTCCCAAGAGCTATGTGTGTTGGATTATTACTAAGTCTAGGTGTCACAGATTAATAATGGTTTCAATAAGGAATTAATTAATTAACTACTAAAGCATAAAACAACAAATAAAGGCAAAGGATAAATTAATAGAGGAGAGTAGTGCTAACCTAGTTATTCCTTGATTCCTCCGGGAAGAGATCAATAATAGAGAAGAAGTGTGTAGTACGGTGGGTAACTCAAACGTGTTAGGTTTGAGCACCGAGATCGTTCCGAACGAGGGTTGAATGGAATTTCCAACTCACGTCCGATTTTTGTGATTTGAATGGGAAAAGGGAATAATATGAAGTTATCTAAACTACGGGATAAGGAAAGTAAATGGGAATAAAATCTATGGGGAAAACCTAAGAATAAAGGCAAACTACGCAATTCTACACTAAAATGCAAATACGGGATTAAAACGAAACGCGAATAAAATGCAACTACGTCTATTCTAAATCCTAAAAATGATCTAAAATTACTTTTATACTAAAAATGGTATTTGAAAACTAATTATGAATTAAAACTAATTTTTAGGATTTTTCTTGAATTTTATTTAAATTAAAAACTAATTTTAAACTATTTAAACTAAATTAAAATACTAAAAATTATGAAAATAAAAGAGAAAAATGTGAAACTATTTTTATAAAATCTAAAATACCATAAGAGACTTTTCAAAACTATTGTTTTTTATTTTTCTGATTATTTTCCTATTTTCTATTAATTTAAAACTATTTAAATCTAATTTAAATTGTGAAAAATACCAAATAAAAGGGGAAAAATAAGGAAAAATCTTTTTTATGCTTTTTATATTTTTATTAAACTGGGAAAATTGAAAAATTATTTTTTGGAACTTTTTCTTAATTATTTGCAATAAAAGCTATTTTAAAATGATTAAAAACTGTTTTTAATAATGAAAAATACTAAACAGTGACCAAAAATTATGAAAAACTCAGGAAAATTCTAAATTATTATTCTAAAGCTATGAAAAATATAAAACATGATGCTTATGTGGGAAATTTCAGAGCTGTAGTGTAACTGTATGGGAAATAAGCACTTAAGAATAAGCAAATAAGCTCTAAACAAAGCACCAACTGACATACAGAAGCTAAATAATACTAAAACTACTCTAAAGCAACCATTTTCAACTACTCCTAACCTCTAAACAGCAGATTACCAAGGATTTGATGCTAACAATCTACTCTATCCAAACAGCTTTTACCCCTATGTTTGAGCTTATCCAAGGGCTTATCTAAGAAGCTAATGGGAAATCCAGAAATGTGGTTCTCAAGACCACCAACCAGAGATTCTATATCTAAGATATCAGCTAGTAAGGACTAAAGGTGAAGGAATTAAAGATCAAAGACTAAATGGCTAATTGGACATGAGGCTACTGATGCAGTGACTTATGGGACAGAAATGGAAGTTGCAGGCAAAAAAAAAAACTAAGAGAGTAAGCTCCTAAGTATATCTAAAAGTAAGACATGTAAAATCTCTAATGTAAACAACCTAGAGAGGCAAATACTTAAGCTAATGAAGCTACAATCAAAACTAAAACTTAAGCTAACTATACTGCTGAACAAAATAGATAAAGGAACAGATTAGACGATTTCAATTTGAACCTCGAAAACTCAGATAGTATTGAAAACTTTGAAACTTGAGTTGCAACTGTCTAAACTCATCAAAAGGAACCTGACTGATCTCCCATTAACACACCAAACCAATTTTACTAAATAAAACAGTTGGAATCCAAACACTACTTAAGATTTTGAAAATGCTATCTAACCACTAAAGCTTGAGGAGAATTTGACTGAAACTGAATTTGAATACTCAAAATAACTCACAAACTTAACATTAAAACAAGTTGAAACCAGAAATTCTTCTAAAACTAAATTGACTTGCGTGTTTGACTTTTGTTGACCTCATGTTGACTTTCTCTCAAACTGTGAACTAAAACAATTGGAGCAGAACACACTCACATAAGCTTCAATAAGCTTATGTGAGTTTAGAGAAACTATAGCTTGAGCTTGTGAACAGTAATAACAACAATTAAACAAAAACTGAAATTTTGAGACAAGGAATAAAATGAAAACTGGTATTACAAAAGACTAAGATTACAATTTAAGAGTAGAAATTACACTAAATCAATGCCTGAAACATAAAAGTGACATGTAATTAAGCTAATGGTAACAATTTCTAAATGCATGAAATTGGACGAAGATCTTCATTGTGAGTGAGGAGCTTTTTATAAGCTGAAATGAGGCTTGGGATTCTTCTGGAACTATCAATCTTGGCCATTGAATCACATCCCACATTATCTTCTATCATCTCAGCCATAGGATTAGATTTGTGAGGTGTTGGAACCAATCAGAGAGCTCTATTCTGCCATGCTTGGCGCCGGCATTCTTGTGAGTCACACTTCTCCGACAAGGTGGCAGTTTCTAGAAGCTCTTTAAGTGTGGGTAAAAGTGGGGATAACAGGTAAATGGTGATTTGGGGATAAACAGTAAGAACTCAATGGTGATTTACGGTTTGGGGCGTTTGGGGGGTTTGGGTTTTTTTATATTTATTTGATGTTAGTTGACCGGGTTGGATGGGTGGTTTGATTTGGGTAAATACGGTGTAAATGGGTACCGGGTTTAGGAGTTGTGATAGTGGACCGGGTATTGGTTTGTTTGGGTCTTGGGCTTGGATATTTGGGCCGTAGGTTTTTATTTGGATTTAGGACTAGTAGTGAACCAAAGTATATTTCAAGGACCAAGTGTGTATAAACTGAAACTTCAGGGACCAATTCTGTAAATTTGAAAATCTCTTTCAAGGGTCTTTCTTGTCAATCTCAAATAATCCAAGGGTTGATTTTGACAATTCCAGAAACTTGAGGGATCACTTTTGCCAAATGCTCAAAGATGAGGGACTAATCTTGACAATTCTTAAAACTTGATTATATCTTCTAAAAATCATCCTCAGAGAATAAAATCTTCCAAAATGCACAATCCCGACCTTCCGGCTCAGCTCAAACTCTCTTGATCTCTCGTGCTCGGATTTACGTCTGATTTGGTTCCTTTTTGTGTGTTTTAACATATCCGTACCTGCAAATGCACAAACTCAAGAAAACCACAAATATTAGCAATAAACGGCTCTTTCTTGGTTGTTTTGGGTCAGTTTTGATAATGAAAAGGTATGTGTTTTAGCACATACCAAAATACCCCAGACGAGACCATTGTCGTGTCCTCACGCAATGCAATCAACTCACGCTTCTAAAACCAAGGATTTCAATCTCTTCCTACTAAACCTATGAAGAAGTAGCAAAGATTCCTCAAAAGAGATTAAGAACCCTTAATTCTAAAAACGCCCCGTTTACCTTTTAATTCACAAGTAGATATTATGATTAAGCACATTCTGATTATGAGTGACGGTTTGTTGAACTTTCATGTCGATCAATAACTCCAACATTTTTCAAACGACACGTTAGGATCACCGAGTAGAAAACACAACACAGCGTGAAGTGACCATACGGATAGAATACATCGTCCCTGATTTTCACAAGTCCCAAACTAAGCGTAAAATCGAAATCATTGTTAAATATGACTCTAGATGCTAACACTACCCATGGAAGTTACTCGTGTAATTACCTTTTGCTCCCATTTTCCTAATTGCCTCTAGATTTTTTATTTTTGTGAGAAATGAATTTCTTCAAATTCTCGTTTCGATAAGAATTAATCCGATAAAGATACAAAGCTAAGTCGATAATTAGTTATCCATCTTCTCTCAAGAACCATTGTCCCAAAAATGAGGTCCACATCAAGGAATTTTTATTCACTTATACTTTTGATTTTTTCAATACTTTTCATCAAATTTTATTTTATTTTATTTTATTTTTTTTATTTTTTTTTACACTTTTATTTATATGAGCTATGAACTACGGAGCTTCACGGGGTAATTCCAAGACTATAGGCTTCATGAAATGAGAATCCCGGCTGGCTAGGCTAAGACCTCACTCAATCCCGGCTAAAGATCCAAGGGTCCGAACTCGACACCGCAGCTCATAACTTTACTTATTACTATATCAATTATTACTTATTGCTCATTCATTACAGATCCTTGATGTGTACCCGATTTTTAAAACAAAGATTCTTTTAAGAAGATAAAGAACTAACTATCGCCAAAAACTCAACATCTCTAATTATTATTAGACAGATATGGGGTGAAACAATTTTGTGGGAACAAAAAGCCATAAGTACCTTCGATGGGCTCTAAAGAGAACCAACTACTCCACGCTTAGCATCTAAACTCATAAGTAACTCTATCATTTCTCGATCTCCGCAAATTTAAAATCCCAAATAATGAGATCCGCGGATGCTTAGCCGATAATTTTTAGATTATCTATGGTTAAGGGAACAAGCTAGGGCTCAACACGCCCGGTCAAGTCAGAATTCTATTCCTACCCTCACCAGCGGAAAGTCAACAAGATGTCAAAACATATATTAACTTAGCAAATGCTTCGTCTAATGAAATTAAGTCATGCATATTTAAAATCGCTCAGGGAAACTTGCAAAATCTTGGCCTTGTGAGCTAGAATTCGCATTTTATAGCTTCTTATCTAAGAGACTAGCAAACTTTTCAATCAAAAAGACTTAACAAAAGCTTGAAAATTTTTAAAATTTTCTCGGTTGTAGCACAATTTTTCATTTTCTAAGGAAAAACGGGGTCATGCGAGAGTACCACGAAAAATAAGCAAGTGCGGTCAAATCAAATCGAAGATTACCCTACCCCAGACTAGAACGAAACATTGTCCTCAATGTTTAAAGCAAGGGTATCACGAAAATCTAAAAGCCGTTTATAAAGTATGCTCAAAGATAAACGTTAGTCGATAAGATTAGGATATCGGATTTCCATCAGCATCGATCATGAAACTCGAGTGGAGAAAAGACAAATTTCGAGCACGAGAGTCTTCATATCGGGAACATCCTAGACAAAACATCACAAACAACCAAACACGAGAAATCGAAGAGGCTAACCCCTTCACGTCACTTATTATAAAATAGAAAGAAGATAGAGATAAGCATGGGGTGCCTCCCACGAAGCGCTACTGTTTTTGGTCACCGAGTCGCTAGCCTGACTCGTCCCCGAATTCAGTTGTCCTTGGGGAAGAAAATGGTAGAGATACCAGGGTCAAAAACGGTGTCCTCATTCCCGAAAGAATGAGACTGGGTGGGTTGGGTGGAGAAGAAAATGGGTAGATAAGGCATATCATGTAAGAAGGATCCATCATCCGGTGGTTTTGCGGGCGGACGAAAGGATGAAGGATCGATAAGAGAATACTCCAAAGAAGTCGGGAGCTCATGGTAAAGGATAAGAAGTTTAGGCTCACAAATGAAGGCATCCAAGAAAGAATCCTTATATCCAGAAATGATTTTAACAAAAGGCTCATTAATGCATATCCCGGGTTTAAAGATCTTGTCTTCACATGCGGGCTCAACGGGATATGTGATGGTGGACTCGTCAGAGAAATGTGAGTCAATAAAACCATCAAGAACAACCATATCCCCCTCGGGATCAATAATATCCTCAATACCCGGCGGTATTGGGTCATCAATCGCATCCTCAATAATCGGGTCATTCGTCGAATTATCGGAAATATCGTTCAAAACCTTGCTCATATCAACCTCGAAGTAGAATCGCTCAAGAATCGGAGGATAAACATCATCAATAGTGGGACTGCCACTAATCTCTTTATCAAATCGGAAAGTCTCAAGTTCGGGAGAGAAATCACTATCTTTAACGGAGATAGGAGGCGAACTCGAATTATCGTTTAAAGCTTCAATCTTTGAAATGAGAAGATGGACATTCGACAATGTTTCACGTAATGCTTCATCCTCGATCTGTATATCATTAGGCTCAATCTCTTCAACTTCCGGCTCAAAATCGTTTTCTTCTTCAATAATGACGGGCTCAGACGGTAAATCGTCGACAAAATCGATGTCTCCATAAGAATCATCATCGGAATCGGAATCGGAGAACATCTCATCGTGATCATTCGAAATATCAAGAGAAGGCTCATCACAAATATCAACAACCACCCCAGACTCTCTTGGGATTGGGATAAAGATCTCAGCACTAGTCTCTTCCGTTTCCGGAATAGTACTAAGATGCTCATCCCCCATTATGAAAGAATCAACGGGTTCAACAATGTTAGAATTATGATCATCGACCTTTTCCAAAACGACTTCACTTCTCTCAACCGGCGTGAGAGCAGGGGAAGGATCGGAAATTAAAGGCTCAGAAACAAGAGAAGGAAAAGAATCCGGAGGTGGGACAAGTAATGTGCTCTGAGAGCTAGCAATTTCCACCACTTCCGTTGTGGTCTCCGGTTCTTTTTGAGAAATCGTTTTAAGCTCATAATGTAGTTTCGTGTTGTTGTAACTCGACCAACTCTTAATAGTAAATTGGGAAAGACTAGGATCGATTCTAGACTTCTTAGAATTTGAGTTGAGAGTACAAACGGAAATCACCTCGGGTTCAGAAACATGTTCCATCTCCCTCACCGGAGAGGGAGTAGGAATTGAGGGTTCATCAGTCGTATGTTTTAAAATTTTCGACAAGGCTTCAAATTTTTCAACGTTGTTAAGAAAAGCACGACGTTCAAAGAAATCGTCTCCGTGACCCTCGGTGGGTTCTTCGGGTAGCTCCGGAATAGTGTGATCGTCTTCCATAACTTGAACGGGTTCCTCATTAACACATTGTCGAGCTTGAATGTGGCTTAATAAAGTTTGAAGCATGCTTTCAATGTTGTTTTGACGTCGCTCAAATCTTTCTTCAAAATCGATGGAAACGTCATCGATAACCCCGGTGGGTTCTTCAAAAGGGTGACACATACAAGATTCGCGATAAAATCCACATTCTTTGCAAAAACAACGTTCACAAAGTGAATCATCTCTTAATAAATCTCTACAATTAAAGCAATAGGGTTGAAAGAAATTTTGAGAATCCATGAGAATTAATCATAAAAGAGGGATAAAAGGAAAGAATTATCAAATCAGAGGGTAAAGAAGAATATTTTTGGGTTTTTAGAAAACATATTTTGAAAAGGAAAATCTTTTTGGGTTTTTATAAAAGGGATATTCACAAAAATCAACGATAACTTCTCGGGGAAGGATCTTCAAATGCACGCGATTCGAGACGGAATACGAAAACTCGCTACAAGCCCTCCCCGGCAGCGGCGCCAAAAATTGATTCCTCCGGGAAGAGATAAATAATAGAGAAGAAGTGTGTAGTACGGTGGGTAACTCAAACGTGTTAGGTTTGAGCACCGAGATCGTTCCGAACGAGGGTTGAATGGAATTTCCAACTCACGTCCGATTTTTGTGATTTGAATGGGAAAAGGGAATAATATGAAGTTATCTAAACTACGGGATAAGGAAAGTAAATGGGAATAAAATCTATGGGGAAAACCTAAGAATTAAGGCAAACTACGCAATTCTACACTAAAATGCAAATACGGGATTAAAACGAAACGCGAATAAAATGCAACTACGTCTAATCTAACTCTAAAAATGATCTAAAATTACTTTTATACTAAAAATGGTATTTGAAAACTAATTATGAATTAAAACTAATTTTTAGGATTTTTCTTGAATTTTATTTAAATTAAAAACTAATTTTAAACTATTTAAACTAAATTAAAATACTAAAAATTATGAAAATAAAAGAGAAAAATGTGAAACTATTTTTATAAAATCTAAAATACCATAAGAGACTTTTCAAAACTATTTTTTTTTTATTTTTCTGATTATTTTCCTATTTTCTATTAATTTAAAACTATTTAAATCTAATTTAAATTGTGAAAAATACCAAATAAAAGGGGAAAAATAAGGAAAAATCTTTTTTATGCTTTTTATATTTTTCTTAAACTGGGAAAATTGAAAAATTATTTTTTGGAACTTTTTCTTAATTATTTGCAATAAAATCTATTTTAAAATGATTAAAAACTGTTTTTAATAATGAAAAATACTAAACAGTGACCAAAAATTATGAAAAACTCAGGAAAATTCTAAATTATTATTCTAAAGCTATGAAAAATATAAAACATGATGCTTATGTGGGAAATTTCAGAGCTGTAGTGTAACTGTATGGGAAATAAGCACTTAAGAATAAGCAAATAAGCTCTAAACAGCACCAACTGATTACAGAAGCTAAATAATACTAAAACTACTCTAAAGCAACCATTTGCAACTACTCCTAACCTTTAATCAGCAGATTGCCAAGAATTAAGCTAACAATCTACTCTTATCCAAAGCTTTTACCCCTATGTTTGAGCTTATCCAAGGGCTTATCTAAGAAGCTAATGGGAAATCCAGAAATGTGGCTCTCAAGACCACCAACCAGAGATTCTATATCTAAGATATCAGCTAGTAAGGACTAAAGGTGAAGGAATTAAAGATCAAAGACTAAATGGCTAATTGGACATGAGGCTACTGATGCAGTGACTTATGGGACAGAAATGGAAGTTGCAGACAAAAAAAAAACTAAGAGAGTAAGCTCCTAAGTATATCTAAAAGTAAGACATGTAAAATCTCTAATGTAAACAACCTAGAGAGGCAAATACTTAAGCTAATGAAGCTACAATCAAAACTAAAACTTAAGCTAACTATACTGCTGAACAAAATAGATAAAGGAACAGGACAGATTTCAATTTGAACCTGGAAAACTCAAAGATAGTATTGAAAACTTTGAAACTTGAGTTGCAACTGTCTAAACTCATCAAAAGGAACCTGACTGATCTCCCATTAACACACCAAACCAATTTTACTAAATAAAACAGTTGGAATCCAAACACTACTTAAGATTTTGAAAATGCTATCTAACCACTAAAGCTTGAGGAGAATTTGACTGAAACTGAATTTGAATACTCAAAATAACTCACAAACTTAACATTAAAACAAGTTGAAACCAAAAATTCTTCTAAAACTAAATTGACTTGAGTTTGACTTTTGTTGACCTCATGTTGACTTTCTCTCAAAATGAACTAAAACAATTGAAGGCAGACACACTCACATAAGCTTCAATAAGCTTATGTGAGTTTAGAGAAACTATAGCTTGAGCTTGTGAACAGTAATAACAACAATTAAACAAAAACTGAAATTTTGAGACAAGGAATAAAATGAAAACTGGTATTACAAAAGACTGAGATTACAATTTAAGAGTAGAAATTACACTAAATCAATGCTGAAAACATAAAAGTGACATGTAATTAAGCTAATGGTAACAATTTCTAAATGCATGAAATTGGACGAAGATCTTCATTGTGAGTGAGGAGCTTTTTATAAGCTGAGCTGAGGCTTGGGATTCTTCTGGAACTATCAATCTTGGCCATTGAATCACATCCCACATCATCTTCTATCATCTCAGCCATAGGATTAGATTTGTGAGGTGTTGGAACCAATCAGAGAGCTCTATTCTGCCATGCTGGCATTCTTGTGAGTCACACTTCTGACAAGGTGGCAGTAAGCTTCTAGAAGCTCTTTAAGTTGTGGGTAAAAGTGGGGATAACAGGGTAAATGGTGATTTGGGGATAAACAGTAACTCAATGGTGATTTACAGGTTTGGGGCGTTTGGGGGGTTTGGGTTTTTTTTTTATATTTATTTGATGTTAGTTGACCGGGTTGGATGGGTGGTTTGATTTGGGTAAATAACGGGTGTAAATGGGTACCGGGTTTAGGAGTTGTGATAGTGGACCGGGTATTGGTTTGTTTGGGTCTTGGGCTTGGATATTTGGGCCGTAGGTTTTTATTTGGATTTAGGACTAGTAGTGAACCAAAGTATATTTCAAGGACCAAGTGTGTATAAACTGAAACTTCAGGGACCAATTCTGTAAATCTGAAAATCTCTTTCAAGGGTCTTTCTTGTCAATCTCAAATAATCCAAGGGTTGATTTTGACAATTCCAGAAACTTGAGGGATCACTTTTGCCAAATGCTCAAAGATGAGGGACTAATCTTGACAATTCTTAAAACTTGATTATATCTTCTAAAAATCATCCTCAGAGAATAAAATCTTCCAAAATGCACAATCCCGACCTTCCGGCTCAGCTCAAACTCTCTTGATCTCCCGTGCTCGGATTTACGTCTGATTTGGTTCCTTTTTGTGTGTTTTAACATATCCGTACCTGCAAATGCACAAACTCAAGAAAACCACAAATATTAGCAATAAACGGCTCTTTCTTGGTTGTTTTGGGTCAGTTTTGATAATGAAAAGGTATGTGTTTTAGCACATACCAAAATACCCCAGACGAGACCATTGTCGTGTCCTCACGCAATGCAATCAACTCACGCTTCTAAAACCAAGGATTTCAATCTCTTCCTACTAAACCTATGAAGAAGTAGCAAAGATTCCTCAAAAGAGATTAAGAACCCTTAATTCTAAAAACACCCCGTTTACCTTTTAATTCACAAGTAGATATTATGATTAAGCACATTCTGATTATGAGTGACGGTTTGTTGAACTTTCATGTCGATCAATAACTCCAACATTTTTCAAACGACACGTTAGGATCACGGAGTAGAAAACACAACACAGCGTGAAGTGACCATACGGATAGAATACATCGTCCCTGATTTTTCACAAGTCCCAAACTAAGCGTAAAATCGAAATAATTGTTAAATATGACTCTAGATGCTAACACTACCCATGGAAGTTACTCGTGTAATTACCTTTTTCTCCCATTTTCCTAATTGCCTCTAGATTTTTTATTTTTGTGAGAAATGAATTTCTTCAAATTCTCGTTTCGATAAGAATTAATCCGATAAAGATACAAAGCTAAGTCGATAATTAGTTATCCATCTTCTCTCAAGAACCATTGTCCCAAAAATGAGGTCCACATCAAGGAATTTTTATTCACTTATACTTTTGATTTTTTCAACACTTTTCATCAAATTTTATTTTATTTTATTTTATTTTTTTTTTTTTTTACACTTTTATTTATATGAGCTATGAACTACGGAGCTTCACGGGGTAATTCCAAGACTATAGGCTTCATGAAATGAGAATCCCGGCTGGCTAGGCTAAGACCTCACTCAATCCCGGCTAAAGATCCAAGGGTCCGAACTCGACACCGCAGCTCATAACTTTACTTATTACTATATCACTTATTACTTATTGCTCATTCATTACGGATCCTTGATGTGTACCCCATTTTTAAAACAAAGATTCTTTTAAGAAGATAAAGAACTAACTATCGCCAAAAACTCAACATCTCTAATTATTATTAGACAGATATGGGGTGAAACAATTTTGTGGGAACAAAAAGCCATAAGTACCTTCGATGGGCTCTAAAGAGAACCAACTACTCCACGCTTAGCATCTAAACTCATAAGTAACTCTATCATTTCTCGATCTCCGCAAATTTAAAATCCCAAATAATGAGATCCGCGGATGCTTAGCCGATAATTTTTAGATTATCTATGGTTAAGGGAACAAGCTAGGGCTCAACATGCCCGGTCAAGTCAGAATTCTATTCCTACCCTCACCAGCGGAAAGTCAACAAGATGTCAAAACATATATTAACTTAGCAAATGCTTCGTCTAATGAAATTAAGTCATGCATATTTAAAATCGCTCAGGGAAACTTGCAAAATCTTGGCCTTGTGAGCTAGAATTCGCATTTTATAGCTTCTTATCTAAGAGACTAGCAAACTTTTCAATCAAAAAGACTTAACAAAAGCTTGAAAATTTTTAAAATTTTCTCGGTTGTAGCACAATTTTTCATTTTCTAAGGAAAAACGGGGTTGCGAGAGTACACGACGAAAAACAAGCAAGTGCGGTCAAATCAAATCGAAGATTACCCTACCCCAGACTAGAACGAAACATTGTCCTCAATGTTTAAAGCAAGGGTATCACGAAAATCTAAAAGCCGTTTATAAAGTATGCTCAAAGATAAACGTTAGTCGATAAGATTAGGATATCGGATTTCCATCAGCATCGATCATGAAACTCGAGTGGAGAAAAGACAAACTTCGAGCACGAGAGTCTTCATATCGGGAACATCCTAGACAAAACATCACAAACAACCAAACACGAGAAATCGAAGAGGCTAACCCCTTCACGTCACTTATTAGAAAATAGAAAGAAGATAGAGATAAGCATGGGGTGCCTCCCACGAAGCGCTACTGTTTTTGGTCACCGAGTCGCTAGCCTGACTCGTCCCCGAATTCAGTTGTCCTTGGGGAAGAAAATGGTAGAGATACCAGGGTCAAAAACGGTGTCCTCATTCCCGAAAGAATGAGACTGGGTGGGTTGGGTGGAGAAGAAAATGGGTAGATAAGGCATATCATGTAAGAAGGATCCATCATCCGGTGGTTTTGCGGGCGGACGAAAGGATGAAGGATCGATAAGAGAATACTCCAAAGAAGTCGGGAGCTCATGGTAAAGGATAAGAAGTTTAGGCTCACAAATGAAGGCATCCAAGAAAGAATCCTTATATCCAGAAATGATTTTAACAAAAGGCTCATTAATGCATATCCCGGGTTTAAAGATCTTGTCTTCACATGCGGGCTCAACGGGATATGTGATGGTGGACTCGTCAGAGAAAGGTGAGTCAATAAAACCATCAAGAACAACCATATCCCCCTCGGGATCATTCACAATATCCTCAATACCCGGTGGTATTGGGTCATCAATCGCATCCTCAATAATCGGGTCATTCGTCGAATTATCGGAAATATCGTTCAAAACCTTGCTCATATCAACCTCGAAGTAGAATCGCTCAAGAATCGGAGGATAAACATCATCAATAGTGGGACTGCCACTAATCTCTTTATCAAATCGGAAAGTCTCAAGTTCGGGAGAGAAATCACTATCTTTAACGGAGATAGGAGGCGAACTCGAATTATCGTTTAAAGCTTCAATCTTTGAAATGAGAAGATGGACATTCGACAATGTTTCACGTAATGATTCATCCTCGACTATATCATTAGGCTCAATCTCTTCAACTTCCGGCCAAAATCGTTTCTTCTTCAATAATGATGGGCTCAGACGGTAAATCGTCGACAAAATCGATGTCTCCATAAGAATCATCATCGGAATTGGAATCGGAGAACATCTCATCGTGATCATTCGAAATATCAAGAGAAGGCTCATCACAAATATCAACAACCACCCCAGACTCTCTTGGGATTGGGATAAAGATCTCAGCACTAGTCTCTTCCATTTCCGGAATAGTACTAAGATGCTCATCCCCCATTATGAAAGAATCAACGGGTTCAACAATGTTAGAATTATGATCATCGACCTTTTCCAAAACGACTTCACTTCTCTCAACCGGCGTGAGAGCAGGGGAAGGATCGAAATTAAAGGCTCGAAACAAGAGAAGGAAAAGAATCCGAGGTGGGGACAAGTAATGTGCTCTGAGAGCTAGCAATTTCCACCACTTCCGTTGTGGTCTCCGGTTCTCTTTGAGAAATCGTTTTAAGCTCATAATGTAGTTTCGTGTTGTTGTAACTCGACCAACTCTTAATAGTAAATTGGGAAAGACTAGGATCGATTCTAGACTTCTTAGAATTTGAGTTGAGAGTACAAACGGAAATCACCTCGGGTTCAGAAACATGTTCCATCTCCCTCACCGGAGAGGGAGTAGGAATTGAGGGTTCATCAGTCGTATGTTTTAAAATTTTCGACAAGGCTTCAAATTTTTCAACGTTGTTAAGAAAAGCACGACGTTCAAAGAAATCGTCTCCGTGACCCTCGGTGGGTTCTTCGGGTAGCTCCGGAATAGTGTGATCGTCTTCCATAACTTGAACAGGTTCCTCATTAACACATTGTCGAGCTTGAATGTGGCTTAATAAAGTTTGAAGCATGCTTTCAATGTTGTTTTGACGTCGCTCAAATCTTTCTTCAAAATCGATGGAAACGTCATCGATAACCCCGGTGGGTTCTTCAAAAGGGTGACACATACAAGATTCGCGATAAAATCCACATTCTTTGCAAAAACAACGTTCACAAAGTGAATCATCTCTTAATAAATCTCTACAATTAAAGCAATAGGGTTGAAAGAAATTTTGAGACTCCATGAGAATTAATCATAAAAGAGGGATAAAAGGAAAGAATTATCAAATCAGAGGGTAAAGAAGAATATTTTTGGGTTTTTAGAAAACATATTTTGAAAAGGAAAATCTTTTTGGGTTTTTATAAAAGGGATATTCACAAAAAGCAACGATAACTTCTCGGGGAAGGATCTTCAAATGCACGCGATTCGAGACGGAATACGAAAACTCGCTACAAGCCCTCCCCGGCAGCGGCGCCAAAAATTGATTCCTCCGGGAAGAGATCAATAATAGAGAAGAAGTGTGTAGTACGGTGGGTAACTCAAACGTGTTAGGTTTGAGCACCGAGATCGTTCCGAACGAGGGTTGAATGGAATTTCCAACTCACGTCCGATTTTTGTGATTTGAATGGGAAAAGGGAATAATATGAAGTTATCTAAACTACGGGATAAGGAAAGTAAATGGGAATAAAATCTATGGGGAAAACCTAAGAATAAAGGCAAACTACGCAATTCTACACTAAAATGCAAATACGGGATTAAAACGAAACGCGAATAAAATGCAACTACGTCTATTCTAAATCTTAAAAATGATCTAAAATTACTTTTATACTAAAAATGGTATTTGAAAACTAATTATGAATTAAAACTAATTTTTAGGATTTTTCTTGAATTTTATTTAAATTAAAAACTAATTTTAAACTATTTAAACTAAATTAAAATACTAAAAATTATGAAAATAAAAGAGAAAAATGTGAAACTATTTTTATAAAATCTAAAATACCATAAGAGACTTTTCAAAACTATTGTTTTTTATTTTTCTGATTATTTTCCTATTTTCTATTAATTTAAAACTATTTAAATCTAATTTAAATTGTGAAAAATACCAAATAAAAGGGGAAAAATAAGGAAAAATCTTTTTTATGCTTTTATATTTTTCTTAAACTGGGAAAATTGAAAAATTATTTTTTGGAACTTTTTCTTAATTATTTGCAATAAAAGCTATTTTAAAATGATTAAAAACTGTTTTTAATAATGAAAAATACTAAACAGTGACCAAAAATTATGAAAAACCCAAGAAAATTCTAAATTATTATTCTAAAGCTATGAAAAATATAAAACATGATGCTTATGTGGAAATTTCAGAGTCTTAGTGTAACTGTATGGGAAATAAGCACTTAAGAATAAGCAAATAAGCTCTAAACAGCACCAACTGATTACAGAAGCTAAATAATACTAAAAATACTCTGAAGCAACCATTTGCAACTACTCCTAACCTCTAAACAGCAGATTACCAAGGATTTGATGCTAACAATCTACTCTATCCAAACAGCTTTTACCCCTATGTTTGAGCTTATCCAAGGGCTTATCTAAGAAGCTAATGGGAAATCCAGAAATGTGGTTCTCAAGACCACCAACCAGAGATTCTATATCTAAGATATCAGCTAGTAAGGACTAAAGGTGAAGGAATTAAAGATCAAAGACTAAATGGCTAATTGGACATGAGGCTACTGATGCAGTGACTTATGGGACAGAAATGGAAGTTGCAGGCAAAAAAAAAACTAAGAGAGTAAGCTCCTAAGTATATCTAAAAGTAAGACATGTAAAATCTCTAATGTAAACAACCTAGAGAGGCAAATACTTAAGCTAATGAAGCTACAATCAAAACTAAAACTTAAGCTAACTATATGCAACAAAATAGATAAAGGAACATGGACAGATTTCAATTTGAACCTGGAAAACTCAAAGATAGTATTGAAAACTTTGAAACTTGAGTTGCTACTGACTAAACTCATCAAAAGGAACCTGACTGATCTCCCATTAACACACCAAACCAATTTTACTAAATAAAACAGTTGGAATCCAAACACTACTTAAGATTTTGAAAATGCTATCTAACCACTAAAGCTTGAGGAGAATTTGACTGAAACTGAATTTGAATACTCAAAATAACTCACAAACTTAACATTAAAACAAGTTGAAACCAGTAAATTTCTTCTAAAACTAAATTGACTTGCAGGTTTGACTTTTGTTGACCTCATGTTGACTTTCTCTCAAAACTGTGAACTAAAACAATTGAAGGCAGTAACACACTCACATAAGCTTCAATAAGCTTATGTGAGTTTAGAGAAACTATAGCTTGAGCTTGTGAACAGTAATAACAACAATTAAACAAAAACTGAAATTTTGAGACAAGGAATAAAATGAAAACTGGTATTACAAAAGACTAAGATTACAATTTAAGAGTAGAAATTACACTAAATCAATGCTGAAAACATAAAAGTGACATGTAATTAAGCTAATGGTAACAATTTCTAAATGCATGAAATTGGACGAAGATCTTCATTGTGAGTGAGGAGCTTTTTATAAGCCGAAATGAGGCTTGGGATTCTTCTCGGAACTATCAATCTTGGCCATTGAATCACATCCCACATTATCTTCTATCATCTCAGCCATAGGATTAGATTTGTGAGGTGTTGGAACCAATCAGAGAGCTCTATTCTGCCATGCTGGCATTCTTGTGAGTCACACTTCTGACAAGGTGGCAGTAAGCTTCTAGAAGCTCTTTAAGTTGTGGGTAAAAGTGGGGATAACAGGGTAAATGGTGATTTGGGGATAAACAGTAACTCAATGGTGATTTACAGGTTTGGGGCGTTTGGGGGGTTTGGGTTTTTTTATATTTATTTGATGTTAGTTGACCGGGTTGGATGGGTGGTTTGATTTGGGTAAATAACGGGTGTAAATGGGTACCGGGTTTAGGAGTTGTGATAGTGGACCGGGTATTGGTTTGTTTGGGTCTTGGGCTTGGATATTTGGGCCGTAGGTTTTTATTTGGATTTAGGACTAGTAGTGAACCAAAGTATATTTCAAGGACCAAGTGTGTATAAACTGAAACTTCAGGGACCAATTCTGTAAATCTGAAAATCTCTTTCAAGGGTCTTTCTTGTCAATCTCAAATAATCCAAGGGTTGATTTTGACAATTCCAGAAACTTGAGGGATCACTTTTGCCAAATGCTCAAAGATGAGGGACTAATCTTGACAATTCTTAAAACTTGATTATATCTTCTAAAAATCATCCTCAGAGAATAAAATCTTCCAAAATGCACAATCCCGACCTTCCGGCTCAGCTCAAACTCTCTTGATCTCTCGTGCTCGGATTTACGTCTGATTTGGTTCCTTTTTGTGTGTTTTAACATATCCGTACCTGCAAATGCACAAACTCAAGAAAACCACAAATATTAGCAATAAACGGCTCTTTCTTGGTTATTTTGGGTCAGTTTTGATAATGAAAAGGTATGTGTTTTAGCACATACCAAAATCCAAGCTAGTAATGTCTACGTCTACTTACTTCCAATTACTTCAGGTGGGGTCAAATTCGAGAGGACAACATTTGGTCAATTTGCCCTAACTTATCAGCAAAGATGCCACCACAGGAGAAGTCAGGTTTCCCCTCATAAGTCCTGTTATTCCTGGTCCCCTAAGCCAAGTCATTAAGTACCGCTACATGCTAGATTTATAATAGTGAGTGCCCGGGCGTTAGCAACTTAAACACTCACCCCCTAATTCTTATGTTCATCCAAACGGTAGGTGATCAATTGGTCAAATCGCACAAGTAAAAAGGGTCGTCAATTGGTCATATCTTACCCTTCCCATCTCAGTCCGCTCACCTACACTACAAGAAAACAGGGCTTTACCCACGAAAATTACCCACGAACATTGATACGTGAGTATTTTCCCTCATATTACCCATTGGTTACCCACAATTAACGAAACCAAAGTATAGAATAAATTTTCCTCGATTTTCCCATAGTTTTACCCATAAATTTACCCATTAAATAATATATTGTGTGTAGTTTGTGGTTAAATGATTCCCGCCAAAATATTTCCCACATATTACACACAGCTTAATTATCATGGGTACAATCATGGCTGATTTTGTGGGTAAATGTTTTTTACCCACAGACTACACACATCTTTGTATTCATTGGTAATATTTGTTGGTAGTTTATGGGTAATATTTATATTTGTAGCTTTTCACAGACCCGTTTTCCCGTTTAACATCTCGAGTGTAATTTACGTGGCTAAATTTACATTACCCATTTATTAGACTCATCCTTTGTGCTCGTGGGTAATTTGGCGCGTGTAATTTGTGGGTAAAAATATGCCCATAATTATGGCGATGGTTAACTTTTGTGCCTAAATTATTTTGCTCATTTTTACCTACGTGAATTTTTGTTACCCGCTATTTGCACACTATTTAATTTTCATTGGTATTTTTGTGTTATTTATGAATACATATTATTATGTGTTTTTTTCTCCAATCATGATCCTGATTCTATGCTCACGATAAACATCAAATTGAATTGGCATCATCACAAGAGATGAACTTTAGGATTAGCTGGGCATAATTTCAATTAGACGAGCAAATGGAGGAATGTATTCTTCATCTATCTTTATTCAATGAGTATTAAAATATAATGGTGGTTTTAAAAAAAAATATATATTGATGATGATCAGGACTAAATATCTATGCTATGTAGTTTAATAAATGTTTTCGAACCCGAGTCGACCCGGCCGGTTCAACCGGTCGGACCGATGCTCGGCCACAAAAACGGGTCAAAAAACCCGGGTCTTTAAAACCGGGTTAACCGGTTACACCCGCCGGGTTTTGAGTGACTCGGGTCTTGAAACCCAGCCGGGTTTGATTTTTTCAATTTTTTTTAAATAAAAATTGGGTTGAACCTGCCGGAAAATAATAATAATAATAAATAAAAAACCGGGTTGACCCGACTCGAACGGTACCCGGTGATTCGACCGGTTCGATTAAAAACCGTTTTTAAAACATTGAGTTTAATTTTAATTGAAGTAACTAGGTTAGTTTATAGATATACTAGTAATTTGTAGGTAGGGTGTAAACGAGCCGAGTCGAGCCGAGTATTGTCAAGCTCGAGCTCGACTCGAATACTAAAACTCGAGCTCAATTGAGATTTGGATTCCTCGTGAATGCAAGTATTGTGACAGGAAAATTACTAATAAATGTTTAACCGTGACCATAACCGGGGGTACCAGCTCATTCCTTCAAGTTCGTTTACTCGTCTAATTGAATCAAAATTATATATGTTAATTTCATCATTTTCTTAAGACAAAATTACACGTTTGGTCCTTGTGGTTTACCCTAAATATTTTGAAAATCGGTCTCAAATCGGCCGGTTAAATCACAGTTACCGGTTCGACCGTTGGGTCAACCTTGTTCTTCATGCGCGTGGTTTTATTGTGCGTTGTGCATTGTAAGTGAATTTTGTTTGTTTAGTTTCGTATGCGCCGTGTGTTTGTTGTTATGTGTCATGTATGTTTAAATTGCACCTAATTTTTTACCTTTGGATAATCTAATCTAACGGATGACATTGAAAGTCCATTTTAGTAAAATTCTTATGCGACGTCTATTTTTGTAAAAAAGTATGATAAAGGTACATTTAGAAAATTTCTCTTGATAAAACATATATTATAGAGCATGAGACAAATACAATTCAACAATACAAGCTTTATACTTAAAAATAACATCATTAATCAACATAATCTATCAAACATATGTATATATGGATATGGATTCAAACCTTAACCGAACCCGATTAAGTCTATTATGGTTGTCTTACTCAGTCAATAATTTTATTCGGGTTTCAACCCGAGTAACTCGAATACTAAAAAGGGTCAGACATCAAGTTAAAAATATTTGGCTAAATTTGGGTTCGGGTCAACCTGTTGACCTCAATAAGGCTTTCTAAAATATTTAAATATATATATATATATATATATATATATATATATATATATATATATATATATACTTTATTTTAAAATTGTTATTTCAACGAGTATAAATAAAGAATTCTATTACATTTTACTTATATTCGGGTTGACCAGATTGCATACAGACCTGACTCGAGTGAATCCGAACCGATTTAACACGAACCCAATTAAATCAAATTCAAATAGGGTTAGGTTTGCGTATATTATTTTCGGCCTTTACCGTTTAACCCGAACCCGATTCACACACCTTAATATCATATAGCAACAATAATCTTAATATCATATAGCAACAATAATCTTAATGATGTCATACTTAATAATTAAAAAATATTTATAATGTCATAACTAAGAATGTGAGTACGAATTATATGGTAAATCGTATATTGATAGTAAGAGGGAAGGGAGTGGGCATCGGGTAGGCAAATCGGGTACATTAACCGATCGGTAACACCGTCCCTAGGGCATCGGGTAGGAAATCGGGCTTGGAAGCCGATCGGTTGAGGCTCACTTTTTTGAAATTTTGGAACGTTGGGGACTAGCAACGGCTAGTTGCTACATTTAAAAAAAAATTCCCTTTAAAACCAAATATCCCAAACTCATTTTTTCCCAAAAAAACACACACTCATCTCTCAAAACACAAAATCATGGATCCAAGAAGAGGTAAAAAATTTTCACCTCGCGTCAAGGTCGGTCTCAACCCGTTCATCCGCAACCACAACAAACTCCGTTTCCAAACCAATTTTATTCTCAACCATCTCCGAATCAATTTTACGTTCCACAACCCGCATCTCCACATCAATATTACCAATATAATATGGGTCCTCCTCAAATGAATCCACAACACTACAACATCACTCGTACAAGCGAGTTCTCCCCGTTCGAAAACAATGACGAAGACGTCGAGTTTGTAGCCGAAACACAACAACCACCAAACGAAGAAGACGAAGATGAGGACGTTGAAGAAGTCGATGCGAGAGGGAAGAAAAAATCCTTCGGCGGGAGGAGGCCCCGTGAAGTTTGGTCGCCGGCACAAGAGGAAGCTTTGGCGAAAGCATGGATTCAAATCTCTGAATGTAATGTTGTCGGTAATGAACAAAAGTCCGAAGGTTTTTGGAAACGGGTTCTCGAGCATTACAAGGAAACTTTGGGTTCGACTTCACGAACTTTTCATTCGTTGAATACAAAGTGGAAAACAATGAACAAGGCCATGGGTATTTTCAACGGCTACTACCTCCAAGCGGTACAAGCTATACTTTTTATTTTACATAATCTATACTTTATTATTTACAATTACATTATTTTGTATAAGCTATACTTTTTATTATTTTGTATATTATGTAGAAACGTGCTAAGGCTAGTGGGTGCAACGACTTGGACGTGGTGAGACAAGCTGAGGCGGATTACTATACAATAACAAAAAGACAATTTGCTCATAGCTTGGTGTGGGAGGTTGTCAGAGGTCATGACAAATGGACGGAGCAATAATGTTTTTAAGATGTTGGCGGTGCGACTAGCAATTCTTCAAAAAGGAAGTCGGGGGAGTATGAATCGGCAAGCAACACCATTCCCTACATGAATGAAGACCCCACCCCTCCACTTGAATCAAGAAAGATGAAAAATAAGCAAGGCCCATCCTCCTCGTCGGTCTCAAGTATTGCGAATGAAATCAACTCCTACACACAAAAGAAGACACAATATTTGGAAGAAAAACGCGAGAAGGATGCGTTGGCGAAACAATTGTTGGCTACACAACTCGAGGGGGAGAAGTTCAAGAATACACAACGGGAGATGAAGTTTTTTTTGGAGCCGCATGATCACATTCTCGATCCCGCTATGTTGGAATTCGTTCTTGCCCAAAAACGTGAACTTGCGGCGAATCACGGATGGGCTTGCAATTTTTAAGTTGTAGTTTCATTTGTTTTTTATTTCAACTTATGTAATGTTTCTTTTTTTTAAGTTGTAGTTTCAATTTTTAAGTTGTAGTTTTTTTAAGTATTATGTAATGTTTTTATTTTTAATGAAATGGTATGTTTTTATTTTAATATTGTATGTGATTTTATGTATTAAAAATATATGAAAAAAAAGAAAAAGAAATTGGGTAGTATAGGTGACTACTCCCTCCACTTTGGGTAGTGTTAGGGTAGAATTTGTTAGTTTTGAGTTGGAGGGTTTTTATTGGATAGAGGTGATGTGGCAATTTGGGTAGTATTGGGTAGTAGGTGACTACTCCCTCCCCCTAGGTGTTCTCGAGATCCATAAACAGGAGAAAGGAAGAGAAGTGGAAAGAAATTGAGAAGTTTTGTGTTCTTGAGATTTTTTATGGGGAAGAAAAGAAGAGAACCGGAAAGAAGTGGAAGGAAGTTGTAGTTGTTTTTGTGGTATCAAATCTTCTCTCCGGTTTTGGGAGGAAGATAACTTCCCTTCTCTTCTCTTCTCTTCTCTCCTTTCTCTTCTATTCTCTTCTTTTAATGATCTAACTCGAGAACTCAGCATTACAAAATCAAATATTTATTAGCTGTCATATTTTGGCCTTACTTGTTTGACTAATTCACTTTTATCCATTCAAAGATCTAATGTCTGGTCCATTCATATTCTCACAATTACATAACCCTTTCACACGAGCGGCAAATGAAAACGAAGCGAAGTGCAAATTGAATTGAAGTGGCGATTGGAAATTAAGCGGCAAATGATAAGGGTTTAGCGGGAAATTAAGGCGCCTTTTTAACAAGATGCAGCGTAAGATGATAACAATCGAAGAAAATCGGATCTCAGTTGTTGTCACATATACTTTTGACTGAGATCCGATTTTTCTGCGATTGTTCTGCGATTGAAAACTTTCAACAAGGTATGTGCCTAATCTAATTTCATATTAGCATATAGTTTGAATATATTAAGGGTTTCATTATTTGTAATAAGAGTGTTCTGATTTATGTTTGGTATTTTAATCATTATTGATGTTTCTTATATCTTCCAAAGCAATTGTTTTCTTTTTCCAGACTCTAGTTTTATCGAACAAATTTTTTATTGTTTATTTTATATGTTTTTGTTTTGCCCCTCAGTGATTCAATGTCAGTCTGAGAATATGATTTTTACAATTTGATGGTATATTTGGAAGAAGATTGTTGTATTTGAACAATTAAGATAGGATGTTATTGTATTATATGTTTGTCTTAGGGTTGATTCAGGATCTAAAATGAATAGGATGTGACGATATATAGATTAATTATCGATAAGAATGTGTTCACATAAGTGAAGGGTTATATTGTGTCACACGGCGTCTCATCGTTTTTTGTGGCCTTGTGCTATAATATAAAACAGGTCCCCCCGCTCCAATTATTGTTACAAGTATAATAAAATTCACTAAAATGAGGCGATAGAGTGTATTTTTCTGTCAGAGTATATATGAAACATCAACTAAATATTATATAAAGTGAGATATGTGTCATTGTCTGCTTAATTTTGTGTTTTTTAAACTGAGTTATATAAAGTCATTCGAGACAGAAACTAGTGCCCCTGTTCTAATGCACCTCTTGCACGCCCTATTAGCCGACCGTGTTGTGTCACATATACTATTATTGTTACTAATTTCAGACTTGTGTGATGGCCTCATTGTTTGGCAAATGTTTAATCTATACTTTTGTTTAGTATCTCATCATCTCGTATCTTGAATAACTGCAGATATGGCGAGAGGAAGAGGAGGGATCAGAGGAAGAGGACTTCTCTCATATGCTCGTCCTAGAACAGCCGATGAGTCTCTAACTGAACCATCTTTCAATGGTGATATGCCGAGAGGAAGAGGGGGGATCAGAGGAAGAGTAGGTCTCCCACATGCTCCTCATGGAACAACGAATGAGATTCTTGATGATTCGACTTCCAATGGTGATATGCCAACAGGAAGGGGAGGGATCACAAGAAAAGGAGGTCTCTCGTATGCTCCTCAAGGAACAGGGGATGAGATTGTTAGTGATTCAACTTCCAATGGTAATGGCAATGAAACATCTCGTGAAAATGTGATTGTGACAAATTCAGGCTCTCGATCAACTATTGAAAGCTCACAAATCTGCCAGATGAAAACAACTCTCTGTTGTGAATGGATTGTAACTATAAGGGCTTTTTTTGAATAAATGATTACACATTTTCACGTGTTTAGAGTCATTATATTATAACAGCCTTGAAAATTCAAGTCAATGCTCACGAGTAATAACAAGGATTTTCAAAGAATAAATTGATGATGGAGCCTTCACATGGAGAAAGGTGCAGCAAGACACCAAAAACTTCTATTTTGAAGAATTTAAGGTATAACATCTGATATTTAAATTATTTGATACATACATTATGTTATCGGGTCGGGTTAGGGTTGAAAATTTTATCTTATCGGGTTAAAACGATAAGACCCGAAAGTGTGATCTATTTTGTTTTTCAATAAAATTTTAAAAGCCCATAAGCATAAAATTTAAAAGCCCATAAGCATAAAGTCTATCTAAAATATGTTACTGCTTTGCATATAAATTGGACATCTGATGCTTATGATAATTCTTACTCGTATATTTTGACCAGACCATTGAAACATGAAAATATAACTTGTATTTGGTTTGGCTTCTATTCTATAACAAATATATTTCCTACTAGTTAATTTATGTAAATTTATGTAAAGTTAATTTATGTAATTTATATAACTTGTATTTTGTTTGGCTTCTATTTTGACCAGACCAAACCATTGACCCGAATGTCACCCGAACCTGATTACCCGATTTCTTATCGGGTCGGGTTGCGGGTTAAATTTTTATATGTAAAACCCGAACCAACCCGACCCGATAACACCCGTATATACATATATCACATATGTTGTTATTAATGATTTGGATTAATGTAGAAACATTATGTATGGGAGCCTGCAACTGAAACACAAGTGAGGACAGCATGGGAATCAAAAGCTTCTAATCGTTATACGGATTTAATGATAAAACCAATATTTATAAGTGAAGACACATGGGCAGGTTTTGTAGGTTATTGGGATACACTAGAGTACAAGGGGAAACGAGAAACAAATTCACAGAATCGTCTGAAGGGTGATGGTCCATCGACTCGTATTGGAGGGTCCGTATCATATCGTGAACATGCGAAGAAACTTGTAAGTTTAAGAAACTTAGTTGTGGTTCTATGACAATAAAATATGCTATCGTTTTGTTTAAGTAAATCTAATTCGAAAGTTTTTGTTAGTTTCTGATTTTTTTTTTCATTTGTGTGTGCAGATACTGTGGTGGGACCTCAAAACCCAAACACTAGCAACTCTGAGGAGCAAGAAGTCTAGTAGATGTAGGGGTGGCAATCGAGTCGTGTTCGGGTTAACCTATTCGGGTTCGCGGGTTGGCGTGTTATCATAACCTCTACCCAAACACGACCCCTTTATTAATCTTGTCAAGAAACACAACCCTAATCCACTCCTGCATAACACGTGTAACCCATTTGTAACCTGTTTAAGTAAATAGTTCAAGCCGTGAATAAGGTTAGTAGTTTGTCAATTTAACTAGTTTAAATGCAAAAACGATGTAAAAATCTAAAAAAATGATAAAAATAACGTACAAATAACTATGCAACAATTTCATTGATATCTTAATATAATCGTAATTCACTCATATATTAAATACATAACAAGATACATTTAATCTAAATCCAACGTAAAATCCAAGTTACATACTTTAATTTTAGTGGCTTTATATACTTAAACGGGTTCATAGGTTGACCTGTTTAATAATTACTCAACCCAAACACAACCCGTTTATTGAACGGGTTAGACGGGTTGACATGTTTTTGACCCAAACCCATTTATCCTCAACCCAAACCTATTTAACTTCGTGTCGGGTTCGTGTCGTTTATCGTGTCGTGTCAAAAATTGCCACCCCTAAGTAGATGATCATCACAACCTTAGGACATTGAGAAACCCGAGTTTAATTATTTTTTATTTATTTTCTGTTTGTCTGGTATTTTAGGTTCCGGCCTATTTTGGTTTGCATATCTTAGGTTGCAGTTTGCTTTATTTTGGATAATTTAGGTTGTTGGTTCCTTTCGGATATTTTATGTTTTTGTTAAGTTTAATAAAGTTGGTTTATGTTTGTTATATTGTCAGAAATATGAGGTGTCTAATTTATATTTTACAGCAAATTTTCAAAATTTATGAAATTTACAAATATACAGATATTTCGTATAAATTTTAATTAACTCGGTTTTCGAAAAATTCCCACAAATTTTTACTAGCACCTTTTGTGGTTAATATTACCCACCAATTTTTTTTGGTAAACTTCTAATATTACCCTTTGCTTTCCTACCAATTATTGTGGGTAAACTTCTAATATTACCCTTGGCTTTTTCACATTTAAATATCCGTGGTTAAGTTTACCCATAAATTATCATGGGTAAAACAGAAAATTTTACCATTGGATATTTACACACGACTATATCGTGGGTTATGTGTACCCTTGAATTACCCTCAAAACTTTTGTGAGTATTTTGGTGGTAATGTAAAAAATCCCATGAAACATATTACCATCGATTTAATGAACACACCCACGGATTATGTGCTGGCTAAATATACCCATAGATTACCCACACGACAATTGTGGGTATTTTCGTGGTAGCTTAGAAAATCCCGTGCAACATTTACCCACAGATTGAATGAAATTGCCCACAAACAATGTCGTGGTTAACATTACCCACATGTCGAAAAAATCGTGGCTAGTCAATTACCCTCAAAGGCTTTCACCATTAAAACATATTCATGGATAATCCGTGGGTATTCATCAGTTACCCACGAATTTGGCCCTTTTACCCACAAAATATGTCCGTGGCTATTCGCCTGAATTCTTGTAGTCAGTTGGTCATATCTCCTAGGCAATTGGCCTCTACCGCCACTCAAAACTACCGAAACAAGGGCAGCTACCAATAAACTATGCATGCATACACTTAGAAATAATTATGCAGAAGTAATGTAAACGCAAAAAAAAAACAATTAAGGAATCATAACTAGGCCAACACCAAGAGGTGCTTAGCCGCTCATATTAACCATACAAATCAATTCAATATTCAAATGTACGAAATACATGAATCGAAAGTAAAGAAAAGATAAAATGCTAATGCTTATTGTAGGGAAGTGATTTATCCCTTGGAGATAGCCCGTATGCCCTCTAAACCGCCTTTAGCTTTTTCCCACGTTCTCGTTGTTGTTGTGTGGAACGAGATGATTAGAAATGCCGAATTTGTGGGTATTTATAGGCCGGATCCGGGTTACGGCGTAACTAAAATAAGAGTTATGCCGTAACCATCAATTCCTTCGTATTTTGCACTAGATCTGCTAGTTACGGCGTAACCTTATTAGTGGTTACCGTAGTCTTCAATAAACTTGGTTACGCCGTAGTTGATGAAATAGTTACGGTGTAGTTATCAGCGGCGTGGAACCTCATTTGACCTAATTCGCAGCTTACGCCAGTAGCTTTTGGAAAGGGTTACCGTAACCTTATGAAGAGTTGGTATTCTCGAGTCACGTATTAGTTACTAGCAGTGAGAGAGAGTTAGTAAGTTCTTCAAAATCAGCATACTATGATGAATCTTTTGATATTTCTCCAGTTCCGCGTCTCTTTAGCTTTAATGCTCGTAATTTACCTGAAAGTGGAAAACAATGGAAAACAAGCGTAAATCCATATAAATGATATAAATTATAAGCATTATTGGGGGAAATTGACACTTAATATTCAGGACAATTTGATGTTATCAGGTATTAATTAATATGTTTCTTAACTATAGTTTTATTAAATCTAGAGGTGAATAAGTTTGCCCTAAGTTAGATTGATTAGTTTTTATGTCACGATATTTATGATTAAAATGATACCTAATAATGTTGCAAATACTTTTGTATAACATTCTTAAAATTATGAGCCTATGCATATTGATTTGGTTCTACCATCACTATCGTTTTGCATGTGCTAGTTATCTTTAGTTCTTAATGATTTACTTAATATTAGTTGTACCGTATAATTTGCTTACTGTATAAATTAATTCCTTTAGAGAAACTAATATAAATTGCAACAGTTACATTCATGCTTGATGGTTATTGCATAGTTAGTACGTATAGTTTGTACACATACTTGTTCAATTGGTATGCATCTAATATGTATTTTGATCCATTTAAAAAGTATATATATGAATTATAAGTTGCTGACTCCGTATACAAAAGTGGATCCGGCATAACCTGACTTAGTCATTTGATACTACCAGAAATAGAAATAGTCGAGTCTTGCAATTTGGATGCTAAAAAAAAAAAATTTTGAAGGATAAGAATATATTAAGTATAGGTTATAAAACAAGACGTCTTCTCAGTTTGTCATTGGGTTTTCATATATGAGTATCTTATGCATGTGATTTTATTTGCTTATAAGAAGTGTATATGCGTTCCGCTGTAAATTTCATAGTATAAAACATGTTTACTTGTTAAATCATGCTATATAGGCTAATTGGATATATATTGAACGATATTAAAGCTCTAAATTTACTTGTATAAATTTGATTGGAGAAGTATAAGTTTAAGTGACATTAATTAAATTCTCTATAGTATACGAAGTTTACATAAAAAGTGCAATTGAAGCACATGTGGTCATAAATTAGAAGTTTATGAGCCAAGATTGTTATCATTGACATGGCCGATTGGACCATCCCAGTTTAATGATGATGCGGAATATATAGAAGAACAATAAGTTTCTTCCAAAATAGATTTGATTGTTCTTGGTGGAAGTTAATTGTTCATAAATCACCACAAATTAAAGTAATGATTTTGTCGTATAAAGTTTTGGAAATAACATAAAAGGGATGTATGCAGGCCTATACATCCGCCATGTGGATCAATTTGAGTTTTAAAATCGATGCATCATCAAAATGATCATCAAATGCGCAACTTAAGGTTAGCGTGATTCGTGGCTCTACTTATAGAATGCGAGCATGATTTTCCAAATCATATCTTTGAGAATGGCGGTGAATACTTCCAAGTATTGGGCGATTATTGGAATAAGTGTAAAATATTATGTAGCCCATGTTTATACGCGAATTGCTTTTGTTGAAATATTTATAAAACGTATTCAGTTGATTGCAAAGCCAATAATTTAGAGAACAAAACTCTTAGTTTATGGGGCATGTTAAAAATATGAATTCAAGATCTTGCCAACAATATATACTAAATCCTCCCCATTAGAATGGTTTTGGTCACAAACCATATGTTTCTCATATAAAGTTTTCTGCAAATGTGCGGAACATGTATTGTAAATCCACCACAACGCACACAATTTGGGATACTGAAATTGATAATTCATTCAGGGGGAGAATGAGCAGCGAGAAATTTGGAATGAATTATGATACAAATGTTGATCCTCACACTAATAATTATGAACTTGAAGTTCAAGGGACAATTTATATTCCAGATCTAGTAATTTCCAGACTTATTTAGTGACCTAAAGAAGTGACTAGATCATATATACGCTGCTAGTGCTCCAAGTATAATGTAGTCCCAATAAGACAACCAATGATTGGTAATGAGTCTATGGCATGGCTGCAACATAATAGACTAATCGATTCCAAGTAAAAGTGTAACATATTGGATTTCACAAACACACAAACAATCACAAATATGGGGCGTATGGTTTAGAGGTTTTAGAGAGAGAAAGTAGGATGGGAGCCTTTCTAGAGAGAGAAAGTAAACAAAAGAAAGAAGGTTAGATTAAGTGAAAGGGTCCAACCCTCTACCTTGGGAGGTAGAGGGTATTTATAGTTACATACTAAACGTCATCCTTCGGACTGTGGATCAGACATACAGTGGGTAAAGACCCGTCCTTCCTCCACGGTGTTGTTCTAAACTAAACTACGCTAGTAACTAACTAATAAAACAAGAATAACGATATGTCTACGAGCTAACTTATGCTAGATAATAGTTGGGGTGACCGACACTTTAATATGGAATTTCCAATTCCTAACAATCTCCCCCTAAGGGAGGTCACCCCATGTTTTAAATTTCGAATCCTAGCATTCCATTATATCTTCAGTCTTGAGCTCGTAGACTTTAATTCTTCACTTCCTCGCATCTTTGTGCTTAGCAGTGACTCTTCATAGTCCGCATAGTTTTGTACGTTTAGTGGAGGTCTTTGAACTGATCCACATCTTTGATGATCTTTGAGCTTTCATTGAGATCATCAGCCACATCAAATTTCTGGATCACCCTTTATTGTGTTGCCATCATGTGAAGTTGTGACTTTCGGACCGACATGCTCACACTTTTGAATCATGACATCTTTTCATCGAGTAGCGAAGCGCATCGCTCATGATATTTCGCGGCACAAGAAAGCGTAAGCATAGTATGAAAATATCGAGCTAGGTTCTATAGATATGCATCGCCATGATTTCTTCAATTAAGTGTGGATGTCGAGCATGCGGCTTTGGATTGAGTTCTCAATTACGATTAGTGCGCAACCGTCCAAATGTACCGCAGTCAACAATTAGCAATAAAACACACGAAAGTATATTTGATCACTTTCGTTGAATTGAGGTATACGCTCCACGGTTCTCGCTGATCAAGCATAAGTACGCCTGCGGATCGCAGTAGATTCCAAGAATCTCCTTGACAGGTTTTCAAATGTCTAGCCGTTTCAAACCGAACGCCTCAAAGAAGACAACACTGAGTGAGTGAACAAAGAATTGAGATTTACCGATTGATGAAAATGATTTGAAAACAATCGCGTATTGCTTGAAGAAAGAGTTTTTCAATACGACGAAGGTTTTATGAGAAAGATCAATTTTCAATCAAAAATACCTTTTGTATTTGAAAGAGAATACGCATTCGATGTGCTAGAGAAAACAAGAGATTTGCACATCGAACGGTTTTTCCAAAAGTATTTTTTCAATCAGAGATACTTTTGTGTTTGAAAATGAATACACATTCGATGTGCTAGAGAAAAGAAGATTTGCACATCGAACGTTTTTTCAAAATTATTCGTCAATTCCAATCTCGACCAAGGTTGATTCAGAGTGAATCGCCCCATCGTTTGCCCAGCTTGTCACAAGCTTGATCTTTAGAAGATCTCACATGTTACCCACCAAGAGCTTGTTTGATGTTGGCTCTAAAAGGATTTCCATCTTCATCGTGAATATTTTCATATCACTCGGATGTTCTGGCAATACCACAAGGATAATGCGTAGGACTCTTAATATATATATACTTACTTTCCACATTGTGTGAAACAGCAAGTCTTCAAGTATTGTGTCCTAATGAGATATTGTGGATGATCTCGTGGCTCTAGACTCAATTGTGCCCATTTGGTTCCTATGCCGGAGACTAGGGAGAGGGTCTCCTTCTTCAATATCAACAATCTTTAAGAGAAGTTCGATAGATTATGTCCTCCCTCGAGAATGAAACAAGTCCTTTTAAGAGGAACTTGAGTAGCTTGGAAAGTTTAGTGCAAGGCATCACTTGGGTCCATGATGTCTTGTCTTCAATACTAGTGTTACCTTGGTAACAACCAAGAGTATATGTATTGAACCCTTTCGCTCTAAGGTTGAATTATTGGAGGGCTATTTCTTTTCACCCTTTTTCTCATTTTTTCATTCTTCAACCCTTCAAGGCTTAACGATACTTCATTACTAGAACCTTGTTGGGTTTATTCCAGCTTAACTCTATCTCAATCAAGACTCTTCCCATTTCTCACTCTTTCTTTTTTAATTATTCTAAGGACTCTACACTATCTAGTGGATTGTCCCCGGGAAGATCCCTCAGTTCTCAGGATCTGGGAACTAATACCTAACCTAACCATCCTTATAACTCCATGCATAAAGTAAATTGGTCGGTCTTATGGTATTGTTCATTCTTCCATGAAACCAATTGAAAACATTTGGAAACAATCAAGGTACTTGTGATATGAGATCAAAGCATTTTGTACCTTAATAGTTTTGATCATTTAGAAATGCTCCCCCTCAACATGTGCATCATATATTGAAATTGTTTATCACATGGAGGCAAGAGTTCTTAGAAACAAATTCTTGATCACAATTTCCTAGAAAAGCCATTTGATTTTTCTTGGTAAATTCTCCCTAAATAAAAGGTTATTTGAAATCATTTTTTCACATAGAGGAAAGAGTTCATTTGAAGTACATTCACGATCACAAAAGCCATTAAGAAACCATTTGCTCCCCCTCAATATGTGCATCATATAAACGAAAGAGTTTAGCACATATTAGAGAGAACTTGCACTTTGAATTAAAACGATCATCATTTATCAGGTTTCATTATTAAATCACAAATTCTCCCCCGATCAAAAATATCAAACCCTTTGAGATTTGTGATCCCAATTGATTTAAATTATTTAAAATATTTTGGGGAAAAACATGGCAAAATTTAATTTTGAAAAATGACTGGTAAGGAACAGTTTTTCGACATTAAAGATTGTTAGTGTCAGATATGATAGTTTTAAGAGATCTTTAAGTAAAATAAAACAATTTCACAATCAAACAAGAACAGAAAAATTTCATTTTGTAAGATCTTGATTCTAAAGAAAAAATCATACCATGACATAACATTAAATCTTTAGATCACCAATTTAATACGTACAAACGGGCTTTTATGAAGAGATATCGTTTGAAAATATTTTATTTTAAATCACTTCCCCCCTCAATCGATGATCGTAGTCGTTGATTGAGTGACTTAGGTTTTGAAAACATGAAGACCGGTGATTTTCAAAATTTAGTCCAATTTATTTTCAAAACAATATTTTTCCATTTTTCAAAACAATATTATTTAAAATTGTTTAAAAAATGTTATCATCCACTACTTGTTCAGACAAGATAATGCTAGTGGTTGAGAAGTTGTTGTTCCCCGTAGGGCTTGGAAGAAAACCGCTCTGCGATGCAATGAGATTTCACGCATTTTAATGCCAACCGAGGTCAAATTAAGCTCTCGCCTTTCACGGTGAAGAAAACCATCCACGATGCGGAGACCCTACGTTGCATTTTCCATGCCAACTTCCAAAGAAGTCCAATTAAGCTCCGTTTCTTCATTTGTCAACCCAAGATATAGTTACCCTTTCCTTTCGGCATCCAATCATCTTCATTTGTGGGATCCGGATCGGGAACATTCTTATATCCATGATATCTACATACGTTAGTGAACATACATACATATATATGGTGGTCGACATCACCCAAACATCAATCGACTAATAAAAGTCAATTCAACATATTAATCAAATCATACATCGGCATGGGAATAATGTATTTATCAATCTATAATCATCTAATCCTAACAATCACATCCTAGAAACCTAGTCCTTCAACATAGGCAATTATATTTTACAGATAAGCACGTAGGATGATTAAGAAAGTACGTTAGATGATGTAAATTGAAAACACTCTCCCTCAATCAATGACTCTTCTCAAAGTTTTAAATACCAAGTCATTGATTGAGTTTTGCAAATTTTATGAAAACCGAATCGATTGATTTTCAAGCAACTCATTTTCCACCAATTTTGTTAAAACAAATATTTTTCTGAAGAATTTTAGAACAAAAAATATTTGAGTAGGAAATGTTAGCCCTTCACATACTTTCCTCAGGTGCATGGTTCGGTTTGGTCGGTTTTTGGTTAAAAGTAAACCAAACCACAAAGTCGTTTTTGTAGAACCAAAACCTAAAACCGCTGTTTTTGGCGGTTCGGTTTTTTTCGATTGTTATCGGTTTCGTTCGGTTTTTCTGACGTTTCTAACCGTTAATATTTATTATTGCCAAATTATATCAACAAACTTGTTTTATGTACAAAATTAGTTATTCTTATTTCTACTTTTGCAATCTAAGCATAATAATTTTATTGCATAATTCTACAATTACAAACATATAAATGAGACATACACATACAAAGTGAACATACCGTAGTATAATCATTATCAATTTATTGATATATTCATACAAAACACGATTACCGACAAACATACATATAAATATAAACGTTAAGATAAATATATTATAAATCCACTCACAAAATAAATATGAATTTATAAATTTGATTTATTTAGTTATTTAATCATATTATATTAATTAGATATTATAATATAATAAAACCGGTCCGTTTTTGCGGTTTGTTTTGAACTAAAACCTAAACCAAACCGCATTTTTCGTTTTCGAAAAGTAAAACCGAACCATCGGTTTTAGTTTCGTCGATTTTTCTGTTCGTTTTTCGTTTCGGTTCGGTTTCGGTTTTTTCGGTTTGTTTTGCTCATCCCTACTTTCCTCAAATATTTTTTTTTTTAAGGATAAGTGCACGAATTTTGTGAAAATCGTTTAAGCATAGCACTTTCCTTCTTTTGAAAACGGGTTACTATATGAAATAATAGCAAGCCATAGTTTTAAGCACGGGTTACACCAAATAACCGCAGCCATATTTTGAGACATGTTTTGAAAAATATTTACACCTCCCCGCTTCAACTTCATCTAAAGTCCCGTGCCATTATTGAATGACATTTCTAAGACCGTAGATGTTATCGATACCATAAGACATGTCTTGAGAAAACATATTTTTGGTATTTTTCAATTTTCTGATTTTTATGAGCTTTTGTTGATTTTATATTTTTCTATTTTGTTTTTGTTGGTTTTATATTTTTGTATTTTGCTTTTGAAAATTATATACAAAGATAGAGACATAGTTTAAGAAGATGATGATACGAGTACCGAGATAAGGAAATCGCTCAAAGACTTTGAAGAAGATAGAAGTCATCATCTCTTAAACTTTCACCACCAAAGCTTTCGAGGCTCTTGAATCGTCGCATGAACTTTAGCCTTCGCGAAGTGAGACTTTGGTAGCTTCCCCCCAAACCGACAAACTAAGAATAAAGAGCATTTCTCCAAGAAGTAGAAGTGAATAAAAATGGTCTCATTGAATGAAGCTCAAGACCAAGAACACGAGAACACCAAAGAAACAAGTTGAAACATTGATCATCTCTGGTCATCAAATCCGAATAACCGATGAAGTCCGATCACATGAACCTCATGCAGGCCCCGATGTACACATTACTTCGAGATTGACCAGCTTGTCTATTCGGGAGCAATACATCAACATCTTCATTTTACCAAGTGCATTCCAGTTATCTCCCATATAACCAATCAGCCCATAATGTACACACGTACCCATCCAGAATAGAGACAACGACATCACAAGAATCGGTTGAGTCATCGATCTCTTCAGGATGTCAACTCCGAATAAGCATTAAGCTCGATCATGTGAATATGTAGTGCACCTTGATGTACACATATCTCCCCCGATGGTTGCGATCTCATCGGAATCATCATTACATTGTGTACATGAAGCACTAACCTAAGCACTTTATCATAAACCATATAGAAGATGTCGATAAGCAATATCATCTCACTTACCACATATTTTTCTCACATTTCTTCCAATCAATGAAGTAACACATACCAAAAGTCTCCGGAGACCATTTCCAAATAGTTGAAGAATATACATCCTTCCCCAAATAGTTGGAATAATATATCCTTCCCCCAATTAGTTGGAATAATACACCAAAGGCTACGATAAACACCGAGTTCTCTACGGTTATGACCATTGTCTTTCCCGATAACTTCAATCGTAGAAGTTAAGTTCATCATGTGTACTTTGTGCTTTTAGATATATGTCTCCTTCCCCCTTGCCGGTTTTGGTACCTCGTGAATCGCAAAAACATATACCCATAAACTTGAGATCTTGTAGAAGAACTCAAATAGCCCAAATGAATCCTGTGAGAATCAACTGCTACAGAAACTCTCTCTGAATATCTTTATCAACCCATATGTAGACAATTTAAAGTGACCAATGTTGAAGAAAACCCGATATACCAAACTTGAAACCAGTCAATTCCACATTTGTATCTTAAGCTTGCACTTAATGATGAAAGAACGGTGTCGAGAATCTATGCTTCAAGCAAATCTCTAAGTACTCACTACTCAAACAAAGTATGAGACATTAACACCTCTTGAGATTATCCACATCGTCATCCGCATGTGACATTGAGTAAAACAACGTAACTCCTAATAGTGATAGTTAACCGTGTTTTCAACCATCCACCCCATCAGCCGGTAACTAGATAAACCAAGTCTTCAACTCAAATTCTTAAACCCGAGCAAGTTATCAAATAAGAACACACCTTTGTGAAAGTCAACTTCAATCTCAAATTAGTGATAAATGATTAACTCCAAAGTAATCAACTTGTGTCAAAACGTGAATAAACATACAATCGAATGTACATTGACCCATCGATGAACCAACAAATGATTCCTCAACATCAATGCATTCTTCCTTAAAGTATACATGTAGAGACTGATCTAGAAGATTCACCAATAACTTTGAGCGGATGAGGTAGTCATTTTTCTTGAATTTCATGTGGTTGATTTATAGGCAGACGTTGAGATGAACAATAATCCGTGAAGATTTGGCAAAGGAATACCAAAGAGCGGATCATTATTCATGAGTGCAACTGCAATGACAGTCATTATCAACGCTCAGGAATAACTAGAGATTGGGCTTCTTGAGTAGTCGAGTTGTACTTTAGATGATCAACATTCGCTAGTGCTTGGAAATACTCATCAAACATATCTTGAAACAATGAATCCCAAACAATAACTCCTATTTATCCTTAGTAAGTGAAACATTAGGCGTTGAGGAGAGTCAGATGACCATTATTCAAACATCCATCAACATGTAGTAAATTCACTCTTCTCCCCTCAAAAATTGCATCCGAAGTTGCCATTTTTGATTTAACCAAGTGAATAAGAATATACACCAATGAATGTAGATCCACTTGATGACCGAATGAGCATGGGAGAAACATGAAGCTTGTTGATGAAGAATGTCGATGAGAATGGTCATACACATGAAGATTTCTTCAAGATAAAGCCATCAAGCGCATTACACCTTTCTTTTCTATGAGGAACGGGCCCAAGTGTTATCTGTGCAGACGCCATAATGATGAAGTACGAGGCCCGAATGATGTGAACGACGTCATTTCCGTTTGAATATCAAGGTTGAGTTACTTGGACCCGTGAGTTATGAGATATCAATCCATTTGTTATCCATACTTTAAGCCAGTCTATGTATTGAAGGATCAAGTATCTCAGAATCGAGTAAGGAATACTCGCACTAACATTACAAGCTTGTTTGCATATATATGGGTTAGTGACATTAGTATCCAAACTCTTTGGGGCTTCACTGTCAACCTTGATTTTGCCATTGGAAAATAGCTTTCCGGTAGGTATCCACCTAAGTCCAAAGATCCTTAAACATTCTACCAGATGGTATCCACTTATGGCCAGGTCTAGGATTGTTAGGCTTCTTATGCATAGTGGGAGACTTATCCTTATTCCAAGTTTCTAAAGATTTAGCAGTTGGGATCCATCTAGGTGAAGTTTTAGGTTTGTTTTGCTTCATCACATGGTAAACCTTAGCCATGTTAGTAGCCTTAGTGGATTGTACCTTAGCATGTGAATTAGGAAAATGTTTCTTATTCGGAAAAGACTCAGAATTTCTAGTTTCATTTTCTACATGCTTAACATTTTTTTTCATAAAACTACTCTTAGAAGCAAGCCAACCCCTAGTATTTTGAGAGTTCCTAGGTAATGGTTTACTACTACTAGAAGTGCCTTGAAATCTCGTGGAATGCATCATCCTAGGTCTTGCACCTAAAATTCCATCTTTTCAATCATTTTTTCTAGATTCTTCAAGATAATAGTTCTTCCACAAGTCATTCATATCATATGAATTCTGGGTTTTAATGCTTGGTTTTGACACTGTTTTTGAACTAATCCTAGAGGTGCTGGGAGTAGAAGTAGTTGCATGTTGAGGTTTAGAGGAACTAGAAGCATAATTCTTAGGCAACTCAGGTAAAGTGACTGGTTTTGACAAAACTTGTTTCTCATCAACTTGGGAGGCAAACCGTGTTTTTGAATATTTTTGTCTTTCGGATATAAACGCAGAGGTCGCTTAACAACGGATCGGTTTCTAATGGGATAAGAAACTGGTTTCCCCAAGGTTGACGATTTTGTAAACTTAGTGTTCACACTTTTCCTATAGTTTTCTAAGCTCATTTTTAAGGAAACAATAGCGAAACTCTTTTCCTGAAGTTGAGCTTTGAGTTCATCAATTTTGCTATCAAAGAGTTTGTTTGTTCCATTGACTTAGTTCTAGCTTCTTTGACATAGTCACTTAGTTCTATGTGATGCTTTTTCAAAGACTCATTTTCCTTTAGTAATTTGGCCACACAAACCGCTAATTCATCATTTCTTATTTGAATATCATCAATAACATTAACATAAGAGTTACTTGTAACCAAATGCTTTTCACACGCATATCGTAAATATATTTCTTCAAGTTGTTGATAGTCGAGTTGTTGGCTTGAAGCTAAGCTTTTAAATCGTTTATTTCAAAAAATTCACGAAATTCAGAAATTCCGGATTTTACATGGTTTCTTAGTTTGAAAACTTTTTCTTTACTCAGATCGCAATTTCAAGTGAAATGCAATGTTTTTCAAGTTTTGAGAATTTGTATGAAAGTTCATCAAAATCCTTTTTATCAACCATATCATTCGTTTTGAAATTATTAGACTCAGACCCAACCAAGGAACATTTATCAGAATCATGTTTAGCATTAAGATCAGAATGTTTAGGTACCTTAGCAGATGCATTATGTTGATTAGTTAAGGGTACCTCATCGGATGACACCTCGCTTCAATTTCGGTCTAATATCTCGCATCCACATCATGTGTAACAAGAGTCACTAGACCGCTCGTGTCAAGCTTATCTATCTCTGAGCCTTTGTATTCGTGTCAACTGATCCATCATCCGGTGCTTTACCCACTCATCATTATTTGTAGTCTCTGACATTCTGCATTCAAGAACACCCGATTCTTCAACAGATACATTACCCAACTTATCACAACTATCTTCAACCGCACTGACACTCATCTACTTTTCATCTGTAGAGTAACTTCCTCAATATACTTCCTCACATTATCCATGAGTTGGATAAGTGTCTCTATGAACACGCTAATTTCCATTCTAGTGTGTTTCTTGAAAGACATTTAAGTCATGTCTTGATCATAATCTGATGTAAATTCCCCACTGATGAATGAATGAAATTGGTTGTAGATCACTTGAAGTGAGACTGGAACTATCCTTTTGAACAATTTCTTTATCAAGTTGTTATTCCAATTGTTCTAAGTTTAAGAATAATGTGCTCTTGAACGTTGATAATTCTTGACGGAAAAGTGCAGTAAATGTTCGCTCACTTCATAGATAGAAGTAATGAGGTGTGAATGAAGTTGTCGATAAGGTTCAATGCAACTTTCCTTATACTTTGCACAAGCATTCATAACATTGATCGGGCGCATTCTGTATTTTCAGAAACCGAACCCGGAGATATCACATCCTCATTGATCGATTCAATCATCTTTAACCGCTCGTAGCAAATATTCTCATGATTGTCTACATCATCATACAATTTAAGTACTTCGAAATTACCGGGTCAGAGTGTAAGACATGATGTTGTAGTATCCACGGGATTTTACAAGTCTATGATTTAAACCGAGAAATAGAATCTTTCACGGGATTTTACAAAATCAAGAAGAAATCGTTAAGCAATGACCAATAGAACGTGTTAAGATGACTGATGGATCGACACAATGATAGACAATTGTGTGTTAGGTCTTATGATTGTTTGTAGGATTAGCAAAGATGTTGTTTGGTTGAGATTTGGATTGGTTTATGCCCGTTTTTATGGAGAAATTTAGGTCTAAAAACATAAAAACCTCAATAACTTCTGTTCGGAGCGGATTTAGGCCTCGAAGGTTGACCTGAATAAGCTTTAATTTATTCGGCGTGCCATTCTCCTCGTTCTCACGGTCGTTTTGATGGGTAGAATGCTGAAAACGGAGTTACGGTTTAAAAGTTATGGCCGTTTGAAGTTTTGTCGGGAAAAGTCAACAAGTCGCTAGTAAGACAAGTCGCTAGAGTCACCAAGTCGCTAAGTAACAACTCGCTAAAGGCACAAGTCGCTGTGGATCAAGTCGCTAGATACAAGTCGCTATGAACCAAGTCGCTAATACACAAGTCGCTAAAGCAGCAAATCGCTAAGCTGACAAGTCGCTAAAGAGCAACTCGCTAAGTATCCAAGTCGCTAATGTCAAGTCGCTGAGAACAATAAGTACAAGTCGCTAGAATAAATGAAAGCAAGTCGCTAACCCCACCAAGTCGCTAGCCGTAGTGGAGAATCCACTAACTTGTACTGTTTGTCGGCTTGTCTCAATAGACAAGTCGCTAAGCTCAAGTCGCTACGACTAACACTACAACTAGCTAGAAATTCTCAAGCAAGTCGTTCGAAGAAATTCACAGAGACTCAAGTCGCTACCTTGAAAAACTTCAAAACACACTTTTCAATCCAAAACAAGCCCAACCACAGTGATTTAAGCTTTCCAAATCAAAACCCAAGAACTTACAATGATTGTAAACACTAAAGTACACTCAAAATTCAAACTTTAACACAAGAAATAATTCAAATGATGCAAAAACCACTAAACTATTTCAAACTCAAAAACCATCTAAAACCACTAGAAATCCAAGGATATGTAAGAGAGATGATCAAACCATGGCTCTTGATACCATTTGTAACATATTGGATTTCACAAACACACAAACAATCACAAATATGGGGCGTATGGTTTAGAGGTTTTAGAGAGAGAAAGTAGGATGAGAGCCTTTCTAGAGAGAGAAAGTAAACAAAAGAAAGAAGGTTAGATTAAGTGGTCCAACCCTCTACCTTGGGAGGTAGAGGGTATTTATAGTTACATACTAAACGTCCTCCTTCGGACTGTGGATCAGACATACAGTGGGTAAAGACCCGTCCTTCCTCCACGGTGTTGTTCTAAACTAAACTACGCTAATAACTAACTAATAAAACAGTAAATAACGATATGTCTACGAGCTAACTTATGCTAGATAATAGTTGGGGTGACCGACACTTTAATATGAAATTTCCAATTCCTAACAAAAAGTCCTCGAATGAATAAATGAAACGGAGCAAAAAAAATTAAGATGGTCGAATCGAGGTAATAAAGACCCCATAATAATTCTCTTAAAGAGACACTAGACATGAATTGAAAAAAAACCCCGGGTACTTGAAAAACTATGAGATATCAATGAATGATATATTCCAATGTCTAGTAAAGTGTGGAATCGAAAATATAAATGAATCGACGTCGATGGAGATATTGTATATAATAATGTGCATGATAATGACTATGTAAATAAATAAGATAGCGCTATAATCATGGTGAGGATCATGGAAACATACCTGCAGGAAGTGCAGATGTATAAATGAGTGGCCAAAAGATGAAAAGACGCAAAGAACTAATAAAGATTGAAGTCTCTTGTGATTAGACATGGTTACTAGGACTTAGAGTCCGTTCAAATGAATATGTAAAGTTATTGGATATGCATCTGTCTTTATGAGAAAGCGAAATTAAATTATGTATAAGATATAAGTGATGGCACACACGTATTTTCTCAAAGACTTGTAAATGATCAGGCACATACATGGTGGATCCAATAATATATTTAGTAAGTCTGGCAATATAATAAGTAATGGATATGCGTCTAAATGATTAATGAATAAAGCTCATATGAGATTTTATAAAATGCATGAAGCATGCTAGTGATTTTTAATGCTTAAGGTATATAAGAGAAGTTCTTGAGAACAATACTTGATTGTATTGAATCAATCATATTTTTGGCATAGGTTTAATAATCGCCTTAGTGTATAGTATTGTGCCAAATAAAGAATTGTTTGCCTATGAAACTTTATAAAGAGATCTAGATTTGAATATTGTTTAAGTTTCATATAGTTTGATTTATGATTATAAAGGCAACTAAATGCATAGAAGTTGAGTTTGAAATAAAAGATAGTTTGTCTTAGCTTATGATTTGAACATCTTAAAGATGAAATTATTGTGCATCATGAAAGCTAAAGAAAGATGTTATATATCTTTATATGGAAAAACGACGCTCATGTTTATGAGGTCACTTGATGAAGAAAGACTCCTTTATTTATAAAGATGATGATCACAATATCGATTTATAGGTGTCATAGTTAAATGTATATAAAATATTGATTGTTCTCACTAGTGGTCATAAATGATATAATGTGTCATTTACTTTGCATTCGTTGATACTATATAACTTGTGAAGTATGGGGATGTACTCCCATAATGATATATATGACATATGTTTAATCCTTCTTGATATGTGAAGGTTAAGTGGAGAACACTTGTTTATATGAGAATTAAACATATAATTCTATCAAGACACTTACTATGTTGATATTAAAGAAGTTGGTTTATAATATTTGATTGCACCAACTAAGAATTTTAAGTGATGTGATCATCAGGGGAAGAGAAGATACGCGTTGCACTCTTTTTCCCTTGACCACGGTTTTGTCCCAACAGGGTTTTCCAATAAGGTTTTTAATGAGGCAACATCCCCAAGCGTATAAAGGAGTTATGTACTCTTTTTCCTTCACTAGATTTTTGTCCCACTAAGTTTTATCTAGTAAGGTTTTAACGAGGCATAATCCTCAAATGAACATCCAAGGGAGAGTGTTATGGATAAATATGGAATGAATGTCCATATCTCTTATTATTATTAGTTATCTTAATTAGAGTATTGTATCTTTTAAAATACTCCATCTTTTAATTATATATACATACATCCATTGTGAGATGAATAATACAATTCTCTTATCTTTCACTATTTGTTCTTGTTCTTTATTATTCTCTTCTTATTAGTTTCACAACAAAAATCTTATATTTTGGGACTTGTGACATATTATCTATACAATAGTTTACCATTAATAACCAATATATAGTATAAGTCACACAGTATCACATGTTTATGTGACCAACATTTCATGTCAAAAGTCTTTAGAAACTTTTCGTATAAAATCTTAATAGTTCACCAGTAATAATAAGTTTTTTTTTCCACGAAGTAATAATAAGTTTGTAAAACTTAAATTCGTATGTCCAAAAGCCAAAAGGAAATGTAGAAACAAGTGACCAAGCGATTATGTGAACATACTTTACGTAGCTTACATAACTAGCGAACAACTTTTATGTTTTTCTTTTTTTATGTAAACTAAGTATATTTATGAAGCAAAGTAAAACAATAACAAAGCCATAACAAAAAGAAAAACAAAATATCAAAAAAGAAAAATCAGTATCTTTTCCCATTTTCCTATGCTATTATGTGACCAATCACAATCACAAGAAAATAGAGAATCTTATCTTCTTTTTAACCTCTTTCCTTCCACTCTTAAAATGAACACAGCTGGTCACTTGTGCACATTGCCTTTCTATCTCCGAACTACCGATGACTACTATCTGCAATGGGTGACCTAGTTATTTATTTTTTTATTTTTTTTAAAATTCAAACATTTTTTATTTATAGGATGTAAAGTGATAAAGTTTTTAATTTTTTTTTTGTTTTAATTGCCAAATGGTACAAAAAATGGGAAGAAAACTCTCTTGCTTGCTCAAACTAGTTCATCTCATTTTGTTACTCAACCGAACACAACACAATGGGGCAACCGGTGGTAACCGGTCCTCAACCGAGTGGGTTCACCTCCCCACTGTGACTAGCCTTATGGTCAACTGTAAATTATTTCCGGCAAGAACATGTTTTCCTCTTCATTCGATTGTTATTGTGGTTTCGTCCGATTCTGTCATGAATGTTCAGTTTTGACTTCATTTCATTTACTTGTAAGAGGGAGGGGGAGGGGGAGGGGGAGGGGGCAAAATGAGACAAACACGAGAATATCTAAAAAAATTATACTACGCCGGAAAGTTTTGAGGGGGCACGTGGGCACGTGCCTCAAATAACTCAAATGTCTCTTGGTTTTGGAATCTTGTTATGAAAATAGATTATGCGTTTTGAAAATGAATAATCAGATAATCAGCGGTTACAAAACGTAATTCTAAAAAATAGTGTTTGAATTTGATTATGCTGTTTGAAATCGCAATAATAAGATAATCAGTTTTTTTAGTGTTTTGAAAATCTAATTATTTGTTTGGTTAATAGGTAAATTGACTAAAACATATATTTTTTGTATTTAACTTGGTAGCTAAAAGTGATTTAATAATCATAAATCCAACAAATATATTTTCTTTTTATTTGAAACACTATTCTAATCTAAATATAATACAACGTATACATAGTTTTTGTTTCCTGACTTCTTAACTAGCTTTTTTAATAGAATACTATCTTGTTAGAAAAAGGAACATTAAAAAGTAATATTTTTAACAGATCCAATGATACATAACAACGTGGAGGTGGTAAAGTGGTAAGAGAATTGATATTTGCAATGGTACATTGATAATATTTCATATGGAAGGAAATTGCGTTTTTAAGCGACAGCTCCCTTGCTGATTTTGGAAAATCACGTTTTGAGAGTTCCAAATCGCAAATAATGACTTATCTCATTTTATTGCCAAACACCAAGAGTAGATTGCTCACGTTCGCAATAATCAAATAATCTAATTCAAAACGCAAAGCCAAACACCCTCTTAATGGGTGTTTGGGATTTGCTTTAACAAAAGATTTTTTAAGGTGTTTGACTATTAGAGCAAGATGTACCATAACTTGGGTTAAGCTTTAACACACTGTCACGTCAACATCACATCAGCTTTAACCTTTCACTTTATCTAAAAAAAAACACCTCTTATCATAACTCAACCTGAACTCCCTTTAACATAAATATTTTCAAATTCAACCCTTAAATTAAAACTAACGCTTCATTTATTAAAAAACATATACAATACGAAATAAAAAAAAAAAAAAAGGTTACAACGAAAAAAAATACGAAATTAAAAAAACACAACGCAAAGTAAACTATAACATAAAGGAAATGACGAAAATACAATATAGTGACGAGGTTGCAAGTTATATTTTTTGATGATTCGGTCATTTTCTTATTGATCAAAGCCACAACGTTTGGATCTTTGCCGTCAGTGTCAATCATCAAAAATTTCATCTCTTCCAACATTGTTATAGTTTCATCTTTTACTTGAGCCACCCGATGCGCCGCTTGGGCGGTTTCCCGTTTGATACGATACTCGGTTGTCGTAGTCTCGGTGAATTAGCTTGACGAGCTCGTTCCTCAGGTGTTCGCTTCCCCAGTACTTGTCGTGCTCTCGGATATGGCTTTCTTCGAAGCACGCTTTTTGCCCATGGGGCGTGGTTGTTCATCATGTCCAAACAAAGCCTCGTTTGTTTGGCTTGGGACATCGCCGGTTAAATCAACCGGATTCAGCGCGTCCCATTTCTTATGACAACGTAAAACCTCCTAAGCCTCCTCGTTTTCAAACGGCGCAGTTTTGTGCTCGTCACGATACATTTGTTTCGCCCGTTTGAGGACATCCATCTCACTTTCCCCACTTCTCTGTTCTCGTTGCGAACGTTTGTAATACGCGTTGAACTTTGTGCAATCACGGTTCAATGTTTTTCACTTGCTTGTTATCATATCCTTGTTGCGTGGTTAAAATTGAGTCTATTGAACTCATTGTTTACCTGCTGCCAAAACGTTTCGTGATCTTTTGCACGCCCGAGAAGCGGATCCTCCGTGGCGGCTACATAACAAGTGGCAAGTAATTCTTCCTCTTTTAGTTGCCAACGTACAGGGACGAAGTTGGGATTTTCTTCATCCTCATCGATTGGTTCGGGGTATTTGGATTTTTTGGACTTTCGTTTATCACGAATTTTGGGCTTTGGAGGAGACGTGGGTGTTTCGGGAACCTCATGTGTTTTGGTTTGTGAATGTTGTGAGAATTGTAGATTTTGGAAATTGGTGTTTAGTGTGTTTTGTTGGCCTTGATCCCAAAATAGAAATCATTGATGTTGTAGGTGTTAGGTCACCATAATATGAACACAAGTATGTTTGATGTATAAAGAATGATATAAAGGAGGAGGGATGGTCGGATTCTCACACACAGGTAATATGGAAAATTTTATGCTTAATGAAAGAACCAACAACTCTCAAATGAGAGTTTACATTGTTTATATAGGAAAGGGAGCTAGGGCAACACCTCTAGTCCCTTCCCTTTGCCTCATGGGCTTTTGCATAGGCCCATGGGCTTACTACATAAGTCTAGCATTAAATACATACTTATAAGCCATAATTAAGCAACCTATTACATGTAAATGACTAACACTTGAAATACTAGTTACAAGTGATCCCAACAATCTCCCCCTAAGTGTTGGTCATTAGGTTGTTTGACGTCTTTCTAGCATTCTTCTTTCTTGTGAGTAGAGATGCTTTGAGTTCTTCAACTTTATCAGCCTTGACGTCGTTGTTTTCTTTGTTCATTTGTTCTTTATGGTATTGGTGATTACATGTTGTTGTCTGCCAATTGTCAGCTTCGTTGGTTAGGTATCTCCACGTCTTTCTCCACCATGCTCACACGTCTTTTGACTTTGAATTCCAAAAGTGATGTAGTTATCGAGTCTTTAAAATTTTAAGATTCTTTAACTTTAAGGAAGAATCATTTTGACTTTTGTGTTGCCTTTGAGTATGTGAGAACTTCATGTTAGATATTGTTGGTATAAGCATGTGGAGAATGGCACGATCTTTCCACCAATGATCAATTATCAGTACCTACATGAATATGTTAGTGAAAAATACCAATCGATCATTGTGTAATTTTAAAAAAATTGACCACTACTATTGTTTTTCTGATGAATGTCTTGATTCCATTTACCTTTGTCGGACGAATCAGCCGTCCTAATCCCGTGGGGGGACAGTTGGCATTACATTGAAAGTTCAAGTAATGACCACATCTTCAGGACTCGATTCTTGAAAGGAATCTCCTTAGCGGGATTTCCAGTACTTACAAGTTTGAATGTCGAGGGTGTTAACAACATAGTGTGAAAAACATCTCTAATTTTACAAGGCTTTCTGAACTAGAGCCCTCAAGTAGGCTAACACGATATACCGAAGTATATCTACAGTTCAGGTGAGTCGCTGAGGTACACTGAAGCATCACCTCACGATTGTAGAGCGTTTGAGACACACTAAGCGTAACCCACAAGGAGTTACCGAAGTGACCTGTTGTCATGGTTGTTTGATGTTGACCCTGGCAGGAGTTTCCATTCAATCACTGAGGATCACAATTGTGAATCCCCTCATAAATGTTCTCGACAGATTGCTAAGATCTGCGAAGGACTCTAGAATGTGTCACTTGTGTTCTTATTATTGAACAACAAGTGTTCCTAAGAGATCTTTTAATGAATCTCGTGGCTCTAGACTCGATTAGTGCGCTTTGGTTTTCCTAAGCAGAGACTAGGGAGGATGTCTCCTTCTTCAATACCAACAATCTCTAAGAGAAAGTCGATAGATTACGTAGGGTTCCCTGTAAGAATGTGTAACACCCCTAAATTTCGTGATACGCAACGGAATTCAAGCTGGGTGTTACTTCATGGCACAACAGTTATAACAATAGAAAACGAACTCCAATTGAGTCATTTTAAAAGATTTATCACTCGATTTATATAATTATCAGAGTTTACAAAATGAGGTCCCAGTTGTTTTACAGTTTATTAAGTAAGTTTTCGAATGATAATATAGCCTTCTTGAGTATCCGTGCCCTTCCGTGCCATCCTCGTAAATTACGAATCTGAGATAAACATTCTAAAAATGTCAACACAAAGGTTGAGTGAATCCATAGTGTTTGTATAAAAATTAGTTAAACACAAGTTGAAAAAGTAGTAGAATTCGTAATATCGTAGCATAGCATATTGCCTTAAGTCTCATGAACGCAAACCTTAACACGAACGCGTCATAATAATGACGTAAGTTACAAACATCATAGTGATGATGTGAGCAACAATGCCCTCCAGTAGGAGTTTTCCATTCTCCTAGTATTCTCAAATAAAGTGCATTTGGTTACCTATCCGGCTAACACAAATTGGGCGTCAACTGCCAATAGATCTATTCACGATATTCGCGTTCACTCGCAAGTGATTAATGGTTCATGATATGAGGGACTTTTAGTGGCATGTGTAAGTAACTTAAGCAATAGCAATCAGGTGTAGGTGTAGCATATAAAAATACTTGTGTTCGGTTTTGTAGCATGTATCTCCCCACGAGTTTGAAAAACAAGTAAAAAGTGGGACTATGAACTCACCTCGGTGTTACCGTAGTCTGGATGGAAAACAAATTAAGTAATGTGAATAAAATGCTCCGACTCCCGACCTGAGTTGGTATGTCGTGTTTTTAGTATTCGAGTTCAAGTTTATGCGATGATAATGCTTTATCGGTAATTGGGTAAACATGAAGTCTCTTCAAAATTAGTAATACTTATCATACTTATTTTTATGGCTCGGTTGATTGTTTATAAGTTTTATCGAAACCCAAATTGTTAAATATGATATGTTTCCAAAATGTTATATTTACAATTTTAAATATTTATGGTTTTTACCCTTGCACTTTCAAAAATGACACTTTATACCCTCAACTATCTGTTATTGACAAAATCAGCCCTTGTACAATTAACTTTGAATAAATTACATTTTTATCCCAAGAAAACTTTATCTTTCAAAAATTACAATTTTTATCCTTTTAGTTTTATAAGAAAAGCTTACTTGTTTTAGGCCTAAATCGACAAAAGTAAGGGTAAATTTAAGCGAGGCGTTAAGAGGTTTTTACTACATTCATGATCCCTTCAAGAGTTTGTCGGGTGGTCTTTCTAATGGTTCAAACTAGAAGTCTTAAGCTCTTACGGTTTGGTCGCAATAATTTCCCAAAGTAGGGGGTTAGGTGCCTTATTTAAAGAATGTTGGTTTTGGCGACAACAAGCCCAAATGAGGACAAATTTTACACGAGGCAAGCCAATATTTTTATGACGCACTTGATCTTTTAAACACTTTGCTATAAGCTCTTCAAAATGGTATAGGTTTCATATTTTAGTTATCTTTGATTAGGGAGAAACAAGCCTCAGGAACATGGTCACTTGGCCACGCCGCGTTTAAAGAAAAGTTCATTTTTGACCCATTAAAATTTATGGTGTAACCTAGGGACATCGTAATAGTTAATTAACTCATTTTAAGTCATTCTCTAACATCTTATAACTCATAAGACTCAAATTTTAAAAAGTTCACGCAAGGGTTATTTGTGAAAATCTTTACGAGTCACCTTCTTTTTGATTCATTATAAAAGAGACCATAAGGGTTTTTAAAGACGTTCTTGGGGTTTTAAAATCCTTACAGCGAGCTCTTTAAAACGGTGTAACTCTCATATTTTACAATCCTTTAATTAGCGAGAAATTATTTATTGAAAAGGGCTACTTAGGCTATTTTCGACAAATTGAAAATCTCGTTTTTAAACTTTAAAACTTTATAACTCTTGCATGAAACCTTGTGACATGACGTTTAACTTATTTTTAATGTTTCTAGAGTAGCTCAGGGTCAAATTTACTAAAAATAACGAAATTCTCAAAATCAATTATATAAGGGTGTGTTTGGTTTTGTGACATGCGACCAAAAAGAAGAGTAGAAATAAAGCGAGATATAAGAGCTTCTTGTTAGGAATTAGAAATTCCATATTGAAGTGTCGGTCACCCCAACTATTATCTAGCATAAGTTAGCTCGTAGACATATCATTATTTACTTATTATTAGTTAGTTATTTAGTTATTAGTTTAGCTTAGTGCAACACCGTGGATGACGGACGGGTCTTTACCCACTGTATTCCTGATCCACAGCCCGACAGAGGGCGTATTATGTAAAACTATAAATACCCTCTACCTCCCAAGGTAGAGGGTTGGAGCTTTCTCATTCTCTTAATCTAACCTTCTATGTTTTCTTTCACTTTCTCTCTCTAGAAAGCCTCCCATCCTTCTATTTTCTCTCTCTAAAATATCTATCTCATTCGATCCATACTAGTGTTTGTTATGTGTTTATGAAATCCAATATGTTACAATTGGTATCAAGAGCCATGGTTTGATCACTCATCTTTCATTTTCTTGGATTTTAGTAGATTTCATATGGTTTTTGGGGTTGAATGAGTTTAGAGTAGATTGTATCATTTGGTTCATTTCTAGTGTTAAAGTTTGGATTTTGATTGTACTTTTGTGTTTAGAATCATCATATGTGCTTAGGTTTTGAATTGGAATACTTGAATCATCGTGGTTGGGTTGTTTTTGGATTGAAAAGTGGTAGTTTTTGAATATAAGTACGAAGCGAGTTGCGTCTCGTAGTACTGTTCTTGGATGCGAGTTGAGTTTGTTCTTTGAAGCGAGTTGTCCCTAAAGCGAGTTGTCAGATAAGCGAGTTGCACCTTATGCGAGTTGTCATTTAAGCGAGTTGTATCTTAAGCGAGTTGTCGTTTAAGCGAGTTGCCTTGGAAGCGAGTTGTCATCTTATGCGAGTTGTCAGACTAAGCGAGTTGTGCCTGAAGCGAGTTGTCTTATAAGCGAGTTGTCACATTAAGTGAGTTGTCATCAAAGCGAGTTGACTAGGGTGCGAGTTGTCTTGGGTGCGAGTTGTCTAGGGTGCGTTTTGTTGACTTTTCCTGAAAAAACTTCAAACGGCCATAACTTTGGAACCGTAACTCCGTTTTCAGCGTTCTAACCATCAAAACGACCGTGAGAACGAGGAAAATGGCACGCAGAATGGGTCAAACTTCGAGGCCTAAATCCGCTCCGAACAAAAGTTATTGAGGTTTTTATGTTTTTAGACATAAATTTCTCCGTAAAATCGTGCATCAACCAATCCAAATCTCAACCAAACAACATCTCTGCTAATCCTACAAACAATCATAAGTCCTAACACACAATTGTCTATCATTGTGTCGATCCATCAATCATCTTAACACGTTCCATTGGTCATTGCTTAACGGTTTGGTCTTGATTTTAGTAAAATCCCACGAAAGATCCTATTTCTCGGTTTAAATCACAGACTTGTAAAATCCCGTATACACAGCAACATGATGTCTTACACTCCTGATTCAGTGATTTCGGAAGTACTTAAATTGTATGATGCTGTGGATAACAATGATAATGTATGTTACACTGAACGGTTAAAGATGATTGAATCAATCAATGAGGATGTGAGATCTTCGTGTTCAGAGTCTGAAGAGAGAGAATTGCACCTGCTTAGACTACAAAATGCCATGCAAAAGGAAAGTAGCATTGAACCTTATCAATAACTTCACTCACATCTCATGTTACTCATGATAGGAATGGAACGAACATGCAATGCCCTTTTCCGTCAAGATTCATCCACATTAACGAGAACATTACTATTGAACTTAGAACAATTGGAACAACAACTTGATAAAGAAAAGGTTTGAAAGGATAGTTCCAGTCTGCACTTAAGTGATCCACAACCAATTTCAGTCATTTATCAGTGGGGAATTTACATCTGATTATGATCAAGACATGACTGAAATGTCTTTTAAGAGATACACTAGAATGGAAATTAGTGTGTTCATAGAGACACTTATCCATCTCATGGATAATGTGGAGAAGTATATTGAGGAAGTTACTCTGAAAGATAAAAAAGTGGATGAGTGTCGGGTGCAGTTGTGTGATTGTTGTGATGAGTTGGGTTATGTATCTGTTGAAGGATCGGGTGTTGCTGAGTGCAGAATATCAGAGACAACAAAGAATGATGTAACCAATTGTCAGAACTCCTATCACACAAGAAGTGGATGCAGAAATAAGAAAGAGGAATGAATATCAGGCACAATCAAAAGATTGTAGTGTTGAGTCGGGTAAAGTATCACATAATGGATCAGTTGAGCTGAAACACGAGAGTTCAGAAACAGATAAGCTTGACACGCCAGAGTTCAGTGATTCTTGTTACACATGATGAGGATGCAGATGTCAGATCGATAAATGAACATGTGTCAAGTGATGAGGTACCCTTAACTGTTCAACATAATGCATCGAAAATACTCTTGTGCAAACCGATCACATCACGTAACATGTTCTTGATACATGTTCTGTAACTGAAGCTGAGTATGAGATAAAGTGTTTCAAAACTAATGATATGGTTGATAAGGTATCTTTTGATGAACTTTCAAGTAAATTCTCAGAACTTGAAAAACATTGCATTTCACTTGAAGTTGCAATCCAAAGAAAAAAAGAAAGTTTTCAAACTGTGAAACCTTGCAACAATCCGGAATTCCCTGAATTTCATGAATTTTTTGAAATAAATGATTTAAAAGCTCAGCTTCAGGACAAAAACTTGACAATCTGCAATTTGAAGAAACATATTTCTGATATGCATGTAAAAAGTAACTTGGTTACAAGTAATTCTGATGTTAATGCTATTGATGATATTCAAACAAGAAATGATGAATTAGCAATTTATGTGGCCAAATTACTAAAGGAAAATGAGTCCTTGAAAAAGCATCACATAAAAATAAGTGATTCTATCAAAGAAGCTAGAATTAAGTAATTGGAACAAACTAACTCTTTGATAGCCCAAATTGATGAACTCAAAGCTCAACTTCAGGATAAGAGCTTCACAATAGTTGCGTTAAAGAATGAGCTCAGAAGAACAACAGGGAATAGTGTGAACACTAAGTTTGCAAAACCATCAATCTTGGGGAAACCAGTTATTAGACAACCGAATGCGTTTAGATCTGAACGACCAAAATTTTCAAAAACGCGGTTTGCCTCCCAAGTTGATGCGAAACAAGTTTTGACAAAACCAGTCACTTCACCTTACTTGCCTAGGAAAAATGCTATGAATGACTTGTATAAGAAATCTTATCTAGAAATGGCTAGAAAGAAGGCACAAATTTGAAAAGACGGAATTTTAGGTGCAAGACCTAGGGTGATGAATTCTACGAGATTTCAAGGCACTGCTAGTAGTTTTAAACCATTAACTAGGAACACTCAACTAAAGACTAGGGATTGGCTTGGATCTAAGAGTAGTTGCATTTCGAATAAAGCTATTCCCATATCAGATCACTCTAAGAACTATAGATCATTGTCTAAATCCAAACAAGCTGTTTGCTCAAATTGTCTGAAATGCATCTTTAGGGCAAATCATGATAATTGTTTTACAAATTCCCTGAAAAAAGTAAATGCTCATACAAAGGTTCAAACTGTTAAGTCTAGGATTTACACTAAGTCTATGAGGCAAAACAAACAAAAAACTTTGCCTAGATGGATACCAACTAATAAATCCTTGGAGACTAGGAATAACGATAATTCTTCCACTATTCAAAAGAAGCTTAGCAATCCTAGATCTTCCCATAAGTGGATACCGTATGGTAGAATGTTTAAGGATGTTGGACTTAGGTGGATAGCTACCGGAAAGCTGTTTACTGATGAAAAAATCAAGGTTGACCGTGAAACCCCAAAGGGTTTGGATACTAATGTCACTAACCAATATATATGCAATCAAGCTTGTAATGTTAGTGCAGGTAGTCCTTATTTAGTTGCAGATACTTCGATCCTTCAATACATGGACTGGCTTAAAGTATGGATAACAAAAGGATTGATATCTCATAACTCACTGGTTCAAGTAACTCAACCTTGATATTCAATCGGCAATGACATCTGTTCACATCAGTTCAGGCCTCGTACTTCATCATTATGGCATCTGCAGATAACACTTCAGGCCCCGTTCCTCAAAGAAAAGAAAGGTGTACGCTTCAGTGCGCATTATCTTCGGAAGAAGAGAAATTTTCTCAATTATGACCATTCTCATCAACATGCTTCATACTTTTTCCATGCGCTTTCAAACAACAAGTGAACCGGACTACCGTTGCTAGTACTCTTATTCCACTTGCTCAATATAATGACGATGGCGACATCATGTGCTAAATTTACGGGGGAGAAGTATGAATAGACTACATTTGTTGAAGATATTCACTTATTCAATCAAGAATTGCAACTCCGTATGCAATTCTTGAGGGGAGAAGAAGTGTGAATTTACTGCATGATTGATTGATTTATGAGAATAAATGGTCAAACGGCTCCAAACTCATGTAAGAACCAAGCTTCTTCTTATCGGGTCATCTTCACATGGAGTTTTCTTCTAAGAGCCGTTGGTTAACATCTTCATATGGGCTAATTTTGATTAATGACAAAGTGCGTCTATTTGCTGGGCTAATTTCCTTGATGAACATCTTTCTGTTCTTGTTTGATTGGGAGGGATTAGATTTAAGGGGATTTGCTATATACAAGTTAACGGGAATGCATGTGGTGAGAAGAAGGTGTTAACTTTCTATTTCCCAAATGGACAATCTTGAAGAAGGTCGAGTTCGTCGGTTCTACATTTTCTGCTACATGTTAGAAGACTAAAGACGAGTTGCATTTAACAATCTAAAGACTTCTTCTTAATTCAATCATTCATCATAAAGATTGTCAGTTTTGGGGAGAGCACTAATTGGGGGAGTGTGAAAAGTCAGATTCAATCCCAATTAGACTTGCTCACATTCTTCAGCAAACTGATTCTCACAAAGACTTCAAGCGTTCTTCTCAAAAGATTTCAAGTATTTGGGCTTATTATGTGTAGCTGATTTTGAAGTATCAAAACCAGCAAGGGGGAAGGAGACACGTACCTAAACATGAGTAAACTTGATGAGCTTAATACTTCTACGTGATTGAAGATATCCCGGGAAGACAAATGTCATTACCGCAGAGAAACTCAAGGTTTGACTCATGGTCCTTAGTGTTCTTATTCCAACTATGTGGGGGAAGAGATGGAAGAGTTAGGTTCTGAAGATAAAATAGGTACACAAGTGTGTGATGATTTCGATGACTATCGCAATCATTAGGGGAGAGAGATTGTGTACTTTGGGGACGCTTAGCTGTTTCACTTGAGTGCTTAATCAGTGATTCAGAGATATAATCACTTATTCCGGAGTTGACATCCGCAGAGATAGTCATCCGCAGAGATAATCAGTGATTCGGCCTGCTTCTTCAATGTTATCCGTTATTCTCTCATTGGGCATTCGGGTACTTCGGGTTCTTGAGCTTCATACACTTTCTTTAGGGGAGAGAAAAGTATACATCGGGGTTAATCTTTGGCTATTGGACTTAATCTGCTACTTTGATGGTATTAGTTTCTCTGTCTTCGGGGTATATGTGTATTCCGGATCGTGAGCTCTAGTCTAAGAGACTGACTGCATCAATTCATCTACTTAGGGGAAGTGTTCTCTTGACACCTTTTGGAATGGATTGCTTCAGACTTCAGTGGATAAAGAATTTGAGAAGAGTTATTTAAGCGTGGGATGATACGTTGCTGTTCTTCTAACTTGATGATATAACCCCGAACGAAGAATCACAAAGATCATTCTTAAAAGGAGCAAAGAAGATCGATGATAATGGTGTGCTTCTGTGTGCACCTGGCTAAGGCAAGCTTGAAAAAGAGCTTCGAATCTGCTCAGCTAAAGGATTTTTTGGTTTGGGGGGAAGCTGCCAAAGTGTCTCTTTCTCAAAGGCTCATGTTCTGTCTTCTATTCTGGAGCCTCGGAAGCTTTGGTGGTGGAAGTTTAAGAGATGACGAATTCTATCTTCTACGACGTGTTGCTCGATATCGTTATCTCGGTACTTGTATCATCATCTTCTTAAAATATATCATCTTCTCTATCTTTGTATATATTTATAAAAAAAACAAAATACAAAAATATAAAACCATCAAAAAGAAAATAGAAAAATAGAAAATTTCAAAAACCCATAAAAATCAGAAAATTTAAAAATACCAAAAATATGTTTTCTAAAGACATGTCTTCTGGTATCGATAACATCCACGGTCTTAGAAATGTCATTCAATAATGGCACGGGACCATAGATGAAGTTCGAGCAGGAGATGTAAATATTTTTTCCAAAACATGTCTCTTTATATGCCTTACAGTTATTTCAGATGACTGAAACCGCGCTTCAAAATGGCTTGATTATTTCGATCAGTAAACGCGCTTAACCATGGGTTGCTATTATTTCAGATAGCAACCCGCTCTTCATAGAAGGAAAGTGCTACGCTAAACCAATTTTCAAATATTTCGTGCACTTATCCTGAAACAAAATGAGTAAAAATATGTCGAAGGACTGCTGTTCCTATTCAAATATTTTTCCTTCTAAAATTCTTTAGAAAAATATTTGTTTTAACTAATGGTGGTAAATGAGTTGCTTGAAAAAATCAATCAAATTAAGAGTTTTTCGTATAAATTTGCAAAACCCAATCAATGACTTCAGCATAGTTAAAACTTTTCATAAAATGAGTCATTGATTGAGGGGGAGAATGTTCTTCAAATTTACATCTTCTAACGGGTTTTCTTAATTATTCTACGTGCTTAATTAAAAATGATATTTGCCTATGTCGAAGGACTAGGAATTTAGGATATGATTGTTAGGATTAGATGATTAGAGTTTGTTGAACACATAAATTCCATGCCTTATATGAACTTATTGTTATGTTGGATTAACTTTTATGAGTCGATAGTTGTTTGGGTGATGTCGACCACCATATATTTGTATGTGTGTTCACTAACGTATGCAGGTATATTGGTATATAAGAATGTTCCCGATCCGGATCCCACAATAGAAGATGATTGGATACCGAAAGGAAAGGGTAACTATATCTTGGGTTGACAAATGAAGAAACAGAGCTTAATTTGACTTCTATGGAGAGTTGGCATGAAAAAATGCAACGTAAGAGGTCTCTTGCATCGCAGATGGTTTTCTTCATCATCAAATGAAGAACGGAGCTTAATTGGACCTCTATGAAGAGTTGGCATGACAAATGCAACGTCGAGGTCTCAATGCATCGCACAGACGGTTTCTTCCAGCCCTACAGCAACAACGAAGCGTCGAACCACCTAACGATATCTTTGTGCAGGACAGTAGTGAATGATACCATTTTTAAACAATTTTGAAAATATTGTTTTGAAAAATGGAAAAATATTGGTTTTGAAAATAAATTGGACTTAATCTTGGAAACCACCGGACTTCATTTTATCAAAACTTAAGTCACTCAATCATCGACTACGGTCATCGATTGAGGGGGAGAGTGATTTAAAATAAAATATTGTCAAACAATATTTCATCAATCAAGTCCGTTTGTACAAAATAAGTGGTGATCTAAAGATTTAATGTTATGTTATGGTATGATTTTCTTTAAAACTCTAAGATCTTTCAAAATGAAATTTTTTCTATTCTTGTTTGATTGTGAAATTGTTTTATTTTACTTAAAGATCTTTTAAAAATATCATACCTGACACTAATAATCTTTAATGTCTAAAACTGTTCCCTATCAGTCATTTTTCAAAATTAAATCATGCCACATCTTTCCCCAAACTTGTCTAAATGATTTAAATCAATTGGGATCACAAATCTCAATTGGTTTGAAATTTTTGATCGGGGGGAGAGATCGTGATTTAAATCTCAAATCGGTCTTAAAAGGTGATTGTTTCAAAAGCACTCCTTCCTTCATGTGCCAAACGATTTCAAATACATAATGCACATGATTGTGGAGGAGCATTTAACCAAAAACCATAAGAGTATTTAAATAAGGCCACATATTCTCCCATGTTTTCTAAACCTTACTAAATCACTTGGGATCCAAAATCTCAAAGGGTTTGATATTTTTGATCGGGGGAGAATTTGTGATTTAATAATGAAATTTGATAAATGATGATCGACTTGATTCAAAAGTGCATGCTGCTCTCCCATATGTGTTAAACGCTTTCGAATCTCGAAGCACATATTGAGGGGGAGCATTTCAGAAGAAAATAAACTTTCAAGGTACAATGTTCTATGTTTTAACATAAGTACCTTGATTGATTTTCTAAAGGTTTTTTAATGGCTTTTGTGATCATGGATGTGCTTCAAAAGAACTCTTTTCTCTATGTGATAAAATGATTTCAAATATCCTATGCACATATTGAGGGGGAGAATTTACCAAAGAAAATCAAATGGCTTTTTCCATGGAAATTATGATCTAGAATATATTTCAAAGAACTCTTTCCTCCATGTGCGAAACAATTTCAAATTCATATGCACATGTTGAGGGGGAGCATTTCTAAATGATCAAAACAATTAATGTACAAAATGCTTTGATTTTATATCACAAGTACCTTGATTGATTTTCCAAATGATTTTTCAATTGGTTTTAAGAAGAGAAAGAACAATACCAAAAGACCGACCAATTTACTTTATGCATGGTGTTATAAGGAAGGTGAGGTTAGGTATTCGATCCTCGATCGAGCGCCGAAAGTGGAGGATCTACCAGGGATAATCCACTAGATAGTGTAGAGTCCTTAGGTATATTGAAAAAAAGAGAAACATGAGAAATGGGAAGAGTCGCGGTGAGACAGAGCTAGTATGGAATAAGCCCAACAAGGTTCTAGTTATGAAGTCTCGTAAGCCTGAAGGGTTGAAGAATGAAAAAAAATTGAATGTGAAAAGGGTGAAAAGAAATAGCCCTCCATTAATTCAACCTTAGGGCAGAAATCGGGTTCAATTCATATGCTACTGGTGGTTACTAAGGTAACGCTGGTATTGAAGACAAGACATCATGGACCCAGTGATGCACTGCACTAAACATCCCAAGCCACTCAAGTTCCTCTTAAAAGGACTTGTTTCATTCTTACGGGGAACCGACATAATCTATCAACTATCTCCTAGAGATTGTTGATATTGAAGAAGGAGACCCTCTCCCTTGTCTTAGGCATAGGAACCAAATGTGCACAATTGAGTCTAGAGCCAAAAGATTATCCACAAAATCTCATTAGGACACAAAATTAATGAAGACTTGCTGTTTCACACAATGTGGAAAGTAGGTATATATTGAGAGTCCTACGCATTATCCTTGTGGTATTACCAGAACATTCGAGTGATATGTAAAAGTATTCACGATGAAGATGGAAATCCTTCTAGAGCCAACATGTTGGATCGATATACTTTAATCAAACTAACTTAACTAGCTTGTTAAGGTTTAATAACCTCGGATAAATCCTAAGTTATTAACAAAGAAACACTGAGTAATCTTTATTAAGTACGCGGAATTTACTTAACAAAGCTAAGAAGAATAATCTTTTATTATAACTCTAAATCTGCTTATTATGCAGATACTCTAATACAACTCTAAGATAATCGAACTTTCTCTAAAACTCTTATTCTAAAATCGTAAGTTATAAGTCATATCTCTAATGCCAATCTAGGAGTCCTTTTATAGGCTCAAGAATATCCTAGTCGGTTTACAATTGATAACCTTGTATGACAAGTAATCTAATACAGAATATTCTAGAGTTACTATACTTTCTATAAACGAATATAACAGTTCTTTGTTCTTGCAGTACTTTGACTTCATTGTGCAGTACTTTGACTTTATCTTTAGCAGTACGTTGACTCTTTGACTTTTTCCAGTATTTTGCAGCTTACAGTACTTTGATATCTTCAGGACTTTGATATCTTCAGCACTTTCATATCCCAACAATCCTCCCCTAACTTGAATTCTACTTGCTTGACTTCAAGTTCTTTTGTGAATATATCTTTAACAACTTCATCTTTTAAAAACGGATTGTTTCTTAGTCTTTAAGCTTTTATTTGTAACACTGTTCTTGTCAAAGTATCTCTTAGAATTGTTCTCTTTACAGCAGCACCCAGCAAGCTCCATCTTTTCAGCAACACAGCAACATATGACAATTTGTACATTTAATTAAGTTTAAGTTGCATACTATTCTCATCACTTTCAAGTGAATCATTGAAAAAATAATGGATTTAGAACCCTTTACCAAAGCCATTATCTCTGGAGTAGCCAAATGTTTTGGTGTGTAAGACCATGGTACATTGATAACCATATGATTTTTAGCAAACCACCAGATATCAACGATTTGTTTTGTCTTTACCAAAAGCTGTACCCTTCTGGACTAGTTAGTTCTTTTATTTAATGGTGAACTAATTACCAATAATGGTTTTTTTCACTGCCTTTACCACAAGCCATTTTCTTGTGGGCTAGCCAACTCTTCACATTACTGATATGGTGAGTTGAATACCATCCAACTTATTAGCAAGTTGTCAACTAAAACGGATTTGATATATCTTTACCAGAGCCGTTTGCTCATGGATTAGTCAATCCTTTTGTAACCATGGTGGATTGATAACCTATTGATGTTATCATCACAAAAACCATTTATTCAACCTTTAGTTCAAAATATTTATTACTTAGCAAAACGGTTTCTTCTAAAATTTATTTAATGGTTTAGTTCACAAACAGTACTTTGATGAAAGTATGTCGATCAGCAGTACTTTGAATAAAAGTCGTGATATATCAAAAGTATTTATTCAAATAAAATTCATACCAGTTATTGATCATCCTCAGCAATGGTAGTCCAGTTTATAAACAAGTTGATAACCATGCAAGCGGTTTCATTATCCTCTTCTACTTCCAATCCATGCTCTAGCATTCTTCTCATGAGCTCAACTGTTAGAGGGTATCTTCTTTCTGCAAACATGTGTATCATTGTTCCATTTTCTAGCTCCAAAACATGAACTCCAGATTCTTCAAAGAATCTCAGCAAAAACTATTTCCAGTTTTCTGATTCTTCCAGATATCATCGAGCTTTCTTCTTCAGCTTTCCCATAGTTATGAGATCACCATGTAAAACCAATCCAATTCCTTCCAATGGATGATCTTCAAAATAAGCCTTCACAACATGATATAAATAAAATAGATCTACTCTATCAATAACATGCAGCAAATCCCATAACCTCTTGAAAACTTTAAAACTTTCATCTTCCTTATAAAAAACCATGTAATCTCCATTCTTAGATTTCTCAACTTTGAAAACACTGATCTTTGATCTGTTCATCTTCATATCATCATCTTCCTTTGTATAATCAAAATCTACCACTCTGAGATAATTCTTCAATTCATCACTAGTCTCAGATCTTAATTCTACCTTTTCTTTCTTTGAAAAATGAACATCTGTAACTTCAGTTTTTCTTTTTCTCTTTAAACTTTTCTTCCTTTCAGTTTTAGTCCAGGTAGCTTCTTCTAAAATCTTTGATGCCTGCAACATTCTTCTTATAATCCTCCTAGCACATCATATAATCTTTTCATCTCAAGATAATTAAACTTCTGTAATCCTTTATACCCTTGACTTTTCAGATAAGCCATCATAGCATTTCTGTCCTTAGCTAAATTAGGTCTTCTTGGCATAAATCTAACAGGTGTAGGGAACTGTAAAGGTTCAGTAGTTTCAGCATCTAATTCATCTTGCACCTCTTGAGCTGCTTTTCTATTTAGAGCCTCTTGAGCTTCTTGTTCTTTTCTATCTTGAGCATCTAACTCTTCTTGAATTTTTCTAGCAGCAGCTTCATTCCTAGCAACTTCAATTGCTCTAAGTTCTGCCAAAGTGAGTTTCTTTTCTTTGTTTCAACCAGAATACCTTTCCCTTTGTCTTTAGGATCAATGGTGGTTGAGCTCTTGGTTGTTCTTCTTCTTGTACATCTCTAATAGTAACCCCTCCTCTTGGTTGTGATAAATCTAAGATTGTAGCAATTACTTCATCATCACTAGCAGAATGAATAGGTATGAATGTGGCTTCCTCTTCTTCTTCTATAACAAATGTAGAAGGACCAGCTTCTTCTTCAAAATTCAACACCCTTGGAGTTATTACTTCTTGCCTAGATGTATCATGAACATCAGTACTTTGATGTTCAGTACCTTGAACATCAGTATCTTGAACATCAGCACCTTGAACTTGCACTTCATCGAATCTGAAATAATCTTTTCTGCAGTACTTACAGATTCTTTCTTCTTTGTAACATCTTCTTTCAAATTTTCCTTTGCTAAATTCCTCCCAAGTTGACGAAGATGATTTAGGAACTGCTTTTCGTTTTAATTCCTTTTCGAGTTGTTTACGACGTTGATTTTCCTCTTTAACCCATAAGTTGAATCCATGAATATAGGGTTTAATAAAATTCCTCAACCAAAGATACCTACGTCTCAACTTCAAGTGCCTTAGCTGAGACTCAACAGTCTTGTTCAATCGAACTAGCTCCTTTGTCAAAGCATAGTTATCCAAAGTTAATCATTCACGAGGTATTGTATGATAGTACTGTGAGAATGTGAATGTTCTCCGAAAAAGGAATAGAATGGTGTGGAGATGGAGTAGGTGTTCTTTCAATATCAGCTTGAACCTCAGGGTTTGGAGAAACATTACCATGTAATGATGCAAAGTACCTTCAAGAGAAGCAGTACTTGCAGAAGCGTAAGTTTTGCGCAAAGTACCTTGTACAGAATCAACACCTTCACTTTCTTCATCCTCCAGACGTCATTAGTGGCGTGAACAACTTCCATCATTGTAGAAGTTAATGGAATATCTCCACCTCTGAACAAAACACTGCGCCTAGCCATGAATGTAAAATTTTGGCTTGTTGCACAATAACAAGTGTAACAAAGCAGTAGGTTTTGGAAGATCACCAATTGCTTGTTTAAGAAAACCAGTACAAATCTTGGATACATCAACCATTTTGACCCGGAAGAAATATGTGATAGCATCCCATCCAAAATAAGCCTTGAAAAATTAAACATCTCTGTCGTAGCTAAACCAACCACTGCAGATGCTATATTCGACTCAAACTGCTCCCAAGAAGTACTTTTAGAACTTATGCAATGAAGCAAGTACATGAATCAAAAACTTCCATTGAGGACAGAATAATGCTTTCTTGAATGTTTGTTCTGTTAGAGACCCTTCATAACCAAGATTCCTAAAAGTATCCCAAATCAGTTGCTTGTCAAATCGAATAGCCCCATCTTCATCTCCAAATAATAAATCTTCTCGAATAGAGGCTTCCGTAATCTTGATAGTCCGTCCAGCAACTGTTGATCTAATATAGTATTCATCCTCCTCCATATTATCTCAAGCATTAGCCCAAAATTCTTGAATCCATGGTTCAATAATATCCGGCTCAACTAAAAGAGCAAAACTAATAGGCGACCCAATAAGATAATCAACAATATCATAAAAAGCTATATTTGCCTCAGTCTTGTCCAAATTAGCCACCATATTGTGTTTTGAAACAGTTAAACGATTCGCCATTGTTGAATAAGTGAGCACAAGAATGAATTGATCGAAGAATAAAGAGATGGTGATTGGGAGATAAGTATGGAAAAGATGTAAGATAATAATATGAGAGGGAAATTCGGAAAGTAGTTATTTATAGGTAGGATTTGAAAAATCACAGCCTATAATAACAAAGTTACCGTTATTATCAATTACCCATCAATATTACCGTTGGAACATTACTTTAATACGACAAACAGTACTTTCCACATAAGCAGTACTTTCCCAAGCATTACTTTCCAAGCAGTACTTCAGGAAAAATGATACTTTGCCAAAATTTCTTCATATAAACTAAGTATCAACAAGCATCCTCCCCTCAAAGCAATACAAGGACTATACTAACACCTTATAGTCCTCCCCTTAAACGAAGCTTAGTAGTTAATCATTCCAATGCTCACGACCAAGTGATTGAATCGTGACACATCAAAACCTTTTGTGAGTAAATCAGCTACATTGTCATCCGTGTGAACCTTAACTACATTGATGAGCCTATGCTCATAACAATCTCCGATAAAGTGATGCCTAATCTGAATATGCTTTGTCTTGGAATGATACACAGGATTCTTCACAATACAAATTGTACTCCCATTATCAATATTGATAGGAGTATTTTTGAAATTGAACCCATAGTCCAAGAGTTGATTCTGCATCCACAAAACTTGACCACAACAACTTGCGGCAGCTACATATTCAGCTTCAGGTAGATGATGTTGCGCAATTGTCTGATTTTTGCATTGCCAGGAGACTAGCCTTCTTCCAAGATATTGACATCCACCGGTTGTGGATCTTCTATCATAATTATCACCAGCATAGTCACTATCTGAAAAAGCTTCTAAGTGAAAAGGTGACTCTTTAGGATACCACAACCCCAACTTAGGATGTTGTTTCAAATAACGTAAAATTCTTTTGACTGCATTCATGTGAGAGATCTTCAGTGAGACTTGATATCTTGCACATAGACAAACGCAAACATGATATCGGCCTTGATGCAGTAAGATACATAAGAGAGCCAATCATTGATCTATAAAGCTTGACTTCAACAGGGTGTCCATCTTCATCTTTACCCAATGAATTTATGGATTTAATAGGTGTAGTAAATGTTCTTCATATCATCAAAATTGAATTTCTTAAGTATGTTAGTAACATACTTGTCTTGACTGATAAAAATACCTTCCTTTGACGCTTAACTAAGTCCTAAAAAGAAAGTCAACTCTCCCATTGAACTCATTTGAAAGTCTTTGCATCACCGCTCAAACTCCTTAACCATGGACTGTTTGGTAGCCCCAAAGATGATATCATCAACATAAACTTGAACTAACATGATATCTTTCTTGTCTCTCTTGATAAACAAAGTCTTGTCAATAGCTCCCTTCTATATCCATGTTGCAATAAGAATGTGGAGAGTCTCTCATACCAAGCTCTAGGTGCCTGATGAAGGCCATAAAGAGCTTTAACAACCTTGTAGACTTTGTTTGGATGTTTAGGATCTTCAAAACCGGGAGGTTGTTTGACATAAACTTCCTCTGTAATCTTGCCATATAAAAAGGCACTTTTAACATCCATCTGGTAAACTTGAAAGCCCATATAAGAAGCAAAGGCAAGAAATATTCCGATAGCTTCTATTCTTGCTACAGGAGCAAATACCTCATCATAATCTACCCCTTCCTCCCGTCTATAACCAATGAGCAACTAACCTTGACTTGTTTTTAATAACATTGCCTCTTTCATCTCTTTTAACTCTAAAACCCACTGGTTCCAATAACTCTCTTCCCATCCGGAAGATCACATAAAACCCAAACTTCTTGAAGTTTAAATTGAAGAAGTTCTTCCTGCATAGCTTCAACCTAACTTTCTTTAGTCAAAGCTTGAGCAATATTCTTGGGTTCCTCTTGAGAGATGAAACAAGTAAATAAATAGGTTTGATGGTCCTTATGATTCAGCCTGTTTGTTTATACACAAAGCTAAGTAAAGCATTGTGAGGTTTTGTAAAACCCTTAGCTTTGTGTCTAGTCAGCACTCCAGCAGTAGAAGGACCAATGATTTGATCAGAAGGATGATCCTTATGAGTTCTTAAGTTTGGAGAGTGTGGAACATCATAATTATCATCTAAAGTAGTTACATCAAGCACCTTCATTGGAATTTGGGAAAATACCTTCATCTTCAAATTCATCATCAGTATCTTCTAATCCGGGCATGGTATGATCATCTAGATCATCTAAAGTACTGTCAACAGGTGCAGCAGTACTTTGTTCAAAAGTACTGCCCAAAGTAATGTAAGAGAACTCTGCAGTCTTGTTCTTCTTCTTTGCCTCTTCATAAGCTCGCCTTTGTTCATCAGTGTAAGAATGTGCTAAAACATCTTGAAGAAGCATCAGATTAAGTTCCTCTTGAATAGATTGATCCTCACAGATAATGAGGATGTGGTGCAACAAGATTTTGTTTTGAAGAACTAGTACTTTGCGTTAGGAACAGAAGATACTTTGGTTTGAACTTACAAAATCTTTAGCAGGAATAGCATCAGGTCTAATATGAACATCATGAACAACATATTGGATATCTTCTTCATTGTGCATAGGTTGATTTTCTTCTCTCACAGGAATATAATTCATTGAAGGAGATAAAATCTCAAGATCAAACATCCAATCAGGACCTTTACCTTTTTCATTGTCTTGATCTTCTAAAACTCAACATGAAGACAATCTTGAACCTTCTTAGTGACTCTGTTGTATACTCTAAAGCCTTTTACAAGTTAGTGCAATAACCAATAAGTATCCTTCTTGACTTGCCATCAAACTTCCCAGTTATCAATAGTGTTTAAAATAGTAAGAGGGCATCCAAAGGTTTCATAAAACGAATGTTGGGTTTAGTGCCCATCAGCAATTCATAGGGTGTCTTCATCTATGGTTTAGTGACAGAGACTCATTAAGTACATAACAAGCAATACTTACGGCTTTAACCCATGAATAGGTAGGTGAGAATCTGCTAACATTGTTCTTGCTGCTTCAATCAAAGTCCTATTCTTCCTATCTGCAACACCATTCTTTGTGGTGTTCGGCAATACTAAACTCCCTTTTATGCCTTTGTTTGCACAAAATTCATCCATAAGTTTGTTCTTGAATTCAGTCCCATTGTCACATCTAATACCTCTAACCTTGAGTCTCAATTGGTTTTCAAGAGCAATAATCTGTGTCTGGATAGCATCAAAAGTATCATCTTTAAAACCCAAAAGAAAACCCGAATCTACTACAATCATCAGTAACAACCAAACAGTACTTTTTCTTATTTAAACTTGCCGCAGAGACAGGTCCAAATAAATCCATATGTAACAACTCCAATGGTTCTCTAATAGGTCTCTCCTCAAGCTTCTTGCGAGGAAGCTTTGTGTTGTTTACCCTTCTTGCATGCCAAACATGATTGATCATTCTTGTAAGTCTTTGAAGGTAGACCTCTAACTAAATTGCCTTTGACCAGTTTGTTGATATTCTTGAAATTAACATGGCCCAATCTTCTATGCCATTGATGTGCCTCTTCAGATGTTGCTTTAGACACCAAACATGTGGCGTAACATATGAATGTAGACTCTTCATGTCTAAACTATACACATCATTTGTCCTTGGTACTCTAAGTACTACCAAGTCTTCATCAACAGTTTAAAGTCGGAGGAAAGAATGAGACATTCTGGTCGCTGAATAACACAGGATGCTTTTATCACAAATTTGAGAGACTGACAACAAGTTGAACTTAAGCTCCTTCACATATCTAACATTTTCAAAATCGATTCTTCCAGCTTTAATTGTTCCTTTCCCTGTAATCCTTCCTCCATTGGGATCATTCCCAAATGCAAGTTTTCCTCCACTAATCTTCCTAAAATCGACGATTTCTTTGTCTCCTGTCATACATCCAGAGCAACCACTATCCACAATAAGATGATCTTTAAGCTCTCTTATCCGGGTTGCCCGCACACAAAGAAAGAGTTAGAAACTTTTAGGAACCCAAGCCATTACTGACTTGTGTTCCCTTTGTGGAGTTACAAACTCAAATTCTTTGAGTATGTAATTCCCACTATTTTTCAAGTGATGATCCAAAATTATCTTTTGAGTTTTAGCATGTGGATTTTCAAAACTTTTTGGTTTTTCAACATAAATCTCTTTCACCAGTTGATTAGAATTTTCTTGTGTCACGAAACATCGATTCACTTTTTGTTGAACGTCTTGTGTGTCCCTTACCATACTTCCCTTTTACCCATTCAGTTTTAACAGGTGGTTCGCTGTGATCTAGATCCCTATATGAATACATTCTAGGTTGATAGTGAGATCTCCTAGAATACCTATTCCAAGCATTTTTATCAGTACCTTGTCTTGAGCAAGTACTTTGCGGAAAGTACTGTGAGATCTGAAGATCTTCTCTCGATGTGGGTATCTATGGTGCGGTGTGAAGTTTCGTGATTAACCCTATTTGAATTAGTCCACTCTGGTTTGTGCTCTCTAGGTTTCTGATTTGTAGACTTATTCCTTGGAAACTTGCTTAGATATTCCGAGTGTTTGTCACAATCTTTGATTAAGTGAGTAGGACTATAACACACAAAACACAGTTTTTGACCCATATGACTAAAGTGATTTCTTCTATGTCTATGCCCAAAATTATTTTGCCTTCTTGGTGAGTGATGAAACTTGTTTTGACCAAAATTATTCCAAAAAGGTTTAGCAGTATTGTTTTGAAAAGATTTTGAAGAAGGTACTGCTTGTGAAGCGATACTTTGATTTAAAGGTACGCGCTTGAATTTTGAACATCGTTTTCAACAGTTTCTTTGGGTGTCTCAGACCTAGATTTAGCAACTAGCTTTTTCCTAAACTCTAGACCGTCTATTCCAAAACGAGAAACATCAGGCCTAAGGGGTTGATGAATGCCAGAGGATGTGGAACGAGCATGATAATCATTAGCTTTCTTATATGCAGGAGGTGAGTCACTTAATGAACCATCATTACTAGATGTATCTACATAATTAATGAGTTCTTCATCACTAGTGGTTATATCCTCATACTCACCTTCATCCTGATTACTAGATTGGTTTTCTTCTATTTTACTAAAATCCATACCAAAACCTAATCCAGTTTTAAGATAAGCTCTTTGCTGGTTTTGAACATAAGAAACATGTGACGACCTCTTCACCCCAAGCAGCCAAACTTAGCTAACAAATCATCTCTTTCCTTAGTTAATTTCTCAATTTCAGCAATTTTACAGTTTAATTTCCATTCACTAAGCTTTTAACTGGTAATCCTGTTGTGCATATTTTTCAGGCCAAGCTACTTCATTAGTTTCATGTGCTAAAATTTTGGCTTCCATAGATTCTAAGGTTATTTGATAACCTGCTACCTCAGCCCTAGCCTTAACACAATTATCTCTCTCAATCACATAAATGCTAAGCAATTTATGATAAAAATCATAGCAATTTGAGCATACCTCAGAGATAGGAGATTGATTTGGTGAAGTAGCCACCAATGCGAGTTGAACAGGATCATTTTCACTTTCCTTGCTCAGGCCATCAAATCTGCAAAGCCATCATCAGATTCCAAAGCAGCATGTTCAGATACTTCATTAAAGCATACTCCAGTCAATGCTTCCACTGTGTCTTCAACTGCATCTTCCATCGCTATCATACATAAGTCACCGGTTCATCATCAAACTCTTCACTCAAGTCAACTTCGATAACTTCTCTTGAGCAACCAAAGCCTTTGTTTCAGTAATGGGAATTTCCTTAAGCTCAAGTTGTGGCTTCTCAGATGTCTTGCTTTGATACTTAGCAAACCTTGCACTCTCTTGCAAAGTGACCAGTCTTTTGACAATTGAAGCATTCAATTTGAGATTTGTCAAAAGTTATGCCTTGTTTGGGTTTGAAATCAATGCTTTCTCCGGTCTTCTTCATGTACTTTTTGATTCTTGAAGTGATCATAGCAACTTGCCACCTGATATCAATTTCTTCAAGTGCATCTTCTTCAATCTGTGCGAGATCTTCTTCATAAGTGATAGGTAAACTAGCTTGTTGTGCCAAGAAGGAGCACATAACTTCATCTGAGGCCATAGTGGTAGTTGGTGGGGCTTGTTGAACATATGAGGGGGGTGTATAGACAGCAGTACTTTGAGAAGAAACAGGATGCTGAGGAGAAGCAGACTTTTGGAGTATCGCGGCCTTCTCTCGGATGATAGTAAAAGCAATATGTGAGACTTAGAACTTGTTTGACCACTCATCTCATGCTCATACACCTTAAGTTGATGATATAGATCATCAAAGTCCATGACATCCAAACCTTGTTGTCCTCTGATCATTGTAGCAATCACATGCCATGAGGATGGCAAACTCATTAGAAACTTCAAGTTAGCATCTTCAAGATACTTCGCCTTGTATAGCTCCAACATGTTGAGAAGATTCTGAAACCTATCATATGCAAACATCAAGAGCTCTCTCTTTCACCAACCTTGGAAAGTTTCAAACTGTTGCTTTAGCAAATTTTTGTGCATCTTTTTAGAGGCTTCATTCCCTCCAAATCTGGTCTTGAGAGCAGCCCAGAGGTGCTTAGCATCTTTAGCATCATGAAATTTGAGAAGATGACCATCTGGAATGGCAGATAAGAGAATATTAAGTGCCTTCTCTTGGTTCCTAAATAAGGTTGCTGCTGTATCTGGTTTAGGTGCCTTTGGTTGTCCAGGAATATCAATGGGGTCTGCCACAACTTCATTCCCATTCACAATAACATTCCAAAGAGCATGGTCTGTGATGGCAATGTACCGCCTCATCTTCATGCACCAGAGATCATATTCTCCCTTCTTGATTATTGGAATTCTGAGTGAGGTGATGGAGGGTGGTGGAACAGCTTCAGTCGACATCTTTAATATAGTTGAAGTAGGGTTTCTTCCTAGTCGAAGTTTCCACACAAGTCTGATACCACTTGTTGGATCGATATACTTTAATCAAACTAACTTAACTAGCTTGTTAAGGTTTAATAACCTAGGATAAATCCTAAGTTATTAACAAAGAAACACCGAGTAATCTTTATTAAGTACGTGAATTTACTTAACAAAGCTAAGAAGAATAATCTTTTATTATAAACTCTAAATCTGCTTATTATGCAGATACTCTAATACAACTCTAAGATAATCGAACGTTTCTAAAACTCTTATTCTAAAATCGTAAGTTATAAGTCATATCTCTAATGCCAATCTAGGAGTCCTTTTATAGGCTCCGAATATCCTAGTCGGTTTACAATTGATAACCTTGTATGACAAGTAATCTAATAGAAATATTCTAGAGTTACTATACTTTCTATAAACGAATATAACAGTTCTTTGTTCTTGTAGTACTTTGACTTCATTGTGCAGTACTTTGACTTTATCTTTAGCAGTACGTTGACTCTTTGACTTTTTCCAGTATTTTGCAGCTTACAGTACTTTGATATCTTCAGTACTTTGATATCTTCAGCACTTTCATATCCCAACACAACATCAAACAAGCTCTTGGTAGGTGACATGTGAGATATTTTCTAAAGATCAAACTTGTGACAACTGGATAGAAACAATGGGGCGATTCATTCTTGAATCAACCTTGGTCCAGGAAATGGATTGATGGATACCTTTGAAAAATCGGTCAATGTGCTCAACAATTCTTTTCTCTAGCACATCGACTGTGTATTAATCTTTCAAAATTAAAAGGGTATTTATGATTGAAAATTGATTTTTCTTATAAAACCTTCGTCATATTGCAAAACTCTTTCTTCAAGCAATACGCGATTGTTTTCAAATCATTTTGAAACAATCAGTAAATCTCAATGGGGTCTTGGTTCACTCACTCGTGTTGTCTTCTTTGAGACGCTTACGGTTTGAGAATGGCTTTTAGAACAACGTGAAACCCTGCCAAGGAGATTCTCCGATGCTATTGATCAACGGGAACCGTGGGCCGTGTACCTCAATTCAACGAAAGTGATCCAAGACACTTTCGTGCTTTTGCTAAACTGTTGTGTGCGGGAACTCCGGTTGCGGTGATCAGTAAATTGAGGAGTCAATCTATAGCCGCATGCTCACACATCACATTCAAAGAAATCATGATAAGTGCATATCTACATCAACTGACTCTGATATTTTCAATCCATGCTTATGCTACGCTACTGGAAATATTATGAATCAACAAAAGCTTCCGCTACTCTGATGAGAAGATATCATGATCCCAAATGTGAGCATGTTGGTCCGAAAGTCACAACTTCACATGATGGCAACACAATAAAGGGTGATCCAGAGATTTGCTATGGCTAATGATCTTAAAGAAAGCTAGAAGATCATCAAAGATGTGGATCAGTTCAAAGACCTCCACTTAAAGTACAAAGCATTCGGACTTTGAAGTTGCACTACTTAAGCACAAAGATTGCGAAAGTGAAGAATTAAAGTCTACGAGCTCAAGACTGAAGATAAAATAGAATGCTAGGATTCGAAATGTAAAACATAGGGTAACCTCCCTTAGGGGGAGATTGTTAGGAATTAGAAATTCCATAGTGAAGTGCCGGTCACCCCAACTATTATCTAGCATAAGTTAGCTCGTAGACATCTCGTTATTTACTTATTATTAGTTAGTTATTTAGTTATTATTTTAGCTTAGTGCAACACCGTGGAGGACGGACGGGTCTTTACCCACTGTATGCCTGATCCACATTAGGGGCGTATTACGTAAAACTATAAATACCCTCTGCCTCCCAAGGTAGATGGTTGGAGCTTTCTCATTCTCTTAATCTAACCTTCTATGTTTTCTTTCACTTTCTCTCTCTAGAAAGCCTCCCATCCTTCTATTTTCTCTCTCTAAACTATCTATCTCATTCGATCCATACTAGTGTTTGTTATGCGTTTATGAAATCCAATATGTTACACATCTTAACCAGGTTATGGGGTCGTTTTGTAGTATCCTAGGAGCTTGTTGAAAGGGCTTAATGGCTGGGCTTAAGGGTTGCGGCTTCTATCTTAAAAGTTGGGCTTAGGAGAGGTGCTTGACTTGATTTTATAAAATATATATAACAGCTGTTAAGATTTTGAAGAAAATGTCGTTCTGGACAACTTTCGTGCTTTAACTTTTTGATGAAACGGACCAGAAGTGCCTCGTTTCGCGTGCCATACATCTGTCACGAGAAAGTTTTGGACAGCTTTTGTGTGTGACTTCTTTTGGTTGTATCTTTTGACTCGATAACCCATTTTAGGTGATTAAAAAGGCCTCGTGTTCCTTCAAAAATCCTTTTTAACAGTATGTACTTGATATTAAATGTGATAACGAAATTGAATGAGTTTAAAAGACTTACAAATCGTTGGTACTCGTGAAAAAAAAACACCCAAGAGACTTCTAAAGTGGAACCAAGCTCTTTCCTTCCTCACAACTTCAGAATTTTAGTGAGTGTGAGCATATTTGAGTTAGGGTGTAGGATAACAAGTGAGGGATGGAGTGAATGGGACTAAGATGGTGTGTATTTATAGGCCAATGAATTATGGACAAGGTGATGTGTTCACAAGATGTCCATTTGGTTTGAATGGTTCTAAAAAGAGACACTCCATGTGTGTTACTAGTTCTATTTTCTAGCCACAAGGGTGGAAGGTATAGGAAACAAAGTGATGTGTTTCATTAGAGGTTGTAAAGGTTCATGTTGTTATGGGGAAGGTGGTGTATGGTGTACAAAAATTAGCCAAGGGTTTTGTCCAACATTTTTGACCATGGTAAAAATATCAAGAGGACATGACTATGTGGAAGTTTAGGGCACCAAAAGAGTCTCTTGCGGCTAGAAGGTGAACATGTAGAGCTTAGGAACTAAATTACTTAGGTTTTAGTTCATTTTGAACCATAGTTTAACTAGGGGTTCGATTTGCTTAAAGGGTGGTACCAAGGCTATAATGTGTTGTACATAGTCTATTTAGGGTTTTACTAGGTTTTAGTTATATGGAAAATGTATGGTTAAGCCTTTAGTTAAGTTTATAAAAGTTTAGATTAATTTAGTTAAGTTTAAAATAAGTAAAAGTATTGTTTTTAGGTTTTATGCATTAAGTACTTGTATCACAAGCATTAGGGAATTGTACCTTAGACTTGTAATTTATAAGAAAGTTAATTTTAAGGGCTTGTGCATTATAGGGTTGTACCATGTGCTTAAAAATAGGTACATTGAGGTTATAATGTAATTTATATAAGTATAAAACTTTTATTCATTAAAGACTTGTACATAAGCTTGAAAGACTTATACATTTACATTTTATAAAAATCATGTATAAATTAAATAGGGTTTGTGATTTCGTTAACATACAATCATAGTTTTGTAAATTAGGGCTTGTAACGGGAAATATCGTAGTTAGGTTTTCGTCTTTAAGAACTTGTACATTAGCGTCAAAGTGTTGTACTTTAGTGTTGATGGGTTAGTTACGTGAAATCATAGTTATAATAAATTATGGTTTCATGAAAACTCCAATAGATAGAAAACATTTAGTTTGAATGTTTAATAATCGTACATTTATGAAATAACGTAAAGTGGTAAATAAAAGTTATAAAACTTTTATACTTGGCGTGAGGAATGAACTTAAGACATTCTGGTGTTGGTATGTACATTTATTAAGAAAGTGTGTTACGTCATATTAGTTAGTTGTTGTGATTAGATAAACTGATAACGTTTAAAAAAAAATTTAGACGTGAAAAATGGATAAGTATTGTTTAGTTAGAATATCATACAAGTGGAAATTTACCTGGTTCTGATCTTACCTAAGTGGAATAATCTCGGATTAGAGTTAGATGTTGAAGTAATGAGGATGAAATGTGGTTTCACTTGTGAAAGCTTATAAGTTAGAATTTATTGTTTTTACATGTGAATAACATTATTCCGAAGGTCATATAAACTTAAAAAAAAATTATTTTGAATGAAGATTGTTATTTTATAAGGTTTATTAATTTTGAAAATAACATGGTTCATAATGGCTTGTGAAAATTAAATTATTAATATCGAAAAAAAATTTAAATGAGAGAAAGTTTTTGAACTTAAGCTTTTGTAGATGATGAATTAGTTTGTTCCTTAGTAAGGTGAACATTAATTTCTAACTGTCATGAACAGTAACCAACTATGCGTGGCAAGTAACTCCCCAACTCGTTTTCTTTTATAAATACCCCATTTTAATCCTCATTGTTTCATACTAACTTTTCCACCTACATTTCTCTTATCACACTTTAAAATGCCGCATTTTATTACCATTATTGCACTCATGTATGTTGTTTTCGCTGCTATTTACTTGGCCTACATTCCGGAAGAAGACTACGAATTCTTGGCCGTGGTCTTAGTGATTCTTGTACCAATCGTGGTCCTAGCCATCGGTGTGGATAAAATATGGGGGTAATAGCATTATGTTAGGAATGTTGAAATAAATTTTAATTTTTGTTATTGTGTAATCGTATGCATTAGCATTTATTAAGTTGTGGTCTTGTGTTGATTGTTGGGTTGAAGCCCAATAAGCCTATTGGTGTGTTTGTTTATGTAATCTTGGCCAAGGCCCATTTTAATCTAAATGTGGGTTGTGTTTTATTGTTTTAATAACGGGTTGAAGCCCACTTTTTGTTATAAAAAGGAAGCGTTTAATATTGTTTATAGATTTTTCAAGATTTTTATAGAGTTACGTCTCTGGTTATTTCATTCACCATGCTTAATAACTGATTTATATTTGTTATAGAATAATCAAATCTGCATCCAGTGATGATTCGCTCTCATAGGTGTAGTGGTGTTTTTCATTAGCTTGGCGGATCAACCAATCGGCGATACCATACCTTATTTGGTGATTTTTGTAACATTAGCACTACCGATGCTAATTATATCATTATGTATTAATATTCATGGATTCTAATGTAATTTATTTGTGTTTTCCATATATCTTTGTGAATTATTATGATCTTCGAGTTTGTACTTATATAATTTCAGATACAAATAAGCCCACTTATTTATAATTCGTTACTTACATAGAGAGGCGTCCCAAACAATGTAAATAAGGAAATATAAACTTATGGTTCGGTGATTCATAATCTCTTTATTTAAATAAAAAGGCGTCTCAATCAATTCAAATAAAGATATTGTAAATCATCCTACTTAAGAATTTCTGACTCAACATTTGTACATAAACTGATGAGTTACAAGGATATTTAGAAATTATGGGAGTACAGAAAGAGTGTTTACACTCATCTTTTAGAGACAAGAGTAAGATAATCAAGGAAAGTTGGCATATTACTCAAAATAGTGGGAATTGTGTAATTCCCAATGTCTTAGGAAGGTTTCATAAATTTGAAAAAATGTATAAGTAGGTACATGATTGGGAAAATGTGATTAAGCCGTAATACCTTAGAATACGCATATGCATGTATGTTTATTTTGTATAAAGTGATCAAAAGTAAACATCAGTGTACTAAAGTGTTTGTGTAGCATAAACTGTCTAGAAGTCACATAATTACCTGGAGGATAGAAGGCACGGAGAGCGAAAGGCTATAAAATGTTTTTGTGAAAATGTAGTTATAGTTTAGGTCTCAATTAGACCGTTCTTGAGGCTTTGATACCAATGTAACACCCCAAATTCCAAATTGATATATGAGGAATTCAAGCTGGGTGTTACTTCATGGCACAACAATTATAACAATAGAAAACGAACCCTAATTGAGTCGTTTTAAAAGATTTATCACTCAATTTATATAAACATCAGAGTTTACAAAATGAGGTCCCAGTGGTTTTACATTTTATTAAGTAAGTTTTCGAATGATAATATAGCCTTCTTGAGTATCCGTGTTGCCAATGCCATCAGAATTATGAATCTTAGATAAACATGCTAAAAATGTCAACACAAAGGTTGAGTGAATCCATAGTGTTTGTATAAAAATCAGTTGAACACAAGTTGAAAAAGTAGTAGAATTCGTAATATCGTAGCATAGCATATTGCCTTAAGTCACATGAACGCAAACCTTAACTCAAACGCTACGTCCATAATAATGGCGTAAGTTACAAACATCATAGTGATGATGTGAGCAAAAATGCCCTCATAGGGAGTTTGCCATTCTCCTAGTATTCTCAAATAATGTGCATTTGGTTACCTATCCGGCTAACACAAATGGCGCGTCAACTGCCAATAGATCTATTCACGATATTCGCTTTCACTCGCAAGTGATTAATGGTTCATGATATAAGGGACTTTCAGTGGCATGTGTAAGTAACTTAAGCAATAGCAATGTAGGGTAGGTGTAGCATAGAAAAATAGTGTTTGGGTTTGTAGCATGTATCTCCCCACGAGTTTGAAAAACAAGTAAAAAGTGGGACTATGAACTCACATTGGTGTTACCGTGGTGCGGATGGAAAAAAAATAAGTAATGAATAAAGCTGCTTTCACTCCCCCGAAGTTGGTATATCATGTTTTTAGTATTCGAGTTCAAGTTTATGCGATGATAATGCTTTATCGATAATTGGGTAAACATGAAGTCTCTTCAAAATTAGTAATACTTATCATACTTATTTTTATGTCTCGGTTGATTGTTTACAAGTTTTATCGAAACCCAAATTGTTAAATATGATATATTTCCAAAAATGTTATATTTTACAATTTTGAATATTTACGGTTTTTACCCTTGCACTTTATACCCTCAACTATGGGTTATTGACAAAATCAGCCCTTGTACTATTAACTTTGAAGAAATTACATTTTTAGCACAAGAAAACTTTATCTTTCAAAAATTACAATTTGTATCCTTGTAGTTTTATAAGAAAAGCTTACTTGTTTTAGGCCTAAATCGACAAAAGTAAAGGTAAATATAAGCTAGGCCTTAAGACTTGATCACTTCAAGAGTTTGTCGAGTGGTCTTTCTAATGGTTCAAACTAGAAGTCTTAAGCTCTTACGGTTTGGTCGCAATAATTTCCCAAAGTAGGGGGGTTAGGTGCCTTATTTAAAGAATGTTGGTTTTGGCGACAACAAGCCCAAATGGGGACAAATTTTACACGAGGCAAGCCAATATTTTTACGACGCACTTGATCCTTTAAACACTTTGCTGTAAGCTCTTCAAAATGGTATAGGTCTCATATTTTAGTTATCTTTTATTAGGGAGAAACAAGCCCGTGAACATGGTCACTTGGCCACGTCGCGTTTAAAGAAAAGTTTATTTTTGACCCATTAAAATTTATGGTGTAACCTAGGGACATCGTAATAGTTAATTAACTCATTTTAAGTTATTCTCTAACATCTTATAACTCATAGGACTCAAATTTTGAAAAGTTCACGCAAGGGTTATTTGTGTAAATCTTTACGAGTCACCTTCTTTTAGATTCATTATAAAAGAGACCACAAGGGCTTTTAAAGACATTCTTGGGGTTTTAAAATCCTTGCAGCGAGCTCCTTAAAACAGTGTAACTCTCATATTTTACAATCCTTTAGTTAGTGAGAAATTAATTATTGAAAAGGGCTATTTAGGCTATTTTCGACAAATTGAAAATCTCGTTTTTAAAATTTATAACTCTTGCATGAAACCTTGTGACATGACGTTTAACTTATTTTTAATGTTTCTAGAGTAGCTCAGGGTCAAATTTAGTAAAAATAACGAAATTCTCAAAATCAATTATATAAGGTGTGTTTGGTTTTGTGACATCGACAAGAAGAGTAAAATTAGCGAGATATAAGGGCTTCTTAACCAGTTATGGGAAGCTTTTGGTATCCTGGAGCTTGTTGAAGGGCATAATGGTGACTTAAGGTTATTGCTTCTATCTTTAAAAATTTGGGCTTAGTATAGGTGCTTGACTTGATTTTATAAAATATATATAACATTGTTAGATTTTGATTAACTTTATTAAGCGTTAGTTTTCGCGTTTCGGAGACCCGTGCCTCATCTTTTTGATGAGAACGTCATTTCGGACAACTTTTGTACTTTAACTTTTTGATGAAACGGACTAGAAGTGTTTTGTTGCCTAAACATTGTCGAGAAGTTTTTGACTTTTGGCGACTTCTTTTGGTCAGTATCTTTGACCGATAACCCGTTTTAGGTGATTCAAAAGGCCTCGTGTTCCTTGAAAATTCCTTTATAACAGTATGTATTTGATATTAAATGTGATAACGAAATTGAATGAGTTTAAAAGACTTACAAATCGTTGGTACTCGTGAAAAAAAAACACCCAAGAGACTTCTAAAGTGGAACCAAGCTCTTTCCTTCCTCACAACTTAATTTTAGTAGTGTGAGAGCATATTTGAGTTAGGGTGTAGGATAACAAGTGAGGGATGGAGTGAATGGGACTAAGATGGTGTGTATTTATAGGCCAATGAATTATGGACAAGGTGATGTGTTCACAAGATGTCCATTTGGTTTGAATGGTTCTAAAGAAGAGACACCCAATTGTGTTACTAGTTCTATTTTCTAGCCACAAGGGTGGAAGGTATAGGAAACAAAGTGATGTGTTTCATTAGAGGTTGTAAAGGTTCATGTTGTTATGGGGAAGGTGGTGTATGGTGTACAAAATGTAGAAGGGTTTTGTCCAACGGTACGTGGAGTGAGGCACCAAAAGAGTCTCTTGTGGCTAGAAGGTGAACATGTAGAGCTTAGGAACTAAATTAGTTAGGTTTTAGTTCACTTTGAACCATAGTTTAACTAGGGGTTCGATTTGCTTAAAGGAATGGTACCAAGGCTATAATGTGTTGTACATAGTCTATTTAGGGTTTTACTAGGTTTTAGTTATATGGAAAATGTATGGTTAAGCCTTTAGTTAAGTTTATAAAAGTTTAGATTAATTTAGTTAAGTTTAAAAATAAGTAAAGAAATATTGTTTTAGGTTTATGCATTAAGTACTTGTATACAAGCATTAGAGGAATTGCCTTAGACTTGTAATTTATGAAAGTTAATTTTAAGGGCTTGTGCATTTATAGGTTGTACCATGTGCTTAAAAATAGGTACATTGAGAGTTATAATATAATTTATATAAAGTATAAAACTTTATTCGAATGTTAAAGACTTGTACATAAGCTTGAAAGACTTGTACATTTACATTTTATAAAAATCATGTATAAATTAAATAGGGTTTGTTATTTCGTTAACATACAATCATAGTTTTGTAAATTAGGGCTTGTAACGGGAAATATCGTAAAGTTAGGTTTTCGTGCTTTAAGAACTTGTACATTAGCGTCAAAGTGTTGTACTTTAGTGTTGATGGGTTAGTTACGTGAAATCATAGTTATAATAAATTATGGTTTCATGAAAACTCTAATAGATAGAAAACATTTAGTTTGAATGTTTAATAATCGTACATTTATGAAATAACGTAAAGTGGTAAATAAAAGTTGAAAACTTTTGCGGAAAACTAGAAGGGGGGGTTGAATAGTTTTGTCAAATAAAATTTCTTTTTAATATATTTAGATCGACTTATGTGAATCTATTTGGATGTGTGTGTTGGATGTTGATAAACAAGCATATAAAGGTATGTAATGAAAAGATAAGAGTAAGAAGCACAAAACCACAACGCGAGTATTTATAGTGGTTCGGCTACAAGGACACCTTCCTTGCCCTACTCCACTCCCCGAGTCACATACTAGAGAGTTCATAATCACTACACCAATCTCCTTATGGCGGGCCTTCTAGCGTCGCCTACCCTTTTTCCTTGCTAGGCTAAGCACGGGTTCTTTACCTCCAAGGTGAACCACTCCCCTACACAAGCGTCTACCCTTTATACGGTTGCTAGGCTAACCACCGAGTTCTTTCACTCAAAGGAGAACTAATCCTATCATAACGTCGCCTACCCTTTATTAGGTACTAGGCTAAGCACCTAGTTCCATTTAAATGGAGGAACTACTACCCAACACTACACCAATGACTAATCCCAAAGGAGATCAAATCCTTTACAACATCAATAAGGATATCAATATCCTTGAATCTAGTACTAATCTATCTTGTACATCGAAACACACCATATCGAATGTACATCTAAGGCACCTTTCACTAATGCCTTTAACTAGATCTTCAAGACACCTTTCACTAATGTCTTGTGTCTTGACTTCTAAGCACCCTTCAATAATGCTTCTAGTCTTGACTTCTAAGCACCTACCACAAGTGCTTATGATATAGACGATAAATACCCTTCACTTGTTAGGAATTAGAAATTCCAGGTATTAAAGAGTCGGTCACCTCAAGTATATGTAATCGTTAGAGAGCTCGTAGTCATAGTTAATTTATGTCTAGTAGTATTTAGTTTTGTAACACCGTGGAGGACGGACGGGTCTTTACCCACTGTATGCGATCGCGGCCCGTAGGTGGCGTTTGTTTGTAAGATACTATAAATACCCTCTACCTCCAAGGTGAGAGGTTGAGCTCAATACCATTTTTCTTTGTTTCACATAGTTCCAAACTCTCTTCCTTTCTCTCACTAGAACTTTCTCTCTCTAAACATTGTTGCGCCCATAGTTATGGTTTAATGTGTTTTGAAATCCTATATCTAACAATTGGTATCAAGAGCCATGGTTTGATCACTCATCTTTCATGCTTTTTTTTTTGGTGGATTTCATAAGGTTTTTGGGGTATTAAGGGTTTAGTAGAGTTTGATTCATTTGGACAAATTCTAGTGTTAAAGTTTGAATTTTTCTTGTACTTTTGTGTTTAGGATCATCATATGTGTTTATGTTTTGAATTGTAAGGCTTAAATCATTGTGGTTTGGTTGTTTTTGATTGATAAAGTGGTTATTTTTGAAGTTTATACGAAGCGAGTTGAGTCTGGATAGTTTTGTTCTTCAGCGAGTTGCTTTATTATTGGATCGAGTTGGTACATGCGACTTGGCTTTTAGCGAGTTGATTTTTACATCACGACTTGGGTTCTAGCGAGTTGTTTCTTTAGCGATTTGAGATCTAAGCGACTTAGCTATTAGCGTTGTAAAGCTAAGCGAGTTAATTTAGCGACTTGGTGTTCAGCGAGTTGATTGTGTTGCGAGTTGATACTAAGCGGTTGGCTATTTAGCGACTTGATTCATTAAGCGTGTTGACAGTGTTGCGAGTTGATGTTAATGCGACTTGGCTATTTAGCGAGTTGATTGCTTAAAGCGGAGTTGATAATGCTTGAGTTGTGTTGTTAGCTACTTGTTCATTTAGGCTTGTTACTTCTTCGTATTCTTACGGTTGTTCTTCGGTTTAGTAAAATCCGTGAAAGAATCAATTTCCGGTTTAATCAAGTAGTAAAATCCCGTAGAGCTGAAACACTATGTCTACAGCGTTCCTACTATCATCTCCATTGTTTAGAGGAGGTTCAAGCATTTGGTTGAATACTCGTCCACCCATGCTTGGCATGACTGACTACGACTCTTGGGCTCAAAGAATGATTATGCTTGTCTTGGAAGGAAAATGGGGTCAACATTCTCAAATCGATTGATGAAGGACCGTATAGAGTTGAGACTACTAGAGACATAATTGATACAGGTGAA